>JARGXX010000092.1:1200000-1800000 GCA_030374765.1 Agarophyton chilense | reverse complement strand
CATCACTTTCTTGGCACATGCGAATAGCATGACGTATGATCAAGTCGTGGCGCTCGTAAAGTCGGAGATAGATCGCAGGCGAACAAAAGATCAAATTCAAACCCCTGTAACCTTTCAAAACAACACTGAAGAGTCTAAGCCCCGGCTTGGGGCACGAAAGGCTCGTCAACAGAGGAACTTCAGAAAGAAGTTAGGAGTCAAATGTTGGTCTTGCGACAAGATTGGCTACATCTGTAGAGATCACCGATCGCGTCCTTCGAAGAGCAACTCAAATAACACACACCGCGGTCCCTCGTTCATACGAAACGATAATAACATTAGGAACTCGAGGAACAACTGGAACAATCGAAGCCCTGGTAGGAACAACTATCATAACAACAACACCCCTAACAGACGTGTGGGATTCTTTGTTCGCACCAAATCCCGTTTCAGTGCTTCCGACTACGACAGGGAGATGCATACTTGGCTAAACTCAGGTGCAAACTCGGTCTTTGTCTTCGACAAAAATTTCTTCTGGGACTACCAGGGGAAGAGGACTGGATTGGTCGAGACATCTGACGGCCTATCTCCTATCGTCAGACCCGGGACTATCAAACTCCTCATTGGTGACGGTTTGTTGCTTCATGCAAAGCACACACCAAATTTCACCGACAACCTCGTTTCACTCCATGAACTTACAAAGTTGGTGAAGATCGACTTCGAACACACGGACTCCTTTGATGGTGTGAAGATCTGAAACAAGAATCATAAGACTTGTCTCTACGAGTCTCGATCCAACGACGGTTTATATCCCATACCCAATCCGGTAAGAAGGAGCAATCTTACAGCCGCTCGGGCTTCTTTCAAGGACGACGCCAAGATTTGGCATGAAAAGCTTGGACATCCTGGACAAAACCGAATGATTGCGGCATCCCACTCAACCTATGGCATTCCCCACTTCACCAAGGAGGACATTGAGACGATAGACTGTACTTCTTGCAAGGAAGCCGCAACACGTCGGGCTCAAGTGTACGAGAAGCAGTCTGTTACCCAGAAACCTCTCGAATTGACTCACATTGACATCTCTGGTCCGATCAGTACCATGTCATCTAATGGATCATCGTACTTACTGGCCATTCTTGACGACAAAACGAAGCAGTCAACTGTGTACTTCTTCTCCAACAAGTCAAAGAACTTCTCGTGCATCAAGCGCTACAGAGCACTTGCCGAGAACGAGCTGATCAACTGTCGCATGTATCGTATTCGATTGGATCGAGCGGGTGAAAACCGCTCTAACGAACTTATCACGTTTTGTGAGGACAACAGTATACTCCTGGAGTACTCACTGCCTTACGCACATCAATCGAATGGCGCAGCTGAGAAACTCATCCAGGATCTCTGGACAACAGCCAGAACCTTCCTATTCGCTTCGGAACTCCCTAAACTCCTTTGGGAGGAAGCAATTAACCACGCAAACTGGAGACGGAACCGTCTCCCCTGTGCAAGAGTTAACATATACACTCCACACTCGCTTTGGTTTGGTAAACAACCGACCTTGGAGCATCTCCTACCCTTTGGACGGCAAGGTCACGCCTACATATATCGGTCCGACACTGCTCCGCACAAGAAGTTTCTACCACGCGCTGTGCTTGGACACTTCGTGTGAATGGAGAGTCCGAGAACCCTATTGCGCATTTATGTGCCACAGTGGGATAAAATCACCAACACCCGCCTGGCAGATTTTCGGACATCCACATCGGATCGATTACCTTCCCTACCTGACTTAATCGATTTCACTTCTCGCAACCGCCAAGAAGCTGAACTCGAAGGGGACGATGAGGCTGAATATCACATGGAAACTTCTCTCATACATTGTATGGCCGCAAAGGCAAGGTCTACTACCGGAACGGTCATCCCGAAATCGTTCGAGGAAGCCTGGAAGGTCAAGGAATGGGCAGAAGCCATCGATCGAGAATTTGACGCTTTGATCGATCGTGGCACATGGGAATGTGTAGACCGAACCCCGGACATGAAGCCCATACCACACTTGTGGACATTCATTCGCAAGGATACAGCTGACATGCAACAGCAGCTTCACAAAGCTCGCTGTGTCGTTCAAGGAGACAAGCAACTCCCTTTCCTCGACTACAATGCAGAAGACATCTAAGCACCCGTAGCCCGTCATGAAACTATTCGCCTACTCATTGCAAAAGCTGCTGCAAAGGACTTGCTCCTGGAAACAATGGACATTAGCAACGCATACATTTACGGTGATATGGACAAGCAATTGATTATCGAACAACCTACTAACTCCAGGGGAACATCGTATTAACCCGGAAAGGTCTGCTTACTCCTCAAGTCAATGTACTGGTCGGTACAAGCAAGTAAAATCTGGGGATCTCTTTTTCATGATGTTCTTCTCCAGATGGGTTTCAAAAATTCGAAGAGCGATCACTGACTTTACCTCTACAAGTCGGACGATGGTTCCTGTAGTATCCACTCTAACGGAGAAAGCAGACACCTGCGACAGAGTTCGGACTGCCGATGGGTCGCTTGCGGCGAAGGAAAAGGGGTGGTAGAGCTACAACACCAGCGAGCTGGAAGTGGGGTGTAAGGCCACTACTCGCCAGCGAGGGTGAACAGTGCAACTGTAAAAAGTTGATGGAACGTAGGTACGAGACGGCTCGTGAAGTGGTTGGGGGCTGACTATCTATTATAGCTCGTCTGGATCTCCGGTTAAGGAATCCTAAGCGAGGAACAGAATAGTCATGATGCCCATGTTGTCTCCTTTACTTGGAGTCGGCGCTCACCTCTGGTACACTATATACTGTGTGCCAGGGTGAGTGCCCAAATAAATATATAAATAATACCCAGTGGTCAGCCACTTAGCCAAACCATTGTATGGGTATGGTCCCCAATGGACGTCTAGCTACGCTACTATGCGCGCGCCGTGGTAAGCCACTGGACCCATGACGCCACGTGTTCCACTAAGACATTCTGCCTCTAGGAATCCTATGCGGGATGCAGCTTCATATCACAATGCTATAGATATCACTCACTCATGAGTTCCAACCGCGACTTCGTGAAAACTGAACCTATCGAATTCCCCGACATATTAGAATACTACAGCTGGCCAGGTCCTTGAAACTAGGTCAGAGACAGTGTCTCGCTGGCACCTCCCGGGTGATCTGGAGAGTGCACTCCACTGCATATAGGGTACTGCGCCTCCTCCACCTTAGTCTGATAAAGACAGGCACCACTTGGGTCACAACTATACCTTTTGGTTCATTGTTTCCAAACTACCGCACAGGCTTTCCCGCGCGTCTACGCCTACCATCGTTCAACTACACGGTATAGGCTAGTTTCCCCGCCGTTTGCTCCTGCGGGTTTCACGGTGCCCTGTTACCATCAAGGTATACTAGGTCTACCTTCTGAGGTTGAGCTTCACCACGCTCCCTACGGATGAGCGTCACCACGCTCCCGAGACAAGACAGTAGCATACCCCAGAGGTGATTGTACGACACCCTGCGGGTTTTCACGGTGCCCTGTTACCATCGAGGTTTACTACGTCTACTTTCTAAGGTTAAGCGTCACCAAGCTCCCTACAGTTTAGCGTAACCACGCTTCCGAGACAAGACAGTAGCATACCCCAGAAGTGATTGTACGACACCGTCGATGAGTAAAGGGCCCCTGGAAGCCTTTTGCGACTTCGATTGGGCTGGGTGCAAAGAAACTAGAAGGTCAGCGACAGGGTATCTGGTACAGGTGAACAACGCTCCGATTATGTGGGGTTCAAAGAGACAGATTATCGTTGCACTCTCGTCTGGAGAGGCTGAGTATATCGCTCTTTTACAGAGTGCACGGAACGTTGTATGGCTTCGCAGTGTTCTGGGAGCTTGTTTATAATGAAGAATTAAGCTCGGAACCAGAACTGTATCCGGTGACGATGCATACTGATAGCTCAGCCGCGAGATCCATGGTTAAGAACGACAAGCTCACGTATAGGAATAAGCACATCTCTATTCTGTTCCACCATGTGAAGGATCTCGTTGATTCTGGAGTTGTTGAACTCATTCAAAAAGAATTTTCTCAGCAACCTGCAGACCTGTTGTCTAAGTCATTGTCGTACCAAGACTTAAAAAAGCTTCTTCCTTTGTTTGGAAGCTTGATGTAGTGCTTCAATCACTAACCTCAACTGACTTGTCTCATTCTTACTATGTTCCTCAGTTTCCGTCTCCACAGCTGCACCGTTTACATTAATCGATTTTGCATGACTTATCGGCGTGTTATACATTGTCGAAGAATGCACTTAGGCTCTTTCACAATCAGGAACATGCCTTGATAGAAGGTATGAAAATAGACAGCATCGTCAAATGACTTCTGCCACACCGTGGTCTGCAAGTACTTCAGTGAATCATCTGTGAAATCTAATCTAAACATAAAGGGCATAGTATTGGATGTAGGCCCCTTCGCGCCTCCGATTCTGAACCGGCCAGGAAATGTTTACACTATTAGTAATATACGCACACTAAAACTGGAAGGACAAATTTGAGGCAGACGATAATACATACCTGATATTCAGTGAAGAACGGGATGGCTTTAATCAGGTTTCGCGAACTGTAGTGCAGCGTCATGATTCGGCATGAGTGACAAAGGCATCGATTGACATTGAACATCGATGCCGCACAAAAAATCCATTGAGCAGGGAAATAAAGTTCTTCTCCGACACTGGTTTGATCCTTTCCGGCCTCTTGGAATTTGGGATTATTAAATTCTACTGGAGGACCCAGTGCTACTGAAAGGCCATTTCGTATGAATGTATGGGCCAATAGTACGAGTGTTTCAAAAGAAGCACCCTTTCTCCCTGACAGAAAGCTACTCTCCTTTTCTCCCAACTTGCCGAGGACTGCTTTTCACTTGCAACCACAACCGTGCGATTCATCTCCTGCAGGATCCGTTTGAAGTGCAACCAAGTTCGCCGTCACAGGTGCCCGAAAACGGGATGTGTCACACCGGCAGCAAAATTGCATGCGTTACACGTACAAACTCTACGTTGTATCACCCCCACTCCGTTTCTTTCTTGCTATGACTTCCCAGTTCGATATCATGGCGGCGAAAACAATGACAGCAGCTCCTATGATACCTTGTGTACCAATGTGCTCACCAAGCCAGACACTCGCAAACAGGGCCCCATAAACGGGATCTAGAGCGAACACAACGGCGGCACGCTCAGGACTGATATATCTTTGAGCAACCGTTTGGAGATAGTTGCTAAGGGCCGTGGTGACGATTCCAAGATAGAGAATGGCACTCAGTTCGGTACCATTGCCAGGTAATAATTGTGAAGGGGGTGACGCCAAACACCATGCACCACACAATACCGACACGCCCAGCAAGGCAACTGAGTTGACAGAATCAGCTGGCAATTTTGCAGCACTTTCCAGACGAAGAATGAACATGGCACTCGCTAGCGCGGCAGCCACGCTTCCTAAATCACCTGTGTTAGGTGGCGTACCATCCCAAGTTAGTAGGACTGTTCCGGTCAACGCCATAGCAGCACTCGCCCATGTAAGAGCAGATATGCTCCTACCGTACAGAAATCGACCAAGAATCGGAACAAACTTAACGTTAAGATATAAAAGAAAGCCTGAACGCGAGGCAGAAGTTGTAAGAAGACTCTGTGCCTGTAACGCGTACCCAAGAAACAAGTAAAAGGAAAGCTCCAAACCGGTCTTGTAGATACTTCTGTTGGCAGGCGTCGGGAGCGGTAACGAGGGCAGTGCCAGAAGGGACGCGAGAGAAAAACGTAACAGATTCAACGCTTGAGGGGAAAGTGCTTCCAGAGTGCTCTTCATAACGGCGTGTTGAGTTCCCCATAAAACTGTGATAAAGTTAAGGACGAACAATGTGGAAGTAGGGGACAGATGAAGGGAAGTATCAGCAGTGGGAATATGTGTGTGGGGACTCTTTGCCGATATCTCAGCACGCGATGCATGCTGCGATTGCTCAGGGGGGCGCACGGCACAAACCACACGTGAATGAAGCCTCCCATATTGACCTGCCGCAAAAGAAGGACCACATCGTGGCGAAGGAGTAGAGCGTAAAAGCGAGACGCGGAGAGGTCGCAGGAACGCCTGACGGACGCTCGTTTGTTCAAACAGAGCTGCAACAATGGGCATCGTGGATACTAAACGCGCAGCGAGAGCAGAGGGAGATCGAGGTGGAGTTCACATTGCAATGATAGCCGTGGAGAACGGGGCGGACGCGTCGGAAGAACTTAGCGCAAATGGGGGAGCATCACGGCGCGATTGAATGCGATCACGGAGGGTGAGGCTCTTGCGGCGGTGCGTGACTGCAGCAGAGATGGAGAGCATTTCTATTGGCGAGATGCACAAAATCAACGGCTGTGCTGGACAGTTGTTGCACTTGGCTCGGCGTGCATTCTGCAGGTACTTTAGCCATGCGCCGTGCAACGTGTCCACATTCGGTTTCTCTTGCGCATGATAGTGCGAAACGCAACGCCATGCATCCGTCCCGGTTTTCTTTTCAACAGCTTTGGTAATGGATATGCTTACCGCCTATTCACACAACTCGTCCGATGCAGAGAGCACGACGCATACGCCACCAGCCTCGCCCGAGTCTACCAAACGCGCCGTCCCTACCGGAACAATAGAGACAATTCCGTTTGACGAACGCCAATTCTCCTCTCTTGAACGCTCCTTCAAGCTGTCCACAAATACAACCACAGCCCTTAAGAAGAGACCCAGATCCCCTCTCCCGAACATTTCCGCGCAGTCCAAGCAAGCGGAAAGTCAAAACACAAAAACATCAAAGAAACATCGTCCTTCCTCGCTGCAGCCAACTCGCGCGTCTGCACCTTCTGTTCTGGTTCCCAAGTCCGAATTTCATTTATCGTCCGTGAATGACTATCAAAATCGCGCATGGAATGCTCCGCCTTCAACAAGTCGAACGTTCGCTGATTTGGAGCAGTATACACCGTACATACCGAAGCGCGCCGTGGCTTGCGAAGTCGCCCATCCGCGAGGTGCTTCTGTCGTTCATTTCAGTCCTGGTCATGGTCATCTCGTTCTATCAGCCGGAAATGATGCCAGTGCAAAAGTTTGGCTATCCGCTTCTAAAAAGCTCGCAAGGACTTACATAGGCCATTCAAAAGCTATCCGAGACGCGGTTTTCGATCATTCTGGTTCTCAGTTTCTCACCGCTGCGTTTGACAAGAGTGTTCTTCTGTGGGATATTGAATCAGGAAAAGTTTTATCGTCCTTCAAAACGGAAGGTACTCCGCTTTGCGTTCGCTTCTGTCCTCTTGATCCGTCTCAGTTTCTGGTGGGTTGCGCCGATAAGAAAGTTTTGCAGATTGATGTCCGAGATGCATCAAACATTGTCCAGACCTATGACGAGCACATGGGACGTGTCAATTCTATATCTTTCATTGATTCAGGTCGTCGATTTGTGACGAGCGCTGATGATAAGGTTATCAGAATTTGGGAATATGGCGTTCCAGTGGTTATCAAGTACATATCAGATCCATCTTCTCATAGTATGCCGGTTACTATAGTTCATCCAAATCAGAAATGGTTGGCTTGTCAAAGCATGGATAACACCATTCGGCTCTTTTCTACCAGTGGAAGGTTCAAGCGTAACGACAAGAGAGTATTTCGCGGTCATCTTGTCGCTGGCTACGCATGCGGCATGAGCACGTCGCCAGATGGAAGATATCTTGTTAGTGGCGATAGTCTTGGAAGAATGTTTTACTGGGATTGGAAGACCGGCAGTTTGTTTCGAGCAGTAGACGCACACAAAAAGCCCTGTTGCAGCTCGGTTGATTGGCATCCAACTCAATCCTCATTCGTTGTATCTTGCGGTTGGGATGGTAATATCATGTTCTGGGACTAATGCTTGACCTCCGTTAGCCATGCTCCTTGACATTTGTATCTGTTGGTTGGTTTCACCAAACCGTGTGAAGTTAGGCAAACTGTTAATTTACTGTGTGAAGCAACTGGAACCCTCCTGTGCCGCCCTCATACACTTGTCCCAAGGCAATGGCCGCACTTGGGTTGGTCGTGATGTCTTCGAAACCATCTAAGGTTGCGTCACGCAGGAATTTCATGCTCGTCTCGAAAGTAACGCGCTGGAACAATCCCGGCGAATCCCACATACTCAATCTATTAAACCCTCGGTAGGTCCCATTCATAGTCATATAGTCTGCTATCAGAGAAAGATGTCGAATGTTGACTGGAATACCGTGGGCCTTGAAGACTTCTTTGAATTCCCTGATCAGAGCAGCTCTCAATGCTTCTACACCGTAAACTTGCAAGATCCCGTACAAATCGTTGGTCTCGAGTCGATCAAAGTCCACCAGACCCCATCCAAGTTCATGCACTTCCCGGAGATTAGACCCCTCTGTTATCACATTATGTTGATTGTCTTTGAATTCTATGAAACATCTTTGGATTCGATCGACTTCGGAGAGGCTAACTGCGCGAGCTATTTCTTTCATCAGCACTGAAACATTCAGCTTACCGAGTACAGCCATAGGCAGAACCCATTCAAATTCGACGGTTTCCCTCTCCGAGCCTTTGACGGAGGAGTACACATAGCCCAAAGCTCCGAATTCTATCATATCTTCGTCGTCATCGGAGAGAACTGCTTTGAACTTGGGCATTTTGCGCTTTCCATTTTTCTTCTTTGATCTCCTTGGAGTGATTGGGGAAGGAAGGTCACCATCGTTACCGTTTTCATCGGATTTCTTTCTCTCTGTACTGGCATCGTATTGCTGCTCATCGCCTGAAATGGAACGATCTTCGTCTTCTGATGAAGACGGGATCGCTTTTTCTTCCTCTTCGGCTTCAGTTAAAGCGATTTCTTCCTGAGACTGCTCCTGGTTGACATCTTCATCATCCAAACGTGCACCCATATCTCTCAGATTCCCGTTACATGATTCATCACTATTCGCACCTTTACCATTCGTCGTTGGGGGTTTCCGAGCACTTTTGAGATAACATCCAATCGCCGTCTTTATGCCTATTCCTTTTCGTTCTGAAATCTTGAGCATTTCTTTCTCAAAGATTCGGTGCAAGTGTGGCACATATTCACTTGCCACAGCTTGGACAATTCTTCCGAACCCGAACCCAAGATGATCCTTGTAAACCTCTTCAGGTGGAAATTTCATCTTCAAAGCCACTGTTCTTAGAGCCCATCGCGTGACACCGGGAACAAAGCTAATGGACTTTTCATGTACTTCGACTTGTAGCAGTAAATCACTGAGTCTCACAAGACGAAGCTTTTTGCTTAATTCCTCGCATTTCTGTTCTGGTCTCTGTCCGAGCACAGGAATTGTCATACTTGGGGTTTTGGGATACTTCGCTGCTGTCATGAGTAGCTCTCGCAAACGAGGTATACCGAGGGTCACATGAGCTGAGCTTGACCCTGCATGATGAAATGTATTCAGGGTCATTTGAGTTGAAGGCTCTCCTATTCCTTGCCCAGCAAGCACACCAACAGCCTCACCTGCATGAACTGCCCCTTGTTGATATCTTTTCTCCAGGAATCTCCGAACAGTACCACGGTGCGCTCCAACCCCTTCCTCCGCCTTTCTAATAGCTGATGAGTAAGTATCAGAAACTACTCCAACCCGGCTAAGTGCGCCAGGAGACATTTTTTCCAGCAATGTACTGCTCTCGCCTACCTCGTTTGAGAGATAAACACTTTCCTTCAGGCCCAGGCTCTTCGTATCATCGATCTCCTCGGTCTCCAGACTCTTGATGTTAGATACCTGCCAGTCAACCTTCTTCGTAAGCCATAAGGATTTCGAGGGATCGATTCCATCATCCCCGTAAATGAATTGCAAGACTGATCTGTCGCTATCCCTCACAGTTCCATCATAATGCAATCGCACTCCTTCAAGATGCTTTATCAGGCATCTTTGCAGATATCCAGAATTAGCTGTCTTCAGGGATGTGTCAAGTAGACCTTCTCGACCAGACATAGCGTGAAAGAAGAACTCTTGTGGGCTTACGCCCGTTAAGAATCGACTTGCAATAAAACCACCAGCCAGCGGTGATGCATCGTAAGGCTCAAAGCATGGTAGAGTGGCCCCTCTGCCTCCCATTCGCGGAACGCGCTTCCCTTCCAAACTAGTTTGCCCCAAAAGGCAAGAAATCTGAGCAGAATTAACTGGGGAGCCTTTTGCGCCAGTACTAGTCATCACAGCAAACCCATTTAACGGAAAAGGTTTCGACAGAGCTATCGGAATGCATGCTCTGAAAACATCTGAAGAAACCTTGTTCAAGGAAGACTTCATCGCTGCATCAAGTCTATCCTCAGCTTCAGCGCCATCCTTCTGAACCATCTCAGCTATTAGTTGCCTCGCCTCTGTGCCACTCTTTGCAAGCTTTCCACCCAATTTCGAGCTTTGGTTCATTGTTTGGTATACTGAATTGGTTGCTTCAATTGCAACATGGTCCAATGCTTTGGTCAGAATTTTCAATCTTCGCGTATCACCAACTTCCCTCAATAAAAGGTCGCTAATGCCAGTTGTATGCCCATGGAGTCGAAGAAAGTATAAGCATAGGCGACTCATGGAACTCAAAAAATCATCTGACGCATCGCACCCATAAGTTTCCTGAATAGCGTGGACAATACCAAACGTGGAAGCACCGAGGGAACTTTTGTCGACGATACCACGCAAAAGGTGACCATCCCGTACTAGGATTTTTGATTCCTCCACTCCAACAATGTTTGCCGTTGTTTTCGAACTTGCATCAAGATTAAAGCCAGGTCGCCCATTCCGAATCACTCCAAGTACGGCGGATATAAGCTGCTTTCCAGTCCATAGGTGTTTTGGTTTCAAAATTGCCGGTGGTTGAAGCTCATATGTTTTACCGTGCATTTCAGTTCGCAACATGATGTTCTCTGTAGCGACGTAGAGCAACTGTGTAAATGTCTGTCGATCTAAGAAAGTGTCTCGTCGGCTTAGTAAGGTCGCAGAGACAATGTGATCCTGAATGAGCCCCCGTACAGGTGCTCCCGAAGTAGGGACAACGTAGTGCCTATTGCTCAACATAAGCTCTTCCGCTTCCGCTCGAGATATGTAATCCTGTGGAACATGTACGTTCATCTCATCCCCATCAAAATCTGCATTATAAGACCCACAGTTTGCATAGTGGAACCTGATAGTGCGATCACCAGGAAGAACTCGCACTTTATGAGCCATTATAGAAACTCTGTGGAGAGTAGGCTGCCGATTGAATAGCACAACATCACCGGTTTTCAAATGCCTGTGAACTACTTTTGGAATCTGGTTCCCAACACGAACGCTGCTACTGATGTCTTCAGTTTGATCCGAGAAACCATATTTCTTGCTGCTTCTATTCGGCATTCGGTTTTGAATGAGCAGACTAGCTTGCGTTCGACGAATTCCACGAGCCGCTCGATTCAGTCTAACCATTCGTCGATCCCCGCTTAGAGTCCAGCCTTCTACCGCCATTGCTCCCGGATAATTATCAGGACCGTTCAGTACTGCTTGCTTCATCTGCTCTAGATTGCTGGGGATGACCGCTTCTGGGATTGTCAATTGCTTGGCGAAGCTAAGGGGTATGCCAACTTCATTTGTATCCAAGAAGACATCTGGGCCAATTACAGACCTGCAACTATGATCTACACGTTTTCCCATCATGTGTTGACGGAACAGACCCGCTTTCGCTTCGAGTTGCTGTCGTATGCCCGTTGATTTATCCAGCCCTTTCCCGTCATTGTCATAAAGTTCCCCCAATGTCTGCTGCATTCGACAGAGCAACTGCACGATATCACTGCTCGAAACGGAATCTTTCTTTTTCTTCTTTTCAGAACCAGAAGTTCCTAGGTCAGCATCTTCTACTTCTTCCGCACTGCTTCCCTTGGCAGTCATCAACGTTTTCGTCAGGGTTAGGATGCGTTGGTAGAAGATATTTTGCGGATGTTCGGCAGCATAAGACATTTCGCCAACTACAGCCGATGGGCGAAACCTCGAAGGAGGAACCAAAACTACACGAACAAACAAACGCATGTATCCGCGGGCTTTTTCACTAGAATCAACTTCTCTGCCACACAAACCATAAAGTAATTCAAAAAGCTCTGAATGTGCTTCCCACAAAGATCGAATCTGCGTCTCTATCTCGGCTGGCGAGAGCAATAAGTCACGACTTGCAGCTCCCCGCTTTATGAAAAGGCGCCCGCGATCCCCTGGTCTGATTTTGCCCGGGTCTTGATCACAACTTGTGCACGTAGACTTGATAGACGACTCTAGCATTATTCTCTGAATCGCTTTCCATCCTTTTGAACGTTGGCGAGCTAGTGTCTTCGAATCCTTTGCTCGCCTCCATGAAGCTTTTGCAGCTTTCAACATTGCTCGTTCAACAGCTTCCGTGTCATACACATTGATACCGTCAAGGTATTGGGGAATTGGCCGCGGCATGGCGTGCAGAAATGCGTGCCAGTTCTTGATGATAGAGTTGCGGTCTGGATCAGGTTGAAATACAGTTGCCTCGATCGGGCTTTGCTCCGACTCAAGCTTTCCAATTTTAATGGCGACTTTCTTTCGTAGGTTTCGATAGGCATCTACCGCGAAGCCGCAGCGGGGTAAATCAGCGTCTTCGAAGAGAAGTATCGCATAATAAAGGCAGAGATCAGACTCAGAAAGGCGCAGACAGTGACAGTTCCAGCAGGAAGAACGAAGAAGCTTTAAAACGAGAGCAGATGATAGCGGATTGGGTAAGGCAATTGGCAGTTCAATATGGCCAAAGTGACCGGGACAAGTAGCATAGGTAAGCCCGCATGTTGCACAAGCGCCATCATCGAAAGAAGTTGGTCCAAAAACTGGATCATATAAACCATAGGGAACTGGGCGACCAAGTTCATCGTATGATACGGCAGAAGTTATTCTGCGCACGCTTAGGTTGCGTGCTTCTTGTTCTGAGTAGAAGCGAAATGAAAACTTTGAAACAGCGTGGCCAATGTCCAGAGAACGCAAGCATCTGGTGTTTTCGTCCATTACTCGTTTAAAACAAAGCGTAGCTCAAAATAACACGAAAAGAAGCAAGAAGAGCGTGAAGCACAAAGTAGGAATGTGCACAAGACCAAGACTGTTATAGGATTCCTCTCCAATTCACTGCAGGAAAGGGACGCAGAAAGCAGTACCTCATCTCACTCGCTGCGGCGATGCGGAGCAAATGAAGCTGCAACTCGTGGGTATGTTGAGCGTCCGCTTCGCTAGCAAGGGATCCATTGGGATCAAAGCATCTACAGCACATTGAGGACTGCACACGGATCGACGTTGATCCAGCTGTGACACGGCATGCACGCAACAACGGTGCACTTTTCGGAGTCGCAAGCTCGAGATGCTTACACGTGTAACTAGATTGGTCTGCAGCGCTGGTGATGCACGGGGATTGGTCATGATGAAATATGTCTCTGCATGTGAGCTCAAGTCCTCGTCGTGGTCAACAAATCCTTTCATTTCGTCTCCGAGTCAAGTTTCGAATCACCGTCCTAATCCGCGCCACGTCCAAGTCTGTGTTTATGGTGGAAAGTAATTTGCGATAAGAAAGTTCTTTTAACGTTTGTAACAGCACCGCTGAGCAAAATGGAAGCGTTTGTTCGAACACCACTTCCTGCTTTCGAGCGCTCAAGTAACTCAGTTTGTCCCAAAACACCAAAACGGCTTCATCTGCGCACAGTTCCTGCCGCAAGATCTCTTGAATCATATCGAGAGGGTCGTCGCTTTCCCAACCAAGACCCATCACGAAAGTCATCATTCTCTGAGCACTCAAATCCTCTGGCGAAGCAAAAGATGAGTCTTTTGAAAGCTCTCATGAAACTCAATGTCGCTTCCTCAGAGACATGTGAACTCCTCATTCGAAACGGTCGTGTACGAGTGAATGGGAAAACTGTTAAAGAACACAGGGCAAGGATAGATACATTCGAGGATATGTTATGGATTAGTGGCACGGATTATGGAACCGTACAAGACGGCCAACCTGTGCCATTAATTGATTCCGAAATTGAGCCCAGGAAACATAGAGACTTCAGATCATCAATCCCGGAGCAAGGTTTGGACAGGAAGTATAGCCGTCGTGTTGACGGGGGCTTTTATTCCAGAAAGAGATATCTTGGTGGCAAGTGATCAAACTCTTCTATCTAGTGATCATGGCTTCCTTAAATCTGCATTGCTCCAACAGATTGAGTGGGTTTGGTTAAAGTGAATTCAGTCTCGATCAACGGTATTTTTCCTTGCCCGTTTACACATGCCATTTCAAAATACACATAGGTATCAACAGGAAGTCAGGGTCACGGTATGTTTATTGCATCGCAGCAATACGCTTCTTATACTTCGACAATCAGTGTAAAATCCGCTTCATTGGTCACTTCAGAAACCGTTTTTGGATACAACAGATTTTTTCCTAACCCCCACTTCCCTCTTGACCTCGTATTATTTAAATTTCATTGTATCTTCTTATAAACTGAAAGCTTCGCCGACTTGCGCACTCCTGTGGGTTCTGGATCACTTGTTTTCCTTTTTAATGACCAATTCGTACGTCAATGTCAGAATCCGGTTATGAATTCTCTTCCTGCAAAAGGCCTGTTGATGAATGGTGCGGGCTCCGCCAGATTCAACTATTTCTACGTCATTATTGAGGTGCTGGTGAGTCCAGGGACCGACCGCTGATCGATAAGATTAAGAACAAGCCAAAGTGTATTTTCAGTTTTGGCCCGTCAAAGGCCTGCAGCGTGGCCTTGGATTAAGTAGACTTTTCAATCTATCTGGCGACCCTCTTAGTTTGTTCCAAAAGGCAGGGGACAGAGAAGCGCTTCATCGACAACCTTCTTCGGCAACGCGCTCGAGCGAGTCCACTTTGAGATCGTAATCTCCCCAACTGGTGGTCAACAAACATAGATCGTTGCCATATCTGAACTACAAACTAATTGTTTATGTAACAACAATGTATGAAGAATCTATGGAAATGGAACCGCGATATTCTTCACAAAGACAACCGGGACTGTGGAAGAAAACATATTTTCAGAAGCTTACATACCTTCAATGGATTTCGTTTTCTTTTGTATTTCCTTTTACTCTGGCGAGTCATCTAAGGCATCGCTCAGACCAAATGAACAATAACTTGGACGCTATATACATCATAGGCATGCGACAATGTCAGCAACGCTGGAATCATGTAAGGACTTGGGCTCTACAAGAAAGCATTAACGTAACCGCAGTGTACGCTACACGATTTGATGAAATCAATCTGCACAGGCCTCCGATACCCATAGTTGGCATGCCGAGAGATGACATGGTTTCCGGAGGCCAAGTAGCCTGCACAATGTCCCACATTCGAGCGTGGCGTGATGCATTCCGCAAGAATTATTCCCACGTAGTTGTCCTGGAAGATGATGTTCAATTGAAACGTCAACTCATTGAAAGACTTCCAAGCATACTGCGTGATGCATATTTTGGCTCAACGAAGCGAAATAACAAGGACTGGCACTTCATTTTTCTTAGAGTTCATCCAACAACCGTGACAGATTCCCGAGAAAAATGGCACGGAACATTGATGAGAGCAGTACCTGGATGGGGTTCGGCAGCTTACGTGCTTTCTGGGTCAGGAATCCGCTTTTTGCTCACACGAATAACCTCGTACGTCTTTCCACTGGACGTACAGCTTGAGAAATTGCAGCGCGGGAAAGACTCATCACATGCCCAATTTGTTGTTCTTGACGCTTGTCTTAGGTCAGGGGATGGTAAGATATCTCCCGGTTGCCCAGAAAATGTTATAGAGCTCCCAGAAGAGTTGCGAGGTAATTGTGCACATCACGGAAGCCAACTAGGCAACCAAGCAAAAGGCAAGCAGATGCCCGGAAGCGTATAAGAATCTCGGGCCGAATTCGGGCTGTGAGTATTTCCAAGCTCCTGCGGACTGCAAATCACCCATCCCCTGCGAGTACTTTCATGTACTCGGCGGCTCTTTTTTGGGATTGCTTTAGACAATTGTTGCAAAGCTGTTCAGAAAAATTGTGGCCTCCTGGCTTCAGAATCCCTTTTAGAGCCCCAGAAGGTCTCAGAATGAAAGTCACCCGCGAGGCGCATACGTTCTCTTCTTCGGCTGAGGGATCAATGAGGGCCTTCTCGCAAAATATCTGGAATGACACAGTCAGTGGAAAGTTATCAATTTCGAGAGACTCTGTTCTTTCCGCCGAGACAACAGCGACCGCAGATCCATTTTCTTCCTCTACCCCATGCTGCTCTGTCTTCATTTCGTCATTTTCATCTCCATTCTCAACTTCATTGGCTTGCTCATCAGTCATTCTCACAGTAGGCAAGCGGACGTCACGAAGAGCAGCAACTGCAGCGAGGACGACCGAATCTTCAAGATTCCCATCATGGTCAATGCAATAAACCGTCAAGCACAAGTTCCATACAAGTTTCCCAGGTTCGATGCAAAGCTTGGACAAATCGATATGTGGACTGATGAGAGTGCGAAGAAATTCAGTTAGCACAAGTGCATCATCTGTTCGGACGTTTCTGGATACACCGCAGCTCGTCGAAAGCAGCTCAACAGAGACGCTGGTCATTCCCTTCTCTGGATTTGCATGATCTGGCCTGACCAAAGTTGCAGTCACACCCGCAAGAACAGTTGTACTCCCCAATCTAACTAAAGCTGATCCGACGGCAGTACTAAGGGAACTTGTCGTCAATTTAAAAACTCTTGCAGTAGTGAGAGCTCTGCCATCCGGACGAACCTCTTTGCCGATGAATCTTTTGAGATATTCTCGTGGATGTATTTTTCGATAAGCCTCCTCGTTGATCATCGCAATCTAGTGTGTGTAGGTTAGGGAAACGGAAGCAATTGCGACATAAATCTGGAAGTCTTTCGGAGGAAGTAGTTGATGAACGATCTTCGTGCTACTGCGTATAATGTTCTACCGTAGAACTACAAAGGAATAATTGACAAATAAAAGCGTTTAAATTGGGAATTCTATTGAATTTGACCTCCATCAACCGTGCAAGCTGGATGATTGGTTTAGATACCCAATTGATGGCACGAAGTTCCAACGATCAAATGAAAGGCAATGCGAGTCTATTTTAACAGCGGGAAAGATCACCAACGCTTAAATCTTTACGAACATTCAATACTCTGTGCGGAAATCTGAACAGCTTCAGCTCATCTTTAAGCATACTTGTTCCGCGAATGTATAGGTTAAAAGCTTCTTAAGACAGCTGACAGTCAATATGAGCGGCATGAAACCTCTCCCATTGAAACAAAGAAAACCTTGAGCATATCTTAACCCAGGGAATGTGAGTGTTTAGTTGCGCGGGGGAGGCTTATCTGTTTACTTCAACAGCTGTGGACTTTGTTCTACGCTCATCGGGAAGGATTTTCCCTAGTGGGTGGTATTTTAGTCCCAAGCCTTTCTTTGCATTAGGGTATCTTCTTGGAGCCGGCTTTTGATCACCCAAACTAGATATTTTCATATCAAACGTAATTGTCACCAACCTGGAGAATGGTTTTCCTAATAGGGTAAACAAAAATAAATAGAGTCAGTCGTCGTCTACTGTTTCTATGAGAAACTCTACGGTTCTTTTTCGGATATGGTACGTACCCATTTGCAAGTGAGATGTGCCATTTCTGCCTTCAAGGATAAACATCGGGCGCACTTGCTTACATCTCTTAGTCCCACAATCTCGAACTACGTAGCTACCTTGGTAAACCGCCATTTTCTTGTCAATTATGTTGCCAGTGACAGAAATGTTGAATTTAGAGCCTTTCAAAGCGCCTCTGAGCCTAGTATGCCGTGGTACGCGGAAAAGTATAAGTTCCGTGTCACCACCTTCAAGTTCTTCCGCTGATAAATTCTGTAGCGCTTCCATCTGCGCGGGCTGAAGTTCGTCTGCTTTTCTCTCTGTGACCGCATTACCTGTTTCATCATCTGACGAAGACGATTCGTCGAATTGTTCCTCCGGATATTCGCCCTCCATTTCTTCCATATTTCTACTTCCTTCCTCGGGAAGAGTTTCCATTTTCCAAACTAAAAGAACGACGAACGCGTCCAAGTGCCTCTCGGTCTATTCGCGGCTTAGATCGTATGCATCCAAATTTGGCTTTCGGCGAACTGTAGTGCAATACAAGCTTCGAAAACATAGCTTTGATCTGCAATAAATTTAACTCTGTTTTTTTATGACAACCTGCTCGCTAGCGCTAGTAGCGCAGACGTAGGTTCGCGCATATCATTACAAACGTCCGAGTTGGCGGTTTCGTCCAAGCAAAGCGCCAGCTATCACTTCACAGTTAGTGGTGGCTCAGTAGGCCGGCGCGGTTTCGATTTCAACAGTGCAGAACTGGAACTTGGAGTAAACAAGATTATCATACTGAGAGTAGCCTCATATTGCCAAACAAAATGTCAAAGAATCGTATATCATATTTCATGGACAACGATATAGGTGGTTTTTACTACGGCCAGCATCATCCCATGAAACCACATCGACTGAGCATGACTCACAATTTAACTCTTGCGTACGGTAAGTTCCGGTCACAGGACGAAAGAGATCATTGTTCTTGGATCCAGATCTGGCGAAAGTTTCTGACGAATGTGACATGGATTTCCTGTGCTCAACAATTCCCGCTCACTTTGAGTAGGACTCTACCGAAAGATGGTAAGATTGATTTCTCTGAGATTCTGAACTCCGAATGTCGAAGAAAAAGCCATTCTGACTATATTGCCGTATCTTTCTTTTCAATAGGACGTGTATCGACCAAGACTTGCGACTCCTGATGAATTCAGGCAATTCCATGCCGCTGACTACATCGATTTCTTACAACGAGTCACTCCTGACAACTGCCAAGAATTCACGAAGCAACTCACAAAATTCAACGTTGGGAGATCAGGAGGCGATTGCCCGCTATTTGACGGCCTATTTGAATTCTGTCAACTCTACACAGGGGGAAGTATCGATGGAGCCAGAAAGCTTATGTCAGGGAATTCTGATATTGCTATTAATTGGGCTGGAGGTTTGCACCATGCCAAGAAATCGGAAGCCTCGGGATTTTGCTATACGAATGATATTGTTCTCGCCATACTGGAGTTGCTTAAATTCTTCCCGCGAGTGCTATACATCGATATAGACGTCCATCACGGAGATGGAGTCGAGGAAGCTTTCTACGTCACAGATCGTGTAATGACTGTTTCATTTCACAAGTTCGGTGACATGTTCTTTCCTGGTACCGGGGATGTCTGGGATAAAGGTTCAGGAGCTGGGGAGTATTATGCTGTCAATTTTCCGCTCAAAGATGGGATCGACGATGATAATTATGAACGGATCTTTGAACCGATTATCCAGAAAGTTATGGAAATGTTTCGACCATCAGCAGTTGTGCTTCAGTGCGGTGCGGATTCTCTAGCGCATGATCGGTTAGGATGTTTTAATCTCACAATCAAGGGGCATGGGAAGTGCGTTCAGTTTGTCAAGAGTTTCAATCTTCCTACGTTAGTACTAGGAGGTGGTGGATACAACATTCGTAGCGTTGCACGATGTTGGGCTTATGAGACTGCTTTGTTGTTGGATACTGCTGTCGATGACACAATACCGTTTAACGATTACTGGCAGTATTTTGAACCAGATCACAGGCTCCATTTTGCAAAGAATTCTGACATGATTGATCAGAACAATCGTGGATATGTAGAGCAGCTCAAAGTGAAGGTCATGGAAAATTTGCGTTGTTTGAATGCCGCACCGTCTGTTCAAATGCAAGAAGTGCCTCCGACTTACTTTGTATCAGAAGATGAAGAGGAGCAGAACCCAGACGTCCGACCTAGGGTTGACAGACGGCAAGCCGATGGAGAGTACTACGACGATGAAAAAGACAACAGAATGGATTACAGCTAGTCCAAGCATGAATTGGCGCTCATCCCGAGCCATTGGCAGTCGAACGAATACAGAAATGTAAACTAACTGGAGAAGGACGGGCACGGAACAACTCTTAAGAAATGCATCAAGCACAAGAGTTTCAGAGAGAGTCTACCGGAGAAAGAGCTTCGTGACATCAGATATCTACAACCAAAGAATGCGTCCCTATTCTTTGTCTTCACAAGCGCAGTTCCATTGATGTGAAACATCGAAATCAAGCATAATAATATGATGAAGATAATCCGTTGAAGATAAGTGTTCTGTCAGGAATGTGAAGGTGTTTCTGAGCGGCATTGCCAGTCAAACATCCTACTTCAGTAGATTATCTAGCTAGGGAATCTACAGTTTTTTCGCAGTCCTTTTTTCTACTCCAAACCAAATTCCAAGGTACGCACTTGAAAGTATTTTCTTTTCGAGATTTTGTTGGTAAAGTCAGTTTGATTGGCCCGCATCGTGTTCTTTTTGTGTGAATGTTCGAAAGGCTTTCTTGCAGCAAGGACTACTGTCTACACCCAAGAGGCAAGCATGGGAGATTTAGTAATTGACATGCTCCCTTTTCACATTTCGTGCAGAAGTAGGGTTAGGATTGCTAGCAATTGCTAGTTTGTGTGTACGTGTCTGTCAGGCCCGATGTGAACGACTGACTAGGGAAAGATTGCAAGTGAGAACAGTAAAAGTCGATGAACCACAAAGTGGTATTTTACTTATAATAGTTCTACCCCGACTAAAACATCACGGAAACAGACATACGTTGTGTGGATATAGGGATTGCTAACCCTTTCTCACCTGAGGGCACTCCGAACTACTTACCAGGATCACGGAAATAAACTAGAACAAGATTATCCTTGAGTGATTGCAATTTTGAGAGGGGCAGTTTCGGTCTTCAACGGGATCAGCATCTTTAGTATTCCATCCTTGTGCTCGGCCCTGATTCCGCCCTCATCAATGTTGGCACCGACCTTCACCTGCAATTCATAAACTATACTAACAATTCCTTCCTTCTTCTCGGCGTCCTTCTCAGCAGTCGGCGCGACATCACCTTTTTGCTCTTCGATATGCACAACGCTGGTCTTGAACCGAAGTCCACTGATACATAGGTTTGAGCCACGCATTTCAACATCTAAATGTTCCTTTTGCACTCCTGGTAGCTCGACTTCAAGGTGAATTTTATCCCCATCCTGATGATATTCGTAGTTCGGCACGTGGTGTTGGGAGCCGTCTGAGGCCGTGAAGCTGTTCTCCATTTGATCGGTCAGTTGTCGAAGTCTGTGAATTTCACGGTTGGAGAACGAAAACGGAAAGAGTGGTTCCATAGATGGTAGTTGGTGATGATAAAAGGAGATGCTATAAATCTTCAAAGCTAAGTGTTCGTCTAAAAGGTTTTGAGTGAATGTATTGATCTGATGTATAAATCTTCAGATAAAATCATGTTGTATGCTTGAAGCGCTTATATAGACACTGAATGGAAGCGATTGAAGTTTCCGACCGTTGATTTTATACTCTCCCCACAAGACGAAGGTGGGAGGTTTTTCTAGATAACTGAATCATCTGGAACGATTCTGTTTCTAAAGATATGTAAGTACTCCTTGAAACCCCGTTGAGCGTTGCAGATGATACAAGAGCTTGTGGTTTTTGGCGTTTGTGTGGCAATTATTTCAGAAGGGAGAAGACGAAAGGTATATCCGCGATAGTTCTAGAATCTCTCTAGAGCTACAGTAGCTTCGTGCACATATACAGAGTTGGGTTCTTCATCCTTTTCATTGCTGTACGAATGCACAGACGCATTTGCATCCTCTAAGATTTCGTTTCCATATCAAAAATTGGCGGGAAAACACGTGTCTCGCAATGCTTGACACACCTTCAAGAATCTATGTCAATCGACAGCAATCTGTCCCGCCAAACTTCTCGTTATATACTGCGCGCTCGGTGAATACGTGTATTCAGCGGCATTAGCTAGCTAGAGGGCGCATTCCGGAATGGTGCATTGCATAACGCGAGAACACTCTTATCTGTTCACAAGATATGGTAGCCAGAATAGCAAACGCGGAACGCAAAAGAGCTTTACGATGCTTCAGGCAGCGTGGGTTCGTTGTGCAGGTCGGGGCGCTAGAACAATTGTTCACTATCTTTGACACCGTGGAGAATGGGGAAAGCTTTTCCGCTTTCATCGAGAAGACAATCGAGATTTTAAACGGCCCGGGAGGTTCAATTGATGGCATATTTTCGAAAGAGCTAGCAGCTTCCATTGGTGAACGACTAAAACGTGATACAGAAAGAAAAAGAAGCGATGCGAAAGCAGCTTTAGAAGTAATAAACACCCTCACAGTTCCTCGATGGCGACCTCACTCGATTTCTACGATGCAATCAAGAACGGCGGGAAGACGAGTTGAAGCACCCGAACGCCCACTTGCCAATGCATCGGCAAAGAACAAAAGTGAGATGTTCCGAACACGATATGAACTAATTCTCAGTAAAACCCTCCGCAACCCAAAGTTTAGACCTCCAACTGGAGGGACATTCTCAATATCAGAGACCAGTCCATATTTTCAATTGACTGGAATTGAAAGTCTGTCCGGTAGCAAAGGAGACCAGTTGGTGCTTGGGTTATTGACGCAGTTTGAGGAAGGGGCCTGGTACTTGGAAGATCTCAATGGCACCATCAAAATTGATTTATCAGAGGCTTTTGTTACATCCGGCATGCACACGGAAGGTAGTTTCGTTATTGCTCAAGGAAAAATATCGGAGCATGAAGGGGAAGAACCGCTATTTAAGGTGCAAGCGATGGGAACTCCACCTCACGAGTCGCGTAAGGACACCATCATAGCTCTTGGGCGCGACTCAAATTTGTTCGGTGGTCAATTTGACATGAGCGAAACTTTGGAGCTTCTTAAGATTGAAGAACAGAGCTTTGACTCAGTCTTTCTCTTCATCTCTGATGTCGCTTTGGATAATTCTCGAGTTTTAGCTGGTCTGCGACATATTTGGAAAGGATTTCTTGAGGACGACATTATTCCATCTGTAGTTCTTCTCATGGGGAACTTCCTTTCTCATACTTTCGGGCAAAAGCCAGACGACGTATCTACTCTATGTGAAAAATTTGGGGTACTTGGCGATATGATCAAGGATGAGTTTGAGGAACTAATCGGCAAGACCACGTTCGTCATTGTACCTGGACCAAATGACCCCGGACCAGGAAATGTATTACCGAGACCACCGATGCCACAGATGATCACAAAACGATTCGTTGATGCCGTAGGTTCGGAAAATGTTCGTCTTGCTACAAACCCATGTCGTATTCGATTCATCACCCAAGAGATCGTTATTCTACGGGACGATCTCATGCAGAAAATGGTTCGGCATTGCGCGGTAAAACCGGATCTAACAGAGGCTGGATTAATGCACGCTCATCTGGTGAAAACTGTTAGCGATCAGTCATACTTGACCCCACTTCCTCTCTCCGCAAGACCAGTTCTTTGGGCTCATGACCATGGCCTTTGGCTATATCCCACCCCCCACGTCTTAGTTTTAGCAGACAAGGTTGATAGCTACATATGCACATACGAGAGAAGCCTGGGCATGAACCCTGGGTCTTTCAAAACTGACTTTTCTTTCATAGTTTATCTTCCAGCTGAAAAGCGAGCCCAACAGAGTTCTCTTGACAGCGAAGACGCACAACCTCGTGGACAAAGCAATGAAAAGCAAGGAGAAGAGAATAGTGTTGGAGCTGATGCAGACGAAGTCAAGGCGACATCAGATGAACAGCATGAAGAGACAGACAGAGAGCAAGGAAATCAGACCACCGGAGATGAGAACTCAGACCTTTCCGTCGAAGGGCCGGGCCAGGGGTTGGAGGCGGATGTAGATGCACTCGATTCGAGTTCCTCTCCACTTGGCCCCCCCGAAGAGGACATAGAGAATATTCTCGCATCGGGCAACTCTGTTGCGCACGACCGCTCTGAAGAGAAGGGCTCTGAAAGAAAGCCAGACGATTCAAAGCAACCGACAGAAACCGATGAACAACTAAAACAAACTTCTGAGCTTCCAGGCGAACTTGAGATAATGGAAAGCAGTGAACAAGGTGATATAAGCGAGGATTCCGATGATGATAGTCATCTTGAGCCAGCCGAAGGGCTCAGACGATTAGATATAAAAACGTTGGTTCGGAACTCGCTCGTCGAGGATTCGCATCCGAAACCCCAGGTCGGTGATGAGTCTAATTCTGACGGGGAGTAAGGCAATACGACGATGTCTCACTATCTTTACACAAAAGTTTAGCGCAAATTTGCTCGAAACTGTCATTGGGAGGGTTGCAACTGCCGTTTTCTTGACGTCGTATCCGTTCCGTATAAGTCAATGGTTTCATCAAGTTCTGGATGTACTCCAGTTTCGATCTGGAGTGAAACAGGCTTCGGAGATGGAGTCGGTATACTCCCCACCGGAGAACCCATTGAATCAAGATCGAGTCCGTCTTCTGACACGAATTCATACTCATCTTCAACTCTGTATACTGGACCCGATCCTCCAGTTTCCGTTCTAAATGCAATCCATCCGAGAAATATCATCAAGGCGACGAAGATCGGTGCCACGCAAGCCAGACTGAGCAACCTCAATGCCAGATGACTTGATTTGATGCCCTGGATTATCGAATGGAACACAAACGCAACATTAAGGCAAACTGTGATACCTGCTGCGGCCCATGCTAACACAGATACAGACTTCGAATTCTTGAACTCATCCATTCTTCTCGTTGAGTTCGTGAACCGTATCATTGGAACGATCGCAAAAGGTAATTGAAGGGAAAGGATGACCTGACAAAAGATAAGCAGTTGGTATGTTCCTGAATCACCCATGATGGAGATAACGATAAGAGCTGGAACAATGGCGATAAGACGGGTTACAAGGCGACGAATAACAGGCGGAGCGCGAAGATCGAGAAATCCTTCCATGACATACTGGCCTGCCAGAGTTCCGCATAATGTCGAGCTTTGCCCTGAAGCAATAAGAGCCACCCCAAACAGCAAGGGGGCTACTTCCACCTTTCCGACTTTAAAGCCTGTGTTTTCGAGGAGATGGTACGCCTTCGAAAGGGTAGTTACTTCGATTCCCCTTGTCCAGAAGTTGGCCGCTGCAATTATAAGAATGGCACAGTTGATAAATAACGCAGCATTTAAAGCTATGGCTGTATCAATGAGGTTGTACCGGCATTCGGACTCCAGCGTTTCACGCGATCGATCAGGAACACGTTCTATGACCAAAGCAGAGTGCAGGTAGAAGTTGTGTGGCATAACGGTTGCCCCAACAATACCAGTTGCCACGTACAAACTTGAAGTGTCGAGGCGAGGGACAAAAATTCCACCAAGAACTCCGGAAATACTGGGTTTTGACATGAACAGCTCCAAGACAAAACAAAACGATATCAAGGCCAAAAACATGAAGATCAATTGCTCTATGCGTCTCATACCCTGGCTTTGGGCAGTTAACAAAAGAAACGTGTCTAGCGCCGTGAAAACAACCCCAACCATGAGGGGTAGGTTAAAGAGAAGATTAATGCCAATTGCGGTGCCTAACACTTCTGTCAGATCTGTGGCAATGATAGCAAGTTCGGCCATTGTCCACAGAGCATAGGTCGCGTACCGTGGATATTCGTCTCGACATAATTCTGCAAGATGTGCGCGAGTGACGATGCCCATTCTCGCTGCGAGCACTTGCAGCAAGAGAGCCATAAAGTTGGCCAGAATGAGAACCCATAGTAACTTGTATCCAAATTTACTTCCTCCTTCAATATCAGTCGCCCAATTGCCGGGATCCAGGTAGCCAATGGATACGAGAAAGGCCGGCCCCAGGTGCGTCACGACGCCCTTCCATGTGAACTTTCTGCGAGCTGTGCATTCATCTTCATCACTTACTTGTGGAGCAATATCAGGAGGTCGGAACATAAATTCCTCTTCATCGCTTTGGGTGGCATCTCCGAAGGCTACCTCGAGGGCATCTCGTCGTTGTTGACCCATCTAAACGATTGGAGCCAAGGTCAAGATAGGCAGCTGCAGCCGCAGCTGGGTTTTCGCGCGATTCCGGCTGCTCCGGTAACAGCCTTTGCAACCCTCGTGATAAACTGGGAGTGAGGCAACAAGTACTGTTCAGTATCTTCTATGGACTGGATGATGGCTTGAGGCGGCGCAACGAAGTAGAAGAATGTGATTGTGATTGTATAGCTTCAAAGTGTCAGGTGAGGCAGGCAAACACTATCATGCTCCAGTTATGGCAGTGCGTCAGAACGAGAGGTTTTTGTGATGTGATGCGACGTGGACATTCGAGAAATACCAAGGTTACGTCTGTGAATAATTATCGACCAACTCGACCATATTTATGTCAGTGTAAGCCTGCACCACCGCTGAGCCTGACTGCGCTCGTCCATCTTCCTTTAAACTAGGTTAAGGGGGCTGCCAATTGGTAAACAGCATTTCCTCTCATTGACTACAGTGACAGGTCGCCACGCTCATACTAAAACACTTTGCATTTCAAGTAGTATTGACAAGGTAATTTTTTTTGACAAAATTCAATTTTTAATACGAAGCTCTAGTGTTTTAAACTACCACGCGATGGCATCCGAACAGCTTAACCAAAAAGTAAGTCTCAGCCAGCTTACCCCCACTCCCCGCAAACCAATCCTGAACTTCATTCCCACAACCAGTCCCACTACTTTATTCCAGATTAAAACACATAGTTTTGATATAAATTCTAAGCTCCAATTTGATATTATAAAAAATAGATTTCTGTTATGACAATTTATTATGAAAACTGATTCCAAATGTCAACGTTCTGCGCCTCGATTGCAAAATTCCAACAAACTAATTTAAGCGATTTTTTATTTAAGTTTTCACATGATTGTTTCAAACTATGACCCAATCAGGCAGAAGTACATTGTAAAATGAGAATAAACTTTTTCTAACCACTTCAAATGACTTCTGTTGGGTCTGTTATAACTCAACTGAGTGCTTAAGGTTGATGTTGTTGAATGTATCCCGTAACATTTTTGGCTTCTCCAACATCCTCTTTAATTAATTGTTTTGGTCATCAAAGCAAGAATTTGGTTTTCAGATAGACGGGACGCCATATGATAGCATTTTAAAATTTATTTCAAAAAGAACTATTATAAGTTCGACGCGTTTTTAAGCCGGCCTCAAACAGGGCTAATTGATACAAAGAAAGCATACCTGCTTCAGCAAACCGTCTTTTAAAGATATTTTTGTTTAAAAAACCGCCAAAACATACATCTTTTTCTGTAAGGATTGGTTCGGGCCATATTTTTTATTAAAATGGTGAACATGCCGTAATGCGATTGATTTTTGGTTAGAGTGAACACGGCTACATCCAATACTTTAAACTGCAATAACTTATTTATTATGAGGTCTCGAATAAACCAAAAGATCAATTTATCCCCAAGAGACGGATTGTCGTGTCTGAAAGGATCAATGTTTGGTCCATACAAAATAATTGTCAGATATGAACCTAATTTTAGTTTAGATTGTGATATTGTCCATCTTTTAAAGCTTTTGTTTGCTTTTACAACTGTCTCGCTGAGCTCGGGGAAAGACATTCTAACGCTGATTCTCCCCGAGCGACAACACCCTGTTTTAATTGCTGATTACTGTTTAAGAGTTCGATACACTACCTTTTAAACAGTTGCTCAAATTCTTTAGCGTTTATATATCGACAACGAACGACTGGTGGCTACACCAGCCAATTTAAAAAATAACCTAGGTTCTTACAGTATCTTCGGAACGTCGCCGCTTTAACCGGCCGGAAAGCAAGATTGAAAACCCTTGATGGTTCATCGGCTGCATTATGCTCGCTAAGAAAGAAAACATAATCCATAGTTAGTTCGCCAACGAGGACTAAGGTGGCCAAGCGTTTGAAATCCGATAAAAGCTTCGCATACTGCTACGTTTTGAAGCAAAGCTCCCCAGATGAATTGAGTATCAATAAAGATAGTTACCAGTGTTTGGCAAATTACGATTCCTAAGAAGCCAACGCAGTCCCATAATGACTATCTTACCTCCAAAAAGATGTATCGGCTGTTTTTTGTTCCACCGATTTCGTACTAGAAATTTCCATTTCTTTTCTCCAATAAAATTGCTCCAATTTGATCCCTGAAAAATATGCAATGAATACCAACACCTATAACCTACCACTCTTCTACCAAATAAGGTTGCATCTGTACAAAGAACGGTTCTATTGAACGGCATAGCCATATTTTTTTCCGGAGCACCGGTGCTAGTTGTATTATTAAATCCTGCTTTTTCCTGCAAAGAACATTGCCGCCAAAATAGTCTCTAGTGGAGAACGCAGCGGTACTTATCCTATCAAAGACCAAAGAGAGCGCGCTTCTGAAAAGCATAAACCACGCCCATTTTTCAACTTTTCTTTGTACTCCATGCGTTGCCCATATATTTTTCTTCAGCACGTTTTGTGTCATTGCTATCATCGTTCACATTTTTCTCGTTTGGGCATTAGTATGCCTTTCTCCCCGACTTCAATTCCGAGCAGTTCTGTCCTCCCTTTTTCAGCAGGCTATGATGCTTTTGTCGTTTGCGAAGGCAAAGAGTTATGCTCTTACTCATTAACCATGCCCCGTAGGTTTCGTTTTGACATCTACTTGCTCGTTCAAAACGAAAATTATTCATCCATGTATGCTTCAAATTTGTATCTGCCAATGGATAATGAATCCGTCACCCGGTTGTCTATTAAGAGTCTAGAGCGAGCCTTTATTTCAAAATAGACTTTGTGGGCGACAAATACAGATTGTGACCACCAAATGAGCATTGAAATCATAACAGGGAATCATATTTTCCGGCCGACTTCAATTGATTGCAATTCGAAGTACATGATCATCCAGATCAGCAGTTTCATTCGATGATATCATTTATCCAAGTCCGAATTTCCACCGTAAAACATTTGTCCTGCCAAGAAGTGTAATTTCGCTAGATGCCCTCGATCAGTGAGTTCAATCTTCGGTGAGTCAACAAACTGAAGATTAGAGTTCCGGTCGTCGATTATGAGCCTTTGTTTTCCGTCTTTTTTAGAGACAGCAAAAATTCGGTTCACAGCTTTCGGATTACTTTCCCTCAGTACCTACGAGCTCCTCTTTAACCAAATAATTAATCAGTGTACGATAATCTTCTACCTTCTTTCCACAAAAAGGCTTCGTAATTCTTTTAACCTCTTTATCATTCTGAATAATATTTTTGCCATATATAGTAGCTGTTTATCCCCCAGTAGTAATAAGATATTATCAGCAAAGGCTGCCAGATTATCTTCAGGCATTAATACTTGATCTGGATTCAACCAGACCCATTTATTTGGGTCATTGTATTCGAATGTAGAATAAGTTTTTCCTATAGACCCCTCCGCAACGAAATAATTCCGGCAGAATGAGTCCTTTTGATGCATAGCAAGAGATTTCTCGGTTGGCCTTCGACAGTATTTCTCTCTTTAACCGGTAGAAAAGGGTAGAAATGGCTGGCATGTAGCATTTGAGATGCACTTTGAATCGAAAGATCGAAACGTAGCAAAGTCGATATACGGCATTCGTAGGCTACTCTTGGTACTTGTGAAGTAGCAACGATTATCGTTGACTGTTGTAAGCCGCCAGGGTCTGAGGTATCTTACAGACGCCACTTGTGTAGCATTCTGGATGCACCTGAGTTCGACCGTTCGAAATACTACGAAGCCGCGATACGGCATTCATAAGCTATTGCTTAAGCTATACTCGACTACGTGAAGTTTTGAGAAGAATTACTTCATAGAGAGGTTTGGACAGGAGAAATTTAATTAGGAAGTGCCGTATTTAGTGTACACTGTAAGATGCCATCACCAAATTTTTTATTTGGTATTATTTAGATAATTTTGTAGTGGCACGCTACGTGTATGTATTACTGTACAGTACTTTCTTTGCCATTTGGCACATTAAAGAGCGCAAGGCCCAGGTGAGGACTGCAAAAGGCCAACCAACAACCAACCAACCTAAACACCATCTTGGTGAGTCCTGAAAATCCTAAAGTGGTTCACCACAAAGAGGCACCTATTGTATCAGTTCTTAACCGTTCTGAGCTACAGCTCTTGTTCCGGGTATTCCCTCCACTGTTGCGCATTTACCGCCCTTTTCCTACAGCTTTCTGTGTGTGTGTGTATTGTTTCTTTGTTGTTCTCACTACTGTTATCTGGTTATTTGTGTTGTCACGAGGGTTGTCGAGCCGATCTCGTGTGCATTACGTACCGCCGTATCTGGACATCCACCTCGTGAATACACGTATTATCCCCATTGTTCAGGTACACCTGGTTGCTTTCCACACACTCTCTTCTTATCTAAGAACCGTCGCTCGCAAGGCGACACCCGCTCTTCGCCGTATCTTCTGTGGATACTCACTGCACCGAGACCTCTACAGTCTTCAGTGGAATACCACATAAATTGGTCTCCCGACTTAGAAAGAAGTACAACTGTGTGTGGAATATTGGTCACTTGGACCGGAAATATTGTGTTCCGCACGTTCGTATGATATTCATTTGATTTCCGTGTGTTGTACTGAGATTATTGAACTGAAGCTTGAACCGTCATCACGGAATCTACATTGTCAGAAGATATTTGGAACCGGATCTAACCGTTCGCCACGTTCGTCGGTCAACTCGAATAATAGTTGTGAATCTTCACTGTTAGTTTGTTCTATTTTCTAGAAGTTTCTGTCGTTGTCGATATTGGTTGTATCTATCGCGATATATATATTGTTTTCATTGAGAAATTGTGTTTGCGTCGTTCGCATTTTTTTATATGGATTGCCAGTGAAAATATGCTGCCATGCAGACAAGAAGCCGACCGGATTCGGATAGTAGTGAGTCCGCGGCACCCCACTTAGCCACCTCTACAGAGGCCGGCAACCGCCTATATTGTCAGGCGAAGGAAAAGTCGAAATCGACAGGAGGCGCAGTTGCACCTTCCGAGGTTCCGACGACGATCGCTCTCGAGGCTACTACCTCATCTAAACGTGATATCACGGAAGGTGCAGCCTTGCGAGCTGAATTACAGCAACTCCGTGCGGAATCTGCGACGCAGAAGTTCCCTCTGGAGAAGATGGAACGTCAAGTTTACTTGTTAAAATCATCATTTGAGACATTAAGAAGAGAGCACACGGCTCTGGAGAATTGAAATCTAGACACGAATCGGATGGCCGAAACTGTTCGGACAATCCGAGAAGATTTAAATCAATTGCTAAAAGAGCAAGAAAATACAACAGGGGCCTTACCGACCATACCGGTTACTGTGGAGGAGGTCCTTCCACGAGTAACCTCTCGCTTAGAGCGATTGGAGACGATTGCGAATGCACCGTTGCAAATTCCGCACCCGGAAGTACAGCAGTAGGACCCATCGTTGCTGATGCGGGGTAGCGCAAGAAATATTCGAAGAAGTCGAATGTACAGAAGTTATCTTCATGACGCTATAAATCGAGAAAACTGGCAAGAAGACATGGCACCGATGGAGACGGAGATGATTCCGATTATACCGATTCCGATAGTTCGGATACGGACAATCTCGAGAATGGAAGTTTATCTTCTAATGATACTTCAAGCGAGGAGGACACTCGCCGTTCGAGAAAGAAAAGAATTGGTCGCCTATTACTGTCCCGCAAGAAGGGACCGCCCGAAAGAGTCTAAAACCGCTTTCGTGTACGAACCCGCTTTACAGGAAGGATACAAATTATCTTTTATATTGTCTCAAGGTCCAAAAGCTGAAGCGAACAGGTCACGGGACAGCCAAAGTTAGAGATCACATTAAGCGTTTGAAGATTGGCCTCCATGTTCTTACTTTTTTGGGAAGGATTCCATTCTTATATTTGAATTTCTCAATCGCTTGGTAGTCAAAGCCGATACGCTGGGGATGAGTGAAGCTCAAGAATTCGTGGCACTTCCGCACTAATTGGTTGGATTTGCATTGGAGCAATACCGTGCCGTGAGTGGTTCACTTACCGTCGATGAAGGTGAAGTCACCAGTTGGGCCGAAACCGTGCAGTACTTTCTGCGTAGTTATGCAACGTTTCACGCGACTCGTGAAGCTATTCTCAATCTCAGAGATATTACCCAGAAGCCTGGAGAAAAGCAGGTCGAGTACAGTTCAAGACTGAATAATGCAGCTATACGCTGTAAAAATGTCCACTCTACGGACGAGAAGATGACACTTTTTGTCGATGGAATCGATCCGACTATCAAGTCATTGGTAGCCCGTCAATCGGGAGAATCACTCGAGAATCAGTTTTCTGGAATTAGTTCAGTTTGCACAGGCTGAAGGTGAAGCAATTCGCGCTCGTCGCGGAGGTGGAACACGTCGTCTAGGCACATACCCCGTTGCTAACAGGGATATAAAACGCCCTATCAAGCGAGGCAAGGTTTTGCATCGGGAGTCGCCAGAGGAATCACGCGTTTCGACGTTTACGCCTCATGATGCCAGCTATACTGGAGAAGACGCAGTTAATTTTCTGGATGATCCAGAGGGGTCAGTGCCTACTATGAATTTGCCGTCAACTGATTCTCATGTGGAAAATGATATATTGGCTATGGAGCCACGCCGTTACCCTTACAGAAGGAGTCCGATGGTCCCGCCAGCGGGTGTATTTACTTCTCAGAAGCCTGTTTGGGTGGATACCCGTGGTACAGAACAGCCACAGCTGAGGTGGAACAGGGACGGCCTGATATGTTATGGGTGCTATGGAAGACATCATTTGTCGTCAGATTACATTCTGTCCTTTACAAAGGTACATCGAGTTGTCTCGAACCATGAAGCTCTCCCGGAGCAAAAACGAACCCGTCGACCGGGACCATCATATTGGAAGGCCAAAGCATGGGGACTTGGGGATATGGTACGCAGAACTCATGCGAGAGCTCCGAACTCTAAAAGATCACAGGGTTCAGCCCCAGAAGTACAGAGGAACGCCGTTGTGGCGAGGGTGAAACCCGCGTCATCGGGAAATAAAGTGAGGGAGCCCTCAGGAAGTTGAGTTGATTCAAACCCCCCAAACCGATCGGGGTACCGAAATTGCCCCGCTCCCGTGAATTAAAACCGAAGGTCCTACTGATACCAGGAAGATCTTCGAATGTCGGAAACCATGTACAGTTTTACTGCATGTTGAAACGTCCTTGGAGACGACATGTGTGCCCAAGTAGGAGAAAGAATCACATCATGATTATGGCCCAAAGAAACTACAAGGTCTTTGCCGACGTCGGCTCTTCTCAATCGCCGTTATCGCGAATACTCGCTGCATTGAATACGGGTGCAGGCCCAAACTTTATCAGGTTGTCTGAATTGCGCGAAGACGAGCGAGCTCGAATACAACAAGCACAGATACCGGATATCCGGGATGCGAACAAGAGACCGATAAAGTTTATTGGAACAATACGGCTTGTCGTTCGCTTGGGAAATCAGGTTGTCATGTTAACGTTTATTGTGTGTATCACATCGGCTGCACCAGTTGTGCTGGGTTGTGACTACTGTGACAAGTTTGTCGAGTCGATTCGTCCGAAGAATCGGGAAGTGGAGCTGGACAATGACTCTACAGTTCCCATTGTGCGCAGACCTCGTCGGCGATCCGCTTCATTTGCACCATTACCACCGTCATTAGAATACGAAACCCCAGTGAGAAGAACATCTCCAAAGATTCGGGTGTGTAAACTAACGGTGATACCACCAAAAAGTCAAACACGTCTATCTGTCGTTTCTGAGAAGCACGGACTTATCGTTATTCAGCCGACCGCGGCACTGTATAACACTAGTGAATTTTTAGTCGCTAAAGCCATGGCACAGGTGAGCCCGAAGATCCCTTTCAGGATATTGGTGAGCAATGTTGGCTCTGAAGAGCGTCGCTTACACAAGCATCAGCTTTTGGGCATGGCGCTGCCACACCCTTCAGTTGTGATACCGACACTAATAATGACGGCGGACGTCTGAGAAGTAACGCCAACAGGCGAGCAGAAGTCTACAGCGACAAGAGAGGTCGAGAACATGAATAACATGAAGGAAGAGAATGCCTCTGAAGAAGAGATGGAAGAAGCCCTCGAGGGTGTGAAGATGGAACACGTTCCTCAGGAGTATAAAGGAAGATTGCGCAGATTGCTGCTGAAGTTTTCACATATATGGAGTGGACACATTGGCCAGATCGCGGCTACAGAAGATCATATTGACGTTGTACCGGGTACACGACCCATCGCTCAATTATCGTATTGGACAGGCCAGCGAACTCGTCAGATCGAGCAAGAACACGTGGAACCCATGTTGGAGAAGGGAATCATTGAACCAGCTCGATCAGCTTGGGCATCCTCAGTGGTCCTTGTTCTCAAAGGAGATAGTTCTTTTCGCTTTTGCGTTGACTACAGAAAACTGAATGCAGTAGCTGTGAGGGATACGTACCCATTACCGCGTATGGATGAATGCATCGATAGTCTTGGAGAAGCCAATGTTCTTACTACGCTTGACGCAAATTGGTGATACTGGCAGATACCAGTCGCCCTAGAAGACCAAGATAAGACTAAATTTGCGCGTCACGCAGGACTGTATCGCTTTAAGCGAATGCCATTTGGTTTGACCAACGCCCCTGCGACTTTTCAGCGTGCTATCGATATAATGTTATCACAGTTCAAGTGGAAAACATTTCTTGTTTACTTGGATGACATCACCATTTTCAGTAAGAATATAAAGGACCATTTCGGGAATGTTAAGGGAATCCTCGAGAAGTTACAGCAAGCTGGAATTACCTTGAAGATCAAAAAGTGTGAATGGTTCACGGACCAATTGAAATACCTGAGACACAAAATAAAGCCAGGAAAACTGGAAATGGAAGAAGTGCAGACCGCTGCGATTCGTGAGATCAAACCTCCGCGAACGCAGACGCAATTGAGATCTTTCCTCGGACTTTGTAACGTCTACAGACGATTTTTGCCGCGCTATTCGCATATCGCTGCACCACTTAATCCTTTATTGAAGAAGCGACAACCCGTTCATTTTAAGGAATTCGGAAAAGCCGAAGCAAAAGCTATCGCGAAGCTAAAACACGTGCTGACCACAGCTCCTGTGTTATCTCTTCCGAAAACGGATCTTTCTAAGTCCATTGATACGGACGCTAGCGATTATCAGATAGGGTGTGTCCTTATTCAAACGCACGAAGACGGCGTATGACATCCTATTATATACTGGTCGAGAACACTGCACCAGGCAGAAAAGAACTACTCTGTGTCAGAAAAGAAATGCCTTGCTATGGTTTGGGCTCTCACGACCCTCAGACCTTATCTACAGGGTGCTCACTTTACGGTCAATACCGATCATTCATGCCTCAGATGGCTCATGTCGATTACCGACCCGTCGAGACGCTTAGTGCGATGGCGTCTGTGCCTTTCAGAATTTGATTTCAAAACCAACTACAAGAAGGGAACTGCAAACGCACACGATGACGCGTTATCGCGACTCGAGACATTGGGAGAAACCCAATTGGAAATCGATGATGAGATACCATGTTTGGTAATAAAAAATTCGAGAACGAAAGAAGAAGAACTAGAAGAACTATAAAGAGGATGACCAAATGGAATTAATGGTAGCCCAGACTACGGACACTGATCCAGAACATCAACTCGAACAAATCTCTCTTGAAGAGCTATTACGTGAAGAAGTTACAGATGCCTTCTGCGCGGCTATCCGCTCTCGTTTTAACGGGGGGGAGGTGTTGCCTTTTCGTCTCGACGATCGAGAAATCTTTGTTCAAACTGTTGAATCGTATGAGCAAATCGTGATACCACACGCTCTCAACAGCAGAGTACTGCATTTGGCACATTATTCGAAAATGTCTGGTCATCCAGGAGGTACGAATCTGTATCTAACCCTCAGAAGGGACGTCTATTGGCCAACTTTGGAAAAGGATAGTGTAGTATCCGCTCTAACGGAGACAGCAGACCCCTGCGACAGCGTTCGGACTGCCGATGGGTCGCTTGCAGCGAAGGAAAAGGGGTGGTAGAGCTACAACACCAGCGAGCTGGAAGTGGGTTGTAAGGCCACTACTCGCCAGCGAGGGTGAACAGTGCAACTGTAAAACGTTGATGTAACGTAGGTACGAGACGGCTCGTGAAGTGGTTGGGGGCTGACTATCTATTATAGGTCGTCCGGATCTCCGGTTAAGGAATTCTAAGCGAGGAACAGAATAGTCATGATGCCCATGTTGTCTCCTTTACTTGGAGTCGGCGCTCACCTCTGGTACACTATATACTGTGTGCCAGGGTGAGTGCCCAAATAAATATATGAATAATACCCAGTGGTCAGCCACTTAGCCAAACCACTGTATGGGTACGGTCCGTAATGGACGTCTAGCTACAAAGGGTAGTAAAACCAGCCACGTGGATCGCAACTACATGCGCCGTTGCAAGCCACTCCACTCCTGGTACCACGTGTCCCACAAAGACATTCTGCCTCTAGGCATCCTATGCGGGATGCCGTTTCATATCAAAATGTTGATGATATCACTCACTTATGAGTTCCAACCGCGACTTCGCGTAAAACCAACCTATCGGATTTCCCGACACAGTAGAATAATACAGATATTCATGCGACAGCCAAGATGTGCGTAACGTGCGCGAGGAATATATTGAAGCTCTGGAAATAGAAGAAGCCACTGAAGCTGTTCCCAACATTTGTACCTCTACAGTATGTCAGTATTGACATACTTGGAGAATTGATGCGCTCGAAGCGGGGAAATAGATACCTTTTGGTAATAACTCATCGCTTCTCAAAGCTGGTTAAGAATGTTGCTCTGAAACGGATTACTGCTTCCGTGATAGCTCGAGCGTTTATCCACCAATGGGTTTATTACTACGGACAACCGGAAACTCTGCTCTCAGATAACGGAAAGCAATTCGGTGCACGCTTCTTTCAAGATGTATGCAGAATACTTGTAGTTAAGAAAGTGTCCACTACGACGTATCATCTGCAATGTAACGGGCAGGTGGAACGGTACAACCGTACACTACTCGCCGCAATTCGGCACTACATCGGAGAACACCTGAAGGACTGGGATATGTATACAGACACGCTTTGCTACGCGTACAATGCGCAAGTTCATTCGACGACGAAGCTGACACCCTTTGAATTGGTAATATCTCGCCGACTAGCGGCTTTTCCAATCAAGGTAGATTCGGACAGAACAAAAGAAGAGTCAATGCCGACGCCGGCTCAGTTTCACCTACGCTGGAGGAATGAGTTACGGAAACGCACTACACAGGCTGCAAAAGAGATGGGAAAGGCCCAAGCGCGCTACAAGCGTAATTCGAACGCGTCAATGCGACCGGCACTCCTAGATATCCGAGTCGGAGGACACGTTTTCGTGAGAGTGGAAAAAATATCTAAATATGTCCAGCTGAGATCGGCCAGTCCACGTTGTGGTATTCCACTGAAGACAGTAGAGGTCTCGGTGCAGTGGGTATCCCCAGAAATATTCGTGGAGGGCGGGTAGTGCCTTGCGAGCGACGGGTTTTAGATAAGAAGAGAGTTTGTGGAAAGCAACCAGGTGTACCTGAACAATGGGGATAATTCGTGTATTCACGAAGTGGATGTCCAGATACGGCGGTACGTAAAGCACACGAGATTGGCTCGACAACCTTCGTGACAAGACAAATAACCAGGTAACAGTAGTGAGAACAACAAAGAAACAACACACACGCACTCACAAACACACACACAAACACACACAGAAAGCTGTAGAAAAAGGGCGGTAAATGCGCAACAGTGGAGGGAATACCCGGAACAAGATCTATAGCTCAGAACGGTTAAGAACTGATACTATAGGCGCCCCTTTGTGGTGAACCACTTTAGGATTTTCAGGACTCACCAAGATGGTGTTTAGGTTGGTTGGTTGTTTATTGGCCTTTTGCCGTCCTCACCTGAGCCTTGCGCCCTTTAATGTGCCAAGAGGCAAAGCAAGTATTGTACAGTAATACATACACGTAGCGTGCCACTAAAAAATTATCTTTATAATACCAAATCAAATATTTGGTGATGGCACCTTACAGTGTACACTAAATACAGCACTTCTTAATTAAATTTCTCCTTTCAAAGTCTTTTTATGAATTAATTCTCCTCATAACTTCTCGTACTCGAGTATAGCAAAATAAATAGCTTATGAATGCCGTATCGCGACATCGTAGTTTTTCGAACGGTCGAACTCAGGTGCATCCAGAATGCTACAGATGTTTTCTGTTGAAATCCATCTAATATCAAGTACGCTACAGTAGCTACTGCAATACCACAACCAGACCCCTATACAAGTAAAAGTAGGTCTGATACTCGTATGTGGCAGGTCCTTGAGATTCGTTTCTTGACAACACTACCAAAAATTACTCTTGAACACACATTGATGCTTTAAACACTTTTTTTCTTGCCTAAATACAAAGAATGCGCCGTACAAAAATCTACAAAAACGTTGCTTAGAAAACAATTCAAATTACAAAGAACAGTACATTTAAAACCCGTTAGTTATGATAATCAACTTCAAAAATCTTATAAATATTCATGGGAAGACAAGAAATACCACCAACACACCCTTCACTCCAGCTTCCGGAGGGCACTAAAGATAAACTTGCGCGCGTGGTGACAACCACTGATCACTCAATTAAGAAAGACGATACATAGTTTCGTTTTTTGTCTTTGTCACAAACCACGTCAATAAAACTCAATGAACCAAATTTCGAACGGAAACTCACATACGCTTTGTATTTTGTTGAACTCAGACTTTAAAATAAAATTTAATATCATACTACAGGTTTGGGGTTTTAAATACCGGTAATATCATTTTCTCAGAAAATTGAAACATAACTCAAAAGTTCTGAAAAACAAACCAACAAAATGGAGATCACTAATTTACGAAGGCCTGATCACTTTTTCCTTCAACAGGGATCTCTTTCTGGATTTCTCCATTAGCCTGCTTACGCTTCACAGTCGATACCACGAGGAGGTTGTGTAAAGGTTTAGTCGACCAAACGCAGAGGCGCCATTTTTTGGTCAAGTCTTCGGAAAACCAAATCTTAGAGCAGGTTCTAGATTAAAACATTAACCACAGCCAGAACATAAACCACAGCATAACACCCGTGATTTCAAAGTCAAGCAGTCTAGTCTCCTTCAAGATACTTCTGCTTGGCGTTTGATCCGTCATTTAAGACTAGATGGCCCTGCGGGGGTTATGATTTGCCATTTTGAACACCATCCTTAACACCATGCTTTGAACCTCATATCTTGTATATAAAATGCGTGACTAGAGAATCTAAATTGGTCCATGGAGACGGTACAAGACAAGGATCACGTCTCTACGCTCTTTCTTCTCTCAAGGGTTCCTACGTTTCCCAGAACCTCTTTTTTATACCAGCTTTATTGCATTCTAATAAAAACCCTTTCACTGGTAAGTTTTCGAAGCAGAGGGTGATTGACCAGCCACGCCCGCAAGCCAATCCATGAAAAAGAATTTCGCATGCAAAGAATTAACTCGCAATCAAAGTAAATAGATGTGAATCACCACTCAGCGTTTGTTCTACAGAACTTGCCATTGGAAACCTACTGTAGCACAAATGACCATCTATCTCAATTTCTTTCCACTCTTAAATACTATGAAGTAGAGCCGCTTTTGACGCTGTATATGTTCAAGAAAACTTCTATTTTTCCTGTTTATAAATACGTTCTGAAGTATGATGTATCAAGGTAGTACGTCGCTTAAAACTGACTCGAATGAACGCAAACAAAACATTTGGCTTCACTGCATCCCGTTGATTCCTACACAATTAATAAGTGAGCTCATCGCGACTGTGGTGCGAGAGAGAAAACAGACGGTATTCACGGGCTTTTCCGATGCACGCAGACGAATATCACTAGATAGTCTGCACGAATTCTCGTCCAGTGGAAAGGATGATAAAAAAAAGACTGTTGAAAATTTTGGCTTTCTTCTAGGAGATAAATCCATCTCGAAGATGGCTCATGAACTTTCAAAATCAAGAACTGCAGACCATACTAAAAAAGAATAACAAAAACAAAAAATCGTCTGCTCACAACGACTCTACTTGACGTTTATCTTTTGATAGAACTCGTCTGCAAATCTTTCTCAGTTATACTGTTATCTTTAGCTTCTGCCGTTTCCACAGCGATTTTACCGTTTACCACATAAAAAATATATTGTTTCTCTATAGAAATCTTCACAAACATCTAGATGCTAAGAGTTTTCTAGTTGTCTAAGAAAGTCTTTAAATGCTTCTACGATACGTCCTACTTTTTATCAATGATATCTTCACATCTCTGGTTTGTGAGCCGTTTAAATCTCACTACTGCGGGGAAAAACGATGAAGAAAAGGATAAAACATTGCATTTATCTTGGATGGTGACTGGAAGATTCGAAGAGCCACCGTTGTTCTGGGTCAGTTTCTCCAAATCTTGTACGGATTTTGCCAGCAGTAGTTACCTTACTCAAGAATAGTACACAAGGCTTTGTAACGTCGTAGCAGATAACTTGTCCAAATGATGTAAATAATAAAGCAAAGGCCGAATTGTTCTTATTTTTTATTGCACAGAGAAAAGAATTTTGAGCAAGACGCTGGAGAAGAATTTCTGGTTTTTTGAGAGCGAAAAAAAAAATTAAAAGATTGAGCCCTGGCTTTGTAGAGGAACGTGTGGCCAGTTTGCACCCAGAGCGATACGTGGCCGGTAAGCGGGGTGTTGCGGCGGAACGCAAGAACACCCGAGAGGATGTAGAAAAGGGAACCCACGGCTTAAACCGCAGGAGACCCGGAGGATATATTTAGGAACCAGACGGGGATATCTGCGAAGAACCTGGGTAGTGGTCGTTGAATGACCCGACAGGGGATCGCTCGAAGGGTAGGAAAATGCGTAATAGTAAAAGGTGAGAGTTTTTCGAAAAAGATCGGAGAACTCTGCCCTTGGAAGAGGGCGACGGCGGTCACTAAATAAACAGGCGCCGTTATCATAATGAGAGAAATAGCTATACTAAAATGATTGATCCCATATGGGGAAATAGACAGCAAGGTGCATCCTGATGTTGTCATGGATGCACCGTCGGACCCATGGGATTGATTGAGGAAGTAGGTATCCCCAGGGGTATCGGCTGGCTACAGAACGTTATCGACCATACTACAAAAGAAAGCCTAGGCAGTATTCTTCCATTTTTACGGAGTCTTTTTATTCAGGTCTTGATAACCTTCGCCTCAATACTTCGGGTGCAACAATACTCTAGTTGAAAGGGACGCATGGTAATGAAAAAAGAATTCGACATCACAGAGAAAACTCTTCTTTTTATCTTGAACACAAAAGACTGGGTCATGAAATTGGACGAGAATAAGCATTCCTTTGAAAGACTACATACTACTTAGGGAGTATTTATGCCAGCTTCCATCGGCTCCTCTTGGACTGCTCTCTTTTTCGCTTTCAGCAACGTTGAATATCAGTTTTCTAATCAGAAATATTTCTGTTTACGCCCAGTTTTTATATGTACCACACTTTTTCAACTGTTTCTTTTCAACGTCAACTATACATTACCATTCTTTAAAAAAAAACTGTACTGGAGAAAGCGAGGATTTCGACATTTGTCGGATGACAATCTCTCTCAGAAGCTTTGTACTTTCTCTTTCGCCAGCAACTTTCCTGAGTTGGAATCTCTGTGGAAGGGCATTAATAAAACTATAAGGTCTCGGCCTCGTTTTGAAAATACAACTATTTTTGTGGAACGTGATATTCCATCGGCTTTGAAATCGAGAGTAGACGGCGATGTTAAAACACTAAGTCAAACAGGTACAGAACAATGAGCACTACGGTATGGATGGAGGCAGGGGGACTGAGCGGTACTTGTCACATTCCGTAAACCGTATGAAGACTATCTGCATACCGTGTACATGCATCAGTGATGCGGTGATACCGATTAATGTTGCACGTGAAGATTGCTTTGTCTTCGTGGGCTTCTCCTTTCCGCATGGATTCAACACCAACGCACATTCGCAAATGTCGTCGCCAGAAGAAAAGGAAAATGTACGCAAACGAAACTTATTCGCAGCAACGCGATGCGCATATTTATCTTAATGTCGATGCTTTGTCAAAAAGTGAGTTGACCACATTGTCCATGTTAGCCATTGTATCCAGACTACATTGATACGTCTTTGATATCGGAAGATCATCATACACAACCAAACACCCTGCGCCCTGATCTAAAATCCCATTTAGCTTCTTGTCCAGTATCATCTGGGATAGCTTTGACTCGACATCGTTCAAGTCCAAGTTGATCAACTTGGCCACATGCTGAATCTCAACCCGTGAAAACGGCTCAATCAACCGCAGAAGGTTTTGCTCCTTTAGAGTGTCATACAACGAACTAAGGTGGGCTTGAACAATAGGATCATCTGACAATTCCGGCTTATATTGTTTCAGAGTCTTTTCGAAAGACTCTAGACTTCTCTCGGAATGGGCCTTCGCAACAGCTAGCATGGCATCAACCTCTCGACCGGAATACTTGAGCGCAACGCTCCCGTTTACGATGCCCGGCACGTCTTCCGCATTGCCCGTCATGATCTTGCACAGCAGCATGTATTTTAAGTTGCTGACAGCTTTCGGATCCTCGAGGCTCATATAGCCTTCAAAGCCCTCATAAAAGTACGAATAAGCCGTCTTGTAGTCCTTTTCCTCGGCAGCGATGATTCCAGCCTGCATATCAATTTGAGCCTGCAGCGTTAGCGGGACATATATGGCATTGGCGGTGGTGCGTGCGGAGGTGAGGGCGGCGCGTGCTTTGGGAATGTTTCGCAAAGCATGATGAATGCGAGATTCTGTGAGCTGAATTTCGAGTAAGTGAGCCTTGTCGTCCAAACGCTTCACTTCACGCAAGAGCTCGTTGATGATCTTCAAAGCATCATTGTAACGGGAATTGTCCAGGTACAGGGCAGCAAGTCTACCTTCCACACGTTGGCGCAGAAAAGTCCTCTTCTCCTCGCGGCACCATTGGATGGTTTCCTTACAAAGGTTGACCTGCAACTCGGCTGCATCGTTGGCCTTTGAAACAGAGTCAAGCAAACCACGGACGATCTTGGCTGTTTTGGCCTTGGCGATGGTTGAAAAGAACGGACGCAGCGACTTGAGAAGCTCAGAAAGCTTGTTGGCATTTCCAGATGCGACGAGCAGATCGGCGAGTTTCAGAATGGCGGTTTCCTTTATCTTAGCGATGTCCTCATTTGCTGTGTCGGAATGGTGGATGGAGGACGTGTCGAAATCAATGACCTTTCTATACGTGGCCCGGGCTTGCGCGGGATCGGAGCACGCTTGGGCGGTAGCCATGAGCTGAGCGAGTGGACCGTCATCTGTAGCATCAGCCATAGCGATGTCTGCGTCATGCGGTTGGGGAGGCTTTGCTGGTGGTGGGGCGGAAGCGACTGCTGTGGACTCCGGCATGGTTGACGGTGGGAATGAGTACGATGCGCTTTGGGGGTCGCGTGACGCACTGGGGCCTTCTGCCACGCTGTTGTGGGTCGGATGGGTTGAGGAAAGCGGGAGCCTAGTGTTGTACTCCTAACACCTGCGACTTGATGCAACTGGCTCGAAACGATTATCGAAACAAACGATGTGTGTTGGAACCGAACAGCGAAGCGCGGCACAAAAAAATAGCATATAAGTAATATCTTTCCCGAGAAACCTCCCACATTCGGCCACATCAAGTTGGCATGCGCCGCATCCCATCCCGAACTGCGAAGCTAAGTCACTTTGAGCAGGGTTAGTACTGACATGAGGGATCGGTCTGGAATCCCCTGTGCTGAATGTTTTTGGTCTTTTCGCGTGCCTTGTCGCGAGTGCACCGGTTTCTTACACCACTCGAGCGCAGACGTGAAACTTGTGCCCCGATCTCTGCATTTCAAGAAGACGGATATCATCTCGGTCCAGTGCATGTTGTTCACTTTCCTTATTGGCTGCGACAAGAACGAAAATCGCTAGCGCTGGGTCAACACAACTCTTTATGAACGTACGAAGGGCGGATACGGCTGAGGCCGCAGCCGGGTGACAAGACGTCGCTCGCGGTTGGCACCCATACGGAGCGTCTCGCGAGCTGTAGCGCTCTTACCATACGCTGAGCGTTAGGCGCCCACACCCGCCCGCGATGCAGTTGCGCACTGAGAGCCTGTGACGTCCGACCAGCGCAGCTTGCCCTGATATCGCCCCATTCGCAACCCCGTTTTGTTTGAGGTCCAGCGCTGCGCCCTGTGGAACTGTCCACATACACTCATACCTTCCCCGCCTCCCTGCGCGCCCTCTCTCTCCTCCTTCTCTTATACCACAACCAATTCACCATCGATAATGTCTTCGATGCGTCTGTCGCAACTACATTGTTTCCATCGCTGCGACTGAAACCTGCCGCTCCAGTTTCTGGTATCACCCCTTTCATTGTCTCTCTCTTCCAATTATACAGTCTCACCGCACCAACGCCCCCATGGCTTCTTATTTTTCCGGCTTCCGCACCTGTAGAATCGTTGAGGACGCCCCATTAGAAGCCCTTCCCGAAAGCGAAGCCTCCGCTCTCACTGCGCTTCAAGCGCGTACCAAACACACATTCTCCTCACCGCACAACAACCTGCACCCCGAAGATCCCTGGAGAACTCTCACTCAAAATCAAGTAGATTTGCTTTTGCTTCGATTTCTGCGATATAATCTGCTGCAAGTCGAATCCTCATTTACGCACGTATGCAAAGTGGCCGCCTGGCGCACGGACGAATGCCCATGGAACTTCGGTTTGGAATTGCTGCAAAACCGAAAAGCAGGTGTTCCCATATTATCTGATGTCATTCGCGGTCGTGATGATGAAGTGCTCCTCTTCATTCCATGTCGACACTACGACAAATCTATAATTGATCGTAAACTTCAAACCACAGCCATCAAGGCGTTCTTCGAGAGCTATTTATATGCTACAGGTGGCTTGAAAGCATCTTCCGCTGTCATGCTTGTCGACTTCTCCGGATTGCATTTGAAGCAAGTGGACCTTACTGCGTTGAAGAATTCTATCAATATATTCCTTTCTTATTACCCTGAGGTGTTGCAAAAGGTAATACTCGTTAATTACCCACGTTGGATTCACGGAAGTAAGTTTATCACCACATCTTTTTCGCTGCGGTTGAACCAGCAGTGCAGACTCGCATACGTGCATCACATCAGTAGTTTCTGACCGAACGACATGTTCCTTTCTATTGTTCCACCACATGTAGCATGGAAATGTGTTTTGCCCTTGTTGGATGCCAGAACGGTTGCAAAGATAGTTTGGGTGCGGGATAGTACCGGCTTAAGATCTGAATTGCGGAAATACTTTGACCACAATGTTCTTCCCATGTGGTTAGACGGCAATGCAAAGAATGGGACAATGCGCCTTTTCTCTGGGACGCAATTGAACCCGGAGGAATGTAGAGCAAAGCTCTGGGCTTAATGTCTGTCTTGCCGATGTCTTCGACCATCGGACCCCCTAAGTCACAGGCCGTCTCTTTTGGCGGCATATGGATGTTCCTAATGTTTTGTTGCATTCGATTTGCATGGCATGTATCTTTGAAGTAGTGTAGACGGAAGTAAACCGAGTTCTTCATGTTCCTGGCTAGCCACATGACGCTTAAGAGGCATGTTCAGAGTCGCACCTACTCGGCTCTCTTGAGGTGACGGGAGCAAACTCCAGCGGCATTCCTCGTTTATAGATCTGAGAGACCGCCGAAAACCGCTATGGCCCGTCATCCGCTTCGAAGGAGCTGTGCGTCAAAACCTCGATGCAAAGAGCTGTGCAGAAAGTCGCATGTTCCTGACTCGGCCGTCCAGGAATCAAACACGGAACTGTTGTTGTTGACTTTGCGGGTTTGAAAACACAAGTGTTGATGTGAAGAGACGGAAAGTTGGAACCATAGCATATATGATCCATTACCAAGAGGTCCTCGGGATGTTTTTGGCAAAGCTAGCTTGATACAGGAATTGGTCAAGAAATTACAGGCACGAAATAATGTCGATAACGCAGCATGAAGTGTATCTCATGCCGGTTCTCTTTTGCAATTCGAACATGATCCTGTTCCCCGTCGTCATGCCATTTGTACCACAGCATGGCGCGCTGGTGCGCTATCATGCGGTAAACGACAGCTCAGACTGCCGGTGATGGACTTCGGCTTAGAGAAACAGTGTTCAAGTGAGCTGTGAGGGAAGGCTGAAGTATGCTTAACGCGCCTTCTCAACAGGAAGAAGGCCAACGCTGGCTGGCTAGCTCACAGTTTTGCATTGGTGGTGTGGTTTTTCGTCGTCAGCAACTGCTCGGTAGAAACAGGCCCTGGCTTCGGGGATTTAGATTGCAACTTGCCGAGCCCTTAGTGACATCATGGTTTTCGTTTCGGCCAATCATTAGAGGTTTTTGAGACCAAGCAAAATGCCCATGATCACTCACGGTGGCGTCTGTACATAAACAGCCTGCAGCAAAAAGATGATGTTCTCGCATGTATCTCTACAGAGTAACTGCCTTCGGAAAGTGCACATTGTTTGATTTGAAGCGATTTCGAGAAAGAAAGGCCCGTTTGCGCTTCAGAGACTACTGCAGATATTGTAACCTCATGGACTGCTCTTAAAATCGCGCATGAACTCTGTTGCACAAGCTCCGTTGACTGTTGAATATTTTTTTTAACGACCCGTTTGGTGAAAGAACGTACGAAGAGCACATAACTTGATGTTCAGGCAAAAAAGGTGATAAGGTAAGAAGACCTCTGTATAGGGATAAACACTTTCCTACTCTTGAGTCGTACCCCATGGCCCCGTCTCAAGCAACTGCCCGCATTGCTTCCCTGGGCGATGCCTCGCTGTCTGTGGATGATCTTGCACTCCTTGTTCCACCGTGTTGGATGAATGATCAACTCATCTCGTTCTGGTGCGAACACCTACGAATCAATGTGCTTCAGAACGATGTTCGAGTTGCGATTCTACCCCCAAACCTTTCTTTTTTCATATCATTGACAGACGGTAAGATCCTCGTCACAAATACCACTCATTGACGTAGCGTGTGCCAGCAACTAAACCAAAAGCAAACCCTGCTGTGAATCACCAGATTATGAAGTACTCTCACAAATAGCGTCTGCAAACAATATGAATAACAGCGAGCTCATTATTCTCACGGTTAACGACAGTCGACACGCTGACGTTAATGGAAACGTCGCCAGTGGAACTCATTGGAGCTTGTTGGCCCTAGAACGTCGTTCAAATGTCGCGTACTACATGGATTCTCTACCTCTTCTCTCGAACGTGGAAGTGGCCCAAGTTCTTTTGCATCGCCTCTCGAAGATGCTCGGTACCTCAAAGGCATCCTTTGTTGAGCTCAATACACCACGACAAAAGAATAGTTACGATTGCGGTACGTCTCTCACTCCTCATCTTCCTTACCAACCTACTGGGTCAAAGTACGGAACTATCTTTTGGTCGAGGAGATCGATTACTCTAACAGTCATTTTCTTCCAACCATATCCCTGTCTATCTTTAGGTGCATTTGTCTGCAAGTTTGCAGAGGATGTCGTGCGATGTTTCTTGTCGAATGAACTAATCTCATCTCTGTACGCCGACGGGGCGGAGCTTCATCCAGATCACATCGACCAAAAACGGCAGGAAATCGGGAAGCTGGCGTGCACGTTATTAAACGAAGCGCCTGAAGATGGCCCACGACAACGCAGTCCAGAAAATGACTAGGGGACAAATGGCGGAAAACTCTCACTTGGGGTGGTCAACTTAGATTGCCGCTCAGGAAATTCTGTTGGGCGGCAGGGCCTCAAGATTTCCATCATATATACAGTATGTCATTCATCAGCAGTAGCATGGAAAGCTCGTACAGTGTGAAAAGCGCGATTCTTCTACTACGGTTTGTTCTTTCTGTCACATCGTGACAAACGCAGCTTTTCACAAGGTCATCTATGGCCATTAGCCCGCCGTTTTGCTATTACAGGAAATGTCGCCATGCCTTGTTCTTCGGAATTAAAGGCAGCGTTGTTCGTTGTGCGGGTAAACCTACCTTCGAGCATGGCGCGGGTGGAACGAGCGCTGCGAGCAATCCGATCTGGTGGGGAAAAAAGCGCAATGACGGGCCACGATTACCTGCATGACGCAGGTTGCATGTGTTCAGCTCGGTAATGTTTCCTAACTTGAGTGCAATGCGCCGTCGTATTCCATGTAAACCCACGTTTCCCACCTACGTACATATTGCTCATACAGAAATGTACAACGCCTTTACAAACAGCGATCAACTACCACCGAACAGCAAAATGCCACTGGACCAACAGCTGGCACAAGGGGTCGAGAGCAGCACCAAACTAGTGGGCATCCTTCAATTCTCAACTCCCCGCCGATATGTGCAAGACAAATAAAAAAAAAAGGCGGGTTGCTAACCAACTTTTCCCAGACGTAACCAGATACAATCTCCAACCGAAAGTAAGTTGCTCGGAACAGCGTTACGTTACAGAAGCCCTCCGCAAAATACCCTGTTCTACATCGTCAATCTCCGAAGCAAAAATAAGAGCCTCGAGGTTGGCTGGGCCATAGACAGACTTGCGGGTGGTACCCAACCAAAGATCTCTGGTGGCCATAAAGGCACGCTTCGCCTCCATGGCGCTGGTGATTGCGGCAAAAGCAGGCGAACTGTTGCGACGCTGCGCGGACTGTTGCACAGGTTTTTGGTGAGGCACTGGTGGTGACGGGGATGCGTTTGTGCGATTGGGGTGGGCAGAGACAGGCGCAGCCTGGCGAGAGCCAGAGCTGGTGCCTTCCTCGGTGCCGGACGCAGACCAAGTGACCGGGGAGCCCACAGCTCGTAACTCCCAGGGTGAGGATGATGGTTGACTTGCCTCGACGTAGGTCCATAGCTTGCTGGCGGGGTCAAATATCTGGCGATCGTAGGAAACGCATGGCTCGTTTGAGGCGTCAATTATGCTGGATAGGTCGTACAGACACATCTGACGCCCAATGTTCTTGATGTGACGCGGTCTGGTATCCGGCTGGGGGCGGTACGACAAGGAGGTGTTGGATCGCCACTCTCGTATTGAGGTGCTATGCGGCTCATCCCAGCTGTAAAAACTGGTGGCTTCGTCAATGTCCAGAGAGGACCTCGAGCTGAGGTCGTGACTTCTATCAAGAGATTCGCAGAAAGAGTGCTCGGCAGCGCTGTCGACAAGCTCCTTCTTGGGGAGTAAATCGCGGCGGCGCGAAGTACTTTTGCCGATGCGCTTGCCCGAGCGATCGCGGAGGCGGGCGCCTGAGGCGTCATCGCGAAAAGAGGAAGGAGAGCGGCGGTCATCGCGGTCGCGGTTGCGGGTCCAGCGGGTGTCGTGTTCTGAGGCGGAGCTGGCGGACCACAGGGAGCGCTCGCGCTCGCAGTGACGCTCGCCGAAATCGGAGAGAAAGTCTGTTCTGCGGTGTGCGCTGGGGCGCGGGAGGCGCCACTCGTAGTCGGTACGCGGGTGGTACCACTCATAGTTGCCGGGCTGGGCGCAGGCGGAGTTTGCCCTTCTGGCAAGGGCGACGCCGTCGCTACTATGATGCTCGTAGCGCAGGGCGCGGCGACTGTTGACGGGAAGCCGGGCGGCAAAGGCGGTGCGACGCGCGTCCAGCAGCGACGACTCGCGGGGACGCATATCCAGCGGCGCGGACGGGGCGCGCGGGGCGCGACGACGCGGCTGCAACAGCGCGTCCACATCAGAAGCAGCGGCGCGCGGCGGCGGCGACGATGACGGCGGCGGCGGCGCGCGACGAAGCAAGAGCGCGCGTTCGTGACGTGCGGCGCGGGCGGCACGTTGTAGCGCGAGCTGAACGAGACGACGGTCGCTGCATGCGCCGCGTAATACCCATTCTACCTCTGTGCGCTCGTTGAAGAAGCGAGTGCCGTGCGGAGGGGGGCGTGTGCTGGGGCTGCGCGGGCGTAGGGTGGCGGCGGAGGCTTCGCGCGATGGGGGCGCGGAGCGCGCTGCGAAGAGAGGGCGTGCGCGGCGCCGCGGCGGCGTCGGCGGCCGCCGCAGCTCTGTGCGCGTGCGCAGCGGCGAGCGCCGGCGCGGCAGCATCGCGGGCGGCGGCGACGGTGGCGGCGGCAGCGGCAGCAGCGGCGGCGGGATTGGTGGCGAAGGAGGAGGAGGAGGAGGAGGAGGAGGAGGAGGAGGAGGAGGAGGAGGAGGAGGAGGAGGAGGAGGAGGAGGAGGAGGAGGAGGAGGAGGAGGAGGAGGAGGAGGTGGTGGTGGTGGTGGTGGTGGTGGTGGTGGGCGAAGGAGACAGCGACAACGAAGAGGGCGGGGACAAAGAAAGCGGCTGCGGCGACAACAAAGACGGCGCCGATAACGAACACGGGGGCGGAAACAAAACGCGCGAAGAGCAAGTGTGAAGCGACGAGCGCTCGGCGTTCGACTAGAGCGGGGGCCTCAGCACGCCACACAGCACGGCAGATTTGCAGCGCCCATCGCGCGCTTTACAGTACGGGGGCGCCCGCGCGCAGTGCAGCGTGACGTTTCGCTCCGCTCCGCGCCCACGAGCAGCGCGCGCATGACGTCAGCGTCGTGCCGCGCCGTCACCCGCGCGTACGGGCCGCTTGCCGCGAAGGTCACAACTACATATCTACGCGCACGCACGTCTGTTCCTTCCTTCCTTCCTTCCTTCCTTCCCTCATTTCTTTCCTGCCGTATGCCTTCTTTCTCCACGCTATCTTCTTCGCGCCTTCTGCCTCGCGCTGTCTTCCTTGCGGCTCCACGTTCGCGCCGCGCCACCAGCCGCTGACATGGCCTGACGTGCCACTGCTTTTTGTCCGGCACCAAATATTTCTAAAACCCAACACAACTTTTCGCTCCAGCAAACACAAACACTATATGCACCGTGGCACACTGTCCACGTGTGACAACCACGTGTGATAACCACGTGTGATCCGTGTAGCACCCCGTCCGGCACGCCGGCCGGCGTCCGCCATCGCGCGCCACCACATGAGCATGACCCCCCCCGCACGCGCGTTGCGCTAGACACGACATTGCAGTTACCATTGCTTCCCCGCAGACATCCGCCCTCCCCGCGACCGCCGCCGCTGATCGCCCCTTCCCTTCGAGCCATGTCTCACCGCAAATTCGAGGCCCCGCGTCACGGGTCGCTGGCGTATTTGCCGAAGAAGCGCTCCTGCCGTCACCGCGGAAAGGTCAAGGCCTTCCCCAAGGATGATCCCTCCAAGCCGTGTCACCTCACCGCTTTCATGGGCTACAAGGCCGGTATGACGCACATCGTGCGCGATATGGACAAGCCGGGCTCTAAGATGCACAAGAAGGAGGTTGTTGAGGCTGTCACTATCATTGAGACGCCCCCGCTCATCGCCGTCGGCCTCGTCGGCTACGTCGAGACCCCATACGGTCTGCGCGCCCTCACCACTGTCTGGGCGGAGCATCTTTCCGATGAGGTTCGACGTCGCTTCTACAAGAACTGGTACAAGTCCAAGAAGAAGGCCTTCTCCAAATATGCCAAGAAGCACGCGGAGGGCTCCAACCAAATCGACGCCGAGCTCGACAGAGTCGCCAAGCACTGCTCTGTTGTCCGCCTGCTCGTCCACACTCAGATCCGCAAAGTCAAGCTTGCTCAGAAGAAGGCCCACCTCATGGAAATCCAGATCAACGGCGGCTCCATTCCCGACAAGATCCAGTACGCCAAGGCTCTCTTCGAGCGTCCAATTGACGTCACGGCCGTCTTTTCCAAGGATGAGATGATTGATGCCATCGGTGTCACCAAAGGGCACGGCTTCGAAGGTGTCGTCACACGCTGGGGTGTCACCCGACTCCCGAGGAAGACTCATCGCGGTCTGCGCAAGGTCGCCTGTATTGGTGCCTGGCATCCCGCCCGCGTTGGCTTCACCGTAGCTCGTGCCGGTCAGCGCGGGTACTTCCACAGGACCCAGACTAACCTCAAGATCTACCGAGTTGGCGAAAAGGCAGACGAAACCAGTGCTACCACCAACTTTGATCTCACCAAAAAAACCATCACACCTATGGGTGGTTTCCCTCATTACGGTATGATCAATGAAGATTGGCTTATGGTCAAGGGGGGCGTTGTCGGCACTAAGAAGCGCATTATTACTTTGCGTAAGAGTTTGTTCCCGCAGACCTCGCGCGCTGCACAGGAGGACATTACCCTCAAGTTCATCGACACATCGTCCAAGCATGGTCATGGACGCTTCCAGACTTTAGCAGAAAAGAAGAAGTACGAAGGCACACTCAAACGCGACCACATTGCAGCCCCAACAACTGCTCAGTAAAGCTGTCCTGTTGTTGGACGTGTTTACTCAACTCTTTTCTGTATATAGAGATTTTACTAGTCTACCTTGCAAGCCAGCTACTCTCTTCGCTTTCGAGCTTCCCTTCGCCTTTCATTTATAAAGTCCTGGATCCTACCCTTGAGATCAACTGCCTCGACAAGCATGTCCTCAGTCAACAGCTTGCGATTAAAAGGATCAAACTTATCGCTCAGAAGGATCCTCGAAATAACTGAGCGATCCATAACTACTCCGGATGTTGGTAAGCGAACAGGGTCCCTCATCAGTGTGCTCATCACAGGGTCTTGGAATTCATCGGGGATTTCTCCGAGCTCCTCTTCTTCTTGGTTGTCTTCCTCGTACGCTCGCGCCGCGTCATCTGCCAATTCCTCCAATTTCTGTGCCTCTGGTGCTGTGAGCAAAGCTTTTTTCTTCCCGATTCGAATCGCTCTAGCAAACAAACCTGCTTGATACGAGCGCCCGTCTCGTGCAACGGCAGTCGCAAAGGACGATTCTCCACTAAAGTGGATGTATGTCTGCAAAATTCGTCGAAGTAGCAATCTTGGTTTCCATAGATACTTTTTCGGCTCTGCAACTTTTAGATTTGATAGGCGCTCGCCGCACAGTCTGTCCAGAAGATAGTTCAACATTTCCGCGATTCTGGAGACCATTTCAGGTCTCAAAAAGACTCTCCTAACCACGGCGTCATCGGTCAAAAGGCAAAGCAGTTTCACATTGTTGTTGCTCAGCTGATTGTAGCTCTTCGCAGATCCTTCCAACTTTTGCAAATGATCTCTCTTCTCTGATTTCTCTTCCTCACTCAGCGAAGTCCATTCCGTAGAATTTCCTTCTATAAGGGTCTGAAGATTATGGATCTGCTCGAGATCGTCCAGAGCGGAGTCGAGAAGGTGATTGGCATCGTTCAGTACCATGTTGACAAAGCGCAGAAACCTAGTCTCGTCTCTTGCTTCCTTCCGAACTGACTTCCTGTAGTCCGGAATGTACCATAGTGATTCTAGAATAGACCCAATATGATAGCGAATAGAAAACTTGTCGTAAAACTGGCTGTGAGAACCAGTGTGTTCTACATCAACGTATAATCTGAACATCGCTCCCGGAAGGAACTCTCTTGAAAGCTTATGGCCAGCAAACAAGGCCTCCATTGGGGTATTTCTTTGATAAGAACTGTCGTCATCCTCTTCAGCATCCATGGGGGGGCCTTTTGGGAAAATGTACCATAAGAACTCGATCAACTTTGCTCGCAAGTACGGATTCTTGATATGCAACGGAGAGGCTGAGCCAACAATACAAAAGCTCACAATGTCTTCAAGTAAAGTGCTATTATCATCCACAATTTGTGGGTCGGTGCGAATGGCTTGGAGTAGGACGCTTGTTATGGCCTCCACGACATGTTCTGGAAGCGAAGCAAATGTTGGTTCTGGCGGTACTGGAAGTGGCAACAGAGATTCCCTTTTTGGATGAGCGAGAACCTTCTTCATAAGCCATTCTGCATCGGCTGCCGCAAATCTGAGAAGCGAGGTGAGACAATCAGGATCTCTCAGGTAAACGTCATAGCAATACTTGATTTGCAAGAATGAATCGAATCTACGTTTTATCATCATCAATTGCGGTTCTTGGGTCGGCGCAAGCGTACCATTTTGTTTTGCTGCTTCCATGTCTCTGATAACTTCCTTCATTCTCTGCAGTGTTCGCATAATCGTTTCATCATGCATATTTGCGACAGAAACAAAGCCCAGTTGAATGCTGCGCAAAGCGAGAAAGAAGCACTCAGTTACAAAATTGAACTCTGAAGGAACAGTCAAAGCGGGCTGCATGTCGCTACTGGAGGGCCCTGCCTCCAGAGAACTTTGCGACATGCCCGCTTCACGCGCTGCCACTTCAAGCTGACGAGTCAAAGACTCTTGCGCGTTCTCATTGCGCTTATCGACCCACCACCGCTTCAGAATATCGGAGTCCGCGGCGAGTCTGGTTTCATCAGTGAAATCAATACGGTGAGTAGATTGTGGATACGTCGGGTCAATCTTTTCCAACATTTTCCAGCCGCCATTGACTATTGGGTCGCTCATTTTTAGTAGAACGTGCATGACATTTAGCATGAAGCCGTCGCCGGAAATCTCGCGCGGATCCGGGCTCATAGCGGTTCGCTTAGTATTCACATTGCAAACAGTTCCAAACCATTGAAGCATAGCCTTCTTCGCCTCTGGCCCAGCTTTGAAAAGCGACAAGCAAATCTGATACAGAACTGTCCTTGCTACGGCAAGAGACGACCTCAATGAAAACATGGTCCCCTCAGCTTCCCTACGATCCAGCATTGACGGGTTAGGGAACATAGATGTTGCTATAGAGGGGTCCTCGGGAAAGTGAGACGGCATATGCAGTGGCAAACCGGGCAAGGCTGATATCTTAAAGAAAGGATACAGATACGACACTGAGGAGAACTCGCGCATTCTTTGTTGAGCATTCTTGCCATGTAGTTGCGGTAAGAAGGAGGGGTCCGAAGTCAATATTCTACAAATCTCCTTATGGTGCAAAAGTGCGGCTAGTGCCTTGTAGGGCCTCAAGAAACTGCTCGAAGAAAGGGATGAGGACGAAACGGCGAGGGTTCGAAGATCCTTAAGGGCATCCAAAAAGACTGGTTCGAGATCATCCATTCCTGGACTATCATCCTCTAAATAGCGGTTTAAAAGCGCTCGAATAAAGCCTGCTGGAACTGTGTCGTTGAGAAGATAGGTGAGGAAGGGAGTGGAATCGTTACCAGAATCCATAAACGCGCCGTTTAGCACCATCCCGGCGTACGTCAAGATTCGTTTCTCAACTCCAGACACTTCTTCGCTCAAGAGCGTACGTCTATCTTTGTGTTCGTCACCCATGAGGCGTCTGTTAGAGTGTATATCCGACATCTGTTGACCACATCGCGTGAACGACTTGAAAAGATAAAGTAACGGTTGCGGCTCGTCATTAATACGATTGATTAAGATATCATCCGCATGTATATCTACAGAGAGAATGAGTTGGCCTTCTGAAACACCTGAATCCACTCGTAGCTGTTCAATAAGATCTCGATAGTACTGAGATTCACCAGAGGCCTGCGCAGGTGAAAGAGCCAGACCAAGACATCTCGCAATGGCCCTTGATGCCATCTCTTCAGCACTTGGCAGTGGTGGCGGGGCGCGCTTGGGCTTCGGCTTTTCTTCCGGCTGAGCCCTTTTCTGGGGCATCGGTGCAGGTAAGATCTGTGCATCTGATGCGGTGGCTTCCACAGCGGCGCCCTCTGCATCCTTCTTTGCCTTTTGTTCAGCTTCCCATCTGGCTTTTCGCTCTTCAAACTCTTTTTTCCGCAGCTTCTCGGCCGCTAGCTCGGCCTCGAGCTTTGCCAGACGGCGGCGTCTCAGTTCGTCGGCATTTGGCGTTGTGTTGGATTGCGAATCCTGCATGGCAGAATTATTGGGCTTGTCTTCTTCATTGCTTGCGCGAAACCAGTTCATTGGTTGAGGAATATGTGACTCACGTCTTCGGTGTTAGCCTGGCTGAAGAACAGATCGGGGTGCAAAGACCTGTTCCCGTGTTGAGCGTGAAGTGGGTAACTACTGAGGCGCAATAGGCTTCCCTTACGCCTACGCAGGCAGGATGAAAGCTTGGTTACAAAATGAACGGACCAAAGACAGAAAGGGTACAATTACAAAGGGTACGTAGATATATTAACACGGCGTAAGTTCCAGCGCACAATCTCAGGAACCGTGCCAACTGACTATGACGCTCCCTGCTACGCAAAAAGCTCCAAAATTCGTGCCTGCTTTTCTCCAAAAATTCTTTGGGCGCCATCTTTGAATGTGACGCTGTAGGCCAAACTTTACAGTAAACCTCGGCAGAAAAAAGCCTTTATCGTTTCTGAACGGCCCAGATAGATAAATGAGATAAAAGTATTCCGATGTAAACTTCTTCTTCTTGATCTTCTTAAACCAACACAACCAAAGACTTGGGTCAGTAGTCACTAGGGATCAAAAAATCTGGCTTCGGGTCAGACACTCCGAATGTGTAAAGATTTCTTCAGCCGTCTCACTTCTGTATTAACCAAAAACGATCTTGTTCAATCCTTACAAAGTTTTCGAAAAAGGAAATAAAAAATGCATTCCCTTTATACCCAAAGCTAGATTTTTTCAATAAAGGTTATTCATCTCCACGAAAGATAGTTTTCTGTTCAATGTTATATTTCAGATCACCAAAAAGTTTTGAAAACTACCAAAGACTGCTTAATCTGTAATAGATGTCTAGAAAGAGGCAAAATCGATCGTAAACACATAACGACTCCTTTTCAAGACCAGTGCGCTTCATCTGGTATATTTTAATTAGAGGGGGTGATATGTACAGCGTTTAACGCCTCATAAGCTTCATTTACTGCGTCAGATTTTTATAATGAATGAAGTTTCTTTTTCAGCTTCTGTTGCTTTACTGGACCCTAGGCGGCAGACGCATCACCTCTATAAAGCTTTATGGGGCTTAAAATAAAAACAATTGACGTTTGTGGGCTTCAAATGTTGGTTGGACTCGTCACAAAGAAAAAAAGGAGACACATTTGTTCTTTTATAGATTTCTTGAGCTTAAATAATGAAGCTTAAAACCCATTACTACTTGACAGTTACTACTTATTACTTTTGGGTAACTCTCGTTGCTATTGAAAGTATTAAAAGCAGCACAAAAACTAATAAAAATATCAAACCTAGATTAGTTTTTGTGTTAAAAAAATGCCTGGCGACAGGAAGTGCCTCATTAAAAGATCGAAAACTAGTCTAAAAGACAAGCAAAACAAAGATGAGAGCCCTCGTGACTCCACAATTGTGAGTGTAAGTCCACGGAAGATTCAGGTACACCTAAGACGTTGAAAGAACAGGCCAGAAAGGCTTCGAAAGATGGTGCGATGAATCGATACCGAGACGTACAAAGAGTGAACCGGTGTCGGTGAATCTGGTGAGCGGAAGAAGATTAGGAGAAAAATCCAAAGTAAAATAGGCGGGACATTTGTTAACGAGCGAGAAATAGAACAAGAAAACCTAAGAATGGGGCGGATGTTTTACCTGGTCGGTGAAAAATATATAATAAATAACAAAACATATAAACGTAAAGACCAATAGTTGATATGTGTAGTGAAGTACCCTACGAAGGGAAAAGACACTCAAGGTGTTCGAAGCCTTGCTCACTTCTTAGGGGAACTCAGCGTAGAGCCTTCCGTATCTTCTAGCTGTGGGTATAACTCCACGAAGACTTTAGGATTTGCCACGGAAGTGGGAATAGAAATGAGCATGCAGTGTAGTATAGCAATGCCGATAACCCTTGAAACGGGGAAATAAGTGAATAAATAAAGTGAAAAATTCCAACGGAGTAGTGGAAATAACAAGAAACCAAGTAACAACCCAATACTGGGGCGGAGAAGAAACCTGTACCATACAGTAAAATATAGGAATAAAAGAAACAAGAAAACACACAAATTGTAGTACGAATCACTCCTTAAGAGATGTCGGTGGGATAACTGAACCGATGGAAATGCGGATACCCTCCGAAGGAATTAGTAATCCTGCAAAGGCAGTCACAATTAGAGCCAAGCACACGGTACCAATTTACTTGGTGATGGGGACGGCGAGATCGTCGGAGCACAAATACTGTTCTACTGTGGGCACTAGACTAATTAAGTAAATTAAGTAAACAAATCTGGTGCCACTTCTTATATTACTACATTTCTAATTAATGTTATTCTCATGTGGGGACCCATTATAACGGGGGTCCCTGCATTCTAAATATACCACGCTACCATAGCGCCAAAAATCCTATAACTTTCCTCTCATAAGTAGAGCATCCACCACGAAAGTATCAATATTAACTCATGAGTATCCGACACCAGAATATCGCCGAGGGCTTTGCACTACAATATGCACCGCAGTGCTCTCCTGGATGGAATCAGTTGGATAACAAAGCCGTACACACGGAAGCTTCTCCCAGAAAGAGTTGAAGCTGTTGCGCAAGCGAACCAATTCAGTGCCGAACACGGGTTCACTTTACAAAGTGGGAAGCAAGCGTGAGCTTGTCTGTACTGAGCACCGTAATACAGAGTGGCTGTGTGGAAATATCTATAAATACCTAGATTCCCACCCGTGGGCTGTGCCACTCGTGACATTGTAAGTCTACCAAAATTGGTACTGAATTATACAAAATATTCTGTAATGAAGAGGCCACCATTCTAGGTTCACAGTACACGCCATACTCATATTGCGACCCATTCCGTGTTAGAAGATAGTCAAAGGTCATGAAACGCATCCCCTCTATCATAGCAACCAAAGTGCATTGCACAACATTTCCTAATGCGCCATTATGGCTTTCAACGCCATCAATGGAATAGAAATTGCAGACTCGGTTTGCACTTTATACATGTGTGATACAGAAATGCTAGAACACTGTACGCATTCGGTGACCCACAAAATCCATGTAGGATAGATTTATCTGTTGCACACACGTATTGTTCCATTCTAATGGAGAGTCTTTGGCATGGAAGGAGATCGTTTTGCTAGATGCAGAACGCGGTTGCGAAAAGTTTGTGTTCGATGCTTTAGAAAAAGGTTTCCCGAAGTTCTACGTATCGGCAAAGTATGCACTTTTCAATTCAAAGATTATTGACTCGAGTACTATGTGAAACACTGGACGTCACGCATAGTGTGATACTTTTGGCCAGGAAAACGGCCAAATTCCAACATGGAATTTTTTAGAATCGCTCCCTGAATCGAACAACGTTCTAGCTCTCCCCACCTATGCTTCTTTTTCCTTCTCCTTCCATCCGGAGTCGTTTCGTCTGCATTCGCTAAGCACCACTCCCCCTTTTCAACCACGTTTTTACTTTCTCTTTGAACTAAAAACACTACTCAGGATTGGAAGAAGTTAGTACTAAACCATCTGTTCCGTCTAGTTCAACCCATCATCAAAGAGTTTGTAGAGACTCAGATATTCATAGGGACCACGTTTTTTTCAGGAACATTCCTGTTACTACTTTGCGCGGAGAAATCCAAGTTTTGGGATATAAGAAGGAAGTTTACTTCATCCATTGGAGTTCGAAAAGTTCTCATATCACAGTTACTGTGTTACATGTACACAAGCTGTGTTAAACTTGGTCTATCCAGTGTTGGAGAGATACTCAGAAACAGAGATTAGGGGTACACTGAATTCAAGAAACGATGAGTTCTCGTTTAAGCAAGGGGGCTATACCTTGCATGGCTGCCCTGAGTTTTGTGTTCAACGGGATCGGCGACAGAAGCGACCAAAATGGCCAAGCGCTACCTAGAATTGGTGGTTCGTTGGAGGAACATGTTAAGCCAAAGAAGTAAAAGGAAACCTGGGAGGCCTTAGCAAGAAACTAAACCTCCCTCTCGGAAGCGGTCTACGAGCTCGAAGTCTACATCTGTGAAGAATGCCAGAGAGAATTCTGCGAAGAAAAAGATAAGAATGAAGACATTTCCGTCATCTAAATTTTCTCGTCTTGTTTTTATAAACCGCGACGGTCCGAAATGCAGGTAAGTACTTCTGAAAGCGTCACGCATTCTCTTAAACCGCTCTGGCATGCATGTGAGAAAGCATTCTGCGAATAATTGGACTATGAATATCCAGAAAAGATTTAACGATGACTCCTCAACCCAAAAAGAGGCCTTTAAATACCTTTTCGACGAAGAGATTACTCCCAGAAAACCACCAATATTTTACCGAAACGGGTCTTCTCTGCGAGCTCTTTGGAATGGTTTATAGAGTCTTTCTTCAGTACCAATATCAATTTTTAAGCGAAGCGTTCCGGAAAGCTCCAACTTCAAAGACTTGATGGAGAATGACGCTGGAAAACGTAGCTACATGTATTCTGAAAGCGATTAAAAGAGGATAATTGTGGGTGTAGTCATACTTGGTTTGGGGACTCCGAATGAAGATAATGATATACTGCGTTTTTCTTCCAAGTCAATTGAATACACAGGGATCATATAACAAGAACGGCGCGCGGGGGTTATTGATTTTGTTGCATGAAGCTCTGGCGGTGCTTCACCTGCGTCAAGATCTTAATCGCGCAGAAAATCGTCTGGAGAATTAGTGGATGCCGGCTTCAAAACTTTCCAGTCTGCGGGTAGCTAATTTTAGTACGATGGGAACGATAAGGACGAAAAGGTGAAAGCAGTTGCAGAAAGGAATGAGTCAACACTGACCTGTCTCAATAGCAAACGTGATATATTAGAAAACATTGCAAGTGCGTAGAAGAACGTAAAAGAGTGAAGGAACAAAGAAAACTGGGAAAAGCAAATAGTTTTGCTCACTAGGGCTGTAACGCAATGATTGGTGGGTCAGCGTACTGGTCTCAGCCTGAGTTAGCGTGGGACAGCGGATCCTAATGTTCGTATCCTTAACGGCGGCACTCCCATAGTATATTGTGTATTTGGCGGGCGTTTACTGCGTAGTCCAACAGGCCAGAACTGCGTAAATGATGGGTTGAAGACCAATTGGTCGAACTAATGTACCAAAGTGGGTAATTTAGTATTCTAACGGGGCCTACCTGATTCTAAGGGAGAAGCGACACTCGAGCCAAGTAAATATCAATGGCAAGGCGCTGGGATCTCACTGGTACTGTAAATCTACTCTATCATACTAAATATAATAAAACAAAATAATCATCTAAATGTGTCCATCTGAGGTCGAGCAGTCCACGATGCGTTTGTAAGATACCCCAGGCCTTGGTGGCTTACAGAAATCAGCCTTAATGTTGGCTTCTTCACATATCTCCTTCCTTAGGTTTCGACCGTCACGGCGAAGTCCAAATTGCCCCACACCTTCCTGGGGGTCTGGCTCTAATTAGACCTCTAGTTAAACCTCCAATCTTGCTTTCGGGGTCGAAACGTCGTGATCCTCAGCGTCCAAATGGCCTGGACATGAGCGATGCCGTGTCCGTCATGTCGGCATCTTATGACCAATCTGGGGGTTAGTTGCTCTCGTTACCAGTGGGCGCGACGGGGCGTCGCATCGCCACCATCCTCGGAGGTACCAGTGCGTATTAGCTGACCCTTGGCGCCAGGTTGGCAATTAATTTACCTAAGGTACTGTATCCGCACCGGTAGGGGATCATCGCCGCTTTCCATATTCCCCGCTATTTCTCTAGTGACTCTACGCGCGTCGCCCGCCGTTAATAACGGTGCGTACTTCCTCCATTCGGGTTCACGTCAGTCATTCCGCTCTCGGACATCATGACCCGTTTCCCAAAGAACCTGGGCATCCAGGATATCGTCCGTGGGGCCCATTTTGCCGTCGAGGAAGCCGAAGCCTTTTCGGATCATGTCCTAAAGGTAGAGTCAAGCAAGAGTCCCGGGTTATTTTGGTAAGACCACGATACCCACTCGTTTACGCCGATTACGCTACATCCGCAGGATCGGAAGGACACTCTTCCCTATCCCTCCAAGCCTTTGAGGAATCAACCATCGGTCATTCGGAGGCGTCATATGCCTGAGTATTACCCGAAGGCCATTGGTTTTGATTACCTGTGCTTCGAGCCTGATTTGGAAGCCACGCCGTTGGTTCTTGCTGGTATGTCCAATGGAGAATCCTTTGGTGAAGATCTCTTAATCCTACCCGTGTAGTGCGTCAATACTCCTGTCGAGTCCAATGTTGTGATGCCGACCGCTTCCCCTCCTCCAGCTCCTCCGGGTGCTGCTCCTCAGGATAAACTCTCATACATGCCGCCCGTCGCCCTAGTGGACCTCTCTCCGGGAGAGGTTACTGTAAAATCCGCGGGTTCTGTACGTGATCCGATGGCTCACACGTCCACTGTGGTCGTCGACATCGGGCCATTCTCTCCATTGCCGCATTTTTCCGCTTCGGTCACGGCTGCAGCCGCGGAACTCCGTCATGTCTGCCGTACCGTTGGCATTAATGCCTCGATGGACATTGCGACAGTCCTGAGGGGAGCTTGCTACTGGGTGCGTTGCTCGGCGCGCTACTCCGCGTTTGTCCAACAGCGTCAAGATCTGTACACTTCCATGGTCAATCTCCTGCAGCAGAACGCACAAATGATGTCCCAGAGGGTTACTGCCGACTTGGATGCCCGGTATGGTCTAAATGTGATTGACCGGGAGGCTTCCGATGATGACAATAGTTCCTCAGGTGAATCTCCACCGAAGAAGCGTGCTTGGCTCGCTGGGGCCGGTTCTGGTGATCCAGTTGGCTCCTCGGGTGACCCTAGTCCCGGTTTCGCTCCTGCAGGTTCCAAATGAGGACGACGGAGTTACTCTTGCGCCGCCCCCGTGAGTCCTGTTGGTCTTCAGAGCGCTTCCGCGAACCCTGATGTCATGGTGAGGGCTGATATACCTCTGCTAGTTAGTCAAATAAAATGATGCTTGTGCTTTCCCTAGGTCGTTCTTGTACTCTCAAACGTGCGTGCCCCGGGACGTCGTCCAACCTTGAGAGCGTCTCAGGTCTTCTTCAGGTGTCGCCGAAGACCTGACCTTATTCCTGATGCGGGGGCTACGACGAACCATCGTGTCGGGAGCCGGTTTGGGGGGCATTTTGGGACTTTTCGGACCAATGATTGCCCCCTCCTGAAGGGTGCGCTCCATGCGGCCTATTCTGCGCCAATGCCGGACGATAAAATTAGCCGTAAGGGTTTCAGGATTTTGCCAAGTTTCGTCCTTGGGAGAACAGCCAAACCAACGAACGCGATAGTGCATTATCCCATTTTCTCATCGACCGGCGGAGATGATTCGTTCAATAACATGTTCCTGTTGGTGTTCCTCCTTCGGAAGAAGAGTGTGCTCCAGAGGGGCGAATCCATCGGAGTCGGTTGGCAGAGATGAGTCATCGTCATTGGCATTGACTTATGGGTCCATGGGGACAGTCAAGTCCGCGGATATTGCCCTAGAAGCTTTGGGGACTTGAGCCTCGACTTGAGGTCGTGGTGATTCCGTTGGGCCAAGGGACTAGGAATTTGCTGGTCCGGGGGAACTGGGAGCTCTTGTAACCCGAACAATACACACGGTGTCCTGTAGGCCGTCAATTTGTATCGTAATTGTCTGTTGACTGGCCTTAAAAGCTTTATATGGTCCCGTAGACCGGGTTAGGTGTTTCTGCGTAGTATCATCGAGGTCATCACAGTCCTTCGGTGGCCGGTCCAGGTAGACCAATTCTCCTTTCAGAAAGGTAGGTGTGATCTAGACGGCTTTGTCGAAATTGTCCTTGTCGCGCCGTTGGGCTTTGGTCTGTACAGCCACAGGCGATTGGATAATGTTACCAATGCGTCGGCGCGAGTACGGCGTCGCCTAAGTAGAAGTCATCCCTTCAGTTATATCCTGGGTTTTAATGGACTTCTGAAGGTCAACAGCATTGGGCGGCTGCGATCTCGTTAACGGTAAATCAAAAGGGGTGGTCCCCTTCGAAGCGTGTACGTGCGTGTTGTAGGCATAAACCAGTAGTTCAACAGAATCGTCCCAGTCCAATTGGTGCTCCGATACATAGTGTGCCAATCGGTCCAGAAGGGTACGGTTGAAGCGTTCGGCTTGACCATTGCTTTGCGGGTGGTATGCAGTGGTGGTAACAAGTTGGATACCTAGGGTAGCACAAACATGCGATAAGAATTTGGATACAAACTGACTGCCATCATCCGTAGGGAGATAAAGTGGCATGTTATAGGGATATACTCAGTGGGAGAAGAATGCTGTGGCCACATCCGTGGCTATTGTTTTCCATAGAGGTAGGGCTCGGGTAAGTTTGGTAAACCTTTAGGTTATTACCAAGACGAACCATTTCCCGTGGGACGACCTGGGAAAAGATCTAAATGTACACATTTCTACGAATTCCATCGGGCCTTCGGTGGGGAAAAGTTTCAGTTTGGCCTGACGGTTGGCGCAAGACCCTCGGATTTGTGCGCACGAAGTGCAGTTCCGTGCGGTTTGCCATAGGTCTTGCGCCATTAGTGGCCAGTAGAAGATCTTCCCTAGGGTCCGGTACATTCGTCGGCCTCCAGAATGACCGACCAAGCGAGGGAAATGGGCGAAAGATAGAAATCGCGCCCTCAGTGACCTCGGTACTATCCGTTGGAGTGCCCCATCCAGTGGTGAGCGGCGACACAATAGTCCGAATCGGTCGTAGCAGAATATGCATTCAGAGGTTCCTACCAATTGGACTGTTTCCTTGCGGTACTCATCTTCGACCTGCGCCAGTAGGAGTTCCTCAATAGTTACAAGGAGGAGCTCTTTTCATATAGGGTTATCGCATCAACCTTAGGTGGTGTCGAGTTAGGTGGCACTGTCTCCCAGTCCAATAGGTACACTTCATTTCTCTTTACCTCAGGATCATCCACTTTTACGGTACCCATAAGGTAGTCCGTTTCCGTATGATCCTGAGGTCCATCATTCGCGAAGGGAGTAGGAATGAGGTCCTCCAATGGCGTGTCATCGGTTCCGCCAGTAGTAATTGACGAGACGGCATCTGCTGCCTGGTGCTTGATTCCTGGCCTATAGGTTACATCATAGTCATACTCTGACAGCCTAAGGCGCTAACGAGCGAAGCGACTTGATGCATCGGTCATGTTGAGTAACCAGCGCAGTGAATCGTGGTCTGTCCCGATGGGGAACCTAGTTCCCTCTAGGTATGGTCGGAGTGTTAACAGCGACTATATTATGGGGAGACATTTCTTTTCTGTAGTACTGTAGTTTCGCTGTGCGCTGGTGAGCGTTCTGCTCCAGTATCCAATAGGTCGATATTCCTTTGGTGAATCTTGTTCCTGTAGGAAAGCACATCTCACTTGGAAATCAGAAGCGTCTGTGTCCAAGACAAAGGGCCTGTTGAGTTTTGGTAACGCCAGAATGGGTGGGTTTAGCAATTTGTACTTTAGTGTCTGAAATACCTGATATTGGTCCTCAGTAAAGCTCTCAAACTCCGAACGTGTTTCCTTCTTCAACATTGCGGTGAAAGGGGCCTATATTTTAGCTAATCCTTGGACTAAATGTCGGTAGACATTGCACAAGCCCAAAAATGATCGTAGTTCCGTCTAGGTTCTGGGAGTTTTAGCTTGGTGGATCGCATCTGTGGTCCGTTTGGCTACCTTTAACTTTCCTGGATAAACGGCGTGAGCGAAATAGTCTACTGAGGCCTGAAAGAAGGCGCAAATGTGGAGTTTCCGTGTTACTCCAGCGTCCTGTCGGATTGGTAGCACCGTCTTCACGTGGCGAAGGTGTGTTTTCACGGTTCGTGAGAAGATTATTACGTCATCCAAATAAACCAGGGCGAATTTCCGTTTGAATCGGGACAGTTGGATGTCGATTACCCGTTGGAAGGTTGTTGGTGCATTCTTTAAACCAAAGGTTATACCAGTAAATCTGAACAAATCTTCACGGGTAGGGCAGGTTTTCAGCGCTTTCGCATCTTCAGCCACAGGAATTTGCCAATCTCCGGAATTAGCGTCCAGTGTGTTGAATACGGCTACTTCACCCAAGGAATGTAGACAGTCATCCATACGGGGTATCGGGTAGAAGTCCCTCTTGGATACTGCGTTCAGCTTCCTGTAGTCGACACAGAACCTGACGGAGCCATCCTTCTTAGCCGCGAGAACAAGGGAACTTGTCCTTTCGGATTGGTTAGGAGGCCCCAGCTCTAAGAATTGAGCTTCGCGCATTTTGGACATCTGGCCGGCGACAATATCCCTACCCTTTAGGTCTGTACGTTATGGGCGTTGGAACTGTGGTCTAACATCATCCTGAAGGTCAATGCGGTGTGTAGTGGCTCTGTTTTTGCCCAATCTACCTGCCCACATGGTCTGGTATTCCCTAAGGAGATCAATCACATTGTGCCTATAGGATTCGAATTCTGCATCGATAGCGACTGTCCCCTCAAAAGAGTCGACGTCCTCGTCTGGACTTGTAGTTTAAAAGATATCCAATTGGGCCTCCATAATGGCCAGAGGGGCAGGTAGAGTGATGAAAACCACTGTACATTTAGGTAGCGGACCTATCTCGGAGGTTGCTGAGAGTGACCAAGAAGAGTCTGTTAGGGCGGATTTCTATTACTCCATTAGCCATAAAGTTAAGATGCCTCAGAACCATTTTCGGGAGGTTCTGTTTCGCTACAAGACCTGAGAACTGGGATTGGAACGATACGGTGATCTGAGTCATCGAGGGTATTGTTATGGCCTACGATAAGCGAACCTTATTGGACTTTGTATATTCGAAAATAATTGCTCTTTTGAGGTTAGCTTCTGGCCCTGTGGCGGAACCAATTACAGAGATGGAAGGTGCCCCATAGAACTCGATTTTCCTAAGTCCTGGATAAATGGCCTTAATGTATCAATCGATGAAGGAGGTCCCTAGGCTTGCGTCATCGCCCAAATTAGGACATACAAGAAACCAAGTGCGGATTTAGCATCGTACTAAGTGTATGTAAAATGATACGTACTATCTCTTTACTGTCCATTGCTCTACGTGATGCATCGGTAATCCTGAATGTCTTCTTTGGCTGAACGAAAACTTGCTACCCAAATAAAAGTAGTTTAGAATGGTCCAAATTGAAACCAACGACTGTGTCCAATACGGCTGTGGCCACTCGAGAGCTTTTCGAACGTAGGCCCATGGCTACCCGGACTCTATAATTCCCTTTCTTGAGGATACGGACAGGGTCTTTACTGTCTTCTAATTCTGGTCCATTCTGAGTTTTCCAATGGTATTGGTTGGTATTGGGAGTTGAGATGCTCCTTGGCTCCTGATCGTCCAATTGGATGAGGCATGGACTTAAAGAAGGAGGATTTGTTTCGCGTCGACTCTCTGAGCGTTTTCCGATGGGGTTTCCATTTATTTCTGAGCATGGGGTTCCTCTTCGGGGTCGTCCATGGGGTCTATAATGGCATCGGCTTGTGGGGCTTTCATTGAGGTATCCGGAGGGGTCGCATAGTGAGAGCTTTCAGGTGTCCCTGTGGCTCGTTTCTGTGCCTTGTTCAACATTCTTTCGAATCTCCGCACCTTGTATTTCTTTTCCCTTACGGCTAGAAAGTGTTCGCGTCCGTCTTCAGGCAGATAGCTCGTGCATTCACAGGGTTGGACCATGGAAAGGCAGAGGAAGCAGGCCCTTGGTGAGCGAATAAAATCGTCCTTGTGGGGTGGAAAGGGAGAAAAATTGGGTTTGGGAGGTCCTATGGTCGCTGTATTTCTCTAGGAGATATATGATGGGGGCCCAGACGGAGAGGAACTGAAAATAATTGCAAGGATATCTCTCGAGTCGGCGTAATGGATTGATGAATCCATGACCGAATCAGCGTAGCTAACCAAATGGCCTTGGCTTGGTTTACGCAATGGAGTTGCGTGTCCTCCGGGTACATCAGCATTGCGCGTGGAAGTCCTGTAGATTTAGCCAGAACCTCCAGCATACGTGACGAGCCGTTGGAAGGAGTATTGTGGGGTTTCCGTATGGTTATCACGAACATGTGTCCGAATGGCGCGGAGTAATACCGTGATGAAATGACGTTTAAGCCGTTCTTTGGAGAATACGTTTCCACATCGGTGAGTCGTCTTCCGTAGGTCGTCTGCGAAAGCCGATTCGCTCATTTTGGAGCTCTGCTTAAAGGAGATGACTTCGGTGTAGGGATTCATTATAACTTCATCCGTGGCAAAGGTTACCAAGAGGTAATGAACAACCTGAGGATATAACTCGAGGAACTCACGGTCTTGAGCACCCACGAGGTCAATTGTGCCATATATCTTCGAAATAACTCGGTCACGCCTTTCCTGTGAGGCAGAATTGGAAAAGTTACAGAGTGGCGCCCCTATAGACACTGATCTGGTCACAGGCCGTACGGAACAAACTGAGAAACCTAAGGAAAGCAATTAGATTGGAACCCGAAAACTTGTCCGTAATGGTTAGTTGCATTCATTTGACCCATTTCGCGACTCTTTGAAACATCAAACCAGAGTATTTTGGAGACCTGTCGACCAATCGGTAATCCCGGTAGTTTACAACCTTAAAGAAAAGTTCGTATATTTTGGTCAGTGGTTTGAGGCCTGGAACGGCAGCCTCGTCTACTTGCGAGTCAACCGTTTCAATTGAGTCCGAATCAGAATCACTCGTGTTCGAATGGTCTCATCTTTTACTCTTTCTTTTCTTCTTTCTCCTGTGGTTACTTCGTGTCTTTCAAGCGGAATGGGGACCTAAGAATCGTTCTCTATATCAGATCCAATGGAGCCCTGAGGTCGCTGTACCTCATATTCTCCTTTAGGGCGATCAATTCGTCTCTCTCCTAGACGCAGAGCTTCTTTTCTGCTCCTGGATTCTCTTTTCATTGGATTTTTCAGATTGTGCTTCCGGCGAGGGGCGGGTGATACAGCCACTTCTGGGGGTTCATTAGGGGGTTTCCATATGGAACCCGGATGGTTGATTTGTGGAGTGCTCCTTGGGACAGCGTTATCTGACTGGCTGGTGACTGCTTCTTGACCGGCCTGTAGGAATGAGTCTATGAATAACTCAGACTTCATTACCTTAGGGAATCTTCGTGTAATGAGGTAATCCGTATGGTCCGCGATTTCCGTAGCGAGTCGCATGTCGACAATGGAATCCACATCGACTGAGCCGAGCTCACGGAGACGAGGCCACAGAAGGTCAGCAAGCCCTGTGGGAATGTTCTCTCTAATTCATTGGGTCTTAAGATCTTCTCCTTGGGGTGTTTCTGGCCTAGAGGTGGCCTTGGTGAGGCGTTCTCGTAAACGCGATGGCACCGTGGGTTTTCGGCGAATCCTTTCAGGGTTGTCCAGGGGAGTCAGTACTTCTTGCGGCTGGTTTCTCGTGCTCCTGCAGTCGCTTACAGTGCCAACCTGTGGTTTATGCGACAGCGTCGGCATTGCAGTGGCAACTTGTCCTGCCGTAGGAGTCCTATTATCTGGTCGGTTGGGTGTGTTTCCTGCATCCATAATGGCGGTTTCTTCTGTAGTTCTGGTCTGGTGTGGAATTAAACCAAAGGCTGGAATCCGTATAATCCTTCTTTCCAGTGGTAAAAACAAGTATTCCTGGGGGATTCTAAGTCGGGAGTCTAAAATGTAACGCAATGACGTGTAGGTCAGCGTACTGGTCTCAACCTGATGAAAAGTTGTAGAACGGGTCCTAAGGTTCGTGTCCTTGACGGCGGCACTACCAGAGTACTTGGTGCAATGGGCGGGCGTTTAATGCGCAGTCTTGCAGATCGGAGCTATGGAATCGATGTCTTGAAGACCAAAGTGGGGGAACTGATGTACCAAGGAGCGTAATTTTGTATCCTAACGGTGCCTACCTGATTCTAAGGAAGAAGCGTCACGTGAGCCAAGTAAATATCAATGGAGAGGCACTGGGATCTCCCTGGCACCGTCAATCTACTCTATCACACTAAATAAAATAAAATATAATAATTATCTAAATGTGTCCAGCTGGGGTCAGCCAGCCCACGTGGCGTCTGTAATATACCTCAGGCCCTTGCGGATTACAGGACGCAGTCTTAATCACTGCTCCTTCACAATTGCACTTAATGAACCTGATGAAGATGTTTCTTGAAGTCAAACTGTGTCAACTAAAGACTTTACTCTGTATCAACGCTAGTTAATAATTAAAATCCTTGTCCGGTAGATATATTATTTTGCTTCACAATCAATATAGCGTTTTTTTAATGCCGAGGGCAAGAGCAGCATTACTTAAAAAGCAAGCTAACGTACAAGCATCAGTTTTATAGTCTCAGTCTCCCTCTGGATGGCACGCAACGGCCTAAAGCGAGCGTGTTGTCCAAGCTGAAGCTTTCTTTATCATACCTCCTTCTAACTCAATCACGATCTTCATATGGTGTGCAACCATATGGAAGGCGGTTACCACGTCCTAAATTTCACCCTCGATCTTCATACCTGGGTCTTGAAGCTTCCTCGTATCTTCCTCACGTAGAATTCTCGTTCCACTACGGCTCACCATAAACATAGCCTGTATCATGCTCTTGTGCCATTTTGATTCCCGCGTAAATGTCTCTAATCTGTCTGTCGATTCTCATGTACGCTCCGGGCATTCTTTGGTGCGATGCTTTTCTCTTGGATCTTTTAAGCGATATTTCGCGACGATCAAATTCGAATTCAGGCAGGGTCTTTATTGCGACTTTCGAAGCCTCGTTTGTGTACTTTTTGACGAAACCGAGCCCGTGGCACTCTCCAGAGAGAAGATCACGCACAACAATCGCAATTTCAACCTTGCCATACTGCACATGATAACAAGTCATTGTTTCGGAGACTTTTAAAACCCATTGCAAAAGGATTAAAAGGTTAGGAAAGGCTGATATTACACGGAAGTTGATAAAAACAGAATGATTAGGATGGTTAGAACGCGGGTTTTTATATTCGCGGTGGTATTTTCGGTCATGCTCGACTCTGTCTTGGTGCTCGGGTGGCTCATCGACGTAACGGTTGTCGTAGGCAATTCTTTGGCTGCGTGTGCTCTGTTTTATGAAGCGGTAAAGGGTTATAAAAGCTGCGGCAGCCGAAAGGGTTCTGTCGGTTGTTTTTTATTCCCTTCTTCGCGATCTGCATTGCAGGACATTTTTGACGTCGTCGAGAGGAAGGGATTTGAAAAACTTCGTCGAAAGGGTAGCTGGTGATATTTCAAACAAGCTGTGACGGCCGGTACAAAGAATGTGACTGGTCACAATTGTTTGAAAGTTCGAACTCTGGATTAGACCCGGTCTGGTTAAAATTTTTGGCTTTCCAAAATAACGGAGAGAGAGCAGACACCTGCGACAGTGTTCGGTACTGCTGAATGGATGCTTGCGGCTAAGGGGAAGATGTGGTAGAGCGCAACACTAGCGAGCTAGAATCAGGGTTGTAAGGCCGCACTGGCCAATGAGGGTGGTTGGTACTATGTAACGGACAACTACTTGTTGTAGATCGTCTGGATATCTGGTTAAGGAATCCGGAACAAGGAACAAGACAGTTATTCAACCGGTTGTTTTCTCCTTTACTTGAGAATCGGCGCTCCCCTCTGTCCCATATGTACCGTGCACAGGGGTGAGCGCCCCACATAATAATATTTAGTTATAAACTTGGTTAACCAATTAACCCCTCTACAGTACGGGATAACTAGCTCTAAATGGGCTTCCGCCTACGAAGCGTAGGCTTGGTTGCCACCTGGTTACCTACTATATGCGCCGTTTCCAATCCGGTATTTCCCTTCAAAGGGTCGAATCGGATGCGCCGTTGTAGGCCGAGATCCCACGTGTAACATACCACCTCGCTGGCTGTCTACGGGATGCCGTTTCCTAACTTCATCATGCCTGTTGCACTCACCTATGAGTATCATCGAGACGAAAACTATTCCATCGGTATTCCGAGAGTAGTAAAATACTACATTTAATTTCGGACGTGTTGTAGATGTTCATACCTACGCTTTTTAGATATATTCTCAATACAGCTTATAAGAAAATCTACAGTATTAGGACCAAATCATCAACTACCTATAAATTTAAGGATTTGGTCCGTGTTGCGAACCTCACGAACCGTTTTTTGGCTCAAATAATTTACGCCGGAGAAAGCCATGTACCAAATAGAACGGCTTTGCGCCAGAGATAGACCTTGGCCTATTGTATTTCTCATACAAATGGCGCCAGGTGATTTCATCCTCCTCCGTACCATTTCCGCAAAAATAACGCAGCCCCAAGGCAAGTATGGTCTACCACCAGCTGATCGGTTCTGTATCGATTCAGATGTAGCCGCCGCGTAGATACCACAATAAATGAGCGCTCTAAATCTTTTCTTTCCATACCTCCACCATCCCCTTCATCACCTCCACTATCCCCTTTACCACCTCCACCCTCCCCAAGACCTCCATCCCCACCCCCTCTGTTCCCTTGCAAAATGCTGAATGTACTACCCAACTTCCAAGCTAGAACCACCCCATCCCCAACGGTAGAAGGAGACAAAAAGAAAAACGTACGTGGCACGAGCTTTTTGACGGCGCAGGGTGTCGCTTTCGCCAAATCTTGGCTCAACGTTAGCGAAAACCCCATCGCAGGGAGTGAACGAAAAGAAAATGACTTCTACAGAGCTCTCACAGGCTTTAACAACGACAAGTATAAAACAGCAAACCTTGAAGTGCGAACAATGGAATCCGTGCGCAAGCGCGTCTTAAAATTGAACAAACAGTGCGTATGTTTGGACGCGTGCGTGGTCCGTGTGGCGCGAAAAAAGCCGGCGGAGACCAATTGGGAAGAAATCATGATGATGGGTACGGCCATCTACAATGATGTAGATTTCACGGCAATAGATGAAGACCCTTGGATGGCGCTCCCCTTTCTCGATTTTTGGAACACATTGCGACACCACCCCGAATTCGGCGCAGACCTGGATCCGTAGCGGGAGGTAGTGAGGAGCAGCGATGGTCATAGCGAGAATTGGGACTGTACGGGCGAAGAAGTGAAGAAAGAAGACGCTATGTTATCGGTGTCGAGACCCATGGTGGGTCACAGAGCTAAAGAAAAACCTAACCAGAGCGCAGTGCTTCAAAAGAGAATCAGATTGCAAGAGAACGCGTTCAAGGCGTAACGGAAGCGTAATGAGATGTTGAAGAGACAAATAAACATCCAGTTCTTCGCAAACGCGCCCGTGGAGTGTTGTATAAAGGAAGCGGTACAATTCTTCAACATCATGTGAAAGCAATTTCTGTCAGATCTCATAAAGGAGGAGGAAAAGGCGTAGTAGGATACGGAGAAGTTTGGCGGGGATAAGTAGATTGAATTAGACGAGAAAGATATTGACCTGTTTATGTTAAAAAAAGGTAGCGACCTTTTTAGTCGAACTCCAGCCCATCGAAGCCTTATCGTTTCTGCACCACTTGCCACTTCATTAATGTATCCATATTCAATGCACCCAATGCAAGCGCAAAAAGCTCGAAACCGAATGGAGGGTCGCCACAAATGTCTCTCAGGTCTCCAAGTTACGCACCATGTACAAAAAACTTGCAAAATGGTAAAATTCGTTTCGACAATTGCATTCTGAACTGCAAACAAAGACGACCCCGTTTAAGACGCAGAAAATGATCAGGCCAACACTATGATTGATTACCAAGTTCTGAGTGCAACAGCTGGAGTCGCTTTTCTATTCTTTGTGTAGAATGTATTGGTGTTGCCTCTATGATCCGTGCTGCTGTCGAAAGTACCACATTACCAGCTCACGAATGCGCTGGTACTTTACTAAGTCGCCCAAAAAGTTGCAAAGCGACAAAAAAGCACAGAAAATGTTCTAGCTTCAGATTTTTGTGTCGCAATAACATCACGAAGAAACGCAAACCTCATTCCTTGCTTCCCGACGCGAGCACTAACTGCCTGGAGCACATCTCTTCCAATACCATCCTACCAATTATTACGGTGATTTACCATTATGTTGGAGTATTACACACGAGTCAATGACCGCATGCATGTCCTTCTTGTACAACAACCGACTTCGTCTGGCTAGTAGTGACCGTACGCCTGTAGATGTGAGCCCCATAACTGCAGCATATAAAGAATAAAATTTAAAGTGGCAGCACCCTTGCAGAATTCTCCGTCCGGCTCGTGACAAACAGGGCTGAAATGTGGCCGTTTGGTCATGAGTCTGTGAGGAAGTTGCACAGCGGTGAGAATTTAAATGGGCGGGAAGGTCGATACCACCTTGAAAAAGCAATAGCAGCCTTTGTGTATCCTTTGCCGTGCATCCCTCACAAACCAAACCAAGAACCCTATCCCCCACTATGGCCAGCGACGCTGCGTCTTCCTCTTCTACGCAACATGCAAGCATGCAGAGTTAACCCGTCAGGGTTATTTACAGCATGGTACTTGAGAGCATGTTTGCGTTTATGCCCGTTGTACATAACACGCTGTCGCTTATGTTCTTTCCGACGGCCAATACCAATCACCGTCCCGTTTATGAACGCGACGCAGTTAGGAAGTGAATGAGCCTTGTCGTAGATTGAACGCGCGTACTTAGCCGCATGTTCATGCATAAAGGGCATCGATATGCTGCAAAGAACCGCTTTCTTAGCTTCCAACATCAACCTCAGCGCCTTCCACTATATCTCCGATAAAAGAGGTCTTTGCCTGCCGAACATAAGCTCCAGGTCCACCTATCTTGCAGGGGAGGACATGGAGCGAAGTACGAGGCAGGTCGCTAGGATGAGTGTTACGCTGTATCGGTTACGGCTCGTATGTGTCTTGCTAACTGTCGAGGCTACTGCGCGCCTTATTCGCTCGACGTATCGGCGCGTGAAGTGGAAGTTGTAGAAACACTCGTGGTTTCCATACCTTTGGAAGTTAAACGAAATATAGCTGTTTTGAATGCGGTTACTTCGGGCAGGGACGCAATCGTGCTCTTCTAACTTGCGTTGAACCTGTTCAGCGAGAAACGGCAAAACGCTTGGAGCCGAAAAGGCGGACCTCGGTGCGTTGCGACGCTGTTTCCAAAGGATCCCTACACCTACTGCAAGGTACTCGCGACTGCGGCAGGCCGTGCACGTCGAGTCTGACTGCGACGCCATGGTGGTCGCTGACAATCGTATTTTGACCCTTGTGAGAGTAATACTTTCCAGTGTACACCAAATATCCCCGGCGTACAAGTCTGAAAAGTTATGCGTAGATGAAATATCCTGTGAAAATTTTGCATTGGAAGACCTCCTAACTCCTGCCGAATTTCGCGCATTTCTTGGAGGCGTACGGTCTCTATTATTTGAAACATTTCTTTCAACACACATTAAGCTCTTAAAGCATTTTTACGTCGACTATCCTGCATCTGAGTCAGCAGTGTGTTCTTTTTCTTGACAGGGTTCTCCACAGTCCGTAAAAAGAAGAGATACATGGGATATATCCCGTGTACTAATCAGTACAACGTCGTACAAAACCCACCAGGGAGCTTGTATTATTCACAGAGAAGCTAGACTCTTTTTTTGTTTTATTTCATAGCAAAAATGCCTGCACTACCTTAATATCGTTGTTGTAACCTGCCATTTATGCCAATTAAAGAATCAATCGTCTGCAAATGCTTTTAATGTGATCGACGGTACCTTTGGCTTCTCTTTGTACTGACCATGTAGTGCGGTTGGGCCAATACCCTAATTCGGTTAAAAACAGTGTATCCTCTCTAACATATCAAGAGAGCCAAGATTGTCGCCACGAAGCAGCAGCATCTTGACTTTTTAATTTTTAAGTGTACGCAAGTACTCATAACTATACGAACACACCAAAACCTTGCAGAAAGGACGGAGTGTTTCTAGGCTTGTGACGTGAGCGATGAGGAGATATATTCATCGAGCTGATCTGCTGCGCCCTCATGTGCTAGCATCTATATTACAGCAGTGCATTTTTGCAAGCGCTTAATCCCAGTACGCCCCGCAGTTGGATGTCTGGACAAATTACCTGTCGAATTTCGAAACAGCACGTACAAGCTGTAGAAATGTTTGGCATGTGATGCATATTTTTTTTCAAAGATGACTTCTTTTTAGACTGGATTTAGTACAAAATAATCGCGTACGAGACGTTTGTGTCCATCGGCATGGTCACGGTTTACATTAGACGCGCGAGTGGGCAGTGACCCACCATGGGCGCGCCGCTCAACAGTTTCCTCATCGGAAGGGTAGATGATGTTTTCGACAATGTTGTCAAAGTATTGCGCACCGATCAAGCGATAGGCCAGCGAAATGGGTCTGCACCACTGGTGGGGTCACTTTTCTTCTGGCCTGAAATATTTGCGGCAGGGATAGGCCAACCCAATTAACTTGTCACAAGTATACTGTCGTTTGGGCATTTGGTCCGCAACTCGTGGAGATGCTCTCATCAGCACAAAGTGTCTGCCGGGAGATCGGAAAAGAGCTCCAAGGATACTGTCGGAGATTTATATAGGGATACTAGGCGTCTCTTTGGAAAGTTAAGTAACCTATTGCTTTCAGTAATCTGGACGTCATTGTCAAAACTTGCAGGTACTTGCCAACTGTACTGTTGTGAAACGATAGTAAAATAGTAGCAGTACGCCACTTTAAGCACACTGGATCGGCTTTCTCTCGTATTCACTATCTTGTTTGGTCGACTCCTCTTCTACCTAGCTAGACTAGTGTCTACACGCCCGGCGGATTGGCCTCATATGAGGCCAGTTCTATTTTCGAAAAAATTAGTAAAAATCGCTGGTTTCCATACTGCAGCGGCGTATTCTTTTTTCTAAGTAAAAAACTAATTTTCTAACCATGTTCCTTTTGCTTTAAAGTAAATTCCTTAGACAGTTGTCTTCAGTAACAGCAGCTCAGTGGTTTCATGACCGCTCGGAGACTGATAAAAACAGAGTTCAAACCTCGCTGAGTTCAGTGTAACTCGAAAACTCCTACGGGAGCTCGACTAATTCTAAAAAATATTATGGTCTAAGAACGTATTTGCGTCCACTTGAACAGCAGACAGAATAAGGTGACATCTGCTAAAGGAATTGTTTGGTTAGAGACCATAATATATCTAGCAAGTTGAATAACGCGGATTGAATTAGTAGAGGTCTTAAGGTAATTTGAACTTTTGCTTTATACTTTTAAAATATGGATCTAGAAAGCCTTAAAAACGCATGTTGACATACGAACGTCAATGTTGTTGACTAAATGTTGCTCGAAATGTGATGAATGTCACGCAGATGATCTATAAAGCACTTCCGACCGGTTCCACTGTGACATATATATAAACATCCATATCATTGCACTTTTTTGCATTCTGAACAAACAAATTTGGATTTGTAAGTGGTCTTGCAGACTTTGAATCGTCCTTGATATGTTTGAGACGTCAAAGAACCATCCAATTTCCTTCCTTTTCGATTGGTCTCCATTGAATGAATGCCGGTTCCAGCCATATATGGGTTTTCTATTTCATCTTACTCCTTACATTTTCTTTTCATAGTTCGAATAGCATCCCAGTTGTTATCTATTAATTTGTCTGCGAGATTACAATAGAAATTATGCGGTGTAAGATTCAATGTGTTTCCGTATGCACCCTTGTAAAGATTCCATGCATCAACCACGCACATTGCCAGAAAAGAAGTATTCACTCTGAAAGACCATTCTTTCACTTCAAACTTCTTTTCCAAATTCAGATCATCTTGGCGTGACCTATTATGCCTATCAATTCTTGAACAACAAGAATAGTACTCCTCACAGACTTCTAGAATAGCCATGGAAAGCGGAATTCTCTTTTTCATTCCATCATTTGTCCTCCATCTTTCACTTGAAATGGGAGTTCCTGGTTGGGTACTGCTACAAGTGTTGATGAAATATCTCCTCTCGCGGTACACCCAGAGCATAAAAATCATATTTCGATCCAATTCAGGCATTTTGGAGACCATTGACACGGGCTGGCCTCGTGCCGTCATCGTAAGATCGGAAAGGTGTTTCATAGGAAACCTTCTGGTGGCTGTTTTTACGAACCCAATAAATCGCATTCCTCTTTTTAAAAGTTCTTCAACAGTTTCAACAGATGCAAAATATGAATTGGCACAAACGACTCGATCAGTTGCGAACCAATTTTCAACAAGTCTCATTAAAACAGCTGTTCCATGTGCACGTTCTGATTCAAAAGTGAAGAGCAATGTCCTCCAGGGAGGTTTTTGGGGAATTAAGTTTTTCTCCGGAGCCTCCGGCGTGCAACCTCGTTATGAGTAGGAGTAATCCGTTTTCAAGGCGATGGCCGGAACGCCGGTGATGCACCGGCGGGACCGGGTGCCATACACGTGGCCGCAGCGCCCGCGCGACACGTGGCCGCCAGATTGGCCCCTTTGTTAGACGGACATTTAGCTATTTAGGATAGACTTTATTCTATTCTACGGTGACTACAGTACTTAGGCCGCCGGCCTCGCGGCCGCCGGTCCAGTAAAGTCTCCCCAACAAGGGTGATCTTGGTCTTCCACATCTTGGCTCTGGGTCGAACCGCCTGCGCGGATATACAACTCCTTACGGAGGGATTTCCCGTGGTGCACGGCTTCCCAACCCCCTTGGACGTTCAAGCAGCCTTCGTGTGTTGGGTATCTATTCCCAATTTCGTGGTTCCGCCCGTGTATATGGTTTGCTACACCCGGCAGTGCCGGCTGTTTTCGAGTCCCCTCTTGCGACTCGTGGTCAACCTCGCCCTCTTGCCTCCGTTCCCATTTTCCTTCCCTTTTCCTCCCCTTCATTGGGCAATTCCCGCTCTTGCGGCTCGCACTGACACCTGTCGTGCTCGCCACTCTCGTGGGTTTTGCCTCCTCAGAGGATACGCAAGCACCGCTTCGGCGGGTATTCTCGGCTTCTTTCAGCCTCCCTGCGCCCGTCGCGACGGTTCGGCTCCGGCTTACACCTGGCATTGCGCGCCGATCCATGGGAGGGCTCTACCGCGCCGGTTACCTCGTGAGAGGAAGATCCGGACGTCTTCGTAGGTTTTCCCCCTTGGAGGCATTGTCCTACAAATTGGTCTCCCGACTTAGAAGTCATGACCGCTTGTGTCCTCTCTGAGGTTGTTTTCCGTTTAACGGGTTTTCTCCGGTCTCACCGGTTTGCTTTCTACTCTTCCGTCGAGACGGTGTGGCCAATGCCAAGGAAACGGCCTAGCATGGAGCCTCCTGCAACACGCAGCCATTTCCGCCAAAGCGGTGATGCCAGGGCCACTGATGTCTCACAGGCCCTGGCTCCAACACCGGATTCCCGGGAGATACCGGTCAGCGGCACTGAAGACCCGCAGCCCGATTCCGGGTTAACGACCGTCGCAACGGTGGTTCCTCCGCCTCCGCGGTTGGTCGACCAAGCGCGGGTTGTACGCTTGGAAGAGCAGCTCCGCTCCCTGCGGGCTGCTCACAATAACCTCTCGAGGGAGTTCACCTCTTTACGAGGAAGCCTCGCTAACCCCCCTCCAAGTGAGTTAGCCGAGGATATCCGCGTATTGCGGTCGGACGTCAATACACTACTCGAGTGTTCTGGCGCTCCGTCTTCCTTCGCAGAGAGATGGAGAATCGCTTCGAGCGTCTCCGAAGCCGGCTTGAGTCGGTCGAGAGGACGTTAACCTCGCCCGCGAACGCGGCTAGACCGGTTGTCTCTCATCGAGAGACCCAGTCGCGGAACGGGAAGAGCCGGAAGAACCGGGATTCTATCTGTAAGCACGGATACCCGTCAGACTCATCATCTGAGTCGGACGGTAAACCGAGTGACTCGGAGAGTTCCGATTTGTCGGTGAGCGATGACCCACAGGATCGTTATGGGCGCTCTTCCCGCTCAAAGCGGTTCTCTGCCAACTACGGGGCCATCCGGTCGCGCCCCAAGGGTCGGCGACATCCGGGCCTCAAACCCTTGAACCCCACCAACCCTCTGTACAGGACACTTTTGTCCTACCGGTATTACCGGCTAGGAGATTGCTCTTGAGGTCGGACACCGCGTGACACGGGTAAAGTGAAAGACTGCATCAAGCGGATGCAGCTTTCACTTCGTAACCAGTCGTTTACTGGGGATGATCCAATTCTGGTCTTGGATTTCTTACACCGCTTTGTAGCGGAAGCCGATATACTCGGAATGAACGAAGGACAAGCCTACGTGGCGCTACCCTACTTTCTACGGGGTGTCGCTGAAGATCAGTTTTTGTCGGTTCGGGGCTCGTCGCGAGCCTCCGAAGGAGGTGTGACCTGCTGACCCGAGGCCGTGCAGTACCTCCTGCGTTCCTACGCAACCAACTCCGCGATACAAGCGGCGATACTCGCTTTGCGAAACACTCGACAACGCTCCGGCGAGCCCGAGACCGATTACTCGGTACGCCTGAATAAGGCTTTCCACCGTTGTGGTAATGTTTACCCCGCTGGGGAACGCTGTACGATGTTCATTGATGGCTTGGATCCAGCCATCAAGACTCTTGTCGCCCGTTACAGGGAACAAGAACCGAAGGTGAACTACCTTGAACTCGTACAGTTTGCCCGCGCAGAGGGAGATGCACTACGTGCCCGCGATCCGGGAACCCGGTCGAAGGCCGCTAAGGCATTGCTGCTTGAGTCGGACTCTTCTTCACCGTCATTTGCGACGGAAGGCATCCCCAAGCAGGGTTATGACAATATGAATGTCATCCATCACGATGGTTTATCTATTCCGACAACGGAATTACCGTCTACGACGGATGGCTCGGTTGACTCAACCGCAAGGGACACGGAGAACGGGCAGGTCTTTTATCTTAATGACCACTGCACTCCGGCCCCCCGTATGCCGTACTCGAACGGAATGACACGAAGTCAGCGCCCTGGATGGGTCGGAAACCGAAAACCCGGAAGATACACCGATGCTCGGAAGGCCGTACTGCAAAACGCGGGAGTGACGTTGGTGTGCCACTTGTGCTACGAGCGCGGGCACACCTCCCCGCAATGCCTTTTATCGCTACGCGATATGGCGCGAGTGGTGGATAATTACGAAGCTCTCTCCCCGCAAGAGAAGGGCTCCGTGCCACTCACGTCATATCTCCGCGCGAAGACGGACTTCCCCAACGCATTGGCTCACACTCCGAATTCTCGGTACAAACCGGCTCAGCCGGCACGCGCCGCACCAGCGCCAAACCACGCTGGTGGATCTCAACCCGCTCCTGCGGTAGCTACCGTGCAACGGAATCATGCACTCGTTGCCGAGGAAGTCGGGCCTTCGCCCGACCAGGACCCTGTACAGGGAAAAGAATAGAGGGAGTCTCCCCTTCGGGAGAGGCGTCCTCAGAGTTGAAGCTGATGACGCCCGAGGCGCCGATACCTCGCTCCCCGGTGAAAATCCTGACAAGGAAGGACACCGCAGACGCGGACTCTAAACACCTCGGTGTTTTGCGTCGACCGTGGATACGGATTAGAAATAACCGGATCCCGGATAGAGTCTTGGTAATGGCCAAGCGTAACTACAAGGTTTACGCTGACTTTGGTCTGCACACGCAGTTTATGGTGAGACATCTCACTGTCCCGGAAACAGGTGCTGGGCCGAACTTTATTGTGGAATCGGTTTTACCCCCGCCATTGCGGTCACTCATCCGTTCTGAAACGGTACCCGACGTCTCAGACGCCAATAACAACCCGTTGAAAACGGTTGGTGTGATCGACGTGGTCGTCAGGCTAGGGCGGATGGTGGTTAAACTAACTTTTATTGTGTGCCGCTCGCTGGCCGCCGCAGTTATACTGGGATGTGACTACTGCGACAGGTTTGTCGACGCCATCCGCCCACGCCTTAAGCAGGCGGAACTTGAGGACGGATCGACCGTCCCCATTGTTCGTCAATCGCTGAAGCGAGCATCGAGGAAACACGTTCCTCTACCTGCTGCGCAGGAACCCACACCGGCGAACCGGGATTCTACGAAGCTACGCGTTGCCTCGTCAGTCACCATACCCCCGGAGAGCCAGGTTATGGTTTCAGTCAATTCCCATCAACACGGTCTTCGGGTTGTTCAGCCCTTGCCCTCGTTGTACGAGAAATTTCAGTTAACCGTTGCGAACGGAATCGTGCAAGTCACGCCGAATTCCCCTTTCAGGGTGTTGGTTGCCAATCTGGGAAAGGCTCCCCAGACGCTGGCAAAGAACCAAGTCATTGGGTCTGTAACGCCGCACCCGCTCGCGATGCTCCCTACAAAGGTGACGGCTGCCGAAGTAGTCGGAATAACTCCCTCCACTGAGGATGGTCTCCTGGTATCCGGTGCAGAAACGTCCGGGGAGGCACAGCAGTTGGCGCTCGATAAAACCGTCAAGACGGATGCATTTCCGACCTCGTCGGTTCCCACACCTGACACCAGGGCACAGCCTACGAGCTACGATAAGATAGACCCGATCAAGGCCCTGGAGGACCTGGACCTGAGTCATGTACCGGTCTCACATCGGGACCGCTTACGCGGAATGCTACGCGAGTTTACCACAATGTGGGACGGCTCACTGGGTGAGATCAATACAACCGAACATCGGATAGACTTGCTACCGGACGCACGTCAGGTTGCACAACCCCCTTACAGGGCGGGACCGAAAGCTCGGGAGGAGGAAGAATTTCAGGTGGACAAGATGCTCCGTGCTGGAGTCATCGAGCCCACCCAATCTCCTTGGGCTTCACCGGTGGTGCTGGCCCTCAAGGCTGACGGCACGTGGCGGTTTTGCGTTGACTACCGCCGCCTCAATGCCGTCACTGTGAGGGACACCTACCCGATTCCGCGCATGGACGAGTGTATAGACTCGCTCGGAGACGCTACCGTGTTTACGGCTCTGAATGCTAACTGAGGCTACTGGCAAGTCCCAGTCCGGGAAGAGGACCGAGACAAAACTGCGTTTGTTTGCCACTCGGGTTCCTACCGCTTCAAGCGGATGCCGTTTGGTTTAACCAATGCACCGGCCACCTTTCAAAGGGCAATAGACATACTGATGTCGCGTTTCAAGTGGCGCACGTGCCTTGTCTACTTGGAAGACATCATTGTCTTTTCCAGAAACCTGGACGATCACCTGACCCACGTGCGGGACGTGATGACCGTACTGCGAGACGCAGGAATAACCCTCAAGTTGAGGAAGTGCGAGTTCTTCACCGACACGGTGAAGTATCTCGGGCACGTCATCCGTCCAGGACGGTTAATGATCGAACAAGTTCGTATCAAGTCCCTCTGCGAGGCGAAGGAGCCCCGTACTCAAACGGAGCTCCGATCCTTTTTAGGTCTGGTCAACGTCTATCGACGGTTTATACCGAGTTTCTCGGATATCGCCGCTCCGCTAAACGCGCTACTGCGGAAGGGCCAGCCACCGAAGCTTGCGCCATTTACCACCGATCAGTCGGATACCACGGGGACAACGGCGGCACCACGCCCCGCCGTGGTTCCGCACCCCTCACGGGGTCTCTCCGATATACGGACTTTATCGGAACCACCGGCAATGCCGGAAACAACTGGCCCTCGCGCCCAGCTACCCTTACGGGCGCCGCGCAGCGGTATTTATACCCGCCATGCGGTTAGCCCACCATCACCCGTCGCTCCGTCTAAGGAGGGGGAGGGGACCCGCTCAATCGCGGAAGCATCGCCGTCGCAACGGAAGTTTAACCGGACACCCCGAGCAAGGCCCCCGAGCGGGCAACCGGCATCGTCGCCGGACGCCAATCCGCTCCCGCGGGACGCGGCGGTCAACCCGACCGCCACACAACCCCGCAAGGGGAACCAAGGCGCTCGAAGACCCGAAGCCGGGAAGCGAGATCCTACGGACGCTCCGCATCGCGTGGAAGCAACTGAGGGCTCCCCGCACATTCGCGGTCGCACACCGAGCGTTTCGGTCGATACCGGTACTCCGGCGGGCGCTGCGCAAGCAGGTCTAGCGAGCCACTCCGTTGAGAACGGTACGAACCCCATGGGGAAAAAGGGGCGCGACGACAAGTCGAAAACCGCCTCCCTTGCCGAACAATCGGAGCCAACCGTCCGCGACGGCCCGACCACCCGTCCTAAAGGTCACGTGATCCGGGCGGGAGATCGGACCAATGGGCACCCGGCATCCCGGTCATTGGCTGACAGCCACCCCGCGGAAGCGAATCGCCGGGACGGTGAACCACTCACCGCCCACGGCGCACCGCACAGCGGAAACTGCCCATCAATGGGAACGCCGCATGCCGCAAATCAAGCGGAGGCCTCCGGCGAACCGTCACCAAGACGGAAGGACCCCCGCAAACTCGTGGTAAGAGCGGACTTCAGGGAAGCCCCTACCGCCCAGCGGAAACACAACCCGGCCGCGCCGGCAACTTCCGCGAAGCGATACGGCAGCCCCGGCAACCCGGCAACAACCGCAGAGCGGAATGACAAACCGGGTGACCCGGAACAGGCGACGACGAGCCCAGCACCACGCGGCGCTGAGGCTCGGGTCACCACCACCCGGCAAGGCCGGCAAGTTTACGTGCAGGAGTACGTCCTCGACCGGATCGTCGGACATAGCTACGATGAGCACGGGGTGCTCCAGTACCGGCCCGCTGGTACGGATACGGGCCGGAGTGGGACACCCCGGAGCCCATCGAGCACCTCCCGCGCTCCGCGGTAATGCGATACCACCGCCTTGCGGGGACCGCACTCCCAGCCACGCTGGTAAACGCCCAAGAGGGATAAACCGTGAACACGGAATGGAATGGTTGATGGCGCCACGCGGCATCTCCGTCCATGCCCCAACGCGGGGAAGGAAGCAACCGCTCACGCTATCCCAACGTCGTTGGTGGTCGTGCCAGTGACCTGGTTTGCGCGCGAAGCGCCCACCGTTAAACACGGAACTCCCAGCTAGGCTGGTCTCTGAAACGCCGGAACCCCGGTTGAAGGCCGGTACCCCGGAAAGAAAGAAGTGGACTTGGGAAAAGGCGTCGGAAAGGCGACCTTCTTCTTTTATTTCTCGATACTGGCAAGGGCGCCCTAGTGGCGCCGCCCTACATTCTACCGGAAGCTCCGGTCATTCCTCCGCACGAGGTGGACCCCCGCCCAGGCGGTTGACTGAGGCATCCCGCATGGCGGCCACATCACCCAAGATCTCGCAAGGGCGAAGCCCCACATCCCGAAGGAAGCGCACGATGACCTCGCCCCGCTCCGCGCCAGCGGCAGTTGCGGGCGGGCCCGCCACCGATGGAGTCGGATAGGAATCCGTTCGCACGGCATCAGCAGCCCCGGATGGAGCCGCACCACCGTATTCAAAGGACTCCTCACCGGCCTCGCCGGACTCGTTACCCTACATCGGAGCGTAACCCGGATCCTCCGGTTCGTTGTCGACCATCGGGTCACCATCCGCATAGTCGCGGTAATAGTCGCTCGAGTCGACATACCCTCGCGGGTGGTCGGCCGGGCCTTCACGCGGCGCATGCCGGTTGGCTTCCTCTACCTCGCGGCTGATCTCGTGGTACTCCCAGGGGTCGAAGTAGATGAAATCCCCCGCTAGCGCGGTATTCCTCCCGAATCTGGGGCCAGACCCGCGACGCGGTTGAATGCGTTGGGAGTTCTCCAGCGGGACCTCATCCCACTGGGCCCCCTCCACAAAGTCGAGGAGGCCCAGCATCTCTTCTTCGTTCGCCTCGCCCCCGAGGGGGATGCGCATGTCCAAACGGCCGATCGCAGCCCGCACACGCGGTGGCACGTACCACAATCGGTATTGGTCGTACGACTCAGCGAGGATAAAAGCCGCAGTGCGGACGGCCCATTCGCTTACCACGACGGACCACCACCCCGACTGGGGATCGCTCAAGAACGACGACCCGACATAGGTGAAGACTGGGGGCAGCTCAATGAAGCAACCCCAGCACGCCTCCAAGGAGGACCACCAGTCTAAAAGACTGACGTACCGACCACGTCGGTGAGCAGGCGCGATGCGCTCAATCTCCGTGTTCTGGTACGGTACGAAATACCCGGTCCGGGCCCGCCAACGCCGCTCATCGCGGATGAAGTTCTGAAGGAAGTTCGAGCGCGACTGCCGCGGTTGGTAGCGGAACTCTGCCCGAAGAATCGGTCGTGCCCAGCAAAGGGCTTCTTGCCGAGCGATCGGTGTGCCCCTCCAAGCGAGGGTTTCCAATCCGTTAAGACGGTCACAGTACGACATTTCCCCGCGAGTGCGGTAAAGGTGGACGTCGAATTCGACCTTTGGCGGTATCGGGAACTCGAAAGGCGCCCGGTGGTGCCTGATGTAAGCGATCCGCACAAGCGCGGCGTGAGCCTCCGCAGAGGATTCACCGCGTCGGCGGAGTATGTGCTGTACCGGGATGTCGATGCGATTACGCCAATCCCAGGACATGGTCACCACGCCGGGCAGGTCGCCCGGGAGCATCTCCGAATTATCGGTGTAGGATTGGATCAAATCCTCGTCGCGGACAGCCAATTGGTGAAACCAAGGCGCATACCGCAACATCGCGGAGCCATGCCGAGTTCTCGGATTCGCACCCACAAGGGCGTCGTAGGTCGGCCACTGCGGTGGGTCAGCCTGTCCGCGAAAGCGGGCGCCAATACGGCGGTCTTCGTACGGGAGGTTGGTAACATCCCTAGGGTGGGGCGCGGACCGGAAGCCGGTGGAACCGCCAAGGGCGGGAGTCGCGGATGTGTTATAACGATCGGGGTTGGACATGGTGCGTGTTGGTGTGCTGTGGTTGGAATCGGATGCGGAGAGCGTGCGTGGGATCCTTGGTGAAGGTGTGTTGGTTCCCGGAGACCCGGTGTCGGACGCGCTCTTATCATGACGAGCTGCCATGCCGACTTCCTCTTCGAGGTGTTCGCCCTGTCTTAAGGGGGGTGATATGAAGAGCAACGTCCTCCAGGGAGGTTTTTGGGGACTTAAGTTTTTTCCGGAGCCTCCGGCGTGCAACCTCGTTATGAGTAGGAGTAATCCGTTTCACGGCGATGACCGGAACGCCGGTGATGCACCGGCGGGACCGGGTGCCATACACGTGGCCGCAGCGCCCGCGCGACACGTGGCCGCCAGACTGGCCCCTTTGTTAGACGGACATTTAGCTATTTAGGATAGACTTTATTCTATTCTACGGTGACTACAGTACTTAGGCCGCCGGCCTCGCGGCCGCCGGTCCAGTAAAGTCTCCCCAACAAGGGTGATCTTGGTCTTCCACATCTTGGCTCTGGGTCGAACCGCCTGCGCGGATATACAACTCCTTACGGAGGGATTTCCCGTGGTGCACGGCTTCCCAACCCCCTTGGACGTTCAAGCAGCCTTCGTGTGTTGGGTATCTATTCCCAATTTCGTGGTTCCGCCCGTGTATATGGTTTGCTACACCCGGCAGTGCCGGCTGTTTTCGAGTCCCCTCTTGCGACTCGTGGTCAACCTCGCCCTCTTGCCTCCGTTCCCATTTTCCTTCCCTTTTCCTCCCCTTCATTGGGCAATTCCCGCTCTTGCGGCTCGCACTGACACCTGTCGTGCTCGCCACTCTCGTGGGTTTTGCCTCCTCAGAGGATACGCAAGCACCGCTTCGGCGGGTATTCTCGGCTTCTTTCAGCCTCCCTGCGCCCGTCGCGACGGTTCGGCTCCGGCTTACACCCGGCATTGCGCGCCGATCCCTGGGAGGGTTCTACCGCGCCGGTTACCTCGTGAGAGGAAGATCCGGACGTCTTCGTAGGTTTTCCCCCTTGGGGACATTGTCCTACAAAAAGGCTGTACATCTGTTTGCATAGCTCCCATCGTGATTTCTATTTTGAGAATAATTCTACTCCTTCCACAACACACGGTCTTTAATTCACAACCATTTTCAGGTTTCCTATCAAGAGCAGTGTAGTGGAGAAGTTCAATTTCAATCCAGTTTCCTCCAAGTCCATACTAACGTGACATACTTTCGTCCACGCACAAAGTGTGTGACGGAGTTCGAACGTTTTCCGATGGTCATTTATAGTTCTCTTAAATTCAGAAACGCATGGCCACTTGCGTTCTTCTGATTTTTGATCGTTTTCAGAGCCACTGAAAACGATGAATTGCCATATATGTTCAAACCTTTTTCGTGACATGACCTTTCCGAGCTGCGGAAATTCGATATATTTCGAAAACGTGTCTTTAGAGTAAAGCGATCTTCTATTTGGAAACTCCAAGCGTGTCATTAACACCATCAAACCGAAAAACTTAAAATTTTCACCTCCTGTAGTTTGCTTTAAGCCTTTTCCTTCCAGCCGAGAGTTGGTAGATCGAACTATTTTTTCCAAATGAGCTACAGGAACCATCCACATGAAAAATCGTATGGAGAGAGTCCCGAAGGTGAATGAATGGCGGAGATAAAATCTACAACAGGTCCCGTGACTTTCCATTGATGCATTTGCACTGGACCATTCAAAGTCAAGGATACATTTTCAGTTGTTCATTTCGTCGAATGAACTTCTACAAAGCTGTCTTCCGTGTCATTGTTCTTCACAGTAAGAGGGCTCAACGGATTCATTGTGTTACAGTGATTGCCATCAGTGACAATATTTTGCTCTTTATTGTTTGAAACTTCATTAGTAATAGCAGCACCATTTATCTCCACGTTGAAATTGGTGGCTTTTTGAGCAGTTTCCTTAACCGTGACATGATCGCCGGCTTACACATTGAAAAGTTTGAGAGTGCATATTTTCTCGCGACCAGGTTGCTCGAAGTTTATCGTTACAAAAGTGGGTCTCTGGTTATTTTTGACAACAAAGTCCACTTTTGTAACACTTCCGCTGACCAGTTTCGTTTTTCATTGTGTGCCCAAGAAGCGTTTACAGTCGCTCTCTGATTTGGTGAGACGTGCGCGGGTATGTACTCTGTTTCCTACTACACGACGGGGATCCATAGATGATGACGTATTTGATAAATTATGAAAGAATGAAGTAGAGATGATGTGTTTACAGGTTGTGGACGATCGTTCGTGATCTTTGAGGTTGACGCCAGAGAAGAAGAGATGTGTTGACAACGTCTAGGCACAAAAATTTAAGGAAATTGGCAAAGCTTACAAAAATTAACGATGTTGTAATTTTGGCCTCATATGAGGCCAGTGGTCGTATAGACACTAGCGATGCATGTCTTCGCATGAACCACCAGGAACGAATCGGAGGGCACTCTGCAACTATGAAGATTCACCTATGCTTCTCATGATGCAATCATTCATGATATTATTACGTAACGCCATCGTCTCTGTTATTTCAAACGCTGCAAGTGTCAAATACACCGCGGAGCTGAGCACTTTGTACGACGCGGAACATGCATCCGTCAATGAGGAAGACAGTCTATGGCAAGTAATAATTTATTTACAATGCCGCTGATCCCCGCACCTCTTGCAAACTGAGAAACCCCAAAAACTACAGAGATGTTTCGAAAGCCAAACATCTAGAAAAGCTTAGATTCCCGTCATTGTTTATTGTTTATACATCGCACTGGGAAAAGTCTCTCCATACGTTCGTTCTACCATTTTCGTCAAGCCCTGCAACGAGACCACAAAGCTACGAGCGATTGAATGAATTCAGTTTCGGAAATATTTGCTGTCTCCTATGCACTCATAGATAAGCTCCGCGAATTGTTGTTTCTTCCGCCAGTCATATGTTCCACTCTTGGAACCGGCGCACTGAAATCTTGTCGGAGCCGTGCGTTTTCATCCCTGGCGATTGATCCACATTTTGTCTTACCCTTGTGGCTTCTGAGAGCAAGTTTGGTGTTCACTCTCACACCACAATCACTGCATTCAAATGGCTTGCTTGGGTCGTGAACATGGCCCATGTGACTTTGCAAATGTGAGGCTTGAAAGAATTGAAACCCACATATCTCACATTTGAACCTTCGCTGCTGCAAATGAACGGATTGGATATGTCTATTGAGATGACCTGAGTGTCCGAAAGCTTTTGGGCAAGTTGGGCACTGGTGCCGTTTTTTCCCTTCATGAACAGTTCGGATGTGACGCAGCAAGTCTCCTTTCAATTTGAACCGAGCGGAACATGTCGAACACACGTGCTTCCTCTCACTGCTATCGCTATCTCCGGACGCACTTGACTTTGTGGATGCCGACGAAGAGAATGTTCGCGCTTTCTTCGAAGATCGGCCTGATGAGGTCGTAACGGCTGCTCGGTGCGCTTCGTCACTGCTCCCTGTCGTGACGCTCTTTTGGTGATTGTGACTTCGCTGCTCAAGGGACATCACTTGGTGGGAATGTTTTGCGTCGATATGGGTTGCCGGTGACCTGTCTCGAGCCTTGAGGATGTCCTCAATGTCCTTGACAATATCCGTCTGTCCGTCCACAGCATCCACGGGTGTATACTGCGGGGGATCGCGAGACGCTACTGGCATATATTGCGGCAGTTGAGGAAGCATTTGCCCTAGATTGTACGCCACGGATGTGGTTAAGGTTTCGTCAATTGCACTTGGTTTCAGTTCTGTCTCTTTCGAGGAATGAATAGCTGGAACAGGGTCGAATGGAACGGTTTGATTATGTTCAAACGAAACATCGGTGTTATTTAACAGTTTGAGAAGTTCGTTTGGACTCATTTGAGATATGGGATTCTGCATTTGAGACATGTCGAGAATTTGCATCTCATCCTGAAGAATGGCGTCGTTCTGTTCGAAAGGTACTTGGGGCACGAGTTGGTCGACTAGACCCGAGGGCCGTTGACGCTTTCGCACAACATAGTGGTTGTGCAAGTCCAGGAAATCATTTGAGATTGACTTGCTCACCAACGGTGTTTCTAGTCGAATTGGAACAACATCAAGACCCATTCCTTGCACAGCTTTACGCTTCAACAGAGTGACATACTTTCCGTGCCCCTTATCCACAACGGTCCTCACTGGGACTTGAGTGTGACTGATGCAGACGTCGCCCACATTAGCAATGCGCACGGTAATTCGGATTCTGACCAAACCATGCTGCGCTTTGGATAAAAACATGGAGGTGAAGTGATTCCATGAAAAGCAAGTATGTGTGATTGCTCCGTTCGGCGCGTAGCTACCGAAAGAGCATGTGCAGCGCTTGCCACATTGACCGCAATTGGGACAAGTGGGAGCTTCGAACACATCGGTTCGCATTATGACTGGACCAAGCGTGTATGGGGCGTCGCAAGGTTCGTGGAGGGTGGCCGCGACCACTACTGGTAATGAGGCGTCGTTGGTGTGCAGGAAGCGTCGAAAGACTACGGCCATCTTTCCGTCTGCAAAATAATTGGTCTCCATGAACTCGAGGGCGTCGCGCACGGAGAGATCAACTGCAAAGCGTCGTGTAACGGGGCGCTGGCCTTCCATAAAAGGGGTATCTGAAAAGATGTGAGGCTTGGCTAAGCCGTACACAATGCCAAGCACGAAGGAACCCGCGACGCCGCATACAATTAGCATGTCTTCGATATCCATGACGGTGCGGACATTGTTGAGGGGTTTGATTCCAATGGTGTAGACAAATGCGTTGTCCAGCGCGTGGGCGTTGACTTTTCTCAAATCATTCTGTGCGAAGAGCCACTCGGCAACGTTATTGTCTGCAAAGTAACGTGTGAGGATAGAGTCGAGATCCATTGTGCGGGCAGCTGCTCGTGGAAGAAGAGGCGGATGTTGAGCGAGCGCACTGAAGCGAGTGGCTCAGCTCTAAAAGAGAGCAGCGAGGAGACGGTGCGAAGCGGAGAGGGGAGGGGGAGTTTGCACAGAAGTGCGGCACAGAGCGGCGGCACAGAGCGGCAGCACAGAGCGGCAGCATGGATCGGCGTCCTCTCGGCAGGTGACACCGGCGCACGGCTCGCGGGGAGGTGCAGCCCAGCAGCTGTCGGTTGTGTGTCGAGACGAAATGCGCACGTAACTCATTGAGTATGTGCGCTATCTATGACGCCTTGTTTCCGTTGGGTTGTTGAAACTGTCGGAAAGCGCTGACAATGCAGCTGTCATTGACTGCAACACGTGTGGAAGCTTACGGCGGCATGGAGGTTAGCGGTGCGGTTACTGACAGGCTCGGCGCACGTGTCCGATTTTTCATCGCATGGGGCTTCATGATGACGTTGTGACGCTCTTTGTTGTATTCGCGCGCTGGACGGTAGCGTGCCACAGTGTGCATCATAATGAGCGGCGTGGCGGAAACTTGTTTGATGCGATGGCTCGTGCTCTCACTTGCGCCCCGATGTTTCCGTCGCGCTGGTCGGCTAATGGCGGCGTGGAAGGACCGTCGGCGCGAGCGCGAAACACAGCACGTTGCATAACACAAACGGTTGTTCTCTCATTACAATTCGGCGTGTAGCTGTTTCGCCTAACTTACATGACCACTGCTGTCGACGACGAGCGCACTCAAATCGACTGCATGGCGCGTAAATTCAGCCAACGAAGCACGTGCGCCCGCCCGCCCGCCCGCCCGAACTTTGGCGCTTGTTTTTCTCCGCGTCACACAGCACTGGCGCTCTCTACTAGTGCGCGCCGTCGCCGCCGTCGCCGCCGTCGCCGCAGGCCGGCGCACTCTCTCTCTCTCTCTCTCTCTCTCTCTCTGTACTGTGCTGGTGCATTGCCTCGCGCGATTACATGGCACGTCGCCTGCGGCGGACGGCGGCGTAGCCGCCGTGGCGTGACGGCAGTCGTCGCGCTGTGCAGTGGCGCATGGTGTCGCTCTGTGGCGTGCGTATTGCCGTTTTCGCATTCGCGTGTTGTCACTGTTACAGTACGTTGCGCTTCGCGTGGGGCGGTTGCGCTTCGCGTGGGGCGGTTGCGCTTCGCGAGGGGCGGTTGCGCTTCGCGAGGGGCGGTTGCGCTTCGCGTTGCGCGCTTACGCTCCGCGTTGCGCGCTTACGCTTGGTGTCCATGGCGTCGGCGACAGCGAGTGCGGCGACCACACGCCACCCACGCCCACACCCACGCCCACACGCCCACACACATGCCCACACACACGCCCACACCCCAAAACACGCGCGCCACCCTTCCGTGCCACCACCACCCAAGCGGTGGGGGTATCTACGCCATAGGTGCCGCGCACACGCGTCGCACACGCGCCACTCGCTCGCAAATCACCCCCACCAACACACACTCTCTCCCGTCGACGTGCATTGCGCACCGCCGCCAAAAAAAGAAAAAAAAAAAACATTTTGCCATTTTTTAACGCTACTTTTGCTCGCTGTCCAATGGGCAGTGCGCGTTAACACAAGCGTGCAACGCGCGCCAAAAATGGCGCGTCACGGGCTACGTTTCGTACCCGTGGCGCCAGTCCTCGATGCGTGCTCGCGCCAAACGGCGCCCCTTTTATCGTCGTCCCCTCGCTCTTCCTTCGTCTGCGCGCTGCCCTACCGCTCCTACTCCCACCCCTTCTGCTCTCGTACTCGCCAACCCCCCGCCCTCTCTTCCCTTTGCTTCCCCCTTTCTCCTGCCCCTACCAGCTCCTCTCCCGCCACCTCACCTCTTCCCCTCCCCCCCCCCTTCCCCCCCACCCCCACATGGCAGACCCAAACTTCACAGATGACTGGATCGATGACGCTATCCCGCACCATCCCCTCGTCGAGTCCTTCTTCGACTCAGATCTCTTCTGTGATGAGACATCGCTCGCCATCCCTGATTTGCCCCTCACATTGCCCACCAGCCCCATGCTCTCCATGCCCGTCACCATGTCGCCTCCCCCTTCCCCTTCCGTCCGAACCCACCAGCAGCCGCTCAACATCCGCCTGCAGGTTCCGCCCACCTCAGTGCAACCCATCCCCCCTCCAGCCCACGACCCCTTCATGGACGAGAAATGCCCCCTCCGCAAGAGGGTCAAACTCACTGTTCGCCCGTGCGGCCGTCGTGTGGCCATGGCGCAGCCCCGCAAGAGGCGTCGCCTGCAGACAACTCTCTATGTGCACAACACCTCGGAATGCACCCGACTGGCCGTCCGCATTCCCGGTCCCGCCAATCGCAACAGCAAAGCTCCCAAAAACCTTGTGTTTCACAGACGCCCGCTGAAGAGCAAGCCCAACACCATCACAAACTCCTTGTTCAACAGGCTGCAGGCCATAGCATCCGAACCTCAATTCGTCTCCAAGCAATCACAACCTTTGCCGGACATTTCGGATGCACTTGACGCAATTTCCGTCACTGCCCACCGCTTCCGTGAGATGAACGATGGAGCCGTTGTGCGCCCCGTCCCGGAGAGCACCGTGCGCATTCAAATGGGCAGAAAGAAGAAGGGTAAGAAGAGAACCCTCTTGAGATTCGACGATATGAAAGTGGCCCCTTTGGAGCCAGAGGATGAACGCAAACCGCGCCCGAGCGGCCTGTACTTGTACATCAATTCAGCCTTCCCTTAACTGAATTTTTTTTCTTTTCTTTTTCCGCCTATTCTCGGCACCGAATCCCCGATCAATGGTCTCGTCAACATATTCTTGTTTCACACACGGTCGCCGCCAGAGTGCAAAATTCAACTGTGTGGGCCATTTATCGTCAAGTGCGTGTTGTTGGAAAATAATTGTCCCTGTTAGAACGCTCGAACAGATCGTTAGTGTCGATCGCTTTTCTGATTTAGGAGCACCGCTCTGGGATGCGAGAAGAAAAACTCAAATTAGGGGAAAGCACCACCATGCACTACGTTGCGCTCACCAACGCTTGGTGAACACACCTGGGAGATCATCAACTCGACGGAAATCCACCTTCACCACCACAAGACGCTCACCATGCGCACAACGCTTCCACCCATCAACGTTTGGAAAACAGGGCGGGGGGCCGGGGGGAGGCTTCGGGCATCACCTTGAGGAAAACCAGCATTCACGATGTTACGCTCACCGACGGGCGCAAACTTTTTACCCAATAAAGCCTGGCGAACGGGCTCATCTGAACATATTAGTCAAAAGGCACTTAGGCATATCCCATTTCGCACAATGATCGCACGCCAAGCCGGTGTTTTAACGCCGGTTCTACTATTCTTTTCATCGTGGATATGTTCGCAGCATGTTTCGCAATCGCAGCTTAGTGTTTATTTTTGAGTTTACCAGTGTGTTGGTTGTTCGTTAATTCATGTCGAAGACGGGAAAGAAGAATAGCACATGAATGATTTGAAGTGGCTCTGTACACTCCACAGATGTTCCTTGTTCAATAACAAAAACACTATTCTAGTGGACGAATAAAATGGCAAGTTGGCGGAAGGCGGTGCGCAAGGGCCATGTGTGCGGCTGTCGTCGTCCAGAGATGAACGAGGGTGAAACTGTATGTGGAAATAGATCAGGCACTGGCGATTAATTCGGAACAGCCAATGAGAAGCACGCCCTCTTCCCAAACCCTGGCTCAGCGCCACACTGCACTGTGCCGTGCAAAGTTTCGCTCCACGTTTCGCACGGCACCGGTTACACGCTGACGCGCCAGCACCACGACGAGAGCACCCGCGCGCTTCCCCGCTCTTTCGCTATCCGACCACCGAGCGCTCTCTAGTTTGACCACACGTGAATGAGTCCTTCCCTCGTGCCGGAGTATATCTCCGACCGCTCCTCGTTATAGTGAACGGCAGACACGTCTTCCAGTGCCCGTACTTGCTTGCTATCCCTATGGTCCTTGCAGCTAATCTTCTCGACTAGCTTACCGTTCTCAATCCATGATAGGTTAATAGATCCATGAGAACAAGTGCCCGCGTCATTCTGGCAATACGATAAGATAATGTCCTGCTTTTGTGTAATGTAAATCAGGCTGTTACTAGAGTCCGAGCGGTAAAGCACGTGATCCACAAAGTCCCTCACAACCCGCTCCCCCTTAAAGTTCCACACATTCACTCTTCGATTCTCGAACGTGAGGAAGATTTCGCTTTCGTGCAGGAAAATAAACGAGTTGGGCGTGAGAAACCGGCTACGCTCCACTTCAGTACGTGCGCCGGAGGAAATATCTACGATTTGCAACTTCTCATGTACTTGCTTCACCAACAGTTTGTCGTGAAACTGTTCAATGAATTCGATTTTCCGGTTTCGACGCACCATGTGGTTAATCTCCTGAAGCTTCGCGCCCGTCTCAATGTCGTGAATACGTATGGGGATATGTACGTCTTGCCGTTCGTGAATGAGAAGCATTAAACCCGGCGATACTTTCACCTCGTGAATTCCTTCGTTTTCGATAGTGTACAAATGTTTGTACGTGTGCAGGTCCCACACTTTGTACTTTTGGCTTGCAGCTGAAAATGTGAGGATCTTTCCATTCACGTCATCAAACTCCACAAAGCCCGGGTACCGGAGGCTTTCGGATTCGAAAAGAGTGAAGCCCGATTTGAGATACTTCATCCTGATCTGCGCCAGAGGGGTTGAACGACAATGCAAAGAGGAGAAGTCATCCTTCCTGAAAACAGACACAGTAATTAGGCTGTTGTTCATTTTGTTGAGGAACAAGGATCGAATGACCTCATCGTCGGATACGTTCATGAAACAGATGCACTTGTTCTGTTCACGTGAAAATACGGCGCAGACTCCGTTGTACGTCAAACCGAACACAAGATCGTTGCTGCTGACAATCTCGACAACTTTTGATCTGCTCCGAGACCACGCAAGGCCGGGGGCCATTTCGTCAGAATCGTGCGAATCCATGGTGGTCTGCAGCTTAATATTACGGAAGCGCTGCGTAGCAAAACTGGCACGGGCGCAAGGCATATCCTCTCCGAGCTCCCTTCGAAGAATCTTTCGGGACACGGAAGACGAAGAGGGCATAGCCAAACTGCGCCTGATGCGCTTGCGCAAGGAAGCGGGCCGACAAAGCAACGCCGGTATCACATCGTTTGTTGCGTCTGGTCGTACCGTCGCATCGGCGTATGTCCTCTTTCCAGTTGTGGTAGAAGTAATGACCGAGGATGAGGCCTCGGTGAAGTTCGGCGAAGGGCCAGATTGTGGCTTCATGACGGGCGCTTTTGGGCAGCAACTCAAGAGGAGGTACCACGCTCGAAATTGTGTCAATCCGAGCAGATGGAGCGTAGGGGACGGTCGGTATCGAGCGAAAAGGGGGAAAAAGGAGGTCGAACGGGCGCGGCGGGGGACGTGTTTGTGGTCTCACAGTCTCGACATTGCCTTTGAGGCGCGTCCTAAGCGCAGCAGAGCGACCACGACAGCACTGACGACTATTTCAACGTGGACTTGCGCAGCGCCCAAAAATTAATCGAATTTCAAGCTCGCGTACACACAATTGGCGGGTTGCACAAACGTTTGCTTTCGAAATTTTGGATGAGCGCGCCAAACGACCAAAAGCGCGCGCGGTGGGCGGTTTCAACTTCACTTTTTCACGCGCTGCCGCGCTCACAGCGTGGAACGTCATGACAAATGACCGTCGTCGTGGTGGACCCTTCTTCCTTGTATCTACTGGGAGGCGTGCTTGGTGAGGTCGCCTGTATTGTTGTTGTTTCCACGAGGTGTATCTTCCGCTCACCGCTTACCAATTCTGCGCCTTCGACTGCTGTAACTGCAGCGACAGTGACCAGTTCAAAAACTGTCCGAGTCCACCACTCTGTTCAGCACTCTGCAGCGAGGAAGCTCCCACAACTTGCCCTCAACATCACTTGTGCCACATTCGTCCGAAAGGGTGAGAGCCAACGTGTTGCTTCAAATAATAAACATGCTGCCAGCTTGCCAGTCATGAGACTTGAGGGAACGTTGCACTACACAACTGGCGCATCGGAGACAACACTGCATTTTGTGCTTGTTCTTTTTTTTTCCTCATAGGTTTCATATACCCCCAAGCCGTAGCCTCTTCGCACGACAACAACAGCAATTCGATACACTAGTTCATGCGCCCCATCGACTTGCCAAGCTTTCAAAAAACTGATACTCGCCCATACTCTTCGTTCATCACAGCGCACGTGTTTGGTAGCGAAAATGGTTCTCATCTTACTGAAATTGGCAACTACTTGAAACCCATTCACGCCGCGGGGCGGCCTCTTGATCCCTACTTACCATCACATCACTAGCACTACTCTTTTGTTTCACGTCATCGGATTTCGGCTCTCTCTGGTTCACATGAGCTTTTTCGACCTTTCTTTCTGCATCGCACACCTTGATCTTCTTTCCCTTCTTGTGAGAATGATCTGGAGGTCTTGCTAGATAACGCTTCAAAAACCCGCAGTTCCCGCACTTGACCACAAGATGACGCTCTCGTCGTGACGCTATGCGGTATGTCGGCGGGTGATTACCAACTCCCGGTAAAAGAGTACCATCACACTTTTTGCAGAACATGCGCTTGACAGTCACAGAATCGACGGTTATGTTTACTCGACGGCATATTTGCTTTGATGCGCGTGCGTAGAACTTGGCAACAGAAGGGGCCTTTTCCGACAGTATTGTAGATGCAGCGAATAGATGATTTAGTCGAAGCGCTGCGTCTTCCTCCCTCGGGGCTTTCTTCTTCTTCGCGTTCCCCTTCACAAATCGCTTCCGCGCCATGACCGCGCCTTGATCACCAGAATATCGATGACGCCAGTGAACATACGAGCGTCTCCGAACGACTGCACCATGAATCAAACCGGACGGTCTGGACCGCCAACCGACATCCTGGGAATGGATGAGTGTACAGATGCACTAACTGTTCCAAAAAAAAAGTTGTGTTTTATTATTACTTCTTCTTGATAATTTCGTCACTCATGGTGTTGCCAAACACAAAACGCAGAAGCTCTCACCTCACTTCAGACGCTTCAACGCAGTCCGCTTTGTTCTTAACCTGGGAAACAGGGAAAGGTCCGTACAGCAACAGGAAACTCTCATGTTCGGCCTTAATTTCTATTTCCCTAATCAAAACTAGGTGGAAATCATGTTCACGTCTTCACCTTTTGTTAAAGATATCTGTGCAATGATGGCATCCGCCAACAACACCTCGGCTGCTTGTTGAGCGGCAATTCGCGCCTTTGCATCACCTAGCCAATCCGCCATCATTTCTCCCGGGAGTCCATTCAGAGAGTCAAGAGTTGCAACAGCTCCTCCCAAGTTCCCTTCATCGAGAAAGCTCTTTGCTAATCGAATACGTTCTTCGTTAGTCTTCGGTGGCTCATTAGATGCCAAGCGAATATCGACAGGTATTTTCAGCCGGGAGAAGACTGCGCCAAGCAGGTGGCCCCATATGGTCCCTTTCTCACTTTCTGGAACGAGCGCTGCGCTGAGCCCCCTCCTTGAGGCCCGCCTGAAATCTTGCTTCAGATGATCAACAGATGAGACGCCTTTTGATGCGACGGATGGAGGCACGCTTTCTGAAACAAGGCGTCCCAGTTCGCTTCCGCTGGCATCTTTGAGGAGCTTTCCAAACGGTTGACTTGAAGCAATGTTTTCCTGTAGCATGAACGCGGAGCTCGCACGTCGCGCTGCATCTTTCGCCTTTTCAGTCTGCTCCACAAGAGCCTCGAACCTACCCGATATGGCTGAAACATTAGCTTTGGCGGCCGTTAAAGCCAGTTCCCTGCCCTCCGTCGCAGTACGCTGCAACTCCGCATATTCCGTTGCCAGCGTTTCCCTGAGCTCGGATTCCTTTTCCGCTAACATCTTGTTCAATTCATCATCCCTCTGTTTTTGGGCCTCCTCCCTTATCTTCAAAGTCCTCTCGACTAGTACTCGTTCGGCCTGAATCATCGCATCCTCTCGAACTTTTGTCAACTCTTCGGAATGCTTCTCGGCCATAAGAGAGACTTCTTTCGCCGCGATCTTCTTGTCCTCAATCAGTTGCGAGCGAACCGCTTCTTGGAGGCGAACAGCTTCCCACTTGAGCTGGCTCCGAATTTCTGATCTGAGCGCTTCAACTTCATTTTGCTGTTGTTCGCTGACCTTTGACTGTTCGACTGAACTAGCTGGAACAGTCAATGCTTTTGTCGATCCGGCGATAGGAAGCTCTGGGGCGGACGGAATGGAGTCGAAGATGCTGATGCTCGGGGCATTTCCCAAATTCGGCTTCATGTATTCGGAGTCATCAACCAAATCTGGACTAATAACTCTGGAGGCTTCAAAGTCACCTTTGCCAAGCAGTCTCGCCAACTTCCCCTTTGTGCTCCGGACTGGCGCATCATTTTGTCCATTTTTGTCCTCTTTTTCGCTTCCCACGGCCGAATCTCCCATGTCGATGGCAGGGAAGGGTACAGGTTTAGGCAAAGTGGTGTTTTCTTTGTTCACGGGCTCGACTTTTGGTAGCTCAATGGCTGCAACAGGCTTCTGTTTCTGCTTGTCAGTGATCGCTGACTGTTCTTTCGCAACAAGGTGCTCTGCTATCTGGGCATTGGGGGGTTTAACTTGGTCGAAATGATTCGCCGATGGTTCCTTCTCTGTGCTTGTAGTCGGGTCTGAATTTGTGTCCGTTGTACTTGATGATTCGTTCAATGACGCTTCGGCTTCCTGTAGAACCTTATTTATAGGGTGATATGTGGTCGGGAGAGTAGAAGAATCGCTTGCGCTCTTCTGATTGTCGCTAGTTTTCGTCGTTGTCTCCTTTGAAATTGGTTCAGTACGCAGGGATGCACCTGAAATAGACTTTGGAAGAAGATCGAAGAGCTGCGAAAAGAATTTTGCAGAGGGTGGGAATGCGTTTTCCACAGATGCTCGAAATTCTGCACAAAACGGTGATTGGTCAGTCTCAACCGGAGTGGCTCATTGCGCAATTAGACATACACTTGAGATGGGATGATCAGCATAAAACGCACCTCCGTCGGAATATACTTGGCGTAGAAACAGCCCGGTGCCAAATCCAACGAGCAGGATTGGAGTTCCGCGACGCACCAAGCTCGGTCGAGGGGCTGGCGTTGGCGCGGACGGCGGGGGTGGTGTTCCCGATGAAGGTGGAGATGTTGATGCGGAAGTAGACAACGTCCGCTTGTTGGTCAGAAACGCTGATGTTGTGGACGATCGAAACATTTCTCAGCCAGAGGGGGGGACGGGGGGGCGTTGAGAGATCGTCAATGAGAAAACCGTGTCGGACCGAGAGGGGGACGAAGCAGGTGGTCTTCGGTGCTTGCTTGGATGGACCAGTTGCGCGGAAAAAAGTGTTATTTTGCGTTTAAAAAAAAAGATGAACAAAAAAATGGGGCATCGCGGATGCAGAATCGATATCCGATCGAGCATGATGCGAGTCGTCATCCTGCGACGCGTACGCACCTCTGGGTGTGAACACCTTTTCTCACCACAGGAAAGGACGAAGGCACGGCTGAACGTGAACCCCCCGTGAAATTTTTTTCTGTGCTTGTGATTTCCACTCAGGTAATCCCCATCGAACTGCAGGATGCTGGCTTTTTCAACAGCAGCAGGGTTTGCGGTGCGAGTCCTGCATCACTCTTCTAAAATCCAGGAATATGTTGCCCATGTTGCATACAACCTGCACAAAAGTTCAGTGTCAATACTTAACAAAACACAAAAACACTCTTTGTTTATTTGTGTTGGACAAGTGTGCAGAGGTTATTCTGCCCAAGGCTTTCAGAGAGCTGGCTCTCTTTCCGAGTGAAATAAAGAAAAGCAAACACAACCGCACAGTAAAACGACGTAATCGCTCGTTTCAAGATGCTATTTGATTAAAATGCACTGCAGTCCGAAAGGAAAAAAAGCATCAATAACCAAAGGTGCACACATTTGTAACCCTACTGTCCGATTTGCTCACACCCGAATTGACAAATCGTTTCAGCTCAATGCAGAATCGGCAAACACTAAAGTGGTTCATATATGCCTCCCCTCCACCAAGCTTGCAACTGAACTACTACTTTGTTTTTATACAAGCTATGCTTTTCACTACTGCGGTACCAGCTCCGGGTTGTTTTTGAAGATCTCTGCATCGGGTCGATAGTGAAAAATTTCTGCCAACATCATTCGTCTCAAGTCGCCTTTTGAAAGACTGGTACCACTTTCATTCCGCGGTTCTATCTGACTCATGTTAATTTGATCGGTGGCACAAGCTTCAAACTCGGCATCGTGAAACTCGCGCACATAGGGGTGCTCCAGCGCTTGTTCTGCCGTCATTCGTTTGTCGGGGTTAAACTTGAGAAGCTTTTCCATCAGATCAATTGCATCTGGGTTCGCATTCGGGAACAATGCCGAGAAATCGACGCCCTCTGTATCTGGAAGCTTGCTCAGAAACTTCCGGGCTCTGGATGACGTTACGTGTTTGGTGTCTTCTTCTGTTGGCTTTCCAAGGATCCCACAGATTATCTCGACCTGATTCTTGAAGTCCTTCCCGGGAAAGAGCACTTTGCGGCCCAGTAAATCTCCCATGATACACCCGAGTGCCCACAGGTCGACGGCATTCGTGTACTCGCTCGTCAGAACCAGCTCTGGCGCGCGATACCAACGCGTCACGACGTATTCGGTCATGCCTTGCTGGGCATCATCGGTCTCATCGACGTAGCGTGCAAGACCAAAGTCGCAGATAGCGAGATCACATGATTCTTGAATGAGAATGTTTGCTGGTTTCAGGTCTCGATGCATGACGGAGGCGCTGTGAGCATCAAGACGAATTCGACGCAGCGATCGCAACGCATTTGAGAAAACGGTGAGATGTTAGCGATGGGTTTGTGCTTTTGGCGTCGATGTCAGCTCGATGCCAGCTCTGTGACATATTATGTGGAGCAACCGGAAACGACGCCCGCTCCGGCCGTTTGCTCCATGCTTACCTGTGAAGATACTTCAATGCGCACAGAATCTGATACACAAAGTACTGGTTATGTTCGTCTGAAAGTTCGACTGACGAGTCCAAAATTTTGCTCAGGTCCTTGTCATAAAGAGGGCTAGCCATGTATATCTCGTTAAAACTTTCGACGGTAGCTGGAGCTTCAAGGTCGTACAACGAAAGAATCTAGTCATGGCAGAAGACGAAAGCATTCAGAGACACAGTTCACGCACGTACGTTGTTGTTAGAACAAAAAATAAGAACAAGCGTCTCTCTAGCCAAGGGGACCAAGTGGACAGAGATGGCAAACACATACGTTGTCATGGTCTAGGGCGCGCATGAGGCGGATTTCGCGGAGGACTCGTTTGGCGTCGGTGAGGTTGTCGAAAACGCCCGAGACTTTCTTCATGGCCACTTTCTGACCGGTCTCGGTGTCAATCGCCGCAGTGACGACGCCGTAGGCGCCAACGCCCACGGCTTTGAGAAGCTGGTACTTTTCGTGAACGGTGAACGAGGTGCCGCGAATCGCGTAGCACCTCTTGCCAGGAAGCGGGGAGATAATTTCTTTGACGGTATTGGTGTTCTCGGCCATGGCATGAATGGTGCGGATGAGGAGCTGGTCAGACAGGAACGGAGCTAACGCAGGACGCAGGACGCAGGAAGAGAGCGGTACGTGTCGCTCGTCGTTGCAGATGTGGCGCGAGGCGGGCGAAGAAGAAAGATACTTTGCACTGGGCAGACTTTTGTTTTGTGTTGTGTGTGAGGTAGGAGTGGTTGGAAGGCCTCTGTTGGATGTACCGTCCGGGTTTGGTCGCGCATGAAATGGGGGTGTAACCAGGGCATGCGGTGAGATGCAATAGGAAGCAGGCTCGGGAGCGCGGTGAAGAGAATGGGCGTTCGCTGTAGTGTTTCTGGCAATGTGACCTGCCGTATTTGCTCCCGCGCGTCGACACGAAATGGCAGTGCGCCCTGATAATTACGGACGACGTGACACGAGGGGGGGAGGACCTCGTGCGGCGGAGAGGAATGCATGCTTTGCCACATCGCGCTTCTCGCAGGGTTGACAACGAGTCGCCAAGATGACGATGACGACGCCGCGCTGAGCCAGTTTCACTTTTACTAGAATACAAATTGCTCGTGTGCACCGAGTGAAGTGCAAGGCCGGCAGCGTGGAGCAGCGATGGGAAGGTGGATGTCCGCTCGGATGGCATGATGCGGCGCGCAAGTGCGCTCCGACTTTTGAGTGTGATTGGGCGCGCTTAGGGGCGGTGAGAGGAGTGAGGACGCAAAATACAGCAAAGATGGCGCAGAGGGGTGATAAGAAAGTGAGTGTATTTGACGGGCTAGGTGCGAGACGCTGGGCCTGGCGTGGGAGGTTGAGGTTCTCACTCACACACACAGGCTTCAACCGAAGTTGCAAGCGGAGGTGCGACCAACCAAAGTCCGAAGCGAGGACGCGGCGCTGATTTGCGGCAGGTTAGTTGGGAAGCGGATGGCGAGCAGCGATTGGGAGGAGAAATTAGGAGCGGTGCGAGTAAGAAAGGCGTGTGAAGTTGTTGGGTGTTGTTATTGGGTACAAAATTTGGAGTGACTGCGGCGAGGAGCGAGAAGGCGGAAGTGGTCAGGTAGCAGGAGAAGTATCGTTGAGTGACCAGTCATAATCGGCGAAGAGTAGCTTCAAAGGAAGGGAGCGCTGTTTGTTGTCTTGAAGCAGCGATTCGACCTGAGTGCGCTTTTCGGGGGACAGATACTGCAGGGTCCATTCCACGAGCTGATGCTGCGAGGCGTCGGGGCTGAAGTCGCGCTTATACCACTGAAAGAGCTTTGGGAGGGTGACGGTGCGCAGTTGCAGGTCGACGTCGACGTCTTGCAGGTAGGTTGTGGTGGCGGTGTGCAGGGTGGCGTCGAGGTTGTGCGGGTTGTAAAAGCGAACGGCCGGGCAGCTCCTGGCGCCGCAGTTGAGCGCGAAGTGGATGCGAGGGTCGACGCGCGACAGAGCGCACTGCAGACGGGGGTCGTTGTGGGCGAAAACGCGGAGGGCAAACGGGCCGGCGCCCGGGTGGTTGGCGCGCAGAATGCCGTGCTCGATCATATTGAGTGAGTACACACGACCGCCAATGTTGTAGGCAGCGGTATTGAAGAGCGAAATGCGCTCAAACTTTGTGCGGGGAGGCGACATGACGGCGAGGGCGTGAATGATGAGACTGTTGTACACGTTGAGAAAGAAGGCCTTGCGGTGCGACTCCGGCAGCAGAGCGGGGTTGAAGTAGCGTAGCTTGCAGGCAGCAGCAAGGTACTGCTGAAAGTGCGGCGACGAACGAAGGGCGTTGTAGCGCACGTGGTTGGAGGCCACGTCCACAACGCTAGCGTACAGCTTGAGAATGCGTTGACTCAACTCCTCCGCCGTGCGCAGCATGACGCGCGGCCCAATGCCACGCGCGTCCCACATGGCGTCGCCGCAAGTGCACGGCGCGCGCGGCGCGCGCGCAGGCACCACTTGGTCGCAGTCGGGCGGCGGCAGCGAGGAGACGCGCGGCGACGAAAGCGGCGACGAAAGCGGCGACGACGATGTCGGCGCAACGCGCACGCGCTTACGCGACGGTGACAACGCTGGCGCACCGCACTGCAGCTGCTCGGCGCGACGCTTTCGCGACGGCGACGACGGCGGTACCGACGACGGCGGGGAAGACGGCGGCGGCGACGACGATGACGGCGGCGGCGGCGGCGGCGGCGGCAGACAGCATGGCGAGTTGAGGACGTGCGGGCGCGCGCCAAACAGGGTGGCCACGGCGTCGCGGTAGCGCGCGCGTAGCGCAGCCATGAAGGCGGACGACGCGCCCGCGGCGCGACGCGACGACGGCGGCGGTGAAGGCGGCAAACGCTGGTCGCGCGACGAGAAGCGCTGCGCCGGCGGTGGCGGCGACGACGCAGGCAACGGCGACATGACAACACTGAGCGCGCACGCGACCGAGAGCGGGTCGACACAAAGCAGGCAGCGTCGGGGCGCGTCGCGAACGAAGAAGGTAATCGTTCCGCGGCGACGTCGCTGCCGGACAGACGCGACGCGAGCGCGAGATGCGTGCGAAGGCGCCGAGCGCGCGTTATAAGGCGGTTTTATTCGGACTTGGGTTTGACGCTTCGCGCGGATTGCGCGGCAGTTGAAGCGACGCGCGCGCCACAGGCGGCTGCGTGCCGCTGCGTGCCGCCGAGTGCCGCCTCGCGCGCGGCGTCAGCGTGCGCTTCCCGCCGCACAAGCGCGCTTCCTTGGCGCAACATCGCGTGCGACGAGCGCGCTGGCACGTGACCGCCCCGCCACCCGTTGTCCGCGTGGTACGCGTGGTACGCGTGTGCCTGCTGTGCATCGCGCGTATTTCATTCATCGAGGTAGAGCTATATGTTTATGTACTGTATGTATGAAATAGACTACATGACAACCAATAAGCTTACACGTGAGACTCCATTAGGCAAACGACTGCCAGGTACGACACGGAGACATATAAACAATGAAAGCACTACTACTAGAGAACGGAAAGAGCAGTGAAAGTGCGCGGGAAAATGACATAATCCAAATGGAGAGGCGAGTGTAAGACTTGGAATCTTAGATGCACCAGAATAGAGAGCATCTGAGGATGCAGAAACAAACTATGCAGTAGTGTATGAAAAACACAAACAGGACGGAAAAGTCTTCCTTCAAAGAATAAAAAACAGACAAAAACAGCATCAACACAAGAAAAAAAATCGACATTATTCCACGCCACTCAAAAAAGCTTTTTCTTTCATTTTCTGTTTTTTTTCCTTCCCCGTAAAGATACCAATATAGCATTGACTTTCGCACAAGCTAAAGTTCTGAACCGAGCACTAGATGTATGTTTGAACACTCTGTTTCATCTACGCCTGTTCACAACTGAAAATACAAATTTAAAGAAGCGTCTGAAAGGTATTATGTGGGCCCTCGTCTTTAAACCCATTTCCAAAGAAGACTGTAAATGTGAAACTGCTTTACATAACTCGTTCAAGTACACCCTAGTGTCTGCTAGCGCTAATTGTGCACAGATGTACTGGAGTGAGCAAGAGCGCTAGCCGGACGAGAACTAGGAAGGCTCGTTCACGGCGACTTTTATAGGAGATAAATGTTTCCCATACAGGATATTGTAGGACATTTTAATTATCTACTTATTACTTATCATCTACGTAATATAACCTGTCTATAACTCCAAGTGCCAAGTAATAGCATTGCGTCAAAGTGAGTTACAACAACGTTCACTCACTCACGCTCGGATTATCTGATTATCTCTGAAAGTGTCCACACGCCCGGAGAATTGGCCTCACACAAGGCCAGCTTGGCCTCATATGAGCCCACAATGTCTCTTAAAATAAAACTGAAACTCATTCATGATATGAATTTTCAAATTTACAGCAGAAAGGAAGAAAACAAAAAAAAAACCACTACATTTATATTGCTTTAAATGAGTGGAGACTGTTAATAGTACTTTTATCCTGCAAATTTGATTGTTGATAGTGTAAACGATCTCTACAGCGCCAAGTAAGCAGCGTCATTCTAGTGCAACGTTTCTTAGATTAGACTACAAATTCAAATGACCATCGTGTCCATTTAACGTTAATGTTATCGAGTGTGATTTTCATCACGAATTGTAGTGCAACCAACGCAACTGCCCAAAACAGATTTCGTCACAATTAATTACCCTCGTCTTGCGAGGTACTCTCGGTCATACACCGCACTGTCCTCTACAGACATTTTTAAAATTCGTACTTTTCTTGTTAGCCAAATAATTGTTTAAGAATATCTACGTATTGTTTATTGCTCACTTTCGTGATCACACTGGTTGTTTTCGTAAATATTTCTGTATGCTTCGTTCATTGTGTCCTTTATAAAAACATCGGCAGAATTCTTTTTAAATTTCACGAATCCAGTGTCAGATATTTCAATTCTTTCATAAACTTCAAGGGAAGCCGAAATACCCATTAGCAGTCATTTTTCAGCTGTAGATTAAGCTTTTTTGATGGCATCAAAAAGCCTCTAGGGTTGTCGAGATCTTCATAGAACGTAGGTGGATTGACCACGTAAGACGGTAGGTTGCTTATCGCGAGATGTCAGACACAAGAAAAGGTTGAAAGATGGAATAGCGAGATGATCGCAAGGTGTATTGGGAAAACACAAGTTTGTGATACTAAGAGAAGAATCGGAATGTCTGAAAAGCGCGCTGCGATTGCTTTCACAGACAATGCGTCGCAGGGGCTCCGCTCTGAACAGGAGGGATATGTATCATTCTGGATGCAACTGAGTTCGACCGTTCGAGATACTACGAAGTCGTGATACGGCATTCATAAGCTATTGCTTGGGCTATACTCGATTACGAGAAGTTGTGGAAAGAACTGCTTCATGGAAAGGTTTGGACAGGAGAAATATAAAAAAGAAGTACTGTACTTAGTGTACACTGTAAGGTGCCATCACCAAATATTTTATTTGGTATTATTTAGATAATTTTGTATTGGCACGCCACGTGTTTGCATTACTATACAGTACTTGCTTTGCCTCTTGGCACATTAAAGGGCGCAATGCCCAGGTGAGGACGGCGGAAGGCCAACAAACAACCAACCAACCTAAACCCTATCTTGGGGAGTCCTAAATATCTTAAAGTGGTTCATCACAAAGGGGCACCTATAGAATCAGTCCTTAACCGTTCTGAGCTATAGCTCTTCTTCCGAGGATACCCTCTACTGTTGCGCATTTACCGCCACTTTTCTACAGCTTTCTGTGTGTGTGCGTTGTTTCTTTGTTGTTTTCTCTACTGTTACCTGGTCATTTGTGTTGTCACAAGGGTTGTCGAGCCGATATCATTTGCATTACGTACCATCGTATTTAGACATCCGCCTCGGGAATACAAGTATTATCTCTGAATGACAACGCCCTTCAAGGGGGTTTCTTCGCAGGACTTAGAAGTGTCGCTCGCTTGAGGAATAGCTTGGGCTATGACAAGCTATACCGCTATTGCGTGCTGACGGCCAGTTAGGACCGGAAGTGCACACGGGTGGAACAGGTGGACTGCACGGATACCAACGCTCGAGTACGAGGCGTGCCATACGTGGCCCGGATTCTACCTAATGGTTAGAATTATTTAGTAATTTTTAGTATTTATTTAGCTACGCTATCGCTATTTAGTGTCTATTTTTCGGGCGCGCGCCCACTGTCAGGGGCCGCGCGCCACACTACTTAGGAGGTTGAGCACTGCTCCCCAGTAAAGACCCTCTTGGGAGACCAAGGAGGTAGTCTTGGCTCTGAAATTTTCGCCTTCGGCGCGTCTTCACCGCATACTGCGTGAGCGCCCGTCGCAAGTTAGTTCATCCACCCCTCTGTCGACTAGAGTGCTACCACCACCGTGGGTTCATATTTAATCGCCGACACTTGTCGTAGTCTCGCCCCTGTATAGGGTTTCGCCCCCCATTTTTCTCTCGTTCTCCTTTTTGGCTCTCGTGAGTGGCCGCCTCACTCGCCTCGCTCGTCCACCTTATACGAGTGCTTCCTCGCTCCTTTTCCAACAATCGCCGTGGTACCGCTCCGCCTAGGATTGGTCACACTCCGGACTGTGCCGTGCTCACCTAAACACTCTAGGTATATCACGCCGGATTGGCCTCGGTCTTACACCCGACTCCGTCGTGCCTTTCCAGAGTGGCTCTGTTTCTGTGCTCCGCTGGGACGCGTCTTTTCCGTCTGAGGCGTGTCTCTCAAGAGAGGAAGATCCCGAACATCTTCGTGGTGTCTCCGCTCCAAGCGTTGTCCTACAATCCCCATTGTTCAGGCACACCTGGCTGCTTTCCGCACACTCTCTTCTTATCTAAGAACCATCCCTCGCAAGGCGACACCCACTCTTCCCGGTTATTTCTGTGGATATCCACTGCACAGAGACCTCTACCGTCTTCAGTGGAATACCACAATAACTTTCTAGTAAGATCTTGATTACTCTGAATGTAGGCTTGGGTAACATCGTGACTCCATATCTTGTAGTTGAACATTGCGGCGATTGTCATAATAAGTCGAACTGTACCTTTGCGAACGGCAGTGACATTATGCCCTAAGTAGTTCTGTTCCTTTTCGGAAAATCCTTGGGCCACAAGTCTCGCCTTTTGGATTTATTCGCTAGTTCCTGGATTCTTGATGGCTAAAAAAAACGACATCCTATAATACTTACATGTCTTGGAACTACACTACGTGTAACAACTTTCCAATTATCTTGTCGCCTTAAACCTTCAGCTTCTTTCTTCTTGGATTCTTAAAACTTGGGGGAATTACAGCGAAGATCACTTGGTTTCGGGGTTTCAGTTATATATATTGATTCGGAAATCGCTACCCGTGGTTCCTTCACATCCATCTGAACACTTATTTAATACGTAGTTAAGGGTTTTCTCGAAACCATGGAAAATCGGTATTTCAGAGCTGACTTCAGAATTTCGGAAATACAAGGCCTGGTTTGCGTAATACTATGTTGTACTTCCTTACTATTCTTCTGTTTCACAAAAATCTGTTTGCAGGTAATTCTGATTACTTCAAACGGCCCATTTTATGCAGGTAGTTCTTTCCCTCGATAGATCAAAACTTTTTTTCGTGCTTCTAAATCGTTATTAATTGCTTCTAGAAGACTTGATTCGAAGGCCGGTTACAGTCTTAATTCATTGGCCATGATTTCCATTTCAGAACGAGCAGTCAAGAGAGCTTGCATAAGATCCTTTTGATCATATAAATTTGTATGAATGGCAAGAAATCTTGGTAGAGTGACGAAAACCAAGAGTGATGGAACCAGACCTTCTAGGTTCATGTTGTCATTCATGGCTTTAACAGCTGTGGCAAGGATTAAGTTCTCGTTTGAATTATGGGAATAGAACTTGATTTTTGTGGTACATTCGTCTCGGCAGATCATAATATCGTTTGCAAGCACCAATGGAGTTCTGAATTTCCACTTCAGGCAGAATAAATTCGATCCCAAATTCAATCATAATTTCCTTCAATAGAGAAGATGTAATCGCTGGGCCTCGGTCACAATGGATGGAGTCGGGGTACCCACTGTCTACCGTTGCCCAAAACTCTAAGAAAGTGTTCCAGATATCTTCAATAGATTGGCCATCTAAAAAAAAGCTGCCCCAAAAAAAATTTGTATATCAACAACGTGTAACACCGGTTTTCTGTCTATGAAAAATACATCCATAGCCAAAACATTGTTAAAAACAGCTCCTTGAGCAAAGAAACTCGAAATCGTTGTGGTCTTGAGATGAGACGTCGGTACCTATGGCAAGCTTTTTATGTGTCTTTTAGAAAATTTCGTGTCTTGGTATTTCATTCTTCGGGATTTGTTCGTTTTAGGAGGTTAAACAGTTTCTGTACCGAGGGATGATAAAAATATATATGCATTTTTGTGAGTTCTGCCTTAGTCAAATGGGCTGCGTATCCGTTCCAGTCGATATAAGAAGGATCAAGTTTTTGAATGACGGGAATCTTCCATCCATTCTTACAGACCAGGAAGTTCTCTACGTGTTCAACATAGATTCTTTCTCTGTCAAGGAAATCCAGTCCAAGGAGTACTGGAACGTTGCGGTTGATCACTTCTACGATGAGCTTGAGTACTTCACCATCCGGGGCGCAGATTCGAATGGTACCTGGTAAGTACTGCAGAAAGTAGAACTACCAAGTCAAACAAGAATCTTCGAAGGCATTTTCTTAAACTTTAAGCCATAGCGCTTGCAATATGCCTTGGCTTGCTCTTTGCCAATCACCGAACTTTGTGCATTGAAATCTAAACAAACACCATGGAATTAGTTGGTGGTTTCAAAATCGGTATCAACATTTGTAACCTTAAAACATTTAAACTTGCGTTTGAATTGTTTTTGGATTTTATACGCTGAGCCTTTGGGAAATTCTCGAATTTGGTTCAAAAATCCACGCATAGGAGAGTTCCTCAATAAAAATCCAGTTTCGTGGTTGACGTCTCGGCATCAATGCTGGTTAAAAGGTTTTCAACAGTTTCATCGGTTCAATATGCTAAACTTGCGTCATTATTGTCTTCTGTTTTTTCTTCAATGTTGAAGAATATTTCGACGTCTTCGGATTCTGAGTCATCTTCAACCTGTTCGCATGGTTCGTAAAGTACCTGCTTCTGAGCACGGTTTTGATCGGTCTATTGCTTTGATTTCTGATAAAGCTGAAACTTTCTTGCAGAGATAGCAGCTAAGTTCTTTGGAGGCCAACTATATCGCAAAGATATCTCCCTTTTCACCACAGTTGGAACAAGTTTTCTAATTCATCGTAGGCTTTGTATTATTTTTGTGATGGCTATGTCTAGCAGAAGGAAGTTAGCGTTTCGATAAAGACTGATAGAGGACATCTGCGGACTTTGCATTCATAGAGAACCTGAATACATTAATGGAGATTTGTGCGTTATCCTCTTCTTTTTTCGCGCTGAATAGCACACTATAGCTGTGGGCAAAATTCTTGATAGGAAAAGGCTTCTGAGTCCAATCGGCTGATTGGATTATTAGCCAGTGAATGTTCGATAACTTTTTTCTTCAGATAAGATATCTTTTTTGCCTCAATACGACGATGAAGTGCAAAAAGAGGAGCTAATTTTGATATTTCTGAATCCAATTTCTCAATAGCCTGAGTTGCTGTACATTCCTTTGATTGTTAAGGATAAATTTGTATGATCATCAAACGAATTTCAATTTGCTTCTGCGTAGAGATGAAATAGAAATGTGCTGCAATGAGGTTTATAGCATCAGCGAGAGATTGAGCCTTTTTGAACGACGTGATTATTGAAAAAACGATTTGATTATCTCTCAGAATACTATGCAAAAGCTGAACATGTTTGAAACCAGGTAACATGTAATCTTCTAATGCAATACGATATTTTTTATGAAAATCTCTCCAAATATCTCCAGTAGCGCTGAAAAACCTAAAACTTTTGTCTTTGAAAAGCATTACCAGATTGTCTGAGATCTTGGAAAGATTATCTTAGTTTGTGCTCACTCTAATTGTTTGCGAAAGCATATTAGAGTGATTATTCACAGTTCGGATAGAGTACTTGACTTCTTGGTTCACCTGAGAAACAGGTACTTGCTCGGGAAATGGATCAGAGGTCTAAGACATTCTTGAAGACTGACTTGCATCTTCAGCAACAGCACGGTTTTCGTTCTTGATGTAAATCGTGAATGCTAGACGGCTATGGTTCTTTTTGAAGGATGGTAAGCTCAATAGACACCCAGCATCTGTAGAAGACGAGCAATTGAGCTTAAAAAGCCACAGTGGATGTTACTTGGTGATTAAATAACACATCAGCCAAAATTTTCTCCTCTGATGAGATTCAAAAGCTCATTTCCAGTGATATCGGATAACTCAGCCAAAATATTTTCATTATAGAAAAGGTGACAAGAATGACAAATCACTTTTGAAAAAGTACGATTGTTCTCATTTTTAAGTGTAAAACGATAAAGGCGACCATAAAGATGGACTCTAAGGTCGTAAGCTTCAGTAAACTTAATGTTGCCATTCCGGCAGTGAATATCTTCACGCGTATGGTTGGCCCGGCGAAGATTGCGCTGATGATCCTTGCCTCTCTGATGTGCTTCAAGCTGCTGAATTCTACGAACAGTAATATTACAAACACCACATTGCTAGAGCGTATCTTTTTTTAAAAGGGGCCTTTTTTATACGACACTCGGCTTGAGTAGAAAAGCGGAGAATATGTCAAGCCTATCGTTCGGAGAGCACTGCTTTGGAAGGAAAACGACAGTTAGAAGTCGTATGTGCAAGAATTGGACTACCTTTGGTGTTTATATTTCGTTGCGTGCTTTTGTTACTTAAGCTTTCGTCAGCTGCAATTGCTTTGTGCTCGATATCGCTTGGTACGTGCAAGGAATTGCTATTGCCGTCGCTATTTCTATTGCTGTGGTTATCGCGCACGTGCTTGGCCTCAGAAACAGGTGCATAGTTTGGGGATGATTAAGACGTTGTTATGATACGTAAGTACAAATTTGTTAGGGAGCATTATACAAAACATCAAAAAGTAGTTATAAAAATTGACTTATTACTGCGCCACTGTTGGCTTTATAAACGTTTGAAAGTTATATCTGCGTCATTTCCGACTACTAGCCGCGACGGATGCAAAGTAGCCGGAAGATTGTAATTAACAAACTTCAAAAGCACTTGTTGGATATCCGAAATCGAAAGATCGGGGTTAAAAAAGAGGATCTGAAAAACATCCAAGAAAAGAATCTTGTGCAAAACGTCGCCAAAGCGCCCATATAGATTCCGGAATGATGTCCAAAGTTGATAGTGCATAATTGAAACATAATAATTGATGAGTGGAGAAACGGTGAAGATGAATGTGATGATGGTAGCTGAAGGTGTGGTTGATGAAGGTGGAAGATGTTGTTGGTCTTGTTCCGAACTCTTTTATCGTGGCTGGGAGTTTGATGCGCGTTTCTACATTGAAATGATCAATTCATTGCGCTTATCTCGCCTGTTACTGTCGACTGTACACCGGACTGTCTGCTACATACGTGTTCAACAATTTTGATGGGGCATAGGAGAGAGAAAAGGAAAAAGAAAAGAAACGAAGCAAGTTTGGAGACAAGCTTTGACTGTTCACATGATTGCGCATCTGATAGGCTGCTTAACAAACCAGTAAATGCAGATTCGTGTGCGCCCCCGCGTTCCACTGCCGACCTTTGTGTTGAACAAGGAGCGATGCTTGTGCTCGCGGGGGCGCGCAGTCGCCCGCCCGCCACCAGCCCCCCCCCCCTTTCGTTATCAACATGGCGCCTACACTTCCGCCGTCTCCGCCGCCGTCCCCCCCGCCGTCCCCCCCGCCATCGCCCTCGGCGCCGCTGCAGCCGCCGCCACCGACGGCACACGCCTTCCCGCGCGTGTTGGTCGTGTGCCGACGACTGGAGCGCAAGCACAAGTTCGTTAACTTTGTGGGCGAGTACCATCTAAGTCTACTACTACGTCACGGCGCACAGCCGGTCATCGTGCCGCGCACGCCGCCCATGAGCCGCATGCTACACGCGCTGCGACCCATCCACGCACTACTGCTCATCGAGGGCGAGGACATTGGCGCCACGCACGTCACATTGGGTAGCACGCTGTGCGCGCGCCACGCAGCGACCGTGGCGACGCGTCACGCCGCCGACGCCACGCCCGACGCCGAGCGCGACGCCGTGGAAGTCGCCCTCGTGCGCTTCGCCCTACGCTACCACGTACCTGTCTTGGCCATATGTCGCGGCGCGCAGCTACTCAACGTTGTGGCTGGTGGATCGCTTCATGCCGACATTGCGTGCGGCGTAGCTAACGCAACCAAGCACATTGACTACGACAACTATGACGCCCATCGCCACGCGCTGCGCCTCACGCCGCACACCCCGCTGTACGAGTGGTTTGCACGACGCCCCACGCTTTCGGTGAACAGTTATCATCACCAAGCCATCCACACGCTGGCGCCTTGCTTCTCACCCATGGCACACGCCCCGGATGGCGTGGTAGAGGCTTTTTACGACGCGCGCCACCACGATCCGCCGCGCGGTCGCTTCCGCGTCGGTCTTCAGTTCCATCCGGAGCGCATGCAGCACGTCAAGCGCGCCCTGGCCGACCGTTCGCCGCGCTTCGACTACGCCGCTTGTCGCGAGCCCTACCGTCAGCTAGTGCTTGCGGCGCGCGCCTATGCGCGTCGTCTGTCTCTGTCTTTGTCGCCGCCGCGTCCGCGTTTGCGCCCGTTGCGCGTTGCGCGTCGCGCCCGCGTCTACTCCAAGGAGCAGCTGCGCCGCATCGAGCGCTGCGGTGCCACCGTGCACGGCGGTACGCTCGTGCTGCGCACGCTTCGCGACGGCCGTCACCAACAGCTGCGTCGCTTCGATAGTCTCAACCTCGCCTTTTAGTTGGCGCCCACTTGCTACAATAAAACCCACCACTCTCGTCTCCGCTACGGCCGCTTGCCGCCCCGCGCCTCCCTGCCGCGCGACGCCGCCCGCTTCGACGCCGCCGTTGCCTTTGCCTTTGCCGCCGCCACCGCCGCCGCCTTTGCCTTTGCCGCCGCCACAGCCGCCGCCACCGCCGCCGCCGACGCCGCCGCCGACGCCGACGAAGACGAAGACGACGCCGGCGCCGCGGGCGCGCCGGACAGACTGCACTGCGTGGCGGCCGGAATGCCGCGCAGCACGGGGATGGGGCGTCCACCCGGCGGCCGCCAGTACGTGCCAATGCGACCCTCCTCCACGGCGTGTCGCCGCGCCGCCGCCGCGCTCAGCACGGCCGCGTGCGCCGAGCCCTCGCCGTTGTCGTGCAACTCCTCGTGCGCGCGCGCAACAGACGCGCGTGCGCGCGTCACGGTCGACGACGGCCGCAAACGCGCCGTGGCCGCCGTCCTGCCCGTGCGCTTGACGGGCGCGCGCGTCCTCGCCGCCGGCGGGGCCGGCGCTGGAGCCGGCGGCGGCGGCGGCGGAGGGGAGGGCGGCGGTAGCGGCGGCGTGGTGGGAACGCGCGACATGCCGGCGGCGGCCGCGCTGGCCGTGGCGTGCACCAGCGACGTGATGTCGATGCCGCTGCGCTTTAGCGCCTCGAACTGCTTCTCAAAGTGCTCCGATTGCTTTGCCCACTGCTCCTTGGTCAACGCCTTGACGCGCGGCACGCGCAGCATTGGGCTGTCCAACGCGTGTGTGCGCGACCGACGGAACTGCCGCGACGACGACGCACCCGCTGCGCTCGACTGCGGCGGCGGTAGCAACGGCGGCGCGCCGCGCGCTCGCGGCGGCGGCCGCGGCGGAGCGCGCGCGCGGTCCGGCGGCAGCGCGTCGGCCGCGGAGCCAGAAGCGGGGACGGAGGCGGAGGCGGAGGCGGAGGCGGAGGAGGCGGGGGCGGGGGCGGAGGAGGAGGAGGAGGAAGAAGAGGCGGAGGCGCGCGAAGCGCGTGACGCGCGCGGCGTGTACTGCTTGGGGAGAAGATCGTCGGGGTGGGCACTTGGCCGCTGTGACGCCATGACGACGCGCGCACCGGGACACTCTCACCGCCCGCGGCTGCGCCGCATCGGGGCGCTTTTATGCGCACGCGCGGCGGCGACGACGATGACGACGACGACAACGACAACGACGACGACGACGACAAGTGCGCGCATAAAAAAGACGCGCGCCGCGTTTATTCGGTATTCGTTTACGAGCCGCGCGCGTGCGAGCGGAATTGAGAGCGATACAAATAAAAAAGACATGGGTCTGTGTTTCCGCATATCGATATCTCGCTTTTGTGCGTTGTGTGTCTGGCGTGTGTCTAGCGTCGTTGCTCCAACCGTTTTACATGAAAGACGCGCGGAACGACTGTTGACTAATTGTTTCCACCGCGCTCGCTCTTTCCCGTTCCTGTTCCAATTGCGTACGAGTCAGCCCTGCATATCGCCCTCACTTGTAGCTCCCGCCCCGCTCCGCGCCTTGTTCTTCCACCCGAAGTGAGAGCGCCATACTGCCACCCCAAGTTGGCGTCGCGCTGAGAAAAAGGCCAAACAGCGCGTAGCCACTTTAAACGCTCCGCTGTTTGCGTCAATAGCGGCGCGCTCTCGCCAAAAGGGAGCGCGTGTTGTCCTTGACATAGCTGTGGTTTCTGTGTGGCAAAGTGGCTCGTGACCACGCAGAGTGGCGCGCAGACCAACATGTTGTCGCGGGTGCATTCCACTACCTCCAGCCTCCCATAACTGCCGCACTCCGTTTGGACAAGCGCTAAGATATCGCTACTGAGGGAGAACGCAACCACCCGTGTCCATGATCTCAGCAACTGCTGCACCTTTTGACACTTGACGCACAAACCGCACATGCGGCCCCAACGCTGGCGCAAATGCGCCACTCCCACGCTTCAAATACTCGTTTATATATAAAAAGAATAATGGCAGCCACCATGCGTTGGTGCTGCCACCAGAACATGGCCGCAACACGAGCTGTTCAATCTCGAACCGAGAATCGGTGATTAATACGGTTTAACTGCACGTTTTACGCTGCGAAATATATGCTTTGGCGCTTGCATGTTTGACGCGCTGCAATAAAAGCGTGTTGCTTCCAACGCACGAGAGAGAACAAATCAGTATTGTGTCGGTATTGTGTGGTAACTTACCATCTCGAGCCTAGCACGCGAGTGCTTTCTTCTCACTGTGGTGGCCATGGTGCTACGCATGGAAGCGCCGGGAGGACCGCGCCCCCTTGCCGAGAAACCAAACTCATCGACGAAGGGGGAATATACACGACGTACAACACGTAGCAGAATCACTAAACTTTCACCAACAACAAAAGGTTACCCCACTCACCGAGCGCAGAATGAACGTTTCCCCACCCTTCTGCGCCAATCCTCTTTAGTTCCTATTTCAAACTCCCAACCCACGAGTAGTCTCGCGCCAAGTAAAGCATATGCGCCAGTGTGCACCATGCGCTGAGTCCAGCCAAAATTCGAATATTTTGGCGCCTAAACTTTTGATGAAAATTCTCGTCTTCATCTCTTTCACCTCCGATAACCCATTGCCACCTTCCCCAAATCCATCATTCAAAGCATTATGGGATCTTCTTTTCAAAAAAAAACTCAAAAGGTCCTCTTTTCAAAAATCTTCCGTTGATGCATTTAATTTATCTTCTTACACTTTGAAAAAGATCTCATTGATTAATATCTTAAAAATGAAGAAAACTATCAAATATAAACTAGTTTTAAAGTACTTTCACAACATTCGTAGAAAAATATGCGCATCAAACGCTAAAACATTTTGACAATGCCGTTGAAAATTATTCAAAATTTATAAAAATGCAATACTAAAGGCAGAAAACAAAGAACTGAAGCCATTTATTTGCTTAGAGCTCAAAACCAGTAGTTCACCTTCATGAAGACCTATTACGTTCAGGTCGATATAAAGAAAGCTACAAAAAGCGTATGTATCTTCTTTTGTGATACTAATACTTGTATAAGTAGAAATGGAAACCAATTCGATGTTAAGAATCCAAAATTCGAAAAAGATGCGGTTAAGTATCGTATAAAAACTCTTTTAATGTTTCTTCCAGTTGAATTTGTTTAAATTTAGGAATAATATCCAATTAATGACTGTTTCATTGAATATTTTGAGTCAATAATAGAATGGTTGGGTTGAGAAAAGATATTTAAATGTGTTTTCAATTCATTTAAAGAGAGACGTAATGTGTACTTTGGGAACAGGCCTCGCAGAAAAAGTCCTGGTAATGAAATGAAGTTTTATCCAATGGTTTCTGACCATGGGATATTTAATTTCAAATTCAAAGCAGTAAAATCAAGAAAGAAAAACATTTTAGATGTAAAAAAGTACCATTGGAAGAAAGAAAGCTATGGATGTTGCTATTATGTTAAATTATGGGCACTGAGGTTTGCTTCTGACCGGATTTGCGCGCCGAGAATGATGTACGCAACTAAGGTAGCGCTAAATTATCAGAACGGTACAGATAAATGTTTATGAGAAGCAGGATCGTTCACATTCTTGTCGTGGCAAAGTTTCATATTACTTTCAATATATCCAAAAGAATGGTACATGAGTATAGGCTACGTCATAGGTTTGACACGAATCCCAGACGGAATGGAGCGAAGATCAGATCGAAGAAGGTATGTGGCAGTGTCTTGGAACGGTCCGATATGAAGATGAACGAGAGCACTTTGGCACAAGGAGAAAATAAAAGAAAAATTTCGAGGATAAAAATTCATTTCTCATGAATGCAGTCAAGTGCAACCCTCGTGAGGGCCGTTTTCCAGGACTTGGTTGTTTTTCCGCCTCGGGCGATACTTGTGAGATCTTTGAGTAATACCGCTACTAGCGGGCTGGCGTAGCTAGGTGTATACGCGTTGTACGCGAAGTGCACCGGCGGCCGTGCGCCGTAACCCCGATTCGGGTGTGACTTACCCACGTGTACCACGGGTGGCCCAGGACAGGTTGGCACAGCATAGCTGGATATTTCTCTATTTATTTAGCTTTATTACACTAGGTTAGGGAGCTCTTTACAGTAATCTACACTATATAGTGCCAGGGCGATCTCGCCCTGACACTCAGTAAACCTCCCCAACCAGGGTTCTTGGCTCTAAGTCTTTTTCCGCTTTCGCGAGTCTTCCACACTCTACGGAGGTGAAGCCGCGTTACTAACGGTAGACTTATCCACCCTGCGTCAACAGGAGACTCACCGCTGTTAGCGTGTATATCTTTCATACCACTGCCGTGTTCTCGCCCCAGTATTGGGTTTGCTACATATTTCTTTTGGCTCTCGTGGCCCATGCCCCCGATCGCTCCCACTGGGTGGTCCCCCCTTTATCGCTTACCCACTCTCGTGGTAGCTCCCCCTTTTGCTTTGTGGTTGGTTATTCGTGCCGCTCGCGCGTGTGCCGCGCGCCGGCTTACCGTGTTTACCGCCACTCCTGTGGGTGCATTACTCGATCTCGAGACTTGCCCACTCCCGTGGAATACAGCTCATACCTGGTCTGCTCCCTTCTAGCATCCCGCACTCTCCCCGCTTGGCGTGCCGGTGAACCTCGGCCTTACACCCCGACTTAGTCGTGTTCACTCCGGAGAGGCTCCGTCGCCGTGCTACCCTCCTTGGAGGAAGACTCGTACATCTTCGTGTGTTTCCGCCGCCCTTGGCGTTGCACTACATGCAGGAACCAGGGATGTTGAAACTCACCCTAGGAACCCGAGTTACTCTTCGTCAGCAGTAAGGTAGTGGAAGGAGCGCAGAACCCGGGCTACTTTGCCACCACGGCGACTGGACCGCAAGGAAGGCAAGGCGCACAAGGAGGGCAATGCCCGTAAAGAGCAAAACACGAAGAGAATGCAATTTTCAAGTGTTTGCCTGACATTTGGGAGATGTCTATTGACTATAGAGAGAAAGCAGACTTATGGATTCTGAACATGAGCCGGAATGATACCTTAAACGCAATGAACGCATCCACGGAGCGAAAAAAATATTAAGAAAAGACTTCAAAAAAAAATTGTGAAGTCTCAATGCTGGCCTGTCTTGCATCCCAAGTTCCAAATATTAAGTACTGATTGATGGCAATCTACAACGCATCTCGATGTGCTTGATCCATATTTCCGATGCTGATGCATGTCTGGATGCGATTTGGATCACAAAGAACCATGCCTGAAGTGGTATGAATGGTGCAGGAAGTGTAAAGAGAGAAGACTGAAGCAAGCGCTGACATAAACCGGAGTTTGAAAACCTAAAGAACTGTATTAGGGATCCGAACAGTGTGTCGTTGCCTCTTTCGGCCACACATGTGCGTACAGATGAGCTCATCTTCAAAGGCAAAGTTAATGATGTCTTTGACATGTTTGAATCCATCGCAAAAAGAGAAGGGTATTTATATGGGCCGCATCAATACAAGATAGGGCGGAGACAGATCAAGCTCAAGGACCAAAATCTGACTGGTCGGCTTCGGTGCGCGAGTCATAAGTCACTTACATGACTTCCGTCAAACACAAACTTCAATCTTTTTCGATATGGTACTATGTGGGATGGGGTCGTAGACTTCCAGCATAACCATTCCCCTTCCCATTTCGGCAAGATTGACATTAGCAAGCGTTGTGACACAATTATGAGCTCTATGGCACCCCGACACGGCATGTTGAAGGATTGGAAGGAGTGAAGACTGCCGGAAGACTTAATGGACTGGGATTCTCTACAGAAGAAGTGCTTATCTAAGAAAAACCTGCCATTCTCTGAGTTTTTGGGTTTGGAAATAATGCTTTAGGTATCCCGAAAACGCACAAATTCGATTATTACAGAAAATCCAGTCCTGCTATTGTACCCATATCCAATACTCGTCTGATAGAAAGCGATATCACGTACGGCGGTAAACGTCATCCTCTCCACGATAAAGAACAAGACCGTGATGCATCTGAAGTAGTAGGAGATGTGAGCGAGGGACTGATTGAGACAGCAGAAGTAGGAGAAGTGTCTGAAGGGGCAACGATTACGGTTGAGCCCTGTAAGCCACCGGGCCCTGAGGGATCTTACAGACGCCACGTAGACTAGCCGACCTTAGCTGGACTCATGTAGATTATTATTATTTTTTAATTAGTGTAATAGATTAGCATTACAGTGCCAGGGAGATCGCAGCGCCTCGCCAGTACTATTTACTTGGCTCGAGTGACGCTTCCCCCTTAGAGTAAGGTAGGCACAGTTAGGATACTAAATTACCGCCTTTGGTACATTAGTTCCACCAGCTGGTCTTCAAGCCATCGTTTCGGTAGCTTCAACGTGTAAAAATACGCAGTAAACGCCATCCCATTGAATCAAGTACTCTGGGAGTGCCGCTGTCAAGGATTCAAACCTCAGGACCCGCTCTACCACGCTACCACCGGTCGAGACCAGTACGCTGATTCACCAGTCCTTGCGTTACAAAGTGGGACAAAAGCACAAAAAGAAGTGGAACAGAAGGATGTAGAAAACGTGGTAGAAACACAAATGAAATGCACGACGTAGGAAAGGTCAATGAAGATATGGCTACAACATGGAGACGTGGAGGTTCTTCCTATTCCCGTGCGAATGTGGAAACGCTAAACATCTGCAAGACAGGCACAATTATTTCACCACTTCCCCCCGAATCTTCAACAATCCTGATGAGCTTCAAAACTCTCACAATGGTGCGTAATACCCCAATGTTGGCCTCCGAGGCGAAATGGGATATGAAGAGTGAGGAGGGAATGAATGAAGCTGGGAGCGAGGTTAAAACTATGAGCATAACCGATCATTTGCCTTTTTCAAATGAGAAGAATGAGGTACCGTTCGGTTTGTTTCGGGGGGGTGAAATTGAGGTAGAAGAGAAGGTCTCCCAAGGTTTGGAAAAGGGCAAGGAGCTTGAGCACAACGGATGGAATAAAGACATAGGTTTTGAGGACTAACCTGATGGCACTGAAGACGACCAGAACCATATCGATGAATGGCGAAAAGCAGTGTTGACTGCGTACTTTTCGAGCCTTTCTCTTTGAAGAGCAACGTCCTCCAGGGAGGTTTTTGTGGACTTAAGTTTTTTCCGGAGCCTCCGGCGTGCAACCTCGTTATGAGTAGGAGTAATCCGTTTTCACGGCGTTGCCGGAACGCCGGTGATGCACCGGCCGGACCGGGTGCCATACACGTGGCCGCAGCGCCCGCGCGACACGTGGCCGCCAGATTGGCCCCTTTGTAGACGGACATTTAGCTATTTAGGATAGACTTTATTTATTCTATTCTACGGTGACTACAGTACTTAGGCCGCCGGCCTCGCGGCCGCCGGTCCAGTAAAGTCTCCCCAAGAAGGGTGATCTTAGTCTTCCAGATCTCGGCTCTGGGTCGAACCGCCTGCGCGGATATACAACTCGTTACGGAGGGATTTCCCGTGGTGCACGGCTTCCCAACCCCCTTGGACGTTCAAGCAGCCTTCGTGTGTTGGGTATCTATTCCCACTTTCGTGGTTCCGCCCGTGTATACGGTTTGCTACACCCGGCAGTGCCGGCTATTCCCGAGTCCCCTCTTGCGACCCGTGGTCAACCTCGCCCTCTTGCCTCCGTTCCCATTTTCCTTCCCTTTTCCTCCCCTTCATTGGGCAATTCCCGTTCTTGCGGCTCGCACTGACACCTGTCGTGCTCGCCACTTTCGTGGGTTTTGCCTCCTCAGAGGATACGCAAGCACCGCTTCGGCAGATATTCTCGGCTTCTTTCAGCCTCCCTCTGCCCGTCGCGACGGTTCGGCTCCGGCTTACACCCGGCATTGCGCGCCGATCCCTGGAAGAGCTCTACCGCGCCGGTTACCTCGTGAGAGGAAGATCCGGACGTCTTCGTAGGTTTTCCCCCTTGGGGGCATTGTCCTACAAATTGGTCTCCCGACTTAGAAGTCAAGACCGCTTGTGTCCTCTCTGAGGTTGTTTTCCGTTTAACGGGTTTTCTCCGGTCTCACCGGTTTGCTTTCTATTCTTCCGTCGAGACGGTGTGACCAATGCCAAGGAAACCGCCTAGCATGGAGCCTCCTGCAACACGCAGCCGTTCCCGCCAAAGCGGTGATGCCAGGGGCACTGATGTTCCACAGGCCCTGGCTCCAACACCGGATTCCCCGGAGATACCTGTCACCGGCACTGAAGACCCGCAGCCCGATTCCGGGTGAACGACCGTCGCAACGGTGGTTTCTCCGCCTCTGCGGTTGGTCGACCAAGCGCGGATTGTACGCTTGGAAGAGCAGCTCCGCTCCCTGCGGGCTGCTCACAATACCTTCTCGAGGGAGTTCACCTCTTTACGAGGAAGCCTCGCTAACCCCCCTCCAAGTGTGTTAGCCGAGGATATCTGCGTATTGCGGTCGGACGTCAATACACTACTCGAGTGTTTTGGCGCTCCGTCTTCCTTCGCAGAAGGTCTGGAAAATCGCTTCGAGCGTCTCCGAAGCCGACTTGAGTCGGTCGAGAGGACGTTAACCTCGCCTGCGAACGCGGCTAGACCGATTGTCTCTCATCGAGAGACCCAGTCGCGGAACCGGAAGAGCCGGAGGAACCGGGATTCTAACCGTAAGCACGGATACCCGTCAGACTCATCATCTGAGTCGAACGGTAAACCGAGTGACTCGGAGAGTTCCGATTCGTCGGTGAGCGATGACCCACAGGATCTTTATGGGCGCTCTTCCCGCTCAAAGCGCTTCTCTGCCACCTACGGGGCCATCCGGTCACGCCCCAAGGGTCGGCGACATCCGGGCCTCAAACCCTTGAAGCCCACCAACCCTCTGTACAGGACACTCCTGTCCTACTGGTATTACCGGCTAGACGATTCCTCTTTAGGTCGGACACCGCGTGACACGGGTAAAGTGAAAGACTGCATCAAGCGGATGCAGCTTTCACTTCGTAACCAGTCGTATACTGGGGATGATCCAATTCTGGTCTTGGATTTCCTACACCACTTTGTAGCGGAAGCCGATATACTCGGAATGAACGAAGGACAAGCCTACTTGGCGCTACCCTACTTTCTACGGGGTGTCGCTGAAGATCAGTATTTGTCGGTTCGGGGCTCGTAGCGAGCCTCCGAAGGAGGTGTGACCTGCTGGCCCGAGGCCGTGCAGTACCTCCTGCGTTCCTACGCAACCGACTCCGCGATACAAGCGGCGATACTGGCTTTGCGAGACACTCGACAACGCTCCGGCGAGCTCGAGACAGATTACTCGGTACGCCTGAATAAGGCTTTCCACCGTTGTGGTAATGTATACCCTGCTGGGGAACGCTGTACGATGTTCATTGATGGCTTGGATCCAGCCATCAAGACTGTTGTCGCCCGTTACAGGGAACAAGAGCCGAAGGTGAACTACCTTGAACTAGTACAGTTTGCCCGCACAGAGGGAGATGCACTACGTGCACTCAATCCGGGAACCCGGTCGAAGGCCGCTAAATCATTGCTGCTTGAGTCGGACTCTTCTTCACCGTCATTTGCGACGGATGGCATCCCCAAACAGGGTTATGACAATATGAATGTCATCCATCACGATGGTTTATCTATTCCGACAACTGAATTACCGTCTACGACGGATGGCTCGGTTGACTCAACCGCAAGGGACACGGAGAACGGGCAGGTCTTTTATCTTAATGACCGCCGCACTCCGGCCCCTCATATGCCGTACTCGAACAGAATGACACAAAGTCAGCGCCCTGGATGGGTTGGAAACCGGGAACCCGGAAGATACACCGATGCTCGGAATGCCGTACCGCGAAACGCGGGAGTGACCTTGGTGTGCCACTTGTGCTACGAGCGCGGGCACACCTCCCCGCAATGCCTTTTATCGCTACGCGATATGGCGCGAGTGGTGGATAATTACGAAGCCCTCTCCCCGCAGGAGAAGGGCTCCGTGCCACTCACGTCATATCTCCGTGCGAAGACGGACTTCCCCAACGCATTGGCTCACACTCCGAATTCTCGGTACAAACTGGCTCAGCCGGCACGCGCCGCACCAGCGCCAAACCACGCTGGTGGATCTCAACCCGCTCCTGCGGTAGCTACCGTGCAACGGAATCATGCACTCGTTGCCGAGGAAGTCGGGCCTTCGCCCGACTAGGACCCTGTACAGGGAAAAGAATAGAGGGAGTCTCCCCTTCGGGAGAGGCGTCCTCAGAGTTGAGGCTGACGACGCCCGAGGCGCCGATGCCTCGCTCCCCGGTGAAAATCCTGACAAGGAAGGACACCGCAGACGCGGACTCTAAACACCTGGGTGTTTTGCGTCGACCGTGGATACGGATTAGAAATAACCGGATCCCGGATAGGGCCTTGGTAATGGCCAAGCGTAACTACAAGGTTTACGCTGACCTTGGTCTGCATACGCAGTTTATGGTGAGATATCTCACTGTCCTGGATACAGGTGCTGGGCCAAACTTTATTGTGGAATCGGTTTTACCCCCGCCATTGCGGTCACTCATCCGTTCTGAAACGGTACCCGACGTCTCAGACGCCAATAACAACCCGTTGAAAACGGTTGGTGTGATCGACCTAGTCGTCAGGCTAGGGCGGATGGTGGTTAAACTAACTTTTATTGTGTGCCGCTCGCTGGCCGCGCCTGTCATACTGGGAAGTGACTACTGCGAACAGGTTTGTCGACGCCATCCGCCCACGCCTTAAGCAGGTGGAACTTGAGGACGGATCGACCGTCCCCATTGTTCGTCAACCGCTGAAGTGGGCATCGAGTAAACACGTTCCTCTACCTGCTGCGCAGGAACCCACACCGGCGAACCGGGATTCTACGAAGCTACGTGTCGACGAGTCGATTTGCATTTCGCCAAAGTCCCACTCTTGGGTGCGTGTCAGTTCTCGTCAGCATGGTACTCGAATCGTTCGACCGATACCATCACTGTCGAACAGGCATCAACTCGCTTTCGCGGATGGAATGGTTCACATTGAGCCGGACAAATCGTTTTGTGTATGTGTGTCCAACTCTGGAGAGAAACACCAGTATCTGGTTAGGAACCAAGTCATTGGAAGAGTTGCTCCTCACCCCATGTCTATCTTTACCCTTCAAGGGGATCGTACCGGTTCAACCGGAATGGGTCACTCTGAGGAGGGAGATAATCTCGTCGGAGGTCCCCAGTCTACGCTGAACTTATCCACACTGCCGTGTGTGTCGCCACCAGCAGTACTGGTTAAGTTATCCAATGGTTCTTGGATTGTTGTCATCGACTACCGTCGGTTCTGCACGACTGACGTCGGAAAGATACCACCTGAGTTGGTGAATTTCAAAGCCCAGCCATTGCTGGATGGGCTACCGAATGGTTCGGATCATGAGAGTTGCTGGAACTCGTGGCTTTCAGTAATGCCTTCCGCTGTTCAGCGTTCGATGGCCTGCATACGCCCAAGGCGCAGAGGAGGGCCATTTAACAGAACTCTGGATGCTTCAGCCCCTTGCAATGAGAATGGTTCTCAGAATCCCTCGCATATTGCGGAAGTTCCCGTTTCTACGGTAGGGCTAATCTATCCCATGCAGATGGTTGCCTTGCCCGCCAATAAGCGATTCTCGCTCTACAACCCACCCGTGGGACTCTCTGATATACCGATTCAATCGGACGCTGGCCTGGATGGCCTTTCTTCTCTCACGCCACTGCGCGGTGTCTATCCCCGCCAGTTGGGCGCTTCTACTGCTCTCTATGTCGCTCCGTCTAAGGAGGGGGAGGGGACCCGCTCAATCGCGGAAGCATCGCCGTCGCAACGGAAGTCTAACCGGACACCCCGGGCAAGGCCCCCGAGCAGGCAACCGGCACCGTCGCCGGACGCCAATCCGCTCCCGCGGGACGCGGCGGTCAACCCGACCTCCACGCAACCCCGAAAGGGGGACCAAGGCGCTCGAAGACCCGAAGCCGGGAAGCGAGACCCTACGGACGCTCCGCATCGCGTGGAAGCAACTGAGGGCTCCCCGCACATTCGCGGTTACATACCGAGCGTTTCGGTCGATACCGGTACCCCGGCGGGCGCTGCGCAAGCAGGTCTAGCGAGCCACTCCGTTGAGAACGGTACGAACCCCATGGGGCAAAAGGGGCGCAACGACAAGTCGAAAACCGCCTCCCTTGCCGAACAATCGGAGCCAACCGTCCGCGACGGCCCGACCACCCATCCTCAAGGTCACGTGACCCGGGCGGGAGATCGGACCAATGGGCACCCGGCATCCCGGTCATTGGCTGACAGCCACCTCGCGGAGGCGGATCGCCGGGACGGTGAACCACTCACCGCCCACGGCGCACCGCACAGCGGAAACTGCCCATCAATGGGAATGCCGCATGCCGCAAATCAAGCGGAGGCCTCCCGCGAACCGGCACCAAGACGGAAGGACCCCCGCCAACTCGCGGTAAGAGCGGACTTCAGGGAAGCCCCTACCGCCCAGCGGAAACACAACCCGGCCACGCCGGTACCTTCCCCGAAGCGGTACGGCAGCCCCGGCAACCCGGCAACAACCGCAGAGCGGAATGACAAACCGGGTGACCCGGAACAGGCGACAACGAGCCCATCAACACGCGGCGCTGAGGCTCGGGTCACCACCACCCGGCAAGGCCGGCAAGTTTACGTGCAGGAGTACGTCCTCGACCGAATCGTCGGACATAGCTACGATGGGCACGGGGTGCTCCAGTACCGGACCCGCTGGTACGGATACGGGCTGGAGTGGGACACCCCGGAGCCCATCGAGCACCTCCCGCGCTCTGCGGTAATGCGATACCACAGCCTTGCGGGGACCGCACTCCCAGGCACGCTGGTAAACGCCCAAGAGGGATAAACCGTGAACACGGAATGGAATGGCTGATGGCGCCACGCGCCATCTCCGTCCATGCCCCAACGCGGGGAAGGAAGCAACCGCTCACGCTATCCCAACCTCGTTGGTGGTCGTGCCAGTTACCTGGTCCGCGCGCGAAGCGACCACCGTTAAACACGGAACTCCCAGCTAGGCTGGTTCCCTGCAACGCCGGAACCCCGGTTGAAGGCCGGTACCCCGGAAAGAAAGAAGTGGACTTGGGAAAAAGCGTCGAAAAGGCGACCTCTTCTTTTATTTCTCACTACTGGCAAGGGCGCCCTAGTGGCGCCGCCCTACATTCTACCGGAAGCTCCGGTCATTCCTCCGCACGAGGTGGACCCCCGCCCAGGCGGTTGACTAAGGCATCCCGCATGGCGGCCACATCACCCGAGATCTCGCAAGGGCGAAGCTCCACCATCCGAAGGAAGCGCGCGATGACCTCGCCCCGCTCCGCGCCAGCGGCAGTTGCAGGTGGGCCCGCCACCGATGAAGTCGGATAGGAATCCGTCCGCACGGCATCAGCAGCCCCGGATTGAGCCGCACCACCGTATTCAACGGACTCCTCACCGGCCTCGCCGGACTTGTCATCCTCCATCGGAGCGTAACCCGGATCCTCCGGTTCGTTGTCGACCATCGGGTCACCATCCGCATAGTCGCGGCAATAGTCGCTCGAGTCGACATACCCTCGCGTGTGGTCGGCCGGGACTTCACGCGGCGCATGCCGGTTGGCTTCCGCTTCCTCGCGGCTGATCTCGTGGTACTCCCAGGGGTCGAAGTAGATGAAATCCCCCGCAAGCGCGGTATTCCTCCCGAATCCGGGGCCAGACCCGCGACGCGGTTGAATGCGTCGGGAGTTCTCCAGCGGGACCTCATCCCACTGGACCCCCTCCACAAAGTCGAGGAGGCCCAGCATCTCTTCTTCGTTCGCCTCGCCCCCGAGGGGGATGCGCATGTCCAAACGGCGGATCGCAGCACGCACACGCGGTGGCACGTACCACAATCGGTATTGGTCGTACGCCTCAGCGAGGATAAAAGCCGCAGTGCGGACGGCCCATTCGCTTACCACGACGGACCACCACCCCGACTGGGGATCGTTCAAGAACGACGACCCTACATAGGTGAAGACTGGGGGCAGCTCAATGAAGCAACCCCAGCACGCCTCCAAGGAGGACCACCAGTCCGGGAGACTGACGTACCTACCACGTCGGTTAGCAGGCGCGATGCGCTCAATCTCCGTGTTCTGGTACGGTACGAAATACCCGGTCCGAGCCCGCCAACGCCGCTCATCGCGGATGAAGTTCTGAAGGAAGTTCGAGCGCGACTGCCGCGGTTGGTAGCGGAACTCTGCCCGAAGAATCGGTCGTGCCCAGCAAAGGGCTTCTTGCCGAGCGATCGGTGTGCCCCTCCAAGCGAGGGTTTCCAATCCGTTTAGACGGTCACAGTACGACATTTCCCCGCGAGTGCGGTAAAGGTGGACGTCGAATTCGACCTCTGGCGGTATCGGGAACTCGAAAGGCGCCCGATGGTGCCTGAGATAAGCGATCCGCACGAGCGCGGCCTGAGCCTCCGCAGAGGATTCACCGCGTTGGTGGAGTATGTGGTGTACCGGTATGGCGATACGATTACGCCAATCCAAGGACATGGTCACCACGCCGGGCAGGTCGCCCGGGAGCATCTCCGAATTATCGGTAAAGGACTGGATCAAATCCTCGTCGCGGACAGCCGATGGGTGAAACCAAGGCGCATACAGCAACATCGCGGAGCCATGCCGAGTTCTCGGATTTGCACCGACAAGGGCGTCGTAGGTCGGCCACTGCGGTGGGTCCGCCTGTCCGCGAAAGCGGGCGCCAATACGGCGGTCTTCGTACGCGAGGTTGACGGCCGGAGTTCGGTTGGTAACATCCCCAGGGTGAGGCGCGGTCCGGAAGCCGGTGGAACCGCCAAGGGCGGGAGTCGCGGATGTGTTATGACGGTCGGGATTGGACATGGTGCGCGTTGGTGTGCTGTGGTGGGAATCGGAGGCGGAGGGCGTGCGTGGGATCCTTGGTGAAGGTGTGTTGGTTTCCGGAGACCCGTTGTCGGACGCGCTCTTATCATGACGAGCTGCCATGCCAACTTCCTCTTCGAGGTGTTCACCCTGTCTTAAGGGGGGGATATGAAGAGCAACGTCCTCCAGGAAGGTTTTTGGGGACTTGAGTTTTTTCCGGAGCCTCCGGCGTGCAACCTCGTTATGAGTAGGAGTAATCCGTTTTCACGGCGTTGCCGGAACGCCGGTGATGCACCGGCCGGACCGGGTGCCATACACGTGGCCGCAGCGCCCGCGCGACACGTGGCCACCAGATTGGCCCCTTTGTAGACGGACATTTAGCTATTTAGGATAGACTTTATTTATTCTATTCTACGGTGACTACAGTACTTAGGCCGCCGGCCTCGCGGCCGCCGGTCCAGTAAAGTCTCCCCAAGAAGGGTGATCTTGGTCTTCCAGATCTTGGCTCTGGGTCGAACCGCCTGAGCGGATATACAACTCCATACGGAGGGATTTCCCGTGGTGCACGGCTTCCCAACCCCCTTGGACGTTCAAGCAGCCTTCGTGTGTTGGGTATCTATTCCCGCTTTCGTGGTTCCGCCCGTGTATACGGTTTGCTACACCCGGCAGTGCCGGCTATTACCGAGTCCCCTCTTGCGACCCGTGGTCAACCTCGCCCTCTTGCCTCCGTTCCCATTTTCCTTCCCTTTTCCTCCCCTTCATTGGGCAATTCCCGCTCTTGCGGCTCGCACTGGCACCTGTCGTGCTCGCCACTCTCGTGGGTTTTGCCTCCTCAGAGGATACGCAAGTACCGCTTCTGCGGATATTCTCGGCTTCTTTCAGCCTCCCTTCCCCGTGTCGACGGTTCGGCTCCGGCTTACACCCGGCATTGCGCGCCGATCCCTGGGAGAGCTCTACCGCACCGGTTACCTCGTGAGAGGAAGATCCGGACGTCTTCGTAGGTTTTCCCCCTTGGGGGCATTGCCCTACACTCTTGACATTACTGGCCATAATGTTATGAAAAAAGTTTACTAAAGTTCTGACTGTTTGGGTCATTACATATAAACTAAATGCTCTATCTATATCGGAGAGAAACAGAAAGATAAGGGATAAGATGGAGTATACTTACCGCCATCTTGGTGTTCGCTGGAATTTCTAAAGTCTCTATCGACAAAGAAGCATCTGTAGCGTCTGTGCTAAACTCATTTTAGCTATAGCTCTTGTTCTGAGCATATCATCCCTTTTCCGCTGTTTACCGCTTCTTTATTGTTTGTTTTGTGTGTTTTCTTTTTTTTCTTAGGTGAGTGCACAAGGGTTGCGAGCCGATTTCGATTACCTTACGCACCGCCGTAAGTGGAATCTTCTCTCTTGTCTACACGAATCATTTTTTCCTCAGTCTTCCCTGACCTCCCTCTCTTTCACACACTTTTTTTTAAGAACGGTCGCTCGCAAGGCAACGCCCGCTTCCAGCGATGTTTTCTGTGGACATCCACCTACTATCAAGTAAGCTACAGTCTCTAGTGGAACACCATATGAACTGGTCTCCCGTGTTTGAAAGAAGTACACTGGTGTGTAAGAATTGGTTAACTGGACAGGAAATTTCGTGTCGCGCACATCACTGGATCCTCGTTGGATTTATTTACGAGATACCCCGATCGGTGAGCAGAAGCTTGAACCGTTATCCCTAAATCTATTTTGTCGAAAGACATTGAGAACCGGATCTAACCGTTTGCTGAGGTCATCGGTCAACCTGAAGTTTATTCCTCAAGATTTCTGGATTTTCATTTGTTATCGTCTTTGATTTTGGTTGTATCGATTGCGATATCTATTGTTTTCATGCTTTGAAATTTTCTTCTGTGTTCGCATTTTGTAGTCTGAAAGACCAGTTGATATTGGAATACGATGCCAACGAGAAGCCGCTCGAGTAAGGATAAGCCCGAGTCAGCGGCACCTCACTTAGCCAGTTTCACAGAAGCTGTAAATCTCCCATATCGTCAGTTGAGAAGCAAGTAGAGACCGAAAGGAGGCGCTGGGGAACCTTCGGAGGTACCGAAGACGGTTGTTCAAGAGGATGCTACTTCATCTATACGTAATTTAATGAGATACACAGCCTTGCGAGCTGCATTGCCGCAACTCCGGGCGGAATCTGTGATGCAAAAGTTCCGTCTGGAGCCAATGGAAATTCAAGTTAACTTCTTAATAATGTCTTTCGAAACGATAAAAAAGGAGCTTCTTGCTTTTAAGAATAGAAAAGTTGATACAGAACAGATGTCCGATACAGTTCGGACAGTCCGAGAGTATCTCAATCCCTTTGCTGGAAGAGCAGGAAACTGCTACTGGGGCTTTACCAGCATTACCAGTTGCTATTGAGGAGGTCCTGTCACGTGTCAACCATCGCTCGGAGCGATTAGAAAATTGTGTTGAACGCACCTTTTTCAATTCCGCACCCGAAATTTTAGGAGGCTCAATTGATGATTTCCGAAGCGCAGACGTGCAAGCTTAAGCCAAAAGGGCAAATGCGATCTTCGAAACCTTCGGAATCAAAAAAGTTGACAAGGAACAGCTACAGTGAAGGGGAATGAGATATTTTGGAGGAGCGTTATCGTAAGTCGGACGACTCCGAAGACGAAAGCTAACCAAAGGATGATAGTTCAATCGAAGATGACACTAGTAGATCCAGAAGAAATAAGAGTGGTCAAACACTTTCGTGTCGCAAGAAAGGCCCGGCTTACAAAGGCCTGGAGCCCATTTCATGCACTAATCCGCTTTTTCGGGAATAATGAATTACCGCATGTATCGGTTGAAAGTTTGGAAGTGCGAGCGATCTGATCGCAAAACGGCGAAAGTGAGGGATCACATCAAGCTTTTAAAGCTTCTAATCAATGGTTCTACGTTTCCTGGCAGGGGTCCCATACTCGTGTTCGAGTTGTTGAGTCGATTTGTTTCCGAAGCCGGCACTTCAGGATTGAGTGAAGCTCAAGAAGTCGTGGCTCTTTACATTTTCTAACTGGATACGCTTTAAGCAATATCGGGCTGTAAGTGGATCACTTACGGTTAATGAAAGTTGAATCACCAAATAAGCAGAAGCTGTGCGATAACTCCTGCGTAGTTATGCCACTTCGAACTCAATTCGAGAATTTATCCTGAGTCTCAAATAGTCTGTCCAGAAGTCTGGTGAGAAAGAAGTTGGGTACAGTTAAAGACTGAATGAACAACGGAGCTATCTGTTGTGGAAATTTTCATTCTATCGATGATAAGATGACACTATTCGTCAGTGGCTTGGACCCGACCATCATGTCATTAGTAGCTCCTCATAGCAAGTAGCATGCTCGAGATAGCTTTTTAAAATTAGAGCAGTAAGCACTGGATGAAGGTGAAGCCGTTCGCACTCGTCGCGGCGGAACACGTCATTCAGGTTCATACCCCCTCAAAAAGTGAGATCCCAAGCACGCTTTAAATCGAAGCAATTTATTGTATCTGGAATCACCAGAAGACTTGCGCGTTTCGACTCATACGCCACTTCAGTCAAGCCAGACCATGGAGGACGCACTTTAATATCTGGGCGACCCTGGAGGTTCGGCATCTATTACGGATTTGCCGTCTACTAAATCCCTTAAAGAGTATGATATGCTTGCCCTGGAGCAGCGCCAATAACATTACAGAGTTTGTGTGAAGGAGCAACAATAACGGTTGAGCCCTGTAAGCCGCCGGGGCCGGAGGTATCTTTCAGACGCCATGTGGTCGAGCCGACCTAAGCTAGGCTCATTTAGATTAATGATTTATTTTAATTCGTGTAATAGATTAGCATTACGGTGCCAGGGAGATCCCAGCGCCTTGCCATTGCTATTCACTTGGCTCGAGTGACACTTCTCCCTTAAAGTATGGTAGGCACCGCTAGAATACTAAACTACCTTCTTTGGTACATTAGTTCCACCAATTGGTCTTCAAGCCATCGTTTCCGTAGCTCCAACCTGTAAGACTACGCAGTAAACGCCCGCACATTGCACCAAGTACTCCAGGTGTGCCGCCCTCAAGGAAACGAACCTTAGGACCCACTCTATCACGCTACCCTAGGTTGAGACCAGTACGCTGACCTACCAGTCATTGCGTCATAGGTTGTGCGACGGTCCCGCCCGAGGAAGGATTCACTTGCAAAAAGCCAGTATAGGTCGATACCCGTGGACTGAATCAGGCTCAGCTGAGAATAAACAGGGATGGTCTGATGTGCTACTGATGCTACCGAAGAAATCATCTGTCATCAAAATGTACTCTATCTCTCAGCAGATTATATTGAGTTGTCTTGAATTATGAATTCATCCCAGAGGCAGAGCGCACTGTTGTACCAGGTCATTCATATTGAAAAGCCAAAGCTCGGTGTATTTCTGATCATTCCCAAAGAGGTCTTACTAGACTCCAGAACATCGAAACATCACAGCTTGCTGCCTCTTAAGATGGAAGCAATGTCAAGATGGCGAGGGAGAACCCCGCTCTTTCAAGGAACTAAATGAGGAAGCCCCCACAGCGGAATTAGGGATACTGAAAAGTACCCATTTCATCTAAGGACCAAGATACGACGTCTTTCGTCTGTCATGAAGAATTTTATCGCTTTCAGCGAATGCCATTTGGTTTAAGCAATGCGCCAACGACGTTTCAACTGACTATGCATATTATCCTGTCGTGATACAAGTGGAAGATATGCTTGGCTTAGTTAGATGACATCCTTGTTTTCAGTAAGGGTAATGAAGATTTATTCATAGATTTTGAGGGGATCCTGAAGAGACTAGGAGAAGCTGGAATTACCTTAAAGACCAAGAAATGCGAATGGTTTACGGATCAAGTGAAGTACCTGGGATACGGGATCAGAACAGGCACTCTGGAAATGGAAGAATTGCAAACCGTTGCAATTCGAGAGACGAAATCCTCTAAAACGCAGACACAATTGCGAGACTTTCTGGATCTTTTTAACGTCTAAAGACGATTTGTACTGCATTATTCGCATATTACAGCGTTTCTGAACGCATTCTTGAAGAAAAGACAACCTGTAAGGTTAAAAGAATTGGGAACCTACAAGACAGAAGCCTTCGAGATGTTGAAACGAACGCTGACCTCAGCTCCTTTTTTAGCACTTCCGGAAACGGATGTTCCCTATTCCGTCGACACGGTCTCAAGTGATTATCAGGTAGAGTGCGTCCTTTCTCAAATGCACGAAGACGACAAAGGATATCCCATTGGATACTGGTCACGGTCACTGATACTGATAAACAAGAATTACTCATTATCAGAAAAGAAAAGCCTTGCTATTGAGTGTGCTCAAACGACCCTACGGCCCTATCTCCAAGAAGTACAGGTTACGGTCGATACCGATTACTCATGTTCGAGATGGCTCATGTTGACTAAAAAACCTTCGGGATTGTTAATGCGATGGCATTCACGTCTTTCTGAATTTGAATTCACTGTCATATCCACGATGAGGACTTCAAACGTTCATGCTGACGCGTTATCGCGACTCGAAACCTTGAGCGAATCCCAATTTGAAATCGATGATGACATACCATGTTTGCTACCAAAGGGTCCGATAACGAAAGATATAGAAGAGGAAAACAGTCTAGAGGAATAAGATTGGGCTTTCGATTTACTGGTACCACAGATTACGAAGACAGATCCCGATCGTCAAGTGGAACGAATAACGCTCAAAGAGCTTCTGCGTGACCAGGTCGCGGACGACTTGTGTATGGCTATTTGTTCTCGTCTTACAGGGGGGAAGGAGCTACATTCTCGTCTGGATGATCGAAGATTTCTTGTTCGAACCATCGAAGTTCATGATCAAATCGTGATAACGCACATTCTGAAGAGCAGAGTACTGTAATCGGCTCATTAATCATAGTTTTCTGGCCATCCGTGAGGAACGAAGCTTTATCCAACCATCAGTATGGATTTTTAATGGCCTACTTTGGCAATGGATTTTCATGCAGCATCAAAGTAGTGCACAGCATGCGCTCGAAATGAAGTAAGGCTGCGGATACAAAAGAATCCACTGCAGTTTTTTGCGCCGAAAGTGCCTCTACAGTAGGTCAGCATCGATATACTCTGGGAGTTGATTCGCTCGAAGCGAGGAAACAGATACCTTCTGGCAATTAGTGATCGCTCCTTTAAGCTGATCAAGACTGTTCCAATGAAACGGATCACCGCTGCCGTGATAGAACAAGGGTTTATCCACCATTGTTTGTATAACCACAGACCGCCAGATACTCTGCTTTCGGAAAATGGTGAGCAATTCGTTACACGATTCTTTCAATATGTATGAAGATACTGGGAATTAGGAACGTGCACACCATGACATCTCATCCGAACCTAAATAGCAGTTGGAACGGTGCAACCGTATGCTACTCGCCGCAATACGGTACTACATCGCCGAACACCCTAAAAACTGGGATCTCTATGCGGAGACGCTTTGCTACGCGTACAATACGCAGGTTCATTCTACTACGAAGTTAGCGCCATTAGAGCTGGTACTATCATGCCACTTACCGTCTTTGCCAATCGAGACTCGCTCGGACAGGACCGAAGATGAGGACATGTCGATGCAGGCTCAGTTTCCTTTTTGCTGGAGAGACGAGCTAGGCAAACTCACTACACAAGCTGTAACCCAGATAAGAAAGAGCCAAGCGCGTTACAAGCGCAATTTCGACGCGTCAGTACGGCGGGCACTCCCGGATATCAGAGTTAGAGGACACGTCTTCCTGAGAATAGGAAAGAAGTATAGCCCCTGAAAACCGGATAAGAAAAAAAACGGAAACGCCGTCATAAGTTAGTGACAATGGCCACTGGACCGCATGAAGTTGTCGAACTTGACAAGCATACAGTTGTTTTCTGAATAGAAATTGAGTTTGAGCGCATTTAACGCGATATGACGGTGAGTGCACAAAGTTTAGATGTAGCTGGCGTTGTGCAGAGTCTTGAAGCTGAAGTGCCACAGAAAAATCTACCTCATGTGCCTACAGAGCTTCAAACACTACGGCATAGACCTATTGTTCCTGTGGACTTGCCGCCCAAGAACAAAAATAACTCAAAAATATTGCTTCCAGGTTAGAACGATTCGGAAAACCGGCGCATGACGTCAGCAAGCGAGTCGCCGCCACAAGGCGCATCAATGGGTGAGATTTTGGACTTTGGATTTCAGATCAAAGCAGACTTGTCTACAACCAGCGTGAGCACGCAGCAAGCTGCAGCCACCACACCAAGTAACGTTTACGGGAAAAATACCAATGAGATCGGAGAGGAGAATGAGAAGAAAGCTCTATTTGAAGATAATCGCGTACCTTGCCTCGCAAAACCACCAACAAAATAACCTGGGGTCATAACTATTCCGCCGCGCAAAGTAGCGCACCACAAAGACAAAGCTGAAATAAGCAGGAATTTTGCGCTACTCCGATGGAAAGACACGGATGTCACTAGAATAAAGAAGGAATCTTATAAGGAGAAAAGAAATCTCGATCTCGACGGAAATGGAGTTGAAGTGGAAAGGCCACTGTTTAATTACAATGTTGTATCGGCTGAACAATCGTAACAAGACGCCGCGCAATTACGGGTATACCCAACTCCCATCGCTACTATTGGCATAGAATCAAAACTGCTCTCAAAGACAAAGGAAAAGCGTACAGCGAGAAGAGACATCGAGTCATCGCCGAAAGAATCGAGTAATCCGAATCCTGAGTTTGAGGCCCCGGCCAAACTGGAAAGGTCCCGGGAATTCAGAAGACGGGCTTTGAGACACCCACAAAGGGTCAAGACTGATGAACGCAGCAACGCGACACCAGACGCCTCAAGGGAGCAATGGAACATTGAGCAATCTCATTCAGCTGTACACGAAGTACGTACGGCAGAACCTGATCAAAAGAGCGCTATCTTGGCCTTAACTGTGCTCAATGGGAGAGATGAATACGTTATCGAACGAATCATGAGCCATGAATCGCATGCCAAAGACAACAGTCTATTGTTTAGGGTACGATGGTATGGATATAAACCCGGAGATGATATATGGGAGCCCATACATCACTTTGCACAATCTCACATGTTGTCGTACTGTTGACGACCTTAGTTGGATATCCCCAGTAATATTGATGATTTTCTTGTCGGCTGTATGGTCTGAGGAAGGCCTGATCTAATGTGATCCTGAGGAGGACAAGAAGCAACAAAGGTATCAGGAAGTGCTGATCTAGTTTAATTTCGAAGGAGACAAGAAGTACCATGAAGTATCATGAAGATGAAGAGAAAAGTGGAGAACCACGGAGTAGAAAACATGAAGAAGAAAAATTGTTTGGAAGCAGAACTAAAGGAGTTTATCTCATGGTTATACGGCTAGACGATTTACCCCAGTTGGATATCCAAATCCGCGAGACTCCCCAAACAAGAGTAGGCTTCACAGTTCGTTCTGGCGATCCAGGTATCTAAGTCTCAATCTTCATTCTAGAAAACAGTCCTAATCACGTAACGCATTCGCTGATACACTATTAGAGTGGAGTTTTTGCGAGCTTCCGCTCCGCTTTCGGAGCCAAAGATGCTTACTGCGTTGTTCGGAATCGCACAGTGACTGAGCCAGTTGCTCGCGAACAACGTATACCACGTAATACCGTCAGGAAATCTACCAGCGACTACGTATTGACCAATGAGATCTTCGTAGCCGTCAGCGGGAGGGTAAAACAAGGGAGCACGAGCTAAGAGCGCAGTCAGAACAGCTGCTCTGAAAGAAAGGTATTCTGGGCTAAGACCCGAGGAAGAAGCCGGAAGCTGCACTGTTCGAGGTCTCGGAGCGAGACATCCCGAAGAGGCCGTGGTTTAATGATGTTCTGGGTTATTTAAGTCGTCGTACGACATTTATGGATTTACCACATCCCGGGGAATGCCCATCGCGAATGTTCTAGGTCTTACAAGAAGAATTTAGGAGCTGTCTTGCTGAGAGGCAACGATTGGAGTTTGCTGCAAGCGGGAAACCGGAGTGATGCACGCTGTTGACACGATTTCACGTTATTGCGTTGCCGGTGCTCTGTGAAGAGCAACGTCCTCCAGGGAGGTTTTTGGGGACTTAAGTTTTTCCCGGAGCCTCTGGCGTGCAACCTCGTTATGAGTAAGAGTAATCCGTTTTCACGGCGATGGCCGGAACGCCGGTGATGCACCGGCGGGACCGGGTGCCATAGACGTGGCCGCAGCGCCCGCGCGACACGTGGCCGCCAGATTGGCCCCTTTGTTAGACGGACATTTAGCTATTTAGGATAGACTTTATTTATTCTATTCTACGGTGACTACAGTACTTAGGCCGCCGGCCTCGCGGCCGCCGGTCCAGTAAAGTCTCCCCAAGAAGGGTGATCTTGGTCTTCCAGATCTTGGCTCTGGGTCGAACCGCCTGAGCGGATATACAACTCCATACGGAGGGATTTCCCGTGGTGCACGGCCTCCCAACCCCCTTGGACGTTCAAGCAGCCTTCGTGTGTTGGGTATCTATTCCCGCTTTCGTGGTTCCGCCCGTGTATACGGTTTGCTACACCCGGCAGTGCCGGCTATTACCGAGTCCCTTCTTGCGACTCGTGGTCAACCTCGCCCTCTTGCCTCCGTTCCCATTTTCCTTCCCTTTTCCTCCCCTTTATTGGGCAATTCCCGCTCTTGCGGCTCGCACTGACACCTGTCGTGCACGCCACTCTCGTGGGTTTTGCCTCGTCAGAGGATACGCAAGCACCGCTCCAGCGGATATTCTCGGCTTCTTTCAGCCTCTTTGCGCCCGTCGCGACGGTTCGGCTCCGGCTTACACCCGGCATTGCGCGCCGATCCCTGGGAGGGCTCTACCGCGCCGGTTACCTCGTGAGAGGAAGATCCGGACGTCTTCGTAGGTTTTCCCCCTTGGGGGCATTGTCCTACACTCTGCGCTTAGCGAGGGCGTGATGTAGCATTTGGGATGCATTTTGAATCGAGTGATCGAAAATCATCGAAATCGACATACGACATTTATAATCTATTTTTAGTACTGCACTTAATAACGAGATATTATGAGAAAAATGCCTCACAGAAAGATCGTAAAATAAATTAAATCTAATACCACTGTATTACTGCACACTTGTACGGTGTAACCACCAAATGTTTAATTCGTTTATTTCAGAATTATTATCCTATGGCACACCAAAGTGTAGAATTTACAGTACAGTAGCTTCGTTCACTCCTAGCACAAGAAAGGGCGCTGGGACTCAGGGGAGGAAGCCATAGGCCAACCAACAATTAATTTACCACCATCTTGGTGTTCGCTAGAAATCCTGAAGTCGCTATCGACTAAGACGCACCTAAAGCATCTGTTCTAAATCAATTTGAGTTTTAGCTCTTGTTTCGATGATATCCTTCCCTCTGCGCTGTTTCCTGCTTCTTCATTGCTTGGTTTGAGTGTTTTTTTTGTTGTTCTGTTGTTCTATTGTAAATGCATAAGGATTGTAGAGCCGATGTCGTTTATCTTACGAACCGCCGGAACTGAATTATTCTCTCGTGTCTAAATGAATTGTTCCTTTCTTCAGGCTCTGCTGACCATCCTCTTTTACACACCTTCTTTCAAAGACAGTCGCTCGCAAGGCAACGCCCGCCTCCCTCGGCAAGTTCTTTGTACATCCACCTGCTCTCAAGTAAACTGAAATCTCTCGTGGCATACCACAGGAATGTGGTCAGAAGGTAGTAAAGATGGCTTCTTGAGATGATATGACTGGAGAGCTTTTCAATTTGTGAAGGTCAAGAACTATTTCATGCTTAACTGAAAGAAATGACGCATCGAAAAGTACAAACACTACATATTTAAACCAAAGATGCCCAATCTGGTTCAGTTGTCTATATTAAAAGAAGAAACAAACGTTAAATGCTTGTTTATGTGACGCAGCGGTACCTAGACGATATCTTTTTCAAGTTACAAGATAAATGGAAGCCTCCAGTTCGGTCTATCGCAATTTCATCTTGTCAAAGAAGACCATGTTATCCAGATCTCTAATGAAGTCATTCAACACAGGAAAACACATGCAGCGAAAAAGAAAGCCGCGAAAATGAGATCAATTAGACCTCTTAGCTCTACACAAAGTTCTTTTCGTGATAGTTTTCTTTCTATTGCTTCCTTTGTAGTAGACCTAATGATTAGCCAGAATAACAGATAATCGCTGCTCAATTTCAAGAAGCTAAGCGTTGACCCTTAAAAGACGTGTGGAGTTGTCAGTGCTTCTCTCGTCTATCTCGATTGTGTTAAATGGACGGAGTTGAACCTCCATTAAAGCTACAAAGGTTCAAAAGCTCGCCTCCAGTTTTTATGCAGGAAACCCAAAACGTCATTAGCTGAAAAATGTAGAGCAACGCCCAGTTAGGGGATACTTGAAGATGCAACTCATAGAATGAGGATTGAACCCTCCGAGGGTTATGATTATGATCCCCTCTATGGTGTGCTGAGGTGGCACTGTTTTCTGGTTATATTTCGCCTATAAGGGAAAATTCGGATGGCCCATGGTTGGATTGGCCTCGTGATACACGTGGCTTAATTTTGGCACCGAATTTCGGATATTTGTTAGAACGTTGGATTTTTGGGCCCTGGCAGTGGGATCTTCACGTGTATGGCTCTGAGCAGGTGTGCACTACTGTAGAGTTTAGTTAGTGGGCCCTACTTAGGGAGGCGAGATCTGACAGTCCGAGCTCAGAGTAAATGACAACCAAGATTGGTCTTCGATACCTTTAGAGGTTCTTCGTCGCCATCGTTTCGGCCTTACAACCCGGAACGGGCTCTGGTTAGCAACGCCTGCGTAGGGACACGACTCCAATTGGAGAGTGCCCACGTTTGGGTTCCGTGCAACCACCCCCTTGGGACCGCTCAGACGACCTGCGTGCACGATACCCCGTGGGGGTTCTGCTTACTTCTTGCGTGCTTTTTGTGTTTCCTTTCGAGGACAGGTTTTCGCCCCTGTATTGGGTTTCTTTTGTTGTTTCGCCCCTTTTCTGGTTCTCGGGTCCGGTGCCTGTTAGTGCCCGACCCTCGCCCCGTTTTTCCTCTTCGCCGGATTTTCCCCCATTCTTTGGGATACCCATACCCATTCCCGATCCAACGGTTTCTACCCCTCACCTCCGTCGGTACTGCCGGAACCCCCCGTGGGAGTTACACCCCACACTACTGGTGGAACGGAGGGCTCTGTCTCTGAGTCTGCCTCCCCCAGGGAGCAAGGCTTCGAACACCTTGAGAGCACTTCCCGTCGCCGGGTTTTGCTCCAAAAACAAAACCCGTTTTGCAGGAAACACAATAACTCACCCTAAACCCAAAAGCTCCACTACCTGTCTTGTTTGCATCCAAGGTTAGTGGAAGCGACAAAAACCCAAAAAAGCCTTGAAATTCGTTTTAGTTGCAAAAAACGTGAAGATGGGATTGGGATTTATCTGTCTCTACATTGTAGATTGCTCAATAGTTTGCAGGAAAGAAGTATTTCGTCAGCCTAAGTTCAAATAGTTTCTCTGTGAGTATGTGCAGGTCTAAAAAATAATAATCAATGAAATACGAACAAAAATTTGTCACAAGAATTCTTGACGCAGAGATAAGAAATTAATTCAAGATGTCGGAAGTGAAAATGATATACGACCAAAACTGTCGCCTTGTGGTTGGTATAGGTAAAAGCGCATTGAAAAAATCCAAAAACTTTTTAGTTTAGTGTAAGAGGTTTGAAAAATTCCAATCTGTCTCTTTTTCTTTTTTTGACATTTTAAAAACCTTTTTTCACCTGCAGGCCAAAAATGAAATAGGTCATTGCTTTTTTGTGACTTGTTGCTTAATACGGCTATCGTAAATGCTTTTGTACTGCACTTAATGAATCTGGAAAAAAGAAAAATGGGTTCAATTGATAATTTGTTTGGAATAGACATGTAGTAGTAGACAGAATATATGTGAAACAGAGTTAATAGAAATAGTATTATATACAGCGTTAATTTTTGAAAACAAGAACATCAAATGTAAAACTGTTACGGAACAAATAAAAGAGTTTAGTATTATTTAAAGGGTAAACAGCTAACATACCGATGTTTAGAAAAATTTGCCAATTAAAGTTTCTAGAGTGAAGACTTGTGAGCTATTGTTAACCGTTGGAGATACGAGATTTTGAGAAAACGGGAAAAGGGCGGGTATAAGCGGTCTACAAACCATTTCTGACGATAGTGTTGATGCGATGGTCAAAGTAAAACAATCCGTTTGGAATTGTGCGTCGAAAATGCGCATATGCGCCTGGACTTGGCACAACACTACTCATGGGTTGCGAGTTTGAAATGGGAAGCAGAGAGGATTGGCGCAGAAGGGTGAGAAGACGATCCTATTCGCGTCTGGAAGATGTGGCCAGAAGTGCGCTCTGAAGGTAACACGACGCATTTCGCGCTCCGTGAGTTGGGTAACCTAATGTTATTGGTCAAAATTTAATCATTCTGCTACGTGTTGTGCGTTGTGTATATTCTCCCTTCGCCAAACTCATCGGAAAAAGCGTCCCTCACACTCCACGTGCACACATGTCGCCCCGCGCCGCATCTGGCGGTGCGCGCTTTGGTTTGGCCGTACGCGTGGATTCGTGGTCTCGTGTTCACGTGGAACGTGGCACCAAGGGCCACGTGTATCATGGCGACGTGGATTCAAATTGCAGACACACGTGGCGTCGTGTAAGAAGCTGTGCCACTTGGAAGCGCAATCTGAGATCACGCTGAGGCGCGTCAGCTCTCTCTAGCTAGAGAGAGGCTGGCGAGGAAGTGCGCACATACGCACACACGCACATCCCCGCCATCCCAGCCATCCCCGCCATCCCCGCCGTCCCCGCCGTCCCCGCCGTCCCCGCCTTTCGCATCCAATGCGCCGCCGCCCGCACGCCCCGCGCGCGCCGCCCGCCCTCGCCTTCTGCGTCCCGGCGCAGCTGCAGCTGCCGCGCACGCACGCCCCACCGCCGCTGCCCCCGCGCGCGCGCCATCACATCTGCGCCGTCGCGCCGCGTGCGCGCCCTCGCGCTCTGCCGCCCATTTCACGAAGACAGCTGTTGGCGCTTTCGGCGGCCGTGTACAGCGGCGTAGCCACTGCGTTTCCGTCGGCTGCTTGCGCGCTCAGCAAGAAGCGAATCTTAGCCAAGGCGGGGTCGCTGGTGCAACTGCCGTCGGGTGTTTCGTACCGTGATGTCACCGTTGGTAAGGGCTACGTGCCAAGGAACGGCGATACTGTCGCCATTCACTATTCCCTTTTCTACAAGGACCTTGAGGTGGAGAGTAGCCGCGAGAGCCAGGGCTTGGCCGCCAGTCCGCTGGGCTTTACCTATGGTGCCACGTCTGGCCCGGGCAGCATTATGAGAGGCGTCAATGTTGGCATGGAGGGCATGAAAGTTGGTGGCTTGAGGCTTATTACCGTACCCCCCGAGTTGGCCTTCGGATCAAAAGGAAAGGCACCGCTCATTCCCGCCGATTCCACCGTCGACTTTGCCGTCTCCTTGCTCTCCTGCAAGCGTTCCGGTACCAACCCGAACAGCGTGCTTGACCCCAAGTCACAGGCCTACTGAGCTCTCCTCGCACGTGACAAGCGTTTCAAACGCTGCGTGATGCCGTGTTCTTCTTTTTGGAGAGAGAGTCTTTCTCTCCTTATTTTTCTTGTTTCATCAAATGCACTTGCGTGCTTTCCCTTTCTACACCACCCCACGTTTGCCGTCATACGGAGCATACACTTTCGTCATGTCTGTGCTGTGCATTTTTAACCAACCTAAATGTCCAAGTCAGTGCCCACCATCTGCAGCTGACACCGTCACGTCGAACCCCCATAACCCCGCCCCATGTGTGTTTTTTTCTTTTGTTTCGCAATGCAATGCAACCCATCTGGTATGTATATATATATGCGTGTGTGTGTGTGTGTATACTCGCCTAGACAAACGTTTATTTCTGCGGGAGAGGCGTGCAATGCATTCGTGCCCTTAAACGCCTGCTCTTTTATCAACCAGTATAAAACTGCCCAACCTCTACGTACCAACACCCTCTTACATCATTCAGTGAAACCTTCTATACTGTTTCTGCAGCCTCTCCATATCGCGCTGCCACAAGCCGTGTTGCCTCATTCATCCAGCCAAGCACCGTTTTCCAATCCCCGTTCACGCTTCGTCACTTGAACGATGGCTTCAATTCGGCAGCCCACCAGCAAGCGCCGAAGATCCTCGGAAAAGACTGGTCGTCGTTTTTCTGTCAAGGATTCTCGAAAGCAACCAATTCTTCCCACATCACACATCGCCTCTCGCAAGCCCAGCTACTCTTCCAATGTCGTTCGCGTACTAGCCATTGCTGCCATGGCTCTACTTTTTTTTTCCGCATCCTCCATGTTTCGACGGGCGCGTCGTTCTCGACAACTCGCTGCCACGCCCCTTGACACGAATCAAGTCGTCCGAGACGTAGATATGCAAAACCACGACCCTGAGAGTAAACCCGAACCCGATAACAACGAGTCTGATGACGCCAAGGACACTGAAAGTAAGGTTGAAGAACACACCGTTGAAAATGCTGAAACAGAAAAGCCCCCTGCGGAAGATGCTCATGTTCAAAGCGATGCAGAACATGAACAAAAACCTACACAGCTATCACCTGACGCTGTTCGACATGACGCGCCCGAAGAGTCGGTGCCCATGGAGGAGCCCTTGGAAAGTATAGAGTGGTACACTCGAAGTGACTACATGGAAGGCAACCGCCCAATGTGCCGCATAAGCAAACCATACTTACTGAGCAATGGCACTCTGTTGGTGCCGGCATGGATGTCCAACTACGAAAAGCTCCTAGATCGATGCGGGCTCGGAAAGTATGGTTTCTACCCAATCACTGGACCAGAAGGTTTAGAAAAGGTGGATATGATTGACGCCGATTTTGCTCTCACTATCCACCCAGAGCGCTTCCAGGAACCTACTCATGCCCCTGCAGTATTCCTCACAGAGCACATTCTCAAGCCTAGTTATCTCTTTGACGTTTTCGGAGGAAAAGCGGCCATCGTTCCAGGGATCACTGAACACCATTGCCACACGACTGCATCTGAATCGAAGTGCGAGCAGCTTCGACCGTCCAAAGCTGGCATGAAACCAGCCATATTTGTTCCTCATCGCATAGAAAGTGCCCCTTCCGGTTCATGGTCTCGAAAGTACGTTGATATGTTCGGCGTCGCCCATGGCCATGGTAACGGAGTTCTTCATTTGAATACCTCTTCGCTTCTCAGAAAGGAACACGAAGGGCAAAGCGAGAACATCTTTGCAACTCGATTCAGAACAATTATGGTTACTCCAGGCATGTTCCGGCACTTGCCGGACAGCAGTCTGAAGCGGGGTAATCTCTTCTCCCTGAAGAACGGTATCGAGAAAACTCCCAAGCCGAAGGGTTCAGGAGCTTGCTCGGTGACCATCGGAATTGCAAATGGAAAAGACCCCGCTTCTCATGGAATAGAAGGAGCATCTGATCTCAAGGACAAGATTGAGGAGCTTGGCAAGTACGCCATGCCCGAAGCCTCCATGGAGGTGAAGACTGTTGATATCGGACCGGAGGTTGATTTGGACACTCATATCAAGGAGATGCAAACATTAGACCTGTATGTGGCTGGGAGCGGGGACGACATGAGCAGTATCGGATTCTTGCGATCCCAATCCACAGCTGTAGAGCTGATGCCGTTCGCTCTCCAACCAGTTGTGCACAAGAACCTCGCGAGAATTCTTGGAATTCATTATGAGAGCTTTAAAAGTAAGCCACATGATGATGACTTTAAGAGATGTATCGATGGAGAAATCTTTAGCCTTCGTAAGAGGGGACAACTTGATCTTACTGGGAAACCAGAATGGTTCGAGCCGTTAATGAACGCTTGGGACGCAGCTGTAAGACAGTACGCTCTCTCGGGCTCCTCGGACTTTGACATTATCGGTGCAGATAAACCGGTGAACAACTATCACTCACGCACATGTGCGCTTAAGCAGCGAATTGAGATCGCAATAGACGACATAGCAAGACGGGTGATTAACACTGTCAAGGAATCGTGCTCGCTACCTCAAGCTCAGGGAAGTGGCATATGAGGACAGCGTCCCGATATGGTCTCTTATGGTGCTTGGGGACATCCGTAAAAGTTTACCACCGTCTCAAAAGTGTCGAAACCATTCTAAACGTGTCAACGAGGCCTGCTCTTCTAGCATTTTCAGTTTCTTCACCACGGACAACAACGAACAAAGCTCTCCACGACCCCATCAAAATCAATGTTGCAACTAGAGATATAGCTGCAAAAGCAACAGGGGGAACGTGATCCGTAACTACACCTGTTGGGCAACACAGTTAATCAGTAATTACATAAATGGTTAGAATCCGGGCAAAAAAGATGTCAAAAGTGTTTTCTGTCGCCCACGTACCGCGAAGACCAATGCCCATCGGCATTGCAATTGCCCAAGCTCTAACAAAATATTTGAGCGCCTCAGAAAGATTAGCAGTAGCCGCCCGGGTGTAAACGCCCAGAAGAGGCGACGTGACGAACCATGCGGATAGGAAAGGAGCGGCAGTCTTAAGAACGCCAAAATCGATAGATTTGCTACCATGGGAGAAACGCCCTATGTAGGCAAACGCTAACAGTGCAACAGTATCGCCAATCACGAGGTCGAGACGACGACCTAAATCTGCATAGCTCGACGTTCCGGTGGAGTCAGGAGCGTCCATTGTGGCCTGACCACTCCAATTTACGTCCTCATCCCGGAGTACTCCCCGTTCATAGGCTTGTTCAGCGCGCCTGACAAACTCAGCAACTGGCATGTATCGTGAAGAATCTGTAGGGGTGCTACCGTATCCCGGAGCGTCGCCAGATTCGATATCCTTGTTTGCAGAAGCAACAGAAGTGTCGATGATTGCACTTAGATCGTCAAACACCGCATTCTTGCTGCGATTACCATCAACTTTCTTCAGAACTGCACCGTAGTGGTCGTTGATGGACTGCGCATGAGTGTAATATGTCTCAAGGCGCACTCTTGCCTTTTCTTCAGTATCGTCTGAACGCTGAACAAGACGAGCTGCTACTTGTGGGTCGGTCGGCGGACTGAAAGTCATGTGGTAGATCTTGCCAGTTTCAGGGTCCGAACGACGTCCGACGACGCGTTCAATGAGTACGTCGTCCTCGACTTCGAGCACGACAACAGCCGAAGGGAGAATACCAGCGTCGCCAAGAGCTTGAGCTTGCACAGCTGTTCGAGGAAACCCGTCCAACAACCACCCCTTCTGTACGCAGTCCGGTTGGGTTATTCGCTCCTTTAGCATGGATATGACGAGATCATCTGGAACAAGCTTACCGGAATCCATGTAAGATTTGGCCTTTAGCCCCAACGGGGTGGAATTGCGAACTGCTGCTCGCAACATGTCGCCAGTGGAAATATGAACAACTCCATACTTGTTCACAATGAATTCACATTGGGTACCTTTTCCAGAAGCCGGGGCACCTGAAATGAGGATCTTTGGGGTTGCGGTGACGGTCATGGATGTGAGCAGCGGGGATTTGACAACTAGAGGCGGGGTTGTTCGGGGACGAAGCGCGTGAGACCAGGCCTGAGCACGAAGATTTGGTCGGGGAACGAAATTTGTCGACCTCAAGCTGCAGACAACTGTGGGCCGGGAGCGACTTGAACAGCTGGGTTGAACGAAAGGTGCAACGAAGGCCATCGGGGATGATTTGAAAGAATTGATTGCCACGAGGGCCTGACAATCCAAGAATATTTTGTGGGCGATGTGCTTGTGGGATTGGCCGGGGGAACGACAAGCTGTTGTTGAACCCGGTCTGTGTATTTTGCTCAGCGCGTTGGGGCTCCGAGATGACTGTACGGCGCACGCCCTACCGCGCGCGGAGGGATATCAAGTCTTGCTGGTATGGCGGATGCGACGGGAACACCTCTCTCTCTACTAACACTGGCTACACGCTAGCTAGCTAGGCTGCTTGCAAGGAGTGAGCTCAACTTGTCTGACTCGCCATCCCCTTACGTCAGCTGGAAGAGGTGCGCCCTTACTGCACATACATGCTGTACTGTACGCTGTCGCGCGTAAGGCGTTCTTACGCACGACAGCAGATGTCACGCTTTCAGCGCAAGCAAAGCCCCGTCACGTTTGTTCGAAGGTTTCGCCGCTTCCGACGCCCCCAATTCACATGATTTCGTAAGCACCTGACTGTGAAGGTAAGCTTTCAGGTTCAATGCCTGATCATGAAGGGTTGCCTCAACACGAGCGAACCTCCTACATACACCCCGAGTCCGAGGAGCCGGTTCACTTGTTGTGAAGTTGTGAAAAGTGGCGTTCGCAACGCTTGGAAAGATAACTTTTGTGAGGCTTGCTCCATGTTCGAGCCTGTGGAGATTTCGAGTGAAACGTATCGATGTAAAATATCCCACAACGTGGATGGTTACATTTGACAAGTTTATCCGTCAGTGCTACGTCCCGAAACCGCTGGCAGGCCAAGCCCTTCGGCCGTCTTTGAACGACTGAGACTCTGCTTTTCTGTCTGAACGCCAGACTATGGAAGAAGAAGAATTCTTACCTTCAAGCCAACTGGCCTTTTCTGATGATGCCAAACACAATGATATTGTTCCCATCCCGACAAGTCCAGCAAAGAGACCTAGAAATGATATTGAAAAACGTGATGCATACAATGTTTCTTTGGAACAAAAACCAACCAAAAGGTCACGGTCTGAAATAGTGAACCATGAGAACCAACGTCGACTTTCAAGTGCCTTCACGCACCACTCGCCTGTGCGTTCGAGCGTTTCCTCGCATCGCAAAAATCCGGAGAATATCCTCTTACTTCCTCAACCAATTCCGTTCTTACTGCCTGATGAGTACTTACTCGGCCATTCCGTCCAATCCACTCCTCGCCCTGCTTCATCCAAGTCCCTTGTCAGGGATGACGATTATTCAACGAAAGACACTCATTCACTAGCATCTAATCCAAAGTCGACCTGCCAAGCTTCACAGGAACATCTAAATGCAAGCCATATTCCTACCACCAACTTGACTAGAAGCCCGTCAGACTCTTCTCGACTGATATCTTCACAAGTTCCGAAACAACGGTTTAACGACGTCGTTCTCTTAAACGCTCAGGAGATTGGCGAAGTTCCTTCACCTCCAATATTTTCCTCCGATGAAGATAAAGCGTGCTTTTCCGCGAGGAAGCCAGGACGGAGACTGGTGAATAAACCTCATGAACCGATAATAGAATGTAGCAACAAAACAGAACCTCAGCTTGACGTCGGCAATTCTGTTCGCGGTGCCGGGAATGGGGCCGGTAGCAAACACAAGTCAAGCAGACTTATTGAGGATACCGGAGCCCCCCCCACCAACTCAAGAAACAGCTCTTACTTCTCATTTTCGAGGTTTCCACCATCAAAAGCTGGTTCCTCGCAAGAAAGAGAGCGGCCGGACATTGAAGGGCAGGAAATGGCCCACGAAAGCACTGAGGTCAAGTCCGGGAAGAAATACTATATCCGAGCATTTGATTATGTTGTGCATGAGGTTCTGACCAGATATAAGCATGTGCTCAGTGGAGATGATTACCGGTTCATCACTCTAATAAAAAATGGTATTTCTCCCGATGCTAAAGCACTTTTCGTCAGAGTATATAGACGAAAACAGCCGCGGTGGTATAGAGTTGCAAGTTTGGAAGATTCTTACCGCCATGAGTTTAATGTATCTGGAGCCGTCGAAGAACTTTGCACGAAGAGAATTGTCCTGTCCAGTGAGTATGTGGTCAAAGGATCTGAGCTTGCGGCATGTGTGCTTGCGCGAGATCTCCTCCCCACTCTTCACATGGATGACGTCAAAAAGTTATGTAACTGCTTGGTTAACTATAAGAAACTGAAGAGACTTCCGAAGAAGAAATTAATTCCTACGTTAAGGAACATGCTTCTAACTTACCTTGGCGGGAGGCAATGTAGAGGAAGTGCTCAACAATCAACGCTTAGTGGTCTAGCACCATCACAAATATTTGCTCGTGCAGTTCTGAAGAAAGCTGGCCACTCTATAAGAATCCCAGATCACTTGTTAACTTTACTGGAAAAAGTACATTTCCTCTTCTTTCTCGAAGAAGGACATGATTCTCCGAACGTCATTTTGGCTGACACCGGTAAGGTAAAGTTTCCTGATTACCAATATCAGGCTGAATCAAAGCTATTCTCTTCAAAAAGAGCCTTTGATGCATACCGGATTGCTTTATCACTGGAACAAGAGCTAGACCAGAAGTTGGCAGAGAAATCATATCTTGAAGCAGCCAGTTTAGGAAGCATAATAGAACTTGAAGTTCGTGAGTTCTTCGAAGCCCCCCCAAGAACAAACAACACTTCTTTCCCTTCGGAGGATGGAAAAAAAATCACTCAACTTGAAACCCATTGGGCTTCGTTGCTTGGTCATAAAGATTCCAAGCATTCAGGTATCCGCAGGGAACAAGAGAAAGTTCAGATATTAGATCAATTGCGGCATCCATTTTTCCGACGATATACTGCACAGTGGGTTTATGTTCGAGCTTGCTATCACTCAGTGCATGCCTTCGAATGCCTGAGGGAATATGAGAGTGCCGTGGAACTGCTGAAACTTTTGTTATCTACTTCACTTGTCCCAAAGAGAAGAGGCAAGTGTCTAAACAGGATCACGATAAATCTATTCAAGCATTTAGGACGACCCCAGGACGCTTGGGCCATAATTATCAACTCTCTGGACCCTAAAAAGCAGCGTCTACATCTCGGGGATAGGCTTGCATTGGCCAAAAGGGGAGCAGCAATCCACAAAAAACTGATGGCATCCAACATGAAACGAAAGTCCCACAAGGAACGAGCAGATGAGGATCTTCCATATACTAACGAAGAGCACAAATCCGAATCAGATATTTCCCCGGAATTACCGGAAGATATTGCAACCGTCCTAAACGAGTCAGGTGCAATGGTTAAGGTGCGGAAAATATATGGTAAGTCTTTAAACGTTCAAGTCAAGGAGAGCGAGGCACAGAGAACAAAGGAAAGAAATTTATCCACCGATCCATGGTATCAGAATATGTTTGATCGCAGTCGCGATTCCCTACAATCCGCTTCTTCCAGTAAGTTTTCTCTTCATAGCAGGGCCGTATTTCCAAGCTTTCGGAAGAATGGTGGAAACATATCAGTTGAAGAGTATTGCATGGAATGGTACTTAGCTAAAGAAGGTTGGTCTGGAGCTCACGATGAAGGACGATCCATCCGTTTTATCTTTAGTCTGCTCATGTGGGAGTCAGCACTGTTTGCATCGATACCCGATGTGTTCCAAACCCCCTTCCAAGACAAACCATTGGATCTCTTTACGGAAGCATTTTACGAATCAAGAAGTGAGGTTATTGAAAATCGACTGCAAGAGATCAGCGTAATGTCACCTGCTGAAGTCTCTTCTGAAATAGAAGCTCGCTATGAAAAGTACAACGGTACAAGGGCAATTGGTTGCGATTGGAACTCTTACACCGTTGCTAACCTTGCGGCAATAGGAGGCGGTTTGGGTGGCTCATCCCTCTCTCACTGCTTCAGGCTTCTTTGTCATGACTACAACTACTGGGGTGGCGGATTGCCCGATCTCACTTTGTGGAAGGTACTCCCAGATGATTTGTCAACGTTCACTACCAAGTTGGTCGAAGTCAAGAGCGCACGGGACAATCTATCAGAGCGCCAAAAGGCATGGTTGCTTGAGATACAGAAGGCTGGTGCGCTTTGTGAGGTATGCAAGGTCGTGGAAAGAGTAACAAGCGTTAATGCGCTTCAACTAGAAGAAGCTAAATTAGATTCTGTTTGTCTTGATGCTCTGAATGCCACAAACACTGAGCAACTATAGAAACTCAAACGTACAACGTACATTTACGACACAATCACCATAAGCTCTAATACCGACTCCGTTTGATTGACCATGGGGACCTCTAGAAATCTGAATCGCTATCGGAATTCTCGATAACTATTTTTCGCACTGCCCGCTGACGGCGGGGACGCGAAACAGGTTTGACTTCCTCTATATCCTTCTCTGGAGAGAATTCGTCGTCGCCATCAAGATCGAAAATCTCCTTCTTTGCTCTTCTTGCTCTTGAGGTTTTGGTCTTCTTCGTGAGCGGCGATGGAGATGGTGAGATCAAAGACACAGGCTGAACGCCTGTAGGTTTCGGGGCCCGACGTCTCTTGGCAGCGACTGTCTTCTTTTCCACTGGCTTTTTCACTGCTCGCGAACCACCGTTTCCTGACTTAGTCTTTGTACTAACAATGGCTTTCTTAACAGAAGATCTTTTTGCGAGGCGCTGTGAAAGCGGGAGGGAATCGTGTTCATCCTCACTGACATCTATTCCATCCTCGTCACCGCTCTGCCCAGACGTGCTAATTAATTTAGCTGTGATTGGCTTGGGAGATTCTTCTTTCTCGTATATACCACCCTCGCTTTCCACGACAACGAAGTCATCGTCGTCGTCGTCATCGTCATCGCCGTCGTCTTCGTCGTCGTCTTCGTCGTCGTCCTCCAGTAAATCATTCATTGATACCTTCTTAGCATTTCGACGAGATGATTGCCTGGAGCTTTTGATCGCCCCATCTACGGAAGAGTTGACGTCACCATTCATGTCGGGTTTCATCATCTTTCCAAGATGTGTCTTTGCTTCAGACTCTGTCTTCAACTGCTCTTTGCTCTCAGTGAGAGATACGTCCGCCAATCGCTCAAGAATGTCTCCGTCTGAATACTCCGAGTATTCAGGTTCGAGTGCATCTATTTCTGATACATCGTCATCATCGAGAATATCCTCTACCTCTACGTTCTTGCGCTTTACTCTAGAGCTCTTTGCACGAGAAGAGATCACCTTCTTCTCCACTTGTTTCCTTGCCCTAGGTTTCTTTTGTTCCACCACCCGGATTTTGGGAAGTGGGATGTCTTCCATGTCATCAACGAAGCGATCATCTTCGAAGTATTTGATTGCAGCCTTTCCTCGTTTTCCCTTCCCTTTGTTTCCTTGGCGCTGTTTGGCACGAGCCCGACTGGCCACTCTTTCCAAATCTTCCATCATCAATTTAGTTCGTTCTTCATCCTTCCCAAGAGCTTCTTCGAGCACCTCCAGATCGGCCTCCCACAGGTCTCGTACAGACTTAGCTTCCATTTCATGAATCTGTCCCTCTTTTTTATCTCTCTGAGAGCGGAGCTGCTGAACCCTCTCGAAGGTGAGGCTCCATAACGGCATGGAGAGAAGATAATCATAGTTACTTTCATCTTCCGTTTGCTCATTGGATTCTTCGTTTGCATTATTCTCATTATCTTCTTCGTCTTCAGATGTCTTCTTTCCATTTCGTTTCGGAATGGGGTCGAATTTTAGTCTTTTCAGATCTGAGATGATGTCAACTTTCTTCCGTTTGGAAACTTTCAGCTTTCCATCGACAACCATAAGAATGAATCTTTGCTTGTTGTCGAGCCGAAGCAGCTCTTTTCTAAGTTCTTGCAAAATAAATGTTCGTCTCTTGTCGTACAGGTCATACCGGGTCCCGTAGAATTCCATGATAATTTCTTGGGGAGATTCATATTTTCGAATGCGACCATCTTTGTCGAACAGAACCATGTTGCTCGTACTAAGAGAACTTGAAATCTTGAGCTTCTTGTAGGCTGCGGGGGTAGAGAGTTCGTTGAGAACCTCTGGGCTCGTTGTGAACGTGAAGCATACTTTGTTCTCTGTGCTGTTGTCTTGAAATTCTCGTACGAAAGGATCCTTTGAATTAGGGAAACCAACGGTTTGCGATTCAAGGAACTCCTTGTAAGTTGATGTCCAAGTTCGCACAGGAAGCTCTTCAATTCGAAAGGTATCCTGAGATCTACGTAAAATTCCGTAAACATCATATGATTTTGAGTTTTCAACAGGAACTATGGATCCATTAAAGCCACGATACCATGGGAGCAGGTCCTCGAGTGCTTCATTGTTCAAGAGCAACCGAATGCTACGTATGAGATCACGAGGATTATAGCACGGTATAGATGAAGACCACCCAGTTCCAATACCTTCTGATCCATTTACCAGAACCACGGGTATGACCGGACAGTACCACATCGGCTCTATCTGCATCCCTTCATCTTTCAGGTAGGAGAGCAATGGATCATCTTCTTTTGGAAACAGAGCACGAGCTACAGGAGCCAGTTTCGTAAAAATGTATCTGGGAGATGCTGCATCTTTTCCACCCTGCAGCCTAGTTCCAAACTGACCTGCTGGAACAAGTAAGTTCACATTGTTTGAGCCCACAAAATCTTGAGCCATGGAAACAATAGTGGGGAAAATTGAATCCCCGTGATGGTAGACAGCTTTCTCAGTCACGAAACCAGCGAGCTGAAGAACCTTGATTTCTCGCTTGAAGTTCTTACGCTGAAAACATCCGTACAAAACTTTTCTCTGAGAAGGCTTCAGGCCGTCCATGATATTCGGAATTGATCTGGCATTGTCTGCAAGAGAGAACAAGATGAGCTCCTTATTGACAAAATTGCTGAAGTTCAGCTCATCTTCTTCATGGTTGAAAAAAGTTCCAGGACAAAATGAAGACAGCCAGTTTTTTCTATCGCTTACGCGGTTTTTGTTAAAAGCCATATCAATCATACAGCGATCTTCTGCACCTTGATGAGTAAAGCTCAACTGATGGCGTTCAAGATTGGAAAAGTACTCCTTCGCTTCTTGATTCGTGGAAGTACCAAGACCTTTGTAGTACTTCGGAACCCAGCCATTGGATCTTCCTTCAACACTATCTTGCCATTCCTGGTATTCTGCAACGGTAAAGAAGACCCTTTCGTGTTTGGTACGCCCGACAAGCTTTGTAGCCTTCATAATTGGGGTAATGAATTCCTGCAGGAAGCCATGAATGGAAAGAAGGCTAGGCCAGAAATGGTCGAAGAAGTTAATAACGAGCCCCTTGATGTGCGAACCATCGTGATCCTGATCGGTCATTATCAAAACATGGCCATAACGAAGAGATTTAACCGTTTCACTGCAGTACTGCTTGTTATGCTGCAATCCTAATATCTTCTTCAAATTATTAATCTCTTGGTTGTCCATAATTTGTTTATGTTTTGCATCTCGAACGTTTAGAAGCTTTCCACGAAGGGGAAATACTCCGTAATAGTCTCTTCCAACAACCGAAAGGCCAGATATGGCAAGAGATGCCGCAGAGTCTCCCTCAGTAAGAATGAGGGTACATTTCGATGCTTCTCGCCCTCCAGCCTTGTTGGCATCCTCGAGCTTTTTGACGCCAAGGACTCGAGCCTTCTTACCTCCATCAGTTTTCGATAATTCTTTGCTCTGTTTGAACTGTGCAAAAGCAGTGATGTTGTCGATGATCTTACTTTTGAGAACCTTCTTCGCGAGGTCCTCAGAAAACTGCCACTTTGAACCAAACTTTGAAGGTTTGGTGGTAAGCGTTTCTTTAGTTTGGGAATCAAAAGCAGGGTTCTCAATGAGGCAGTTGATGAAGAGCGACAAATGGCTCTTAATTTGAAAAGGCTTGACTTTCAGGCCTTTGTTCTTTTTTGAAATATGTTCGGCAACCTTTGATACGATTTGATCAGCGACATGCGTGACATGGGTTCCACCTTTCATAGTCCATATTGAGTTGACAAAGCTAACTTGGCTGAGTTGGCCATCACTAGCTGTTATGGCAACCTCCCACCTATCACTCACGCGTTCATGCAAAATTGAGGTCGACGATTGCTCAGTTTGGTAGAGATTGACGTAGTCCTTAAAACTTTTGATTGGAATGCGACTGCCATTGAGGTACACCTTCAACGAAGAGCTGATCCCAGCAATGTCGTACACACGCTTCTTCAGTAGAGATATTATGTCACTATCCAAGCACGTCATTCCGAACCTAGATAGGTCAGGAGAGAAGGAAATCTTGGTGAAGGATTCCTTCTTTCCATTCGAACGAATCACAGGTTCTTCTTTTTCACTCATGTTATTCCGAAAGACCTGTTTGTAACGCTTTGCACGCTCTGCATCAGCAGTCTCTACTGTGAATTCAGTAGAAAAGATGTTGGCAAGTTTGGCACCAAATCCGTTTCGACCGCCAACAACTTTCTTTTCGTCATCATCATAGTTTGAAGAAGTCAAAAGGTTACCAAATATAAGTTCAGGAACATAAATGTTTTCCTTCTTGTGTATTTCAATGGGGATTCCTGAACCGTTATTCCATATAGATATGTTTTGATTCTCAGCGTCGATTTCAACCTTTATGCAATTCATCTTGGGATCCCTCTGTTTGTGATCAGCGGCGTTAACCAGAATCTCATCAAAAATCTTGTACAACCCTGGCGGGTAAGTGATTTCCTTGTAAACCATGCATTTGGAATCATCATCCCAAACCCACACCGGTTGTTGAACACGTTCAGCAGAGCCGATGTATGTGTCAGGGCGCAGTAAAATGTGCTCAAGCTGGGTCAGCTTTGTGAAGGTTTGTTCAACAGTTTTCCTTTCCCTTGGTAGGGTATTCGAAGAATTGGAAACTCTGAGCGCCATGTTTGCAAAGCGGGATCCCAGAAACGCTCAACTTTGCGCTCGAATGAGGCGATTTCCACTTCGAACCAGGATTGCCGCAGAAAGCGATGACTGACCGGTGAAAGAGAAGCCGGAAAGAAAAGTGGACGGATACGAAGGTGGTCACTTTTGCATTCGGGAGCAGAGGAGCAACATGAAATGCAACACAGGTTACGGGATTGTTGAGGTGTGGTGGGTCTGGGAGAAATGTTCGTTGCTGTTTCTCTTCAAACAGATCTGGTATACGTTTGAATATTCAAACGCAAAGATATGTGTTTCAAATTTTCAGAAGGGCAGCTCCTCCACAGTGCGAACTTCGGTAGTAAACTCTACAGAGCTCACGAGGCTTGCAGTTCGGAAGAATGGGCGAAACGTGGACAGGTACAAGGTTGTGCTTATCTGCTAGGACGACCCGAACGGGTCGCAAAGGCGGGAGCTGGACCGTTAGGTCCTAGCTTAGAAAGCGGCGCTGTGGGTGGCACCATAAGATTCGGGTCTTGGAAGGTGTGCGCAGTGGAAAAGTGACCTTTCTGGCTGTATTTTGAGCGTCTTGCAGCATTACAGAGTTGTGCTTGTCGCCGCCGAATGTTGCGCTCTTAAAACACTGGTTGCGTACAAGGTCGGTCATCCGCCTCCTCTGCGTTCCCTAAAAGTTACCCTTCGCGTCGGTTTCGATCCCCCCACTAGTCAGTTTGCTTTGATTACCGATTCGAAGGGGTCTCCGCCAGCGCTGTTCACCTTCGCCAAAAAATGTCTGAGCACGATTCCGGGTCATCCGGTGCGTCCAATACCATTCCCGTTCAAGCCGGTAAGTTTGCACCTCATCCTAGACGGTGTCTTCCTCTCGAACACGGTTTTGCAATCTGGCGTCGCCACGGCTACTTTGCAAACGAGGCGGGCGAGGATTCGTGACGTGCCAAATCAACTTTGAGCGTAATATGCCTTTTTGCCTTGTTGCGCCACCAAGCTACTTTCGGTGCTCAAGTAAGGGTGTCTTTTTGCTGTGCATGCTCTGCGCGCGTTCAAAAATGGAGCACGCCATTCCTCTACATGGGCTCAACCACTCCTGACCGGGACGGGAATTTCTTGATCGATACCGTTTCACACACGCTCCTGCGAGTTCAAATCAACTTCCCTGCAACTTCGGCTAACTTTTAATGTGTTTTTGTCCTGTACTTTCTGTGATAACTTGCTTGTTGAACGCTTCGTTGTTTAAAAAACGTTCGTGTCATTCTATTCAATTTAACAGGTGCCTTGAAGAAGGGAGCTCATGTCGTTATCAAGGGGTTCGCGTGCAAGATCGTTGAATACTCGACCTCTAAGACTGGCAAGCACGGTCACGCCAAGGCAAATATTGTAGGTGTGGACATTTTTTCCGGGAGGAAGTATGAGGATATCTCGCCATCTTCCCACAACATGATGTCTCCTATTGTGACCCGAAAAGACTATCAGCTTCTTGATATTGACGAGGAAGGATTTGTGACTCTCATGGACGATAAGAATGAAACACGCTCTGATCTCCGCTTGGATTCTACAGTAGATGAAATCCATAAGAAAGTCCAAGAAGATTTCGATGCAGGAAAGGACCTCTTCCTCACTGTCCTTTCCGCTTTGGGTAAGGAGAAGATTATCGCGGTGAAGGAGGTGCAGTAACTGGCTATGACATTTTTTGAGAAACTGTCATTCGTTGATTGATTCTCTTGAGTCGAGGTCTCTTCCGCACCAGTACATCATGAGTACACTAGCTCCTGCACACTTTTCGGACCCGTCTTCAGCGTGACCAACTGTAGATTTGTCCACTGAAAATCACCCTAGTAAATGCATGAAACTCTAAAAGAAGGAAATGAGCGGATGCTTAACCCTTGCGTCGACTCTGTGACTCTCATCTGTGTCAGTTGCCAATGTCGCTTGTTTCTCTTAAGCGACGACTGCTGAGTAGTAGGAATACGGGGGTCACGCGCGTCTACGTTGACGTACAGATTACATGACACGGAATGCGTAATGTGTTCCAGGTACTGCCGTTGCTTCAAGCCTATACCTTTAAATAGTATGTATTATGAGAAACAAGTTTCAGGAGCATTGGTCTGACGAATGTGCAGTTGCTCCGCTTTACGACAGTATTCTACAAGGCGAGTCAAACTTAGTGACACTCAGTGGGCAGCACCCTAACTTGCCTCATCATCCGGTACGTCGTTCTCAGGTTTACGAATAGGCCTTTTATTAGCCCGACGCACCGATTTTTTTGCCATATTTCTCGCTCTTTCCTTGCGTATTCTCCTTGCTTGCCCCCCCGTGTACCGCCTCTTGGCTTCTATGACGGGATTGTCGTCTGGGTTATCTATGACTTCGATGACTCCATTTACCTGATCGCTGTGCTCAAAATCCTCCGCTTCTTGCACAATCTCCCATGTGAAAGTTACATCGACATCGGAATTCTGTTCTGCTGGGTACAAAACAGTGCCCACCCATAAATAACCTTTAGCTTTCTGTATTTGCGACGCAGAAAGCCGGCCATGACGAGAGGCAAAGTCGGCTAACTTCTGACTGCCCGACCGAGGGGGCTCTTCATCAGCTGCTACTTCGTAACCAGGGGCTCTGGTCATATCCATGCCGTAACGAGCGTCAGATGCTGGCGCTCGAGAAATTGAGAACCCAAGAAAGTCGCCCCGTGAAGAGTCTTCGTGAAGAAGTCGGGCTTGACGAGCACATGCGCGGCGGATAACTCCGGAACTGCGGAACATTTTTGTTGTTTCTCCGGAATGAAATGTAGTTCGCGAAGGGAAATATACGTTTTGACACAAAAAGTGATGAGCGATTATTCCTCGAGATAGTGATTTCTCGGGAGGCTAAGTGGAAAGCGCTATGAGCATAGAGACTTCGGAAAGCTTTGCGTTCGCAACCTTTCGCAGAAAACAACAAGCGGGGGTGAAGCGTTGACGCATACGGTGCATAAGACCGCAGGGGTGAAACAAAAGGAAAAACTTCGGACCACTACTGATGAAGGTGGAGGCTGTCCAGCGTCTATTCGACATGAACCTCATATGAGGCCAAAACTGTAGGCTTTTGTGCTGAAATTTAGTTATTCTGATCAGAATTTTTTTGTGTTTTGGCTCAGCGCGGAGGGGTTTCTGCCTGAAATAAAAAATCCAAATCAGGCAAATCACCTTTCCTGTGCTCGTTCCGTCATTGGATGATGCGGTGGAAACTGGCGCATTTCCTAGCTAGAGACAACGGATTCCTTTTGGGGCCGCATTCGCACACCGGTTTCGCATTTCCACAGCGTTTCCTTGTAGATATGGCGTGGCCAAATGCATTGCATTTGCAGTTGGTGGATATTTTATTTATTAGCAGCTTTGCCTACGTCTTCCTTGTTTTGCTGTACTACAAACAATACAAAAATACCCTTGCGTAGGAATCCTCCGAACCGGTAAAATGATAGGGGTGCGAGCGATACAGCGAAGGAAATGATGAGGCATCTAAACGGAAGGAAAAGTGGCGGGGCTGAGGATATCAAGGACAAGTAAGGGAAAAGAAACATCCGGCTGTTGTCATGTCTGGCTAAAAGAACATATGATCGCATCAATACGTCGAAAGCTTTGGCATAGCTTTGACACTCATTCATTTCATTTCCTATCGCACTACACAACCAAAACTTCTTAGAAAACATGACCCCTGGATATTTGCAGCAAAATATGTTTCATTTTCTCACGATAATAACTCACGTAAAAAGAAAAAGAAAGTTCCATAATTCTGCCGACTTGAATGATATCTATTCACTTTGCTCTCTTTCCAGATCCTTTTTTAGGAGGGCCCTTCCCACTAGCCCTCAACATCTTTAGTTTTTCACGCCATCTCATCTGCTTATCAGTCATCTTAAAAGGGTTGTCCTTGTACGCCGATAGCGGTGGGGGATACCAAGATGCATAAAGTGGTCCCCGCAATGGGCGCCTAAGCAGCCGTTCACCGGATCTATTTCCAGGACCCGTTGGATTTTGGTTGTGACCCCATACTTCTGCTGCAATATCTCGCAAGGGGCGACCAGTTGCCGGTGCAATTCCCTTTCTCAACAACTCTATTTGTTCTTGGTCGGTACGCTGGGCTACCGACTCGGAAAAGTTACCCTTTGTGCACAGCGAACGAAGGCCGGAATAATGCGAAAGCCAGCACGGCCGGGTCGTTTTCCAAAAAGTACGCAACATGATGATCATGTGAGAGATAAACTTCAACGCAAATCACTTTGATTATGATTCAAACATTGGATGATGAGAATCGGGCAGTCGATTGCCTGGTGGTGATAAACGATTAAGTGACACGAGTCGTTTTGATATTCACGGACCAAACCCTGATCTCTTCCAAGTCGTCGTATTAATTCCACAGATGAGTGCAGCAGCTAAAAAACAACTCTTTCAGTCTTGCACTGCCGACAGCTCTGCTACGGCCGACAATCACGAATCGGAGCAGGTCGGCAATCATCACTGTTCGGCGATCAACATTTCTACACTTGCCGGCTACTCACACAGAACCCGGTCCGAAAGGGTCACAGTGCACAATTGTACCCTCCGCGGGGGCGTACAGCAATTCTGGCACGTACCCCGAACGAAACGAATAAATGTGTTGTCCTTGTTGGCCTCTCAACGACTCGCTAGAATTGTTGTGCTCTGAACGTGCAAGGTCTCTACGAAGCTAGCTCTAGTAGTCTCTACGTTCGACTAACCTTCTTACCCGCGAACAATGAGTCTTTTGCGTTGCCACAGCGGCCTTCAGAATTCTCTCCTTGCAGGGCCATCCTAATCTTTTGCAAGACCACGCAGCCATAACTATATATCAGCAGGCAACATTTCGGCAGTCTGGTTCACACTGGGCGGAACAGTCTCGCGCTTTGTTTGCAGAACAAAAATGAACTTGGCACAGTGTTCTGTTTTCAACTCTTCCTCGTATATACGGTGTAAAAATCCCCGGAGAACAGCGCGACAAAACCGAAGCGCACACACAGCATCATCACCAACACTGGTGTCAGACATTCTACTAGAAAGAGAACGGGAACTAGAAGATCGTCTACACAGGGTGAAGAACGACCTTCGCTTGATCGCATTCACTCGGGCAACTACCAAGAGTCAGTCTACTCGAAGAGCGTGTCTTTTACGAGCGGCGATACACTCGCGGAGGCGGCGAGCAATAGAGTCGCGCCTGTGCCATGTGCGAAAAATCAGAGAGGATGCACTTCGCGTAAAGAGATTACGAAACGAGGCTCGCACTGAATTGGAGCGTTTCACTGCTGTTGGGATTGATGAAGAGTTGGATGAAGCTGCTTTGCGGGAAGGTTGGAATGACGCAGTTGGTAAATTCGAAGAGCTGAAGAGAGATGTCGTACAGGTTTCCGAGAATTTGGCTCGGGATTGGACTGGCATAGAGGGTACTGAATTGGAAGAAGAACTTGATCAAGAGATGAACGACGCCATGGCCAATAATAGGAACCCCAGCGGGCGTAAGGAAAGCGACACTCTGGAAAGCGACACTCTAGAAAACGACACAGAGCACGAATTGTTTGAAAGAATGCAAAACCCTTACGATTCTACACTAGCTGACGAGGACGATGCACAATCGGAGGAAAATGTTCAATATCGTTCGGAAGTACAGCGTGTGCGGGATCTACTACCAGTGAGGCGTTAAGAAAGGCTGGAACGCTGGACTTGAGATGGTTGAGTAAGTTAATTTAGTTTTAGTCAATTAGATTCTCGAGTGGCGTTAGGAACATGTAAAAGATGAGGTACAGTGCTGCCGTTATGACTCCGCAACAGGTGCTTACTAATTAATGGGGTGACATGTTCAACCCCACCGAGCGCGCTGAGCTTGAATTACGGAGCGAGAATGATTCCAGAGAACGCGCTCCGACGTAAACCCATTTTTCCGATATTGAGGAACTCTGAAGAGTGAAAGGCGGCTTCTGGCCGATTTCGCGGAGAAAGCAAAACACGACATGGCAAGGTGTGTATGGCTACCTCATGAGGGTGGTACATCGGTGGCCACAACATAAGTTTTATTCCTACAAAGGTAATGCAAATGGTGAGGACGGACGGGAGAATTGTGAGTGCCACGTCAGCGATGATGGGAAACGCCGTGGTTGAAACTGTGGCCAGTGGTTGTACGCAAGTCGCCTCCATCTCGACAAGTCGACGACAAGTGTTGTATGTGTAGCCATCGGAAGCATTCTTTTTTGTCCACGCTGATTTGATGCATTTTTGCTACAAACGCCGACGCGTAAAAAAGTGTGACGCGCTCACACGCAGCCTGTAAGCGACGGGCACCGCTCATTGCACGTGCGAAGCGAACCGTCAACGTGTGCGCCTGCGCCTGGTGTCCGCAGTTCACCAGTCTGTGCCCGTTGTGCCGTGGATATCAGCCTCTGCGCGTGGGGCAGTGGTACTGTGCTGATTTGCCCACACAGACCGGCTCAGGACTTCAACTGCGCTCCTATGCCCTTGCTAGTACCAAGTCGCAACCCTCCATCACAGCTTTCCCGCGCCCTTGACCCTTTCGTCTTCGTCGTCTGGCGCCTACATCTCGGCCTCACCTGCTCCCGTTCGTGTTGCTTGTCTGCTGCGCTTCGGCTCTTGGTGCTGTGTTCAGCCTCTATCAAGAATGGTTCAGTTTCGTATTGAGTGCACTTTGCCGTTCTCCGCAGAGCACTTTTGGCGCATTCGCGACGCGCCCTCGTTTCTCGCATTCGTCGTTCAGGATGGCTTGCTGAAGGACATGCGCGCCACAGAACCCATCCAAGAGGTCGATGGATGGGCGTCTCGCGTGCAACACTACACTCCAAAGGACGTGGACTGTCCAGATATGATCCGCACTTTCATCGGGGACACAATGTTTGCTGTCAGCGATGAGCAGCGCTGGAACGCCCGCGAACGTCCGTTTCACCTCCATTTCTTCATTAGACCCACCTTCTTGGCAAATCTCAGCCGCACCTTTGGTGAGCTCAGCCTCGAACAGTGTGGCGCTCAACTTGACCAGCCGTTTTCACCAGAAGAACAGCAGCTAGAAACAAGCAGTGCCGGAAGTACATCCGACCCTGAAAGCGGCGAGGAAAACGACGAACAAACCGCAGTGCAATCTACAAGTGATTATCTGGATGCCTTGTCTGCAGAGGAAAAGAGTGTCCATGTTGTCAGTGGTGAGACCAAGGTCAACATCATGACTCTCGGCTGGTTTATCGAACGCGCCATTGTTCACAATTTGCGCAAGTTCTACGACAAGTACCCTCCCACTGTTATCCGTTTTCGAAAGAAGCTTTATAACGATTTTGCTGATGGTGATACTTCTGTGCCGATATCGGTCGTCATTGATCGATTCATGGAAAGTGAACAGAAACTGAAAGAGAAAACCCCAGGCTTGGAGGATGTCAAGGAAAACGACGGCTTCTCATCATCCGACAGTTGTGACTCTTTGCTACTCAGGGATGACGAAGAAAGTTTTGCAGAAGTGGCACTTCTTCCGGAGTATGATCAACCAAATTAAGTACTGTATGTCATGGGTTTTCTGTCTTCTGCTGGACGGGGCCTTTGACTTGTTCATTCCTCGCCGAATACTTTTCGTTAGTCCTGGATGGCTTTTGGTTAACTTCCATGTATTTAGTTCCTTTTCTTGATTAATCACTAGCAGTGCAGTGGTTATGTTTTTCGCGGACTATGGCCATGGGAAAAGAGCAACAGAATCTCTTACTTTTCCATGCGTTAGGATAAGGCATGCTCGGTGGCGAAACGATTCTAACTTTCGTGTGATGTCTTGCTCCGTGATCCTTTCAAAGGATCGCATTTTTCAGGAGCTTAATCGCACCCCTCTCTCAAACAATATTCTCACTGATCTCATCCATGCGTACTACTCTCTACGTATCCGTAACCTTTTATTCTCTATGCTCTTCGTTTGTAAACAGAAGCGCGAAGTTTGGTGAAATAGCTCCGTTGTTTGTTTTTTAGTCAGCCTCTTTGCAATGCTAGATATTGTCGTCACGCTCTTGCGCTTCTCCGGGTAATTCTAGAATTATAGACAGTGTGTGCCCAAGACACGTCTTAAACATCCGGTAGCCACAGCCACCCACAATTTTCTGTGAAGGCATCGCCTGAGTCTGTGTATTGCTAGCTAGTCACGTGAGAAGTACGTGAGCGTCCAGAAATATTATTGCTACTAGCTAGCTAGTGTTAGCAGCACTGATGTACTCTCCTAGTTGTCGAACGGTTACGCCACACCAATTGAATATCAGACGTTCGACATCCCCTCTCTCTACAGAAACACATGTACCAAGAGAACTGCGTCCGCTTTCGACGCCTGTGGATATTCGTGAGCGGGCTACGTCGCAAGCCTCAGCTAAAATATCAATGGCTTTCTCTGGAAGCGCGCGATGTGTGACATACCGATCTGCACATATTACAGCTGCAGACACTGCGCCATTGGTGATGGAAACCTCATGCATCTGCTCTATACGTGTCTTATGTGCGGCCACTATCCGCATCGATGTTGATATATTCGGGGGTTTCATATGAATCACGCGAAATGACTTAGTGAACTTCTCATCGTAGTAAGTATCAGATTCTATTAATCTCTTGTAAGCACTTCGAATACATGTGCACAAACAGATAACTTTCCTGCCGAATAAAAGAAAGCGAAGCATGTTTTCCAGCGAAACAGGATGTTGCTCTGCTTGTGCTTGGCCTTCTTCATTAACAATTCGATCAACGAAACCAAGGATATCCACATCGTCTATGCATAGTACGATGTGTTCTGGTCCTGCTCGCTCGACGTGCGAAAGAATTTCACATATGGTTTGCTGCATTTGTCGAGCGTCCTTGGAGCCGCCGCTCCAGAAGCAATTTCCAAGCGATAATGTATACACACTGCGAGAATAAATGGGGTTTCCGGAGTCTGTGTCCAACGACGCAAGACGACGAGCAAGACCTAGGGATATGGAACGCTTTCCAATGCCAGGCTCACCAACAAGTAGTACAGAATTTCCCTTGGATATGGCGTGAAGGGTCTCGTCAAGAATATCGTCATATCCTTCGAAGGGGAATAATACCTCATCCTGTACGCGGTCCGAAATGCAGTAAACGTGAGGATAGGCAAGGAGCATTGCAAATTCATCACGACTCCCAGTGGAACGGGATGGCTGGTCGCCCTGAACGTCCATTGCAGAAGATTGGCTGTTTAATCAGCCTGCAAAGAGGAAGCCTGTTACACAAGAAGCGGGGTCAGACTTTGGAATGGCGTTGTCACAATTCGTTCGGTTTTTGGCAACAGAGGGCAGTCACTCTTTCTCTGAGTAAGGATTCTTCTCGCAAGGAAATATTCGTGTCAATCATGGTCGCATTGTTCATGCTTCTCTACTTGAGGTGCAAGCTCCAAAAGTAGACAAACGTTTGCACTAAAAACAGAAAACGACACGGGGCGTATTCCCGTTCCGAAAATCAAAAACCGGCCCGCAGAATCAAAGCTCGAACTTAACGCCTCTGACCCACTTTTTAAGGTCTTCTACTTCTTGTATTAATCCTACAGAACGAGTTTTGGTCACAAATATCGCTACGGACCTCGTTATGAAACCCATCTCACTCTCTAGTCTCTACGATTGCTTTCGAAAGCTGGACCGAATTTTGGTCGGGGTCTTACAAAACTTTGACGTGTCGTGCACCGGGGTTTGGATGCGGCTGGTCCAAAATTTGATGTTGAACGCGTTCGAATACGAACGAGGAACGACGAGGCAACGCAGTGGGCCTTTCGTGGCATACATCTATGGCAGAAGCCTTCACACTTCCTTGGAAACACCTAACTTCCAACACCGACCTCTCTTCTAGCTCACGACTGCATAGTAAGCTAGAATGTACGTTTCTGTGCTCAACTACAATGGAAGGCCAGTAATATCGGATATGATTAGGCCGTTCTGAGAGAAATGCAAGAATACTGTTAGTAATTCACGTTCCAGAACTCCAGTTGTATCCAAAGGAAAATATTAAGTCCCCAACATCTGAGAGGTAGGAGTTTCTGAATTTCAGAGCTATAGAAAGCCAAAAGTCATGTTCCATGGGGTCTTTCCGAACATCATGAGGATTGACGGAGAAGATGACCGCGCCCAGGGTGGAAACCCCATCAACCTGTCTAGTGGCAGCAAGTGACTCACTTTAAATTGGTTTATTTTCTCAACCGGCTAACTTTTGAGGACGCTCTCAACAGTTTCCTCAGCAGTGTCCGCAATTGCCTTTCTTAGCAAATATCGAGGTACTGCTTCATACACCCACTGTTGTTGGTAAAAAGATGCTCTGCGTTCTTCTTCAGGGTTTCTACCAGTACTGCCACCCAACACCTTCAAGTCCCTAGTTTGACTCAGAATAAGGTGATTAATGAATTGGACTGGGTTGGAGCAAAAGCCCACGAAGAAATCCCTTCGCTTTTTATGCTCGGCAATCTTCTGAAGAGCAACCATATGCTTTTCACTGAGTGCCTCATATTCCGTTGATTGCGGGAGACCCAGGCCAAATGTCCCAGCCTTTCGAGCAGATTCAATCAAACTTGTGTCCTGTACGTTCACTTCGATGTCGTAGCAATCCTGATTGTCCACCACATCTCCACTTAGCCTTACCTCGTACTCAATTTGCACAGGTTCCAGTGGGCCCATATGGCTCTTGATGATTGCGAATAATTGTTGCAGCTTCATCACCTCAACAGTCTGGTTGACAGGGCCAAGAAGAGTCTTTAAACCGGTATCCAAGCGAACGGCTGTGCGGTCGTCGACGCATTGAAGCCTGTTCTTTTTCACGTATTGCCATACGCTATTATAAATATTTTTCTTTGTCTCCTTCTTAACTCCGATCAGACGTGACAAAGGCCATGATATGCGAAATTGCTCTGGTTTATGATCTACAAAAAGATAAATCTTCGCTGTGAATTCTTTTGATCCGGCCCGTGATATTTCAAAGCCATTTGAAGAAGGCTCTCCATCCTTCCGCTTCCATTCAATCATATTATTTTCCGGATATAGATCCTTGTCAAGCTCAACAATAACTTTGCTGAATATATCAGAGCACTTAGGTGGAGGACCAATCAACACACTGGCGGGCTCTGATGTCTGATATGCGCCAGGTATGGTTGATGGCGTTTCTCCTGATGACACTCCAAGCGGTCCAGGTGTTGTTGTGAGACCCGGCACCCCAGTAGCTTGGTATTCACCCACATCGCCTCGTTCCCTATCGTTTGATGGATCTTTTTTCGGCAGTAGTTGACCTTGAATGCGCAGAGACCAGGACGCGACATCTTCTGACGTGACTCCTGGAGTCTGAGGCTGCGATCGGTATGTGTTAAAGACATAAAGTCTGAAAACGCGCTTTTCGGAAAAGAATTGTGATTTTAGCATCTCCTTGATGTCTTGTTGTTTGCGCATGAGTGCTAGATCAAGACGCTCCTCCATTTCCATGAGCTTTTTGTATGCCGGGGATTCGCCCGAGAGAGTCACCGCCGACTTTCGGGCCGCCTCGACATTCACCTTGGACGGATGCGAAGAAACGTGGCGCTTCCGAGCTGGTTCTCCCCCTGGCCCCAGGGAGGCACGCGCTCGTTTTCGACGCTCAGAGGCAGATGCTAAGAAATCTGCCGCTGCTCTTCCCACGTCGCTTTCGGAGTTAAGGGCATCTTCTTTTTCTCCTGAAATTTCCATGCTGGGAAGCATTTGACCAAGCGTTTGAGTGCCCGCTTGTTACGTCACGTTTCGCAAGCTCGACTCAAACCTAGGTCAGGCCTGATATACGATTTAGACGGAAACTAGGAACTGTTCTCCCGATGGAGACCTACGAAACGCTTCAATTTGCAGCGAGACTACTTGCAGACAAGAAGTACTTGCTCTAACTTTTCGTTGCCAACAGAATTTACATGGAGGCATGGGGCGGTTAATTTAAAAAACAGGAAACATCACTGTGCAAATTGAGGTCTGTTCAACGGTTGAACTTGCGTTGCCAGCGTGCTGAGCTGTACTGTTGTACAACCTTCTCAACTTGATAGGTCACCAAGTACAGTATTTTTCTACATCCTTTCCTGGGCTCTCAAAGTTTAGCGGGAAACGCTAACCCCGTCCTCCGTCCTTCTTTCAGCGACTCATCCCGGAACTGAACTGGTTTCGCTCACAGCCCCTTCTGCGGTTGTCAACGAACGTTTCAGAATCACCTACGTTATCTTTTGAAAACGTGTTGAAGTCCTGAGAAAACATCACACCACTTCGTCTGCTGCAAACTTCGACAATCTGAATTCGATCACGGGCCAACATCAAAGTGAACTCTCCTTCTCTTGAGCAGAGCACGGAGCGCCTAAAACGTTCCCTATTGCTCCAAATAAGAATTCATTAACTCAAAGAGCGGTATGCAAGTCGAAGCTAGACCATCCGTGCACAACAATGGATACTATGATGCGTCAAGAGACCATGAATATGAAGTTCAGGGTAGGGAAACGGATTATTTGAATGGAGATGGATTTGCCGAAGAATCAGATGAAGCGATTGAGGAAGAAGATGACCCAATAACAGAAGAAGATGCATGGACTGTCATCGCTTCTCATTTCAAGACAAGAGGACTTGTTGGCCAACAACTTGATTCGTACGATGTCTTCATGACAAATACCATGCAGGTAAGACCGAAGATCTTCGAACACATTTCTAGCGAACCTCAAACAGAAGCATGACACCGGAACGACAACTAACATTAGGCATATATATTGCCTCTTACCTTTTGTGATTTCTCTAACAGGATCTTGTGGATCAATCACCGGATATTGAAATCATTTCCGAAGACCAGCACTTACCCGGAGAGATAGAGCAAGTGACTGCAAAACGAGTTATAATAAGATTTGGTCAACTTCGTATGGGTCGTCCAGTGTTTCAAGAATCCACTGGTGAAGCTCAGCTTCTTTACCCCAACCAAGCCCGACTGAGAAGCTTGACATATGCGGCGCCCTTGTACTGTGAGATTTCGAAAACCGAATTGGAAGTTAACCCTGACACTGGAGAGGAGGTTCAGCTTGGTCAAGAGACAAAGCCGGTATTCTTCGGAAGAATTCCCCTCATGCTGCGATCGAGATTCTGCCTGTTGGCTGATCTGAAAACCGATAAAGAACTGAACAAAATGGGCGAATGTCATGTGGATCAGGGTGGATACTTTGTTATCAATGGTTCTGAGAAAGTACTGCTCGCTCAGGAACGAATGTCCACTAACCACTGTTTCGTGTTCGTCAAGTCCATGCCGTCCACCTATTCTCATGTGGCTGAAGTTCGATCTGCGTCCGAAGCAAGCAACAGACCAACGACCTCTCTCCAAGTGAAACTCAAATCTCGTGGAAAAGGAAGGGATGGGCTTTCAGGCTCAACGATTCATTGTCAAGTGCCGAACATACGCGAGGAAATACCTGTGGTAGTTCTTTTCCGCGCATTAGGATGCGCCAATGACAAAGAAGTCATGAGTCACATCTGTTACGATTTATCAGACGATGAACTCATGACTTCTGTCATGCCTTCCATAGAAGAAGCACAAGATATTCGTGATGTTCTAAGCGCCCTTGACTTTATAGGCAGAAGAGGTCCCGGAAAGGGAGGCCTTTCTCGAGCAGATCGTATAAAGTATGGAAGAGATGTATTGCAACTAGAGCTTCTCCCTCACATTGGAACTGAACCTGGTTCTGAAATGAAGAAATCATACTATTTGGGCTACATGGTGAACAAGCTACTGCATGTGGCACTTGGTAGGCAGCGTGAAGATGACCGTGATCATTATGGTAACAAAAGGTTGGATCTGGCAGGACCACTGTTAACGACTTTATTCAGACAACTGCTGCGAAAGCTAATGAAAGATGTTAGGGCCAATGCAAAGAGAATTATAAATGCAGGTGGTGATGTAGATCTTAACTCTCTTGTTAAGTCTTCTATTATTACCAATGGGCTCAAATATGCTCTTTCCACCGGAAACTGGAACTCAGCCGGCGGTGCTCCTACAAAGACAGGGGTCTCGCAAGTACTAAGCCGACTAACGTTTGCATCTTCTCTTTCTCATCTCCGCAGAATGAATTCACCTATTGGTAGAGAAGGAAAGCTTGCAAAGCCTCGGCAGCTTCACAACACTCACTGGGGCATGATCTGTCCAGCGGAAACCCCTGAAGGGCAAGCTTGTGGATTGGTTAAGAATCTGGCTTTGATGGCCTACATCTCTGTAGGGTCACAGGCAGAGCCTGTGCAAATCTTTCTCGAAGAATGGAGTACACATCAGCTAATGGAAATTGCCCCTGGCCAAGTAGCTAAAGCGACTAAGGTGTTTGTGAATGGGGCATGGGTAGGAATCCACCACAAAGCGGAAGGTTTGGCAGATACGTTGAGGAGCCTGCGAAGGAAAGGTGATATAAACTTTGAAGTTTCTATTGTTATGGATCATCAACGGCGAGAACTTCGAATTTATACGGATGCTGGTCGTATTTGTCGACCCTTGTTCGTCGTTGAGCAGGACAAACAGAAACAAGACGAACGTGGTTGGCGTAAACCACAGCTCAAGATACGAAGGCGTCACGTTCTAGCCCTCGCTAGCGCAGAGGATGAAGGAAGTCAATACTTTGATCAGGACATTCGCGCCTTTCACAGCTTACTAGTTCTAGGGCTAATTGAGTACGTAGACTGTGAGGAGGAGGAAACAATCATGATTGCGATGCTTATCAGTGACTTGGAAAAGAAGAACCATTCCGCAATTTACACTCACTGTGAGATTCACCCTGCCATGATTCTTGGTGTGTGTGGATCAATCATTCCATTCCCTGATCATAACCAAAGTCCTCGTAACACATACCAATCAGCTATGGGGAAGCAAGCCATGGGTGTTTACATAACGAACTTCAGTTTGAGAATGGATACGCAGGCTCACGTGTTATATTACCCCCAAAAGCCACTTGTTTGTACGAGGGCCATGCAACATTTGAAGTTCCGAACTTTGCCCTCCGGCATCAATGCGTGTGTCGCAATCGCTTGTTACTCTGGTTATAATCAGGAAGATTCCGTGATTATGTCCCAGTCAGGGATTGATCGGGGCCTATTCCGATCCGTGTACTTTAGGAGTTTCCGTAATGAGGAGAAAAGACACCTTGCAGGCGTTCAAGAGCGCTTTGAGGTTCCTGATTATCATGACTGTGTGGGTATGAAACCTGGGGCGTATGACAAGCTTGATGCGGATGGTTTAGTGTGCGAAGGGACTCGCATTGCCGGAAATGATATTCTCGTCGGCAAAGTTACTCCTCTCACTGAAACTCCAGGAGCTCCCCCGGGTACAGAGAGCGTTGCAAAACTTGCGGGTGCGAAGACGAAAAAAGATCTTTCTCAAGGTGCAAAATCAACTGAGAACGGTGTAGTTGACAAAGTACTGTTGGCAATGAATGAAGAAGGTGCCAGATTTGTCTCGGTAAGGCTACGTTCTGTAAGAAAGCCTCAGATAGGAGACAAATTCTCATCGAGACATGGTCAGAAAGGAACAATTGGAATTACCTATAGACAAGAAGATATGCCTTTTACATCAGAAGGAATAATTCCAGACATCATCGTTAACCCACATGCTATCCCATCTCGAATGACGATTGGCCAATTAATTGAATGTTTGCTAGGGAAAGTATCTGCCATTAAGGGTACTGAAGGGGATGCAACCCCGTTCACTAGCATCACTGTTGAAGATATTGGGAAACGTCTTCTTGAAGCTGGATATCAACCACATGGTTGGGAGCTCATGCACAATGGGCACACTGGCAGACCACTAGAAGCTCATATTTTTCTGGGTCCTACGTATTATCAACGTTTAAAGCATATGGTGGATGATAAAATACATTCTCGGGCAACTGGTCCGGTAACTTTGTTGACTCAACAACCACTGGAGGGTCGTGCAAGAGGAGGTGGCCTTCGATTTGGAGAAATGGAGCGCGATTGTCTTATTTCGCATGGCGGAGCAAGCTTTTTGCGGGAACGTCTCATGGACATGAGCGATAAGTACCGAGTTCATGTCTGTGATCTATGCGGCCTTTTTGCCATTGCAGATCTGCGAAAAAACACGTTTCATTGCCGAAATTGCAATAACAGCACAGCCATCAGCCAGGTTTACATTCCGTACGCATGCAAGCTCCTTTTCCAGGAGCTAATGGCAATGTCAGTGGCTCCCCGGCTCATGGTCAAAAAGGAAGAGCTACCAAAAAAGAAGCGCAAGGCGGTAAATTAGCCTTCATGCCCAGGGGCCAATTTCCTCTTAGGGCTTTTCGATGTACATAAAAGTAACCGTATATCACTACCTGCAATACTCAGATTTTGAAGGAAGCGTTAGGTATCGGGCGACGGTCTTGCTTGACGAAGATGATGTCGTTATGGCTCGTAGACTCGCTACCGTCAAGGTATATGGCACGAGGCTCGTTCCTGCCAAGAGTACCAGAGCTCTACCCAGAGCAACGTGTAAAGCTCTAGAGACTAGAGATAGGGAGGAACACCGCTTGTATGCGTATCTACTTGAGTCGCCAGTGTACGAAAGAAGATCTAATCGGGCTCTCACAGAAACATACATTCTTAGGCTTGCACACGAGGTAAGGGTCGCTAATCCTTATCTTTGGTATCAACGGTACACACGTGGTGGTCGAGAGCGCAGCGAAAACCAGTGGTTGATGGCCAAAATTAAAAGTTTATGTTTCAAACCGATTTGGTAGTTTTCTTTGCTTCGGTTCTGCTGTCCGTCGTGCCAGAGTCCCGGTCCTGGCTCTACTGTGCGCACTGTACTTAGGCGCCTGGGGCGCGGTCCGAACTCCTCCCAGTGGTCTGCATCGGGGTTTGCGGTGGGCACTGCTTCTACGTTGGCACGGACTCATCGGGGCGAACGTGGTTTGCCTTCCTCACGCCAGGAGGGCTTTCGGCACCGCTATCGCGTCATTCCCGTTCGCGCGGCCGCGGTTCATGGCCAGCGCCGCCACGGTGGCGGCGGCCGTCGCCACCGCTCCCCAGCGTGTCATCACCGTCGCCGCCATCCAATTCTCCTGCACCAATGATATAGAGTCCAACTGTCGACGAGCCGAGAGTCTCATTCGCGATGCCGCGCGCAAGGGTGCCAACATCGTCCTGCTCCAAGAACTTTTTGCATCGCTTTATTTTCCGATCGATCAGATGGATTGCTCCCGTCTCGCAGTATCTCTAGAAGATGAAAAGTCGTACATCATTCGTTTTCAGAGCCTTGCACGCGAGCTAAGTGTTGTCCTCCCGATCAGCTTTTATGAGCGTTCAAAGTAAGTTGAATCATTAACCGGTTGTTTCTACTCGCAAATGCGTCACATAACGATGCAAGCTTTTCGAGCATATCATCATCTTAAAAACACATTGCATGCGCAGCATAAAATATCATTGACTCTAACCTTTAACCATTCTCACTTTGTATTTGTATTCTTTCCTCAGCAATGTATTTTTTAACTCACTTGTGGTGATTGATGCAGACGGTAGCCAATTAGGCCTCTATAGAAAATCACATATTCCAGATGGTCCAGGCTACCAGGAAAAGTTCTACTTCAGTCCCGGAGACACTGGATTTCGAACTTTCAAAACTCGATATGCTGTTCTTGGTGTTGGAATTTGTTGGGACCAATGGTTTCCAGAAGCCGCGCGATGTATGGCCATCAAAGGTGCTGAGCTCTTGCTTTACCCGACAGCAATAGGTTCCGAGCCTCAGGACCCAGCTTTAGATACATGCTCCCAATGGCAGAAATGTATGCAGGGGCACGCTGCCGCCAATATGATCCCGGTTATCGCTGCAAATCGTGTTGGCAAAGAACTCGGAGTCACATCTGACATATCAATCACTTTCTATGGTTCGTCGTTTATGACCGATCATACTGGATCCATTGTATCAGACGCTGGCCGCCATCAAGAAACAGTGCTCTTGCACACGTACAACCTAGATGAAATGAGAACCGCTCGAGCGCAATGGGGTATTTTCCGTGATCGTAGACCTGATCTGTACACTTCACTCATAACCTTCGACGGAGGAGCAGGGGATGTGCTCGCCCAAGAGAGACGCACCCCCACCACTCTTCCTCCGTACACCGCCACACCGCGTGTAGGTGTCGCACCAGCTGCTATTACGGTTCCAGGATTAACGTCGGCTCAGAAGAAAGTTGAGCCGGAGTCGCTTGTCAATTCTCACACCATGGTACCCGTCGTAGATGATGCTCAAAGAAGAGTCGTAAGCAACACCTTTGACTTGCATGAGGCCTCATTTATTGGAGATGTGAAGGCCAGTGCTCAGCGAAGGCCACGAGGCCGGTGTTGGGTGTGTCGCGCCAAAACCACATATGAGTGCAAGCTCTGCCAACCTGGCCCCGTACCTCTCTGTAATCGCACAGCTCGGGAATGTTGGTGGAAGTATCATGCCGGTGAAATCACGCAATACGTCCCGAACAAGCGTGGGCGGAAACGGCGGAAACCTGAACAGTCTGAGGACCATACTAGAGAACAATCTATTCCGGAAGAAAGCGAGGAAGATGCAATCGTCAATAAGCAAACTGAGGCTGACGCAGCCAATGTGAACGCTTTGTTGGGATAAGAAATGGCCAAGTATAGTATGAATTCTCATGCTTCATGATTCGGTGAACGGCGCTTGCCCTGAGCTCAAGCTGTCGAAGCAGATTGTCCCTTGTTGACGTGAGGTGTGCTTATTCGGGCTTGAATGTCTCTCAAGCACCACTTCTTAAACAATGTAGATACATTTCAGATTACGTATAGTAGTGCTAAACCCATTTGAATAGACTTATTCGGTCTAGGAAACTCGACCGCCTTTCGCAATAATTTGTCTCATCAGATCTGCTCGTTCTTCCTCAAGCTCCTCATAACGTAACTGACGCTTTGTAGTCTCTTCACGTAACTTGCGTCTTGCATGTTCGAGTTTCCTCAGGTCAGTGCTTTCCGCTCCGCTAAAGTCCTTGAAGTAAGCTGGTATTGGGTAGGACGGTTGCTTAATTCTTAAGTTTGGACCGTGTGGTATTGTCTTGAGCAATCCATGGAGCGTTTCTGGGGGGTCTTGGAACACAATTTCATCGTAGTGTTCCGAAACCACTGGATCCGGAGAAGGTTCACCCAAGTTCTCAAAAAGTCGAAGTGGGTGAAAGAACTCAACGGGCTTTTCTGCAGAGTCTTGAAAGAACACTCGTATGACTATTTCAAATTCTCCCCATCCATAAGCCTGGACTTCGTATGGCATCTCAGTCACTCGACGGACTTGAGGTTCAAAAGACTCGTGGAGAACAAACTCCACATGGCGAATAAAATGAGAAAGATCAGCTGGTTGCAAAGGCCTGAGGTAAACAGTCCACTCATGGCTTCGCGACTCCGTGCCCTTATCTCCAAGGTGTTTGGCATAGGAGCCATGCACGACGGGGATGTGAAGGTTGACGCCCTTGACTCGCTTCATTCCAAGAGAGTCCTGAGGTGGTAGCACGGATTGCGTGATAAAGCAAAACTGAGAACGTCGTGCCGAGTAACGAACAAGTCCTCGCCAACCGAGAGGCGCCAGTCGAAACGCTTTCAAGCATCTGCGTGTGTGTTATGCCCCGCCAGCAGTTTCCACATCGACGTCAGCAACTCCAGAATCGCTATGGGGGCCGGAGCTGCGATCAAACGCCCCGGATACTGAGCTGGTAGGTTTATTATTTTAATTCCATAGAATTAAATTGATCCGTTCGATTGTCACGACCCATGTCTTGGCTACCCACGAAGGTAAATGTTTTTTGCTTCACGTTGAACAGCGTTCACCGTTATCATTGGCGGCGGCGCATCACCGTTGATGCGAAAAGCATACAACTGTGGTCGGACCTTAGCCACCTCCGCATTGTGGAGCACGTTCGTACTCTATCCTACACAGGCGCCCTCGAGCCGAAGTCGCAAACATGGAAGGCCGAAGACGGACAATACCTCGTTCTGCACGAAGAGCGACCGTCAAACAAGAGCAAAAGCAATTCTCCTCTCAGAGTATCGTGGCTATCACCGGAAATCGATATGTACCAGACTTCAACCCGAAAGCGAAAGAATCGTCTCTAACTGTTCCTCTCCTTTCGAATCCCGCCTTTCAGACCCTTTCCACCCGCGCACCAGCCCTATCGTTCACTTCGGCATCGCAGACTTGTATTCGATGGTTACCGAATACGGCGGAACATGCAATTGCCTTAGTCGGTAGCGGCGACGGCGAAGTCGATACGCTAACTTTCTACGGCGTGACGGCAAGACATGAGATGGCCTGCAAGAAAATTAGAGAACTGCCTCACAAGGGGAAGGTTAACAAAATCTGTGTCACCGACGAAGGGCAAGTGTTCACTGCCTCTTCGCAAGGTGCCGTGTATAGTTTGTCTGGAATTGATCCCGACAAAGCAGAAATACGCCACGTTTACGATATGGAGAAATATGAAAAGATGGAAAGTATCTCATCTGTGGCATATTCACGGGTTGGTTTGATTGCTGCAGGGGTTCATGGAAGTTTAATGATAATCGATGTCACCACAGGACAATCAAACGGATTACAGTTTGACGAAGTCGGTTTTCGAGACTTGGTAAGCGTTGACGAGAGAGGAACTGAAATAATCACCGCGGGCTGTGATGTGGCTGTCTGGGATGTGCGAAGCGGTGATCGAACCGACCTTGTTCACCCTGGAAAGTCTGTAGCTACTTGCGTTAATACAGACCCAGGTCAGCCACATTTTGTTATGGGCGGCATGCGAAACGGAGAGCTAGTTATCTGGGATCGCAGGTCAGATAGTATTCCGCTAAATCGGATAGGACTGCACTCCGGGCCAATATGGGACCTAGGAGTAGTAAGCAGTTCGCGAGCGGGTTTGCTTTTGGCATGCGGTGAAGATGGAAATATTCGCATGGCAGACTTCGCCAGTGCGGGAGATCGCGGTGGTTTCGGAAGTATAGAACGCGCGTACTGCGATCAAGGTGAATTCTGGCGGGCTCAGTTATCTCAACTGGACATTTCGAACCTTGTTCGAGAGATGATGGCAGTGAATAGCGTCGACGCACATCGCGATGCCGCCTTGTTTGCCTATGCCACCGATTCTGGCATAGTGGGATTCGGTTCTTTGTCTTCGTGATTGCAACATCGACGTCTCGCACCTTGCTGTGAGCCGTGCACCGAAGCTGGTGGGGTCTACGAACGGGCATTTGGCTTGCGTGCCATTTTGCTGTTTTGCTCGTGTGTATTCACACTGTCAGGACCGACCGGGTTCATTTTTGCAAAATTGAACTTGGCCACAAAACATCACGAACCGATTGAAACGCTTTCGACTACTTCAAGCGAAGACTTTGCAGTCAACAGTATTGACATGCTCGTGACCCGGTGGGCAAAGTATTTGGTTTTCAAGCGCCCGAAGAAATCACAGCTCAGGGCGAGGAGTTGAACTGTGGCCGCAAACATTTCGCAGTGCTTTACAGTCGCTGGTTCTTGTGTGCGGATTAGAAATCCTCCGTGAACTGATCGAAGTGCGTCGAGTCTGGTCGTTCCGACCTGCCAGCTTCTCGCAGTGCATTCACACCTGTTTTACTTCGAATTAATTGTTGCCGTCAAACGCCTGTGTCTTTCAAATTATCCCTTCCGCAAGCTACAATGGACTCTTCGGAAGCTCCATTCCCCCCTCCAGAGGCGCTTTCTCGCGCCGTTCTTGTGCGCAACATATCGCCGTTAGCAACACAAGCTGCAATTGAAGACTTCTTTTCATTTGTGTGTCCGATTGATACATTACGCCTACGCTCTATACGTTCACCAAACGGCGTGGACTCATCTCAGGAGGCTGTCGTTGTTTTCACTGAGCCAAGGGCGAAGGCTGACGCAATTGTCATGGACAAGTCTACTATTGTTGATCAAGCTGTCGCGATCACCGCGGTACCCGAAGACTACGATTTTAATGTACTTCCAGAGTTAACCCCTAATGCAAACGCGATTCTTCCCGGATTCTCTGATATCGGGGGAATCTTCACTGGGGTGAGTTCAGTCGTTGCCGCCGAGGTGCAGAAAGCCGGAAAATTGATTGGCGATGTAACCGATACTGGTGTTTTAAAGTCTGCAAAGGAACAAGTTGCAGCCGCTGGCCAACGCACCCGCGACTTCGCAACAGATCTTGATGGAAAATGGCAAGTCACCAGCAACGTCCGTACCTTTGCCGAAAGCAGCAAGGCAAACGCAGCCTTCGTGGCCAGCACTGTCGCAACCCAAACGAAGCACGTAGCCCAACGCGTTGACGACAGCCTACACCTTTCGGAACAAACTGAAAGACTTGCAGAAAGTGCTAGGCAAAATACAACTTTGAACGACAGCTTCATGGCTCTAAGAGGTGGTTTCATGAATCTCTTTGCGCAAACTGGATTAAGTGAACAAGAGGCTGCCCAAAATCCACAAGGCGTCTCAAATGGATCACCCACAAGTCCTCCATCATCTACCCCTGTGGGTGGTACAGGTACAGCCAACACGACAAGTAATCCACAATAACACGAATACTGTAGTGTCAGTTTTATTCCAGACATTTATGGTTGACTAAAGATCTCTTTGCAGTGAAACGATTATCCTTGCCCACACTTTACGTCCGCAGCGTGCGCGGCGGGATGTGTGCGATTTGATTGCCCATCGCATTTGACTGAAGCCAGAAGAAAGGCTCTATTTCTCGCCGGACTCCTCGGATGTTATGTGCTACGTTTCGATTCGGGTTCCCGACCATTCTTTTTAGTGTGCCAAAAATGAAATATAAACGCTCAAGCTGAACAACGAGTGCAAGAGAGCGATCAGTGGTGTAGGAACCCCAAATCACCCTCAACTCTACACTGTCGGACCGCTACCTGTACGACTCTTCTCGCCAAGTCTTTGAGATCTACGCTGAGGCGCTGATATGAGGCACATTCTCTCAAATTCTTCAACGAAGCAGAGCTTTCTTGGTCTTCGTCTTCTGGTATCTCGAAGTTGGACCCAACGTTTTCTCTACGTTGTATTGTCTCGTTCCAGAACATTTGTGCACCCCGCTCCCAAGAGATAAGATATTGAGTCAATGAAGGGCCTCCGTTTGAGTTGTAGTGTTCTACGCATGCCTTAAACACCTCATTATCGGCTTGAGACCGAATTAGTTCATACTGGGCCCCATACGCGACTGATAAGTTCCGGAAAATATCCGATTTGAATCCGTAGGGCATAATTTCAAAGACATATGACTCCGGTTTAAGGAACATGAAATTGGAGTTTGCATCTCCATGAGATGCCACCACGATGCTAGATTGTTGTACAACTGATACCTGCTCATGGAAGGATGAGTTATCGAAGAAGACTTCTTCTGCCTCTATGCGCACAGTCGGATCGATGTCCGACACTTTCTTTCCAAAGGATTCTATAGCTCTCGTCAAAATGTCACCTCCTATCATAAATCTCTTTCCAAATCGATTCAAAACCAAAACCTTGCATATGCATGGCATAATTGAGTTCCGGACTCGACCTGTGATGTTTCTGGACAGGCCATTCAAAGAAAAAAAGCGATGTGTTCCAGGGAATAAATTGCGAGACATGTCACTAGTTCGAACATTCGTAGAAAGCACTGAGCCAAAACATGAAGCCGTTGAGCGAACCTTCCATCCGTAAAGTTCTTTCATGTCCACAATCTTTAATTTGCCCATGACACTGTTTCTTATCAGTCGCAGGAGGCTTTTGGGCCACTGATATTCCTTCGAGTTTGCAATACGTGCATCAATTAAAAGCAAGGGATTAAGCGAAGTGTTCTCGATATAATGGTGTCGATATCCGGTACAAGTGTCGGGATCGCTCGACAAACATTGAAAACTGAAATCGGTAGACCTCTCTGAAGGTAAGAACATCTCCATCATAGAAATGTACGGAGCAATATCGTAAGCTAAGAACTCACGTTTCCCTCGAGGTATATTTGCTCCTATCACATCCATTTCTTCATACTCATAATTTAAAGTTACCTTGGCTTTTGTTCCCCCAGATCTTGAAACAAAAGTGGCGGATAGCTTTTCATCTTCTAGCGCAAATAACATCTTCTGAATACCGCACATTTCAAGTTGATAAGAATATTTTTTCATCCAGGACGGCAGAAGCATGGAACCATCTCCAACGCGACATACGTTGTGTATTCTGCAGAAAGAGTGGTTTGCGTCAATACTTTCATGTCGTCCAACTATGAGAGCGGGAGGAACAGCAATGACTGCTGAAACATTCAGTACCATCAGCACGGAAAAGATATACACATGTTTCTTTCGACAAACAAACGAGTATACGTCGTTGTTAAGAAAAGAGAGCCACTCATTGCATCGAGTCATAGTGGAGCAAACGACATAGAATCGTGTCGGGGCCAATACAAAGATGTGGGCCTTTGAAAGATATAGTGAAGTACTCAACTTGGAGGGTCGCTCAAAAGAAGTAAAGCATTTACACAACCGAAAACCTCCCAGAGCAGCCACTCAACATTTTTGTTTTTCGTTTCTCTCACCTCTTTCAGGACTAGGGTAGTCCACTATACTTGCTCTGGCAGCATAAACAATGGATAAACGGGAGAGTGCACTGCTTCTTGGTAGCCTGCATTGAAAGCAAAAAAAGTATGACAACAAGGAGGGTATGAGCAGCTTCCCTTCACGAGGTGTGCCTGACTTTTATCTATCAAATAGAATCAAACTGAGTACAGATTATGGCCTTTCTGAAGAGAGAAGATTATCTTAATATAGCATTCCATAACTGTACCAATACGACAATTGAATTCCATAGGAAGAGAAAGAAATGAGGAAGCAACAAGATCTACGACGGAAACCAAGATCGGGCTACATGAGGTGGCAAGAACGCCAGGATATCGTACGCGTGTGTTTCGTGCTCTTTCTGCTTTTTGGCATTTCCCTTTCCGTTATTGACCTCCGTTGGAGATCCGTCTGCGTTCTCATTTCGTTCGGATCTGTTGAGAGTAGATCGGAGTCAGGCATAGTACGTAAAGGTGAATTGCACGTCCCGTTTCTCTTTCGGCGTGCATCCCTTCTTACAAGGTGAAACGTGCTGCAGAACGTTTCTGAGCAAACAAATGCTCTCTTCCGAAAAAGGCCACAACGAAAGTATTCATCACTCCATGTCTCTCTCTCTCTCTATTACGGCCATGCCACGTTCTATTAATACGTAGCAAAGAACGTTACTTTTGGAATAAACCTTCTCTCACTAAAACGGCCAACACTCTATCAGGCCAATTGATGATAATTCTTCAAGACCAAGGCCTTAGCCTTTGCAAAGAGAAGGAAATACAACCTTCTCGACAGTACCCGTTTTGGACTCCATAACACATTGTGGTATCCAGTAATGAAAATATTCGGTGTACAATTGCATATCAACCGCTTCCCAGTTATCACCGATCCAAAAGGGTGTAACGATAACGTGTGTCCATGTATCTACTAGAGAGGTCGCGCTGGTCTAATTCTCCAATTAATATTACCGCTCGACACTTCAAGAAACCTCTGTTTATTACCAGCTCGTCCATCAATGAAAAATGTATCTACACCGGCGGACGAGGTACTTCAGAAATGGAAGCGTGTTGCTGCAGAATACAGAGTACGGCATTCCTGCGAAGGTTCCTGGTCTAGACGTCGCAAAAATATATATTTCCTCTTGATGAAGCATCTACGCTAGTAGACAGTGCAGAAGAACATCGAGAAGCTTATTTTTTATCTCGTCGAGAAAGAGATCTACCGAAGAGCACTTCCGTGATGCACAGACTTTGTAGCAGACACTTGAAGAGGAGTTGCATTAAAGCTTTAAAGGCGCGTTCAGCCTTACAACAGCAGTTTGAAAGGCTTTGGGGGTGCAATGCTATACAGGGCAGTTATTCTTTATTCATCAGAGTTCTGGTATTTTCTTCTGTCCGGCTTCGCCCTTCTCTTCGACTTGAACAGCACAACGTCTAATTCTTCAGAATGTGAAGCACCAGTTTCGGATTCGAAGATGTCAGAACTATGTTCTGCATTATGAGTAGGCTCATGAATTTGGGTTGAAACTGCCAAATCCATCGACCATGGTCTCCTGACTTCAGGATTTGCGATTCCAAGATCAACAAGTATCTGCTGTGATCGTTTTGCGTAGTCCATATGGTTGGCAACTTGTTCTTGAGTCAAACACACATTTTCAACATTAGCTATGCCTTCCACGTCCTTCACAGGCCGGTTTCCAGCTACTGACCCTAAATTCGTTCCTCTATGGTACAGTTCCAGATACCAGTCACGTGGGTTGTAGGCATTCACCAACCTGCCCGACACAACAGATCGAACTTCTCGCCACGCCGCGAGGTCTGCAGTGCAAGGAGCACCGATAAGATACGCGTCATGGACAATGCCGTCGAGTTTGCGTCGCGCAAGCTCTTGCAAACAACTAAATACTACTAGCGCACCCACGGAGAAACCTGCTAGTACAATCGGACGATTTCCGAACGAACGTGAAGCTAGTTCAGCGGCAAGCATGTATCCGCATTCTGCTGCATGGGAGATTGCTTTCGCCCATATGTTTCCAATTAGTGTCCGCAGAGCACCGATAATTGATACGGGGAGAGCTACAGCGCCCACTAACGCTGGCAAAACCATCATCGCACCGTTCTGTGCAGCAATAGAAACAGTCATCCTTGCAATAAGTTTCCTGAGCGCATTACTCAGTTCTAAAAGAAGTTGAGATTCCCACCTCAATGCAAACGTCTGTATCCCAAACTTTGCCAAAACCGGGGTTGTCTTGTGAAACTGGTCGGCGCACATCCCAGGATATGCGCTGTTTTCAGCAGCGCTAAGCAGCCCAGGAACGAGGATTGCCATCGACAGAGATCTAGGTTTACTCTTCTCATGCTCCGTAGCATGTTCCTCATTCTCGCCCATGATCCACACAGGAGGCTCTATTCCCGGAGGCACAAACGCAGTACGATACGAAATATTCACAGTGAGAGAACCCGGCATCAGTCGAAAACGAAGCACATACATTTTGTTCTCAGTTATTGTGACTGCTCCAGTGGTTCGTCGACGTTTACCTTTCCCATTCCTATCGAGCCCACCGACGTCCATGAACTGCTCCGAAAGCAGCCATTTGGACACTGGCCGCGCAGCCCCATGCGCCAAATCTTGAGTTTGAACACCAAACGCAATTCGCGCTGGAACGACCATGTCAAACTGTTGAGAGGTAAGAATTTCCCACACCAAGAGCCCGCCGATGGCTCTTGTCTCCATGGATAACTGAATATAAGCTTCGTGAATGTTCTCCGTCGGAGTTATGCGCGCCGTGTCATATGCATGGGATGAACTGTCATGTGAAGGAGTGCATGGCTCAAACGAAAACTCGTCTATGTCACCGGTGCGGCTTTTCATAGCTGCCGCACCAACGCCGGCGCCTGCTGCTCCAAAGAGGCTTCCGACAGCTACAGCACCACCACCGCCAAGGGCTGCCAAGGGACCAGTGGCGCTAGCCAGTCCAACCGTACCTAAAGCGGGCAACAAAGCAGGAGCAATCAGTCCGCCGCTTATACCAAGGGCAAGACCACCAAATAGACCTGCAGCGCCAACCTTAAGCCATTTCATGTTTGTCCTACGGCGCGTATGAGCCTCGTCCTCCCCCACGGACTCGACGTTTTCACCATTAACAGTCGAATTTTCCGCCAGGGCGATCACGAGTTCAGCAAGTTGATGCTCAGCAGTGTATAGAATGCGTGGTGGAAGATTCAAAGCAGAGATATACCGCATAACGGATTCTCTAGCTCGCGCATCGTAAACGGTGCAGTTAATGACATCTGCTTCAAGAACTGCAGAGATGAGGGGAATAGCTTGGGACTGACCAAAAGAGGAGGCGCGGAGATACGCATCGGCAACTTCTGAGGCACGAGGCACTGCGTTGTGAGATGATGCGATCTCTAAAGCCTGCTGAATGAGGCCATCGCGAGCACCAGGTGGCAGCGAGAACGCGTGGAGAGTTCTGGTTAGATATGCTCTCAACCACGGCGGATCAGGTGCCAAAGATGCGACACATGCAGCGAGAATTCCGGCGGCGGGAAGGTTTTGCCCTGGACCAGCCGGTTCAAAGCAGAAGCATTGACCTTGTGCTGAGGAAGTGCGTGAGGTCGCAGAGTCTGCACTGTTTTCAAAGCTCATGAGGAAGAAATGAGTACAATGAAGTTGAGCAGCCAGAGGCGCATAGTATTCGCAGCGTGGCACTAAGGCTCCGGTCGCACTGAATTGTTCGGAGGTGGCGAGAAAGGCAAGTGATAGGACAGAGAGCGGCCGACGAACGGGAGGGAGGGGGGGAGGGAGGGCGGGTGTGAGAGCGCTGATATGGGTTCATACTCAAGTCCTGTTCCCGAGCTGGGCGGCGGTGGGAGTGGGCACCAAGTTGGTCGCCATTGCTTCACCACGGCGGCAACCTGAGGCCCCCAAGTCCGGGGTGTGAAGTGCAAAGTGCGTTTGGCGTGCAAATCGGGAGACAGCTGGGTTTGCCACGCACGCCGGCAACGAGGCGCCGAGCGGATCCAATCCTGGAATGCTGCTCTCTCTTGCAGCACCTGTGTCGCACGAGACTCGGAACCCCCGTGGCCGAACGCGCGTGGCCACGCGGCCACGCGGCCACGCGACCACGTACAACTCACTGTATCCGAGTGGCATCGTGGCCACAGTGCACCGTGGCGTTGTTGTAGGCCGTAAAGAGGGTTTTCTGTAAGTTGTGTAGGTTTGGAAGTGAGTGTGCTGCAAGTGCGCATGCATCACTCTTTGGGCCCTATGCTCCGTGACGCAGTGAGGAGCTCGACCGCTCCGGTTCAAAACAGAAGAAGGTCCGCTGCAAATAGGTGTTCAGGTCAACGATGGCCACCGCTTCTTGACCGTAGCGAACACCTTCGTCAGTCAAACGGTACCAATATAAGCGTTTGGCGTTTTCAGTTTCCAATATGACCACCGCGTTTTCAAACATTGCACCATTGCAAATCGCTCAGCCAAAACTACTCCCTCAGATGTCTGGGCGACGCAATGCACCATGGGTCTGCCGATTGCGACGATCCATCGTGCCGCGTCCCAATTCGTTAACAACCAATCCTCAATCCCTTTTAACAAATACCAAGATTTGCACCAGCTTAACTGGCGCAACCATTGCCGAGCAGCTCAAACAAGTACGTTGCTTATCTACATCTTCGCGCCTCGGCTACCATCTAACATTGCTTTCAATCGAGTTAAGGCTCGAGAAGCAAAACAAGTAGGAGCGGACCTCGTCGAAATTCGAATCGATCTGTTGGATGAATCTCAATCACATCAATGGGAGCGCATTTTGAAAGAAACACCTCTCCCTACCATCGTCACAAATCGCGCCGCGTGGGAAGGAGGTAATTGTCGCACTTCTGAAGTTCAACGACTACAAGCTCTTGTGCGCGCCGCGCAGTTGGGTTCTCAACATATTGATGTTGAACTAAAGGCCATTCCACTCTTTCTTCAGTATTTAAAGTCCAGCGGCCTGTCTTTACCATTGCGCTCAACGAAGCTTATTATATCCTATCATGACTTTAGCAGCTCGCTCAATTCTGAACAAATCGATCGAATCCTCACCGACATGCGTCAAGCCGGCGCGGACGTGTGCAAAATTGCCATGGCTGCCACCTCTGCCTTGGAAAATTGTACCGTGTTCAGGGCTCTACAAAAGTCTTCGTCCGCGACAATTATTCTTGCTATGGGTGAGGCAGGACAGCCGTCAAGAATTCTCGCTCCCAAGTTCGGCTCTTATCTCACTTTTGCTTCTGTAGGAGCTGGTGCCGAGTCTGCTCCCGGGCAGATACAAGCCAGCACCTTAATTGAAATGTATCGCGTTAATCAGATTCTACCTTCGACTCCGATATACGGTGTCATTGGCAATCCAATTAGTCAATCGATGAGCCCCGCTTTACATAATGCAGCAATGACTGCAAGCGATATAAATGGAGTTTTTGTGGCTTTCAAAGTGGAAAGCCACTGCCCTGAATTCATTCGTAGTATGTGCGAGCTCGGTGTCAACGGCTTCGCAGTGACGAAGCCTGGAAAGGAAGTTGCTATGGAAGCGATGGATGACATAGACGATGTCGCCCGGAAGATTGGGGCTATGAACACTGTAGTACGAGAGAGAGATGGCACTCTCAAGGGCTACAACACGGATTGGGTCGCTGCGATATCCGCCGTGGAGGATCACTTGGACAACGGCATGGGCGGCAAGCATGTAATCTGCATCGGTGCAGGTGGTGCTGGGAAAGCCTTGGCCTTTGGAGCTCTTGAAAGTGGAGCAGCGAAAGTCATCGTAGTGAACAGAACAAAGAGCAAAGCCACCGAGCTGATTCGCGACCTTGGCGACAGAGCAGAAGCCATGTCTTTGGACGAATTTAACTCTACTACGTCAAGTTACGATGTATTAATGAACACAACAAATGTGGGAATGTATCCTAATGTGGATGACTCCCCAATCAACAGTCAGAGACTGTTGGCGGGCACTGTGGTATTTGATGCTGTTTATAACCCACTAGAGACCAAGCTGATGAAAGATGCTAAGAAGAAAGGATGTATAACAGTGTCGGGGCTTGAAATGTTCGTGCGACAAGCTGCTGGGCAATTCCGGTTGTGGTTCCCCAACGTCGCTGTGCCAGTTGGTGTCATGCGGGATGTTGTTCTAGAGAACCTTCGTGCCTAAAGAAAACAGCTCGTACCTATGAGCGTGTTTCATTTGAAGCATTGTATTCATGCTTCTTCATGTTACTAGGGAGTACTCTAGCCCTTCACATAATGGCCACTCCGATTATGGTCCTATGGCCTTCTGTGATGTCTTCGTTTTGTCTCAGCCACTGCGATTGGAAGAATGTTTCTTCATTTCTCATGGAGCGAGCTAGATCTTTCCACAATGGAACACAAGATAGATACAGCGGCTGGTCCTGAAATGATATACTGGCTTATTCCCCATCGTTCTCTAGCTAGCTATGTTACCGCTTGTGTCTCCATATTTGCACATGCTTTTCACTCTAGGTACGACATGTATCACTTTTCAATGGTACAAAAAAACGAGCGTATATACTTGGAGCGTGAAGTCGCTCTTCGTTTGGCACACGTAGGGGGAGACAGCTATTGTTTTTGGAAGGGAATACTATTTCCCAGCAGTATCGAGGCAAAGGGAACGTGTGTCGAAGACTCTTTCTTGATGAAGTTCAGCTTTTTCTCTACTATGAACATGATCTTTTGATCCGAGTTTTCCTGCCGACGGCTTTCCAGAACGCCTATTTCTCGATTGTCAATGGTTAAGATCAACTCGTTCAAGCCATTTGAGAAGCTGCCGTCGAAGCCCATCGACATTCACTTTCGAAGACTGGGTTTCATATCGAAGAAGACTGCTCAAAGCAACGGCTATTCCCGGACGGAGTTCCTTTCTTCTCTCGAAGGGGTACTGAGGAAAGCATAGATCTATATTAATGATTTCCAGATTCTCACAGTTTCTTTGTAAGAGGTTGATGAACTTCGGGAAGCGATCCAAAAACAAATAATCACTTGCAATTGATAAAGATGGGAAACCTGGGTCGTTTTGGGCCTTGGGATTTCGCAAACATATCGTTTTTAGATTCTTCAGTCTCTTCAATAACCGTGGTACCGTTCGGGAGTCGGCAAACGCCACCAACTCTCGAGATATGTCCAAGGTATGCACTGTGTTCTGAGAACTAATAAGCGTCAACAAGCACTTGCACAGCTTGCAGAGATTGTTTTCGTTCTCCACCAAAAAGTCCGCGCGGATGTGTGACAGTGACGTGGTCGCACGAGTGCGATAGCGTGCTCTTGTCTTTGTGCGTTGGTCGGCTACCAGGAACATGTTAACTTCCGCCATAGAAGAGAGGTCCAGTCTGAGAACACCGACAGCGCTGTTGAATCGATGTAAATAGTCCGGAGGGTGTAGGAAGTATTGCAACTCACGTTCAGTCGGTGCTTGTAGTTCCAAATACAATTCCCGTTGAGCCTTTCGCACTCTGTGCATAACCAACGACGAGATGTGAGGATGCCCATCACAATCAGACTCCAGTCTCTCGGCAAGCATCGAGCGGAATGTAGGAAAGAAGTGAAAATCCGGGGAGTCTCTGTGGGGCTTTACTAAGAAATTAGTCCAAGCCCCTCTTGATCTATCCCGAAGAAGAATAGAAGCTGCTCTAACACCGCGCATGTTTTGGTCTTTGACGTGTTGAAAAACTTGGCGGAAAAGCACAGAGCTAACCCCCCGAAAAGACGAACTGAAAACACGTTGTTCTTCGTCAGCAAATGCATGAACGCATTCCGCTCGAGGCTTCTCAATGTGCAGAGTCCGAATCGAAGAGACAGCGAGGGCCTTAGCAACTTGGAGAGTAAGGGAACCATCGTCTATGAGGTTCAGTGCTTGGAGAGTCGGAATGACTGTCAATATGTGGAATACAAGATCTGATATATCGGTTGTGGGGAACGAAGGAAGATGCAGTTCGCGCAGAACAGAACTTGTATCAGCGATCACACTGCGAAAGAATCGTGGGTTTGCCACGGGAGATAGTTTTTCGTGGTACCCCGCATCAACTGCAACCGGACGTTCTCGCGCGGTGATAAAGAGTCCGGCAAGTCGTTTGCAAGTGAATCCAAAGTGTGTTGCATCACGATACGAAGCGAGCGTACGGCCGCGTAATACGGAAGAGTGTGGAAGTAAGATGCGGAAAATGTGCAACAAGACGTCATCGTTTAGATCCAATAAACGATATCTAGACGGGGCACGCGGCTCAATAGCCGAAAGCCAAAGTATACGCCTCCTTTTCAATGCTTGTGGCCATTGATGGGTAGTTCGCGAGCGAAGCATCGTAGACTTGTAGAGAAGCGTAGGTTCAAGCGTGGTCTGAGTGCGGATGGAGGCGTCGGGTATTTATGGTGTTTTGTACGGCAGTGGTTCGGACGAGTGGAAATTTGATGTTTAGCTTACTGGACGATTCCACACGCACCGTACAATGCCTCGTGAAAGCACCGCCAGCACTTATCGTGTTTTGTCTCGAGGAATGCGGTTGTAGAGGCTTTCGTTTATAAATGAGGAATGTCAATTGAGTCACTGTCGGTAATGTCTCGAGCCAACGTTTGTACGAGGCGACTCAGTTGCATTCTTGACTGAGACGTTGGAATTCAACCTTGGATATGCTATTTTTTACTTCACTGTCGCGGCATGCCAACAGTGGTGGAAGTTGCTGGCCCTGTTCTGTCAACAACTCGGAACTGTCTGCCTCGCATCTGCGATCACATGCTATCTTTCATGATTTTTTTGCCTCGCCGTTTTTGTCGATGGGAAAGCGTCTACCTAATTAGTCACCGTTGTCGGTGCGTGATCCGTCATGAAGATCGCATTGAACTTCTGTCGTCGTACAATGAATCGAAGAGATGCGCCCAATAGGGTTCTTCGACGTCTCGCAATTGTGCGCTAAGAATATTGACCACACGAATGCATTTCCAAAGATGATCATCTTTCTGTGGTACTGGTTTCTTGCATGCCGCCCCTCTTTTTCGCCACAAAAATTGCACCAGAACAAAATTCCAAACACCCATGCGATAATGCCGTCACCTTACTAGCGCAACCGATATTGAGCTAGCTTGAAGATCTCAGCTGCGGTATCTATTAAGAAGATACATGCCTGAAAGTGAACAAGCTTACATAAATATTGGACTTAAACCGTGAACATGCGTGGTTTGAGTCGAGCGTTCTCTTTCTTTGCAGGAGCGCGGAGCTTGTTGACGAACAGAGAGTAAAGGCACGAGAAAGGATTTTATTTCTGTATCGATACTGGAGCTTGACGAGACTGTCTCCCTTCTCGTCTTGCATCTCATTTGTATAAAGTGAGATTGCCTCGCACCAGCATCAATTACCAGAAAGCATATCTCGCGTCGTCAGGTGGCTTAGTCAGCTTACCACGCTTACGTTTGCGCTTCTAATGCATGACCCATCGTGAGGGATATGAGACACTCGTGCAAGTGCGCGTACCGCCTCAAATATATGGCGAATGTGGACTTTTTTGTGGCTGAACCGCACGTGAAACGGAAAGCACTCGGTCTTTCAACCAGCTCAGACCAACGCGGGGCGTGTGGGGATATGGACTGCCAGCGTGGAATACTGTTCGCATGAATATAATCATTTAGATTGTCTTTCAGTGGTGAGATTGTGAGATGGTATTAACGTCACAGAAAGGGAGAAAAGCCCACTGACACAATTTCGCCTTGTGGTCGACTTTTTTGCGACTGAGGTAAGCGAGGTGACTTTTGTCAGGGTGCGACTTGAGTCATGTTGAAACAAATGGTCGCAACGTGGAGAAGACAATTGGGGGTTGAGCATTTTGCATATTTTATGCCGATGCTTATGACCCAAGACAAATAATTCATGGTCATGTGCTGAAGAAATAAAGTGGCCGCCGCGGGCATCATTGCTCCATTATCGCTTTGAAAATCGAAGTTATCGATTAGGATGGGAAAGAAGTTGAGAGAAAATGGTTGAAGATGGGTGGTACACACCAGTACGCATTGCCCATTCAAGGCGCTCATAGGAGTCTTGATGCAGAGGAGGATAATGATACACAGATTTGTTTAGTGCAGTGACGAATACACTGAATAATATTCATGCTATGATTTGTCCCGGTCTGCAGAAAGAGAATGCTATCAAGGCGATTGCAAGAGGGGCGGTGGTGTCGAATGCTCAAACAGTGTCCCTCACCTTGCATCTTTGGGGAGACAATGGAATAACAAAATGTTCGTATCGTGTGCTGTAGTGAGGAATGCATGTGCGGGGGCTCGAGATGCGAGATTTGCACGGAAAACAAGTTCTCTTCGTTCCACAATTGCCAAAGGTCGGGGTGGGGTAGAAAGAAGTAAGGACTCACGGTTGGCGGTGAGGTATCGCTATAACGCTTATCCCTTCATCGCTGTACCCATCGTACGTGAGACTCGCTCATGGAAGAAGCTCGCTGTTCCACACTCATCATGCACGCAAGCTGTCGCGATACGCGGCGATAAACAAAGTCCGAGGTGCCGCCTCTCTACTCAGCAACCTTCGTAGCTAGCTAGAGCTCCCGAAATGGAAGCACGTCTGATTGCTGCTGCAAATGCAGAAAGTGGATCGCTTTGATGACAAAATGTCTCAGTTTCGTGTGTGGACTCCACACTGTGGAGGCGCGTCGAGGACTGGCCATGCAAATTACTAGTTCAATTTGACTTGTTCCATAGTAGTTGCCCTCGGATCTATACACTGCACTGGTCATGCTGGCGATCAGCCAGACCCCTGTCTGTCTCACGTTGCGCATCGCCGTCACCATGCGCAGCCGTCCCAGCACACGTCCATCTTCGTAGAACTAATTCAGTGCAAGCAGATCTGCTCTTCAGTTCAGCTATCTCCCTCTATTTGAATCTAGCCAGACAGAGCCTCCCTACTTCTGCAAGATTCACCCGTAATGACAAACACTTCCAATGGCAGTACTCTTGAGTGGCCGGCTGCGCGTGTTCGCCAAGAGTTTATCGACTTTTTCGTTAAGAAGAACCTGCACCAGTTCGTTGTTTCCAGCCCAGTAGTTCCGCATGACGATCCCACGCTTTTATTTGCCAATGCCGGCATGAACCAGTTCAAGCCTAAGTTCTTAGGCACTGTCAGTCCTGATTCTCCATTGGCTCCCGTGAAACGCGCCTGCAACTCCCAAAAGTGCATCCGAGCTGGAGGTAAGCACAATGATCTGGACGACGTGGGAAAGGATACTTATCATCATACTTTCTTCGAAATGCTTGGTAATTGGAGCTTTGGAGATTATTTCAAAGAGCAGGCCATTGATATGGCGATGTCCCTTCTTACCCATGTTTACGGTCTTCCAAAAGAACGCATCTATGCAACCTACTTTGGCGGTGATGAAGCGCAGGGGCTCGAGCCCGATCAGGAGGCCAAGCAGATCTGGCTGAAGCATTTACCATCGTCTCGAGTTCTTCCTTTTGATTGCAAAGATAACTTCTGGGAAATGGGCGAGACCGGTCCATGTGGTCCATGTACGGAGCTGCATTTCGATCGTATAGGCGGTCGTGATGCGGCCTCTTTGGTCAACATGGACGACCCCACTGTTATTGAGATATGGAACCTTGTCTTTATTCAATTTAACAGAGAACCGGATTCGACCTTGAGACTATTGCCGAGCAAACATGTCGACACAGGTATGGGCTTTGAACGTGTTGCATCAATATTACAGAATAAGATGTCCAACTACGATACAGATGTATTCATGCCTATTTTTGACGCGATACAGAACGCTACATCATGCAGACCATACACCGGTTTGTTAGGCGTAGATGACACGGACGGTGTCGATATGGCCTACCGCGTCATTGGAGATCACATTCGAACATTGACATTTGCCATCACGGACGGGGCTGTGCCAGACAGCGATGGTCGTGGATACGTTCTGCGACGAGTCTTGCGACGAGCAGTGCGATATGGTCGAGAGTTCCTCAATGCCCCGCCAAAGTTCTTCTCTAGTTTAGTCGACGCAGTAGTGTCATTAATGGGAGATGCCTTCCCTGAGTTGCACGAAAAACGTAACCATGTCATTGAGGTAATTGCGCATGAGGAAACCACTTTCCTTCGAACTCTTGATCGCGGAACGGAGCGATTTAAACAGATAGTCAAAGATCTAAGCGCCGTGAACTCCACAGAAATATCTGGCGCCGATGCGTTCTTTTTGTATGATACAATGGGATTCCCGCTTGATCTAACGCAGCGTATGGCGGAAGAAGTCGGTTTCACTGTGGATGAGAGTGGGTATGCAGAAGCGATGGAGGCTGCGAAAGAAATGTCACGCGCGGATCGTGCTACACGCTCAGGAGTAAGCGGGGCCCGTCTCGTTCTCGAAGCTGAAGAGACCGCTTATCTCGCCGAACGAGACGTGAAACCTACAGATGATGATGCTAAATACATCTGGAACCATAAGCCTTCCGCCCGTGTGATGGCGATGTTTGGTGGTGGCCGCGGCAACTTCTTGCAGAGCTCTGAAACACTTGGGCCAGATGCTAAGTTCGGCATCATTCTAGATAAGACATCGTTTTATCCTGAGGCGGGAGGACAAGTGGCTGATATTGGGTCTCTGTTGGGCGAGAGCGACGAGAAACTACTTTTTGACGTTGGTAGCTGTCAAGTTTATGGTGGTTTCATTCTTCACATTGGTTCCATGGCGCCGAATGTACCTCCTCTAACTGTTGGACAAACTGTGAAGTGCTCGGTCGATTATGAGAACAGAAGCAGGATTGCCCCTAACCATACGATGACACATGTGCTCAATTTTGCGCTTCGAGAAGTACTAGGAGACTCTGTTGATCAGAAGGGTTCGTTGGTCGATGCGGCGAAGTTGCGATTTGACTTCTCGAATAAATCTGCGCTGACCACGTCACAATTAATCGAAGTTGAACAAATTGTGCAGAGAATTGTGAAGGAGAGCAAGACGGTGTACACAAAGGTCACCCCACTTGCTGATGCGAAAGCAATCCATTCGCTACGTGCGGTATTTGGTGAAACTTATCCGGATCCTGTGAGAGTGGTATCTGTTGGTGAGCCAGTCGAGGATCTCGTGGCTGATCCAAAGAATCAGGCTTGGACTGCAATTAGCATTGAATTCTGTGGCGGGACTCATTTGGGCAATACGAGGGAAGCGGAGAGCTTTGTTATCATTGAAGAAGGTGCTTTGGCGACAGGTATTCGTCGACTCACCGCGTTCACAAAGGATGCTGCAGCGGAAGCGATCCAGAGAGGGGAAACACTTCAAAATAAGGTTATCGAAACAGAGTCTATGGATGCCACGGTATTGCCAGATGTCGTTCCAGGACTTGTTAACGAGGTGAATGAGGCCATCATGCCGGCTGTTTTAAAAATCTCTCTGAGGGAGCGTTTGAGCAAGTTGTCGAAGAGGTCTGCCGAGGCTCTGAAGGCTCGATCGAAGGGTGCGCTTGAGGAAGGTTTGCTGAAGGCCGAAAAAGAGGTTTCGATTGTGAAAGAAGAAGGAGGTTCACTAGCTGTCGTTCTCGTGCCTTTGGAAGGTGATTCTAAAGGATTGAGTAAGCTCGTAACGAAGTTGGGTAGTGAGCTCCCAGATGGCGCAGTTATGGGAATTTCTGTTGATCACAAGAAAAATATTGTGCGTTGCTGCGCAACAAGCAAAAAGTTACCGGTGAACAAATGGGTAACGAGTACCATGTCTTCTTTCAAAGGAAAGGGAGGTGGGAGACCAACCAACGCTAACGGAACTGCCCCGTTTGTGGACGATGAACAGGTGCACAATTTAGTGAACTACGCAAGGAGTTGGCAAGAGTAGATGTATGACTACACTGGAGATTTAGCACTGGTTCTTGTATATCAACCTTGTACATCGTGCATGATTTGTAGCTAAATGAAAGAACATTTCCTGGCTCACCAGCCAAGTGAATCCAACGTACAAGCGCGCGAAACAGGATTATTGTGCTAGTACTGGTTCAATGAATATGAATACGCCTTCCACATCTAAAGACTTTCGTTTGAACCGTAGTCGCAGTTCCGAGCGATACTTGTAAGGGATTGATATTTTTTTGAGCGCATGGATTCCTAGGCAAGATAAAAAGCTAACATTACCTACTGAACCCACCAACCTCTGCTCTGTAACATTCGTAGGTCTCTGTATAGAATAGTACTTGTGTTTAAGACAGACTACGGCCTAATTACCCGAAAGCAGAGAGGCAAGACAAATCTGTAGTGAACGTGCATATCTACACTCCAGAGGAAAGAACACCTCCCATGTCAGGGTTTCGCTCTGCGATGCGATCAAATTTAGAATTTTACTCTCTCGACGAGAAATAGATCTCTACTGCACCAAATACTGTTCTCGCCCTTTGCCTCTTCAAGCTTTCAGAGTTCTGTTTTAAGATCCGTAAGGCGGCAGAGCTATCACTGTTTGCTGCAAGCGATTTGTAGGTCTACGCAGAGACCGAAAAGGGAGTCCATTAAAAGATCTTTTGACTTATACCACAACGACCACTAGCTAGAGCGTAGGATTGAAGGAAAAACTGAATGTTTCAGTGTTTCACTAGTCAACCAAGGTCACCTCTAACTTTAGTGTGCTGGGGTTGAAGAGTTTGATTTACCCCAGGGTGCATTCCTATTCAGTGTACCAATGCTTTCAGCTAGGTCATTATGCTTTGTCTCGAACTTTGGCTTCCTTCCAAGCCCACAGTGGCGAGGTCGAAATCTCAGAGTTTCGACAAGAGTGTCGACCCATTGGTTCAATCATATGAAAGCCTCAATGTCCACTGGAGGTAAAATATCCAGCGTGAAGAATCCACGCGTGAAGGAAGCTCGGGCCATGCTGAATCGGCGTTATCGTGAGAAGACTGGGCGAATTCTACTTGAAGGAAGACGTCTGATATCGGACGGCTTAGAACAACATTTGAAACCTATTGAATTCTTTTACACGAAACAGGCGCTAGAACGGAGTAGCGAGAACGCTTCGCTTTTGTCTTCAATGCAGAACAGGGGTGCGAAAGATTATTTGGTTCCAGACGCCGTAATCCGTTTGTTTTCTGATACAGTCAATCCCCAAGTAAGTTGTATTTGCTTCGTAACTCTGCAGACGATCACCTTAAAATGTGCCCGTACTCCAGGCGGAGATCTAACCGATGAAGAGTATTCGTGCTAGGGTTTAGTTGGTATTTTCGAAAAGCCACATCCATGTCTACCGGATTTTCCAACCATGTCTTTAATATGCGAAGAAGTTCGTGACCCGGGAAATCTTGGCAGTTTACTCAGATGCGCAGCAGCTTCAGGAGTTCAGTTCGTAGCCCTAACACCTGGGTGTGCCGATGTGTGGAGCCTGAAAGCTCTGCGTGCCGGTATGGGTGCTCAGTTTCGGGTTCGAGTTCGTCAGGGAATGTCATGGGTTGATATTGTTGACTACATGAAGAAAAACGAGATCAGTATTCGAGTAGCTGATGGATTTGCAAAGAAAAACTACAGTCTCGTCGATTGGACCATTCCCAGTGCACTTATTGTTGGCTCTGAAGCAACCGGTCCGAGTGAAGCAGCTTTTTCCGCAGCACATGAGAAAATCGCGATACCGATGTCGGGGGAAGTTGAGAGCCTTAATGTAGCAATGGCGGGCGCAGCCATTCTTTTCGAAGCAAAGCGTCAACGTGATAACAAACATTCTCCGTAGCACACGGAGAAAGAGAGACAAATAGAACCGGCATCAAAGTAACCGATTAGTCGTGGGGACGTTTTCGTATGGGAGAATGCGATAGCGGTTCATGCGATGAATACAATTGAGGCGGATTTATCCAATGCCAACCATGGATATTCGTGGCCAGACGCGAGCCAAGAGCTAGACTAAAGAGGCGAGACTGATCTTTTTGGTTCAACAAAACGCGCTAGGGCACAACGCCGACGGCAAAATTTGCTTTCTGCAAAGAGCCAGATTGCGAGCATATTGCTGCAAGTTTATTCGAGCACGTTCGATAGAGAAAAGAAGCTCGGGGAACGGGAACAATTATGCTCTTCACGGACTCAGTTTGGCAAGAAACATGTGGCGTTTTTCTACACTGTTGGAGCTTGCTTAGAGAAAAAGTACCCCGTTCAACTGTAGCAATGAAGCAAGGAAACATTTAGATAACGTATTGTTTCGCTACGCGCTGAGAAACTGCGATACGAAGAGCTATTATTGCCACGAGAAAAAGAAGACAGCTCAATTGATGCGCAGAATCAAGCAATGATCATTGAAGCGTTTTACCTCAAAGAGGAATACCTGCAAGATAAATCTCCACTCGACTTTGATTTGGGCGGTCAGATTGGAATAATGTTGAGAAGAAAAAAGCTATCTATGTTTGCAAAGCTTCGCTTTTGTATATTGGAGGCAGTGCATAGATGAGAGCGCAGTACTCACTTCTCTATTGCTGCAGACTCTTTACTGCGATAAGATTAGAGTAGGGCATTACCAACGATAGGGGTGCCCGGCAAAGCCTATGGGTCGCGAGGAATAGACCTTGTCTATTATGAAGGACAACAGACCAGACAGTATGTACGACTGGTGTAATACACAGTGGCTTCTAGATGCGAGTTGTGACGGAGACATACGCGCAATCTTACCAAGTAAGAGAAAAGCAGAATGGAACTGCAATTACGTTCATGACTTGTGTCGCTCGTTAGCTTCAGTCACAAAACTGGCGAGACGTCATTCTTGCGCTAGACACATACACGCGAAGGATATCGTACTCGCGATAAATGATAGTTGCTGCCCATGATGAGGTAGATTTTTGGTGCTCCGCTCTTGCGTCATTGCTCTTCTAGCCTACAGCACGACCCCTTTACTAAATTGCACCGTATCCTTTACATCCATCATCCTGGTCAAAGTTTGAAGATGATGAAGAGCCTTTCTGTTGCTAGTCGTTCGTTGCAATCTGGAATGTTGTTCTTGCGCGCTACTTCAATCTTTGGGAGTTGCCCTTGCGGCGAGCTTTGAACTTTAAAGCTCACTCCAAGTGCGGAGTATCAGGCTGTAGGATTTAAGAGGAGGTGAATTATGAGGTGGAGAACGTAAGATTAACGCAATCGGCCCTGAGGAGCGGGCTACGAGGTGACGAACTGCAGCTACAAACGTTTTGCGGCAGAGCGTAGTTCGCACTGCAAACTGTTTGTTTGTTGTTCAACGCCTAAAAAGGTCTAGCTCTCCATTCCCCCAAAAATCACAAATCTGGTGCGTAGAATCGAGAACCTTTCCGAAAGATTGTTCGTTTCTGAAGCCAACCCTTGATCCATAATCTCCGAACACACGGACAAAGAACCATTTTTCTTCGGACCATTCCTTGGCTGACAACCGCTAAGGTACACAGCACCTCAAACGGAACGTGTCTCTCTGGTTCTAATAGAATCCACCATACACATTGAGATACTGACAGAAGATTCAAACTGGTTGCGAGCAATCGATCACTCCACGTTCCAAACAACTACCAATCAAAGAATACAAAATCCTGGGGGTAGTCCACATGGCCTTTATCCTACCTGCCTTCTTCTCTCGAAATAGAGGTTCATATGCTACATGCGCTCGTCCTCGGTCTCGGCATCGGTTTTCCTGTGTTGCTCCTAGGGATGTTGATTCTGATTCATTGAGTAATATTCTGGATACCTACGTACGCGTAGCTTTGACTCGTGAAGCACGAAAAAACAAAGCGTTAGATGATGAGTTGCGAAGACTATATCCTCGGATAGAGATTGTTCATCTTCCATGTGTCGAAACCGTTTCAGGAGAAGATTCGGAAAAGCTACCGGCTGAAATCAAAAAGTCTTCGTGCAAGTGGATCGTGATCACGTCTCCCGAAGCGGCAGCGGTCTTCATCAAAGCATGGAGAGCTGCAGACTATCCAAATCTTTGTCAGATTGCGGCCGTGGGCAAGGCCACTGGGGACTGTCTCCGTGTTGTTGGCATTGACGTGGACTTTGAACCGTCAAAGGCAACAGGTAAAACCCTTGTGAAAGAATTTCCTTTACCAAAGAAAACTGGGGAGTGCGTCCTTTATCCGGCTAGCTTGAAAGCTTCGAATGTCATCGTCGACGGGCTTACATCTTTGGGGTATGAGGTTCTTAGGCTGAACACATATTCTACAGAACCCGTGGAGTTTCATGAATTGTACAAAGAGATTGGGAGGGGCACTCATATTATAACCTTTGCGTCACCTAGCGCTGTTGCGTCCTGGGTGGAGAACGTCGGTGTTCAAGAAGGCGTCACAGTAGCTTGCATTGGAGAAACATCTGCCAAAGCCGCTCATGACGCAGGGTTTACTGATGTACACTTTCCTGAATCCCCAGGACTAGAGGGTTGGGTGGGTGTAGTTTGTGATGCTATGAGGAAATACGAGGGAGGAATCGTGAAGAGGGGAAGAATTCAGGCAGATGAATGAAATGGATGCTGGTGCTACATCTTTAGGTGGGAACGTGTAGCAAATCTGATTGGGCCTGCGGCTCTTTTGTAGAAGTCAAACTCGACGGAGCCCTTTAATAGACACGCATCATTGCATGCCAAGAGGCGCCTTTCCAACACCATCGTAAGCATGATTCTCCCTGAAATCATTCGCCCATCTTTCCTCATTAAAATTGTGGGATGAGTGACTGTACAGAATACGGTTAATACCACCCAACAATTCATTCAAGAAAAGATTCTAGCTGTCGGGGTGGTTTTAGCCGAATGAGCATATGCTTGTGGACTAAAGACCACGTCGCACGTTGTTTTGTATTTCCCTACTTAAAGGGTCACGCCGAGGGTGAACATCAAAGGTTCTACCAATAACGTCAACAAAATCTTGACACCACACACTCCGAAATAGTGAAACAATACGATCGATGAACCATGAATCGACAAAATGTGCCTCTCGATAACTTGAGGTTTGGAACAGAGAAAGCTTTTAGAGAAGACCGTCACTCCGGCCCAGATGCGTTGGCCTTGCTCTCATCTCTTATTTCCCAGGATTCAGTCCCGCTCGAACTCCGAGGAAATTTCACGAATGCTGAGTATGCTACATATCCCAGTCCATTAGAGAAAAATGGCAAATTGAGGGTGCCGGAGCTTCTGCGCCGGCAATCTTCAGTTTCATTTAATTCAGCTTCACAGATCGTTTCTGAGAGGTTAGATCCTCAGCGAACCCAGTTTCTCTATGGTTCTACGAAGGGTAGATCTTGTCGCCGAGATCCTGCGCAAAACAAACAAAGGGAATCAGTCTTGCTGCCCAGAAGAAACCGCCCCTCCTTGTCAAACATTATGACATTGAGTAAAAGAAATGAGAAGTGTGTCCGCAAAACACTCTCACAAGACTGGTCTAGAAGAACTTTCAGCCCAAGGCCGGGCAGAACCGACGAAAGAGGGACGATGGATGCCTCGTCAATAATAGAGCGGCATCCGTTGATGAGCATTTCAGAAGAAGTCGAGAAGGATGATGATGAGGGGAGTGATCTTTCCGACAACAAGTGTGGTTTGGAGGACTGGTACAGCGACATCAGGACGCACGTTCACACAATGAGCATGGCCTTCTTCTTGTCTGACCTTCAAGATGAGGATGAGCCCGAACTGTCTATCGGGAATGAAGATATGCGAAATGCAAAAGACCATGAGACGCATCTAGCTAGCATAATGTAACTCTACAGCACAATTTAGAACAAATGATGAACTTTAAAATGGAAGAAACTTTTACTCGCACATTACCACAATCACAGCAAGACACCGTGCCATGAAAATGAAGATGCCCGTTGTGAATCTGAAAACACCATTGGTGGACGTGATGCAAAAACAACAAAACTCGTCTAGCTTACTCCTTGACAGGTGGGGTAAGAACAGCGATGATTACGCCAATGGTGAGAAGGCCAAGAATGGGACCTGTGTATCCTCCGAAATCACCCTCCCTTGATGCCAGAACGAGAGCAACTTCGTTAAGCTTTACGGAAACTTCCTGTGCCACTGGCGCGAGGTTCATTCTGTGATGCAAATCATTATTTTAGGCTGGCGGTTAGTTCATGGCTTCATCTTGCTGACGCTGGGCTCAGGGATCGGATGCTTTGATGAGGAATAAAAAGCCAATGCTATTGGTCTTTGAGAAAGAGTGCTACGGATGAAGCAGATGGTATAAGTGAACGTACCTTGCGGACCGTGCATGTCGAACGGCGCCTCTCCTCGGGGAGACGAGGGCGTGCGCTGGAGCTGCGACAGAAATGCCAGTAAAAGAGGAAACGAAGGCCATTCTGCAGAGGGTGTCAAGGGTGACAAAGAGTCAAGAAGAACGCCTGATAGGTTTGGATGGCACAGATGAAAAAAAAGGGAATAGAGATGGGTGCCAAAGAAGCTATCGGCTGCAAAGAAAAGCAACGAAGAGCAAGTAAAGAGAGAGAGGTGGCGTCACCCTTCTTTGGAATGCAAAACCCTGTGCACGGTCCAACAGCGCGCGCCTTGAAGATTTGCAATCTCGTTCATCCCAAGCCGGGCATGTTTCTCTCGCCACGCGTCCACGTGCGCGCAGCGCATTGGGCACGCTTGACTGGCGCTCTGGTCTGATTCGGTGAGCTCGTTTGGGTCGCTCGCAGATCGAGCTCATCAGCCAACCCCGTTCGTGCTCTGTGGTCTTACAGCTCTGATTTTTTGCCAGCCCTCAGCCTTCATACGCGCCTGGCAACTCACTCTTGCACCGCAGACTCGTTCACTTGTACCCTTCTCCACTCGGTCCTGACGCCCTTCGCCTGCGGTCAACGTCGTCGTTTCTCTTCGCAACTTACTCCCTTTCGTGTTCGCTCTCACCATGCACGCCTTTGTCGCAACAACTGGCCTGTCCTTTGCCCGCCCGGGCTCTTTCACCGTAGGTTGTCCCAAGTCTTCTCACTTCTTTACGCGTTTCATAACCGCTTCAATCGCGCTCTGGCTACACCCCACACCATGCATTCTTGCGTTTGTGCTTTCCAAGCGGGGAAAAAAAGCGAACGTAGATTGATGAGTTCAGCGGGTTTTCTCGGGCGACAACGAAAAGTTTTGTCCACAGAATTTTACCAAGAGCTCAACTAGAGATGCTAACCATTTTGATGTGGACATTCGCTACGCTACAACATCCTGCGTTCTACGGATGCATCTACCACGTCACAGGCTTCTCGATGCACGGTCTCCGCACGGCCCGTCACTCGCCGCGCCACCGCACCCGCTAAGATGAGCTTCGAGAGCTCTTTAGCTACTTTGCCCACTCTGCCGCTTGCCGAAGGCATGGCTGTCACATTCCCCGCATATTTGGCAGTTTTCCTCGGAACGTTGATCCCATGCGCGTTTTTGATTGTGCTATACATCCAGGCCGAAAGTCGTAAAGCGGGTGAGAGGGTCGGACGAGGAGAAGACTAGATGGCGGTTGTTGCTGGGAACACGTGTGTCATGTGATGCAGTCATGATGTTAGTACTAGCCAAGTAAACGCGAACTCTATCAGAACGCGCTATCTCGTTTCTACTTGTGTATGAAGTATTGCGCGCGTCTACCTAGAGCTGCTGGAACTCAAGTGTTCCACATCTTCGTCGGCACCCAGTTGCTTAATCACCAGCGCAATCTTCTTCACGTTCTCTTCCAGGGGTCTTGCACAGTCCACGCTCACATGTGCATCGCAGTCCATCGGGTATTCGATGTTGGAGTAGTGATTCATAATTTGATCCACGCTACTAGGACGGTAATCGCGTTTTGAGGCGCGTTTGGCTAAGCGCTCCTCCCAGACCGAGCGCTCAGCGTAGCAATCCACCAAAACACAATGGGCTTGGGCCTCTCTCGTAATCTCCAGCGCACGCTCACCTAGTGCCACACGACCTAGCGGACTCTCCAGTACAACGCCAGAGGCGCCAACTTTGAGTTGAGTCAGCCCCACCGCGAACATAGCTTCGTACGTCATGTCGTTGGAATCGACGCATACGGAATTGGCGTGCTCAGGGCACACTGCACGAATTGCAGCCAAGACATTTGCGTCGTGGCGTATGGCGGCCTCGCGAACGTCATCCTTGCATACTAGACAGTATCCAAGCTCCTTGGCGAGGGCAAACGCAACGGTTGTTTTTCCAACACCGGGATACTTGAGGAAGAAGGAAACGCGTTAGAAGGGCGAAGAATGGTCGAAGCGACATGAAGAACAGACAGCGGAAAGCTCAGTCAGGAAAAACTTACGCCTCTGATAAGCACGACAACCTGTCTTTGTGTTGAGCTAGTTGTCATGATGGGAAGAGATAGAACGAGCCCGAAGAGGCGGATAAGGGACCGGCTGATCGAAAAAGGGCGATAAAGCCAATGGTCGTGGGCAGCGTTGGTTAACGAGAGACGAAGTCAAGTGTCGAAGGGTGAAGATAATGGCTTATTGACACGGAGGATTTGACGCGGTCGGGCGCCGTTACAGACATGGGGCAGTGGATCAGGACAGATCGAATGTGAAGCAAAGATCCAATTGGAATGCGTGCTAGCACTGCTGGCCTCGGGCACCTCGTGCGCCACGATGGCGCCGCCAGCAAGCCCCCCATGAGTTCGGGTAACTTATTCGAGGACACGTGTACGATTAAAGGTATAGCGGCTCTTCAAGAATAGAGTGAGCACCAACCACAGCGCTCTGTTTGTGCTCCAATGGCCGGAACGTCGACTCAAGCGGAACGCATATTCAACCCCAGCCGGGCATCTCCCGACGCACTTTTCCCGTCCGCGTGGAATGATATGAAGACTCTGTCAGCTGTGCCCAATTCCTGGTCGCTCTCTTGTTCAGCTGTGCTTTCATCCCGTGTGGCGTAGCTGCGTAGCACGCACTATTTTGCTCGCACAAACATGTCTGACATTCCAAGTTTTGTCGTGCCTGCACTCCCGTTTCATTCGCTACAAAAGCGTTCTTTAACTTTGTCTTCGCTAACCAAACCGCAGCGGTACCAGGCACGAAGACTACCACGGAAAACAGGCGTTGGGGGGCGCGCCCGAACAGACACTGCCACTAATTTTCCATCTGCGCATGTCACGTCATGTACTCTCACCAAGACGGGTGATGGAACGGTTGCTGCACCGCGAGACAGCACCCGCGAAGCGCTCGAGCTATTGTTTGAATCTGCCAAAGCGGAGGAGAAGGCCGGTCGGATACATAGTGCCTTGCGCATGTACGAATCGCTTGTCAAACTAAATACAAGCAATGGCAGAGCGTGGGTGCGTTACGTCAAACTGCTGCAACGCGATGGCGAGGTTGAAAGAGCGACAGGCGTTTTGAAGAGAGCGCTGAGATATAACCCGCGTAATGCCATTCTCTGGCAGGCTTGGGCTGATTTTGAGAAGAAGAACGGTAATTTTGTGACTGCTCGACGTCTCTTTAAAAAGGCCTTTGAAGCTAATCCCCAGCTTCCCTCCCTGTACCACTCCTGGGGATCAATGGAGTACAGGGATGGTCGTGTAGACGAAGCGAAACGACTGTTCCAGGAGGGTCTTCGAAGGTGTCCAACTGCCACACGCCTCTATCATTCTTTAGGAGTCTTGCTTGACAAGAAGGGCAATTCGAAATCAGCGAGGATCATATTGACACAAGGTCTCAAACTTGAGGCTGATAATCCGTATCTACATCATGCGCTCGGTGTGCTTGAATATAAATCTGGTCGGGTCGCAGCTGCTCGCGAATGCTTTTCTCGTGCAATACGCGTAGACCCACGACATACCATGTCCTGGCTCTCGTTTGCACAACTAGAGGAATACGAAGGTAATTCTGACATGGCGAGGAAGTATTATTCAAAGGGAACTGCCATTAAAGGCAGAAACGCCGTTCAACTTTGGCAGGCTTTTGCGCGAATGGAGGAGAAACTAGGAAATGTACCCAAAGCCTTACAGCTCTACCGACAGGCGGTCAACGTCTACCCGAACGATGCTATGCTATACTGCTCGTGGGGCAAGCTAGTTGAGAGCCGTGGTGAGATTGCCACTGCCAGATCTTTGTTCAAGAAGGGCATCAAGGTTGATCCTACGAAGGCGTATCTTTGGCAATCCCTTGCTCTGTTGGAACAAAGACAACTAGAGAAGCCCTTTGCTCGAGCACTTTTTGCTAAAGGAGTAGCAGTAAGCAGAGGCAAAGAGGTGGCGGCCCTTATCCACGCGTGGGCTGCTTTGGAATGGGAGGAAGGCGCTATTGAAAAGGCTCGAGAGCTGTTTAACAAAGCTGTCGCAGTCGATAAATCATGTTCGTGGCTTTGGCTTTGGTTTGGAAGGTTCGAACTGGCAAATGGTAATGTTTCTATTGCTCGACACTACATTACACGAAGCATAAATCTTAATCCAACTGATGGTTCACCGTGGCGTGCGTGGGCAGAACTAGAACGTGGAGCAGGTAAGGAAGAGAAGGCTCGATTCATGTTTCGGCGAGCCGCAGAGTTAGAATCTAGCCGAGAGCTGTTTGAAATGGATCCCGAGAGTCCACTGCGGCGCCCTTGGAGAAAGTTGTAGAATACTGTTTGTGAAACTAGTGTCTTACCCGCCCAAGCTATCATCACCTATGTGCCCCGATGTACCATGGATTCCTGCATGGCTAGGACAGACTGGATCAACATAATACTAAAGCGAATTTAATTGACTGTTTCCACTCTTCACTGTCACCGTTAGGCAACAGGCTAATGATTGCAATTCTTCAAAGCCAGGGCAAAATAGGAAAACTAAATGTACAACACATTAGAGGTCAAATTTATTCTTGGGCTGTAGAAAAGGCGTGGGTGTAAGGGCTAAATTTAATTCCATCGCCATGAAGCAAGTAAAACTTGTTTTGGAACTCGACCCAATGCAAACGCAAGGCATGCAGAAACGCTGAAAGAGATTCCATGAACATGAGAACTCCCAAGGTTGCTGAAATCCACATGAAGAACCCAACCATCATAGCAATAGGATTTCCTGATGAGATTGACATGTACAAAAGCTTCTCAAGGAAAACGTTACTGAGCTCCGCATGAGCTAAACTGAGTGCCCACAACCTCAAGTAACTCGCAGTGTTACTGATGGCTCCAAGTACAAATTCAATTGTATGAATCATCTGATGTACAAATACCTCACCGAAGTCGAACACGGCTCCCCTTGGGCTATCGTCGATTTCTTCTTCGTCATCACCACTTACTAGTGCATATCCCCTTCGTTTCCGATGTCTTGCACGGAGTATCAAAGGTTTGACAAACAGCATCCATGGAACCGCCACAATTGCAGCCGCGGTCAGTACGACCTGCAAGGTATTCTGGCCTGGAAACATCACCATGTTAGCTGGAAGATTTCCAGGACTCATGAACATACCAATAAGTACAGATTTTAGGTCAGGGGGCTCACATGTTGGGTCAGCAGCACAAGATGGGCCGTTGTAGTCGATTAGCCATTTCAGAATGATCAGGAAAACCAGATATCCAAATATAGCGTTCATGAAGATCATTTGCGGTATGAACACGTAGAGAATGTCCAACTTTTGCTTGAAAAACCTCGCATTCCTATAAGAAAGGCATATACCCAGTACCATTTGGGATACACCTAAAACAATAGAAAGCTTCATTTTGTATGAGTTAAAAAACAGAAGTCCCGTCTTGCTTGCTTTCCAGACCGGATCAAATCCGAGTGGGTATGGGCTCAGAGGAGGCAGAACGCTTGCAGGATTGTCACAGTTGTCAATACCACACGCCATATGGCTTTCAGACGTATACTTCCATCGAGACCCGAATATATCAATTGGGACTGCAAACATTTCATTGTATATAAAGCCTGTGTATATTGAAAAGATACCCATCAGTAAGATTATATATCTTCCGTCAAATGCAGTCTTCATGATTTCCCCCATTCCCTTCCCCATTCTTTGTAAACGATTTTCATTTTTTACCATATAAGCCGCAAAGAGCGCCATTAGAATTCCGTGTCCAATGTCTCCAAACATTACAGCGAATAAAAAGGGGAAAGTAATTATCGTGTATGGAGCTGGATTAACTTCTTGGTACTTGGCAATACCATAAGACTCGACGATACCCTGAAAAACTTCAGTGAATTTGTTGGTTTTGTAGTATGTGGGAGGGATATCATCTGGACCAAGTGGTCTCTCCTCCAAGATAGATGGTACCTGAGCATTCGCCCGTCTTCTTCCAATCTCAAGGGCGTTGCGTACGTCATCTTGTGCTGACTCAGGACACCAAACATCGGCTATGAAAAGTTGTTGGCTTGTGTCATAATTGAGGTGGTTTAAAGTATTGAAGATACCCATATCTCGCCTCACTTTTTCACGCCAAGAATGAATCTGTTGGGCAACATCTTGAAGAATTTCGCGTTTCTGACTGGCGGCAGTGTCCATAACTTGCTTTAAATCTGAAAGCTTGGATTTGCAATGACTCAAGGCGGTCATTTGACGCGTGTGATCCTCCGGAATGGCATACTTATTAGCATCAAATGCGACGCAGATTTTCGAGACTTTCGCTCGTACAGCGTTTCCAGAGAAGAACACCATGAAAACGCTCTTATCAACTTTCAACTTCGTCTGCGGGTCCACTAATTTCTTCTGAACGTCTGAGAAACGTACAATGCAGTTTCCATGTGTCGCACGGAAAAGAACCCGCTCAAAAGATGCAATCTTTTCTCTAGCAATGGTTCCTGTGAAGAAGGAAAGTAGAGCAGATTGTTGGAGTTCCTGCGTCTCGCGTATGAATGAAGTTGGTGATGAAATAGACACATCCTCCTCATCGACTACAATCGAAGGGGCTGCGGATAGCGCAGATATTTCTCCCATCACCCCAGCAATTATATTCGAACCTACACGTGAACCGTACTTCGACGAAGATATTGTAGATATTGACGAAGCAGACTGCATGATGGGTGCGGACTTAAAGAACTCTGCCGCCCTCTCCAAGACACACAGCAATTCCACGGCCTCATTGCATTCAGTTGATATAAAATCTGCGTTGGCATTCATGTCGAGAAGGGCCTTCTCAAGGCTGTTCAGATGGGCATCAAGATCGTCAAGACGATATGAAGGCCCTGTACCAGGACCATTAAAGGCAGAGGGAGCAATTGATAGTTGAGGCACATCTTTGACTTGGTCCGTAAGATAGCGGATAATGCGAAGCATTTCATCACAACGTCTGACGGTATCACTAAATGAGCGTTGAAATGCAGACTGATTTTCATTGAGATCTTTGAATTGGCAAAGCCCCAGCTCTCCTATCTCGTCGATTGTATCATGCGCCGCTGCTCTGTCGAAATAGAGCCGAACCAGGACCATATTTTCCGAACGAAATAAGCTGCCTATGCGTGCAGTGCGCTTTCTGTTGTACGTGGGTTTGCGTGACGGCTTTCTAGCATGTTTCGGATCATTTTCGCTCCCAGCTAGTGCGGAAAGTCGAAGTCCAGAATTTGCTCGTCGACCAAGCGAGGCAAGTGTAGTGTAAGGATCACGTACAGAAGGCATTGTGCCGGCGGCGGCAACCGCCGGAGTGCTGCTTCGACGTCTCGTGTTGAGGAGCGGTCTGGCACAAGGCCAGAGAGGATGCTAAACCAACTTTCGTTGCTACGAGTCAGGTTCTGTAAACCTTTCCTGCAGTTCTTAGACTTCTGTGCGGCGAAAGGAGTTAGGAGTGCAAGTTGCGGTGAGTGCTGCTTCTCGCGAAAAGCCGGCAGGGATATGTTCCAGGCCCTGATGTGAAGATGAATCAGGTAAACTTGCGCGTCCACATTCCAAGGAAGGTTCGAATCAATACATGTGCTTTACCGAGGCGAGTGTGTTCGAAACCTCCCTTTAGCCATTGATGCCGAGGAGAGGAAAAAATAGAAGGCCTCATGGGAGGGTGGGCGAGCCGGGCTTACAGTCAAATTGCAAACAACGCGGATTCCCCTGCGCATGACACTTCCATATGCCTTCAATTTCAGGAACTTTCCGAAAGAATGGCTTACTTTCGTCGGTACTGGTACACTATGTGGCCTCCTGGTGTTCGACCTGAAATCACCCCGCATTCACATGCAATTAGTCTGGCTCATCGGTCTACCGCGAAGGACCTCCCATAGTTTACGCACAGGTTTGTTTGTAGTTAGTGTTGAAATCTGGCATCAGAACAACGAAAGTCCAACGCGTGCAATTATCTGGTCCGAAACGTCTCCAACCTCTTCGTGTCCCTCCTTTAACAATATTATTCCGAAGCTTTTGTCAAATACTTCAAACCACTAGATATGGAAATGCTTTGATGCACATCTATTCAGTTTTCTTTAAAGGCACCATATCAACTCATCAATTTTTTCAACGCAACGTTTCGATTTCCCTGTTTGAATGCAGTTAATCTCTGTTTCTTCGTAAACGTAACAACCCATTGTTCTGCCCTTGGATATAAAGATTCATGAAAGCATGCTTGAAGGGATCGTATCAGATGGGCTTGTAAGGCTGCTTGGAAGTTATGTCGATGGTCTCAGCAGAGAAAGTATACGATTAGGGGTTTGGAGGGGGGATCTTGAGCTCAAAAACCTTCGACTTCGCCCCGATGCGCTCGCTGTGCTATTTGAAACTTTGGGACTAGATTTGCCTGTAACTGTCACAGCTGGTTACATTGGTCTCCTTCGGCTGGAAGTCCCATGGAAGAGGCTACGTTCTGCCCCAGTGCGCATTTTCATGCACGACGTCACAGTCGTTGCGTCTCCAGTTTCCGATGGCGATCAAAGCGCACTTGAGTTTAGAGATAAACGCTTGAAAGCAGCTCGACTTGCGACAGATGAAGCTATTAGAGATGCGAAATTCAGCGTAAGGTCTATGACCATCAATCAAGCGAAAGAGTCGAATTTATATCAGAGCGAGTCTGTTGGAGACCCTGTATCAGGGACTCAATCAACAACGCAGCAAACTGGGAATAGAATAACAAGATGGGGCTGGCGTTTCACGAGCAAGTTCGTCACAAAGATCGTTGACAACATTCAAATCGACGTGGAAAACGTAATCGTTCAGTACGAAGATGCGAGTAGTGTACGAGATCGGCCGTACACTGCAACACTAGCTTTTGACTCGCTTCGAGCTTGCTCTACTAATTTTAAATGGCTTCCGGTCTTTATCGAGAGTCCAGATTCTCCTGTAGTTCACAAAGTTGTATATATGAAGGGGTTAGTGCTGAACTGGGCGCCTGGAAATGCCGTCAATGAACTTAAAGATTGGATTTTACACAGAGAATCTTATGGTGAAGGAAAAGACTGGCTGGGGTTTGTAAGAAACGCATCTCGTCATGCCATACGACCTATGGACGGGGAGCTCAGGATAGCACTGACCAAAAGCTCTGCGCTGGCTGCGGCATTAGCTGGAACTGATGAAAATCTTATGGGGCTTCGAAGCATACCACGGGTGCAGATGGACCTTCATTTCCCGGATGTGAAGATTGCTCTAGATGATTTCCAATATCACACGCTCCTATCTACTATCATGTACCTTTCTGACATTGATCGAAAAGTGCGGCCAAAAACTGCAAGAGGGCGGTGGTTCTGGGCCTTGGAAAGACTGCTTCCTCGATTCAGAGAGAGACGAGACGCAGCACTTCGCTTCAATGCTGAAGGTATGAAACAATTTCGGGAAACCCGAGAGGAGTATTGTCGTGTGAGAAATGCCGTCGTCAATGCGCGAAGAAATGGTGCCCCAGAGCCCATTGAAGATACCGAACGCCTTCAGGAGCTAGAACTAGCTCTTCCTTACAAGGATATTGTTTTGTTTCGTGATATCGCAGATTCTGAACTCTATACTTCACTGGAAAGAACCAGGCAACAGTCCGCTACAACTTCAAGGTTTTGGTCATTTTTTTCTCGCAGCAGCCAGCCAGCCGAGACGCCCTCTACAGAGAAAACAGAAGATACTCTATCTGAGAATAATTCTGCCGTGCAAGATCAGACTTCGGAACGTCAGGATACGATTCAAGTAGAAGTCCAACATGATGTATTTGACGCAGTCGGGGACAATAATGCTGTTGGAACAAGCCCATCCAGAGAAAACTCTGTACTTACGGGGGAATCAAGTCAGAGTTCCTCTTCGTCCTTATCATGTCAAGTTTTCGATGCGAGTGAAATTGTTATACCAAACTTCCGCATGGGATTTCTCCTGGGCAGGGGTTGTATACAACTCAAGCGTGGTGGGTTTCCGACAGAGCCTGTCCCCTTTTCCAATCTAGAATTCAGAGAATTGCGTCTGGGGATAGAAACAAGACCTGGAGCTGGTCTACTACTAGAAGCACTTCTGGGAACATTCGAAGTAATTGATCTGGAAAAGAACGCGAGAATAATGTACCCTCGAGTTCCTTGGGCAGGAAGCAACGTCAGGACAGAAGGTCAAACGAAATATAGCGATCGCGGTTCGACGGACTTGATTCTAAGCATGGACGCTCTTCCCAATGAATCTAGTACCATGGAAATGGAAAATACGTACGAATCAACTCCGTCGGACTCTCGCGCATTGTTTTGCGCTGTTTTAAATTCTTACCCCCACGCCATAGCTGACGCAATATTTGCAATCCGTGGTGAGTATGGATTGGGGCTAAACTTGAGCCAAGCGGATCCCGACGATTACGTCGAAGGACTTCAATACAACACACGATCTTTCATCGACGGGGTTGGTATTCAATCGTTCAACAATCTGGGTGATTCTGAATATATGTTGAATAACATGGAGGAACCTTTCCAACTACGTCAAACCCCCCTCAAGTATATTGCTGCTTTAAAACTGAACCAAGAAGAAGTGCTCGATGGAGACTGGGCACAAGGGTCGACGAGAATGGCTATGGACCTTGCTATAGGTGGAATGGAAGTCCTTCTTGATGGACCCCAGGGAGCCTTCATCTCATCTGTGATGTTCTGGCATCCGAGAGAAAAGATGCCTTCCATTATGCAGTTTCTTGCGAAATCGGCAGCCCCTCGCCTTGCTTCATTAAGAATGGATATTCAAAGAGCTATTCTTGAAAGATCGGTTCCCATGCGAATGGATATTCTTATTCGTGGTCCTCGTTTTGTAATGCCTGCACGAAAAGCAAGAAATGTTTCGCTCGTTCTTGATCTTGGGACGTTCGCAATGGAGACATCTACTGGTCCCTCTGAAGACATTATTGTGGAACATACAGACCACAACAGCGTTGTGGAGAACGTCGATGCTACATCTCAGCCGGTATCTATTCGATACACTGATTATAGGATGGCATGCACAGATCTCGGCTTGTATGTGATGCCTAAGGCTAGCATGAAAGGGTCAGAAAGGATCATAACCCCCTTCTCGGTCCATCTTTTGTTACAAGTTATGCATAATTCATCGTTTGTGGACGTAATGGCCGTTTCCCACGGTCCGTTAAATGCAGCAAAGGTCAAGTTGCAAGGGGAATTGCCATCGTTGAAGATATCAGTTTCACACGAAGGGTTCCGAAACATTCTCAGAGTGGCAAAGGGATGGGGCCACGATTCTGAGCCTGGGCTACCTGCCAGCGGCATTGAGCCTAATCGTGCTACGCATTCCCTGTCCATGCCATCCGAACTTGAGGAAATAAGACACTCCCAACATTTACAATCCCAAGATTGTGGAGTTCAAGAAAACAAGTCACGTTTGATAACTTTCTCGATGAATCTTGATTTTGAGGACTTGCAGCTAGAGTTGAAAGACTCCATGGCTCGGAGAATTGTGACTATATCATCTTCTGGAACACATGTCAAACTGGTGAAGCGACCCGAAGTTGATGATTTTGACTTCAGAGTTCACAGGTTTACAGTTATTGATGGCAGTCGCGGAGCTACTGCGCCGTTCCGCCGCATTGCTTACGCGGGGGTTGATGAAATTGATCGCAGATCGATAAATGCAACTGAATGCAGTCAGTATGACGTCTTGGCTTGTAACGACGATCAGGCTTTTATATCACTTTCTTACCGTGGAGACGTGGTGAACCATGAGCAGTCATTGGCGGTTAGAATATTGTCGCTCCACTTAGTCTGCGTCAGGGAAACTTATTTTGCTCTTGCTGACTTTTTCTATCTTAGTGAATCGCAAGCACAAAGCAATAACTTGGAAGAGTTTCCTGAAGATGGGAAAAGATCAAGTATGGATTGGAAGACATCTAGCGCAAGCTTACCTTCCAATCGTGATGAGCAGAATGAGCCTATCAAGGATGAAGCGGGTGAAAACGGATACTCTGACCCATTTGCTGCGCTCGGCATGACGACTTCTGAGGCTGCAAGAGCAATTCGTGATCAAGCTGGAAGAGGGATGGAAATATCAAAACAGGCCCTTGCAGATCGGGGTCAGCTCTCTGTCAATGCTGAGCTAGATGGGCTCATTGTGACCTTGGTCACGGCAGAAGGGGCCATTGCATGCTTTGATGTATCAGACTGCAAAACAGAACTGACCCAGTGTGCCAATGGTGCGATAGAAGCTTCGGGAGAACTTGGCGGATTTGGTGTCCGAGATCTTACTTCTGCCTTCGATGTTTACTCTGAAACAATACGATATAATCGCAGTTTTACTGCTTCAGTAGATCAAGGATTATGCCCAAAATCGGACGGTTGGTCCCTTAAAGTTCCAGACTCGTCTAGTGATGATATATGGCTTGAAGCTCATCTTCGAAATATTCGCATAGTGTACTTACATAGATTCATAGTAATTCTTAAGAAGTATTTCGATGTTTTGAGAGAAAGCTTAAAGCCTGTTCTCGAGATGAAGGGTGGTATCGCGGAAATGTTCGATGAAGATGTGGGGGAGGATTTTCCCGTTACTCCAAGTACTGAAGGTAGGATTCGAGTTCGTATTCACACTGAAGAAATAGACCTTGTCATGCCCAGACATTCCCAAAGCCCTTACGAAGCTCTACGCTTCTTCGTATCACATTCATCGATAACCAACGATAATCTGTGTGCGCCGGGATATCAAATAGGATTTGAAATTATGGCTGAAGGTGTCAATGCGCACGTTCTCTATCAACCGCCTGGGGAAGGGGAAGGAAGGGCTTTGACCGAAGGGGGGACTGAACCCGTGCTCAAGCAGATTACGCCAAACTGTCCCATTGCGGACTTGCTACCGTTCTCCGAAAATATATGGATTGTGGCAAAGTTAGATACATGGAGGCGAAGGCGCGTTCCTGAAGTGATTTTGAATGCCGATGGAATTCCCGTGCTCAAGGACGGTCAGAAGGAGAGGGAATATGATCCGGGGAAATGGCTGCCATCTATAAGAGTTCGTGTCAGTGCCCCAAACGGCATATCTGCTAGACTCTGTGAAGCGGAGTATAGCATACTCTATTTCACTTTCACTGAGAATATAATTGAACGTCCAGATATCGAATTCACGGACATTGTCCGAGGCTTGAAGACCCCCATATTGCCAACACGAAAGCCAGTGCAACCAATCATGTTTTCATCTAACAGAATGCCCCCCAACTATCAAATTCTGTTTGAAGTACCATTAATAGAAAGTGTCATTATGTCTGGTGCAGATGGAAAGGATGATTTGTCTCGATTGATTCGGACTGAGCTTCGTGACCTCGTTGGTTCTTTCGAGTACGGTGTTGACTATAGAATGACTATTGACGTGAGTGCCAACATGAGTTCTCTTCAAGATGCCCGTCCGTATTCTAATACTAATGGGATGACGTTAATAATGCCAACCTATGGACCATCACCAGATCATTTGCTGTCGCCGCACGCTGGAAACCCCACCAAACAAGAGTCCACATCAGCCATGGCGAGATCAGTTACTTTGACTTGGGATCGCCCTTTCGGCTTTCGTGCGAACGTTATGGTAGTTGCCTCTGATCTGAGAATAATTGTCGAGCCTGAATTGTTCCGGGATCTTGGAGCACTGACTGCCCCGGGATTTCCGTTTCTGAAGTCCTCCGCACCCCCTCCATTGCTTCGGTTCAATGGAAGACTTCTGATTGTGACAGTCTCTAGACCTGAAATATGGCTGATGGCAAATCAATATCCTGGCGACGGTCGGTCCCTTGTTATTCGCGGCGATGTTATTGCAAAAGTGCTGTGGGCGCCAGTAACAGGGCGAAACACCGTTGAAGTTGCTGCTCATGGAGTTCAAATCAACCTTTCGAGTCTTGGTCCACAAATGAAGACATCCCTTGAAGGCCGCAGTTCTCAGATCTTGGGTTATCCTTCCGTTGCCGAGAGGAAGGAAACTGAAACTCCCATGTTGTACTCCTGTGATGTCTCCATGAAGTTTGAAGGCAGAGGCTATGATCCGCCGCAGAACCCTGGTGACGAACCGCGCAAAGCGCCGGGATCATCTCTCTCGGTTAACGCGGAATCCTTTCTTGTTCGAATTGATGTGAATGACGCTTCCTTAATACTTGCCGTTGGGTCCCGTCTTGTGCGATTGAAACCTAGCAAGCTCTCTCAGCGTCCAGAACAACCTGGTAGATTCGACCAATGGATTGACAAAGGCGATGAAGGTGATGCAAAACTTTCGGTGCATTTCGCGCTGCCTCACTGTCGCTTAATGTTTACTGATGAAACCCTTGGTCGATATGTTCCTATAATGGAGGCCAGACTTCGAAATGGAATTCTAAAGTCAAATGTTCCTTGGCTTACAAATGCCGCTCTCGAATTTGCCCTAGACCTATTTAATGAAGAAAAAGGATGGTGGGAACCTGGGATTGAGTCGTTCCCTGTTGAATTTGCGTCATCCAAAGGACGTTCAGGTTCCATGGCGATTCATGTTAGGGCCGAACGAAACATTGATGTGAATGTGACCCCGAATACGGTGTCTGGGGCAGCCAGAGTTTCTAAGGCGTTAAAATCTGCAATTGAAGAACTAGGAGCTCGGTTAAAGCTTGAGGACGAAAATCCACATATTGTCAAGACTCACTTCCCTGAACCCCCCATGTATTCAGGCCAATCAACGAATTCTGGGGCAAAGAGACCAAGCGTGGCAGCGTTCTGCGTGCGCAATGAAACTGGGCGCCCAATGCAGATGTGGTTGCCATATGATTCCAAGAGGCGTGCGCTCAGGGGAAATGGCGGGGAGATCGAGGTCGATACGCCATCGGAAGAAATACTATGGACTGCAATTGGAGCGACGGGGGGCTTATCACCGGATCCCTCCATGAATCGTCAGCTATCGATGTCTTGTATTCTTTCGTTAAGTGGATATGAGGCTTTGACGCTGTCTACAGAACAAACTGGAATCCGTTTAATCAAACTGATTCCCGACACACGAGACATGGCAACCCCCGCTGGTGGTTTCCGGAGTCTTCCCTCTGTTCTAACATTAATTTGGGCGGTATCAATGAGAGATGGTGTTCCCTGCGGCTGTATAAGGTCTGCTGTACGGATTGTGAATCGAACAAAAAGGTTACTTGAGGTAAATATCGGAGGAATGAGAAAGTCTCAAAGTGATGGGAATAATGTGGCTCTGAGCCAACTATCCGGGGACCAGGAACTTGTCAGAGACTGTCACAGGCGAGTAAAGCCCGGAGACGCGTGGGCTATTCCGATTTATGCCATCCACAGAATGATTCGCATTCGGCCATATCTAATTCATGCCCTAGAGAGCGAAAGCAATGCGGATGAAGAAAAATTGGATGACGTCCAGGTGACGAATTCTAGACTTCGTTATGAATTTCTGTGGAGTGACCCCCTCAGCAACTTACCATCGTTGTATGAAATTGCGAACGAAACGCTCTCTGCTCAAACTGCGGCCATACCCCCTACTGCCTCAAGATCAACTGCATCTTCTACGCTTGTACTGAAGTGCGAGGGTGCGGGGTCGGGGAAAGTGTTTTGCCTAGTGGTACATCCAGTGGTGGATGCGGCTGTTGCGGAACAGAACAAGACAAGGGATGGTGTACTTGGATCGATAGATGTTCAATTCTGTACTCCACTAGTGATCGAAAACCTTCTACCGCGATCAGTTTTTCTGAAACTTGCGTTACCTGGGGATTCACGACGGATTGGGCTTGATCAGGTTATTGAGGGAAAGCATATTGATCCCCTAGCAGAAGCTCATATTCACGGCGTGGGATCTGACCATTCATCTCTTGCAGCTGCGTTAGGAATGGACAACAGCCTCGACCGCAAGAACAGGCCGATTTCAAACAATGTGCAAGTGCTACCCTCGCGACAGACGGGGGATTTTCATCCGAACTTCTTATCTCTCAATGCAATATCGACGGGCTCTGGGAGATACATGCCTTTCAAGGTCAAGATGGAACACGACCAGGAAGCCTGTTTTAAACGATTAAGACTTTATTGCCAATATTGGATACGCAATAGATCAGATACCGATTTATTCTTTCGCGATCGCGAGCATGTTCGTGGAAGATCTATGGCCAATCCGAAAGTGTTTCTCAAAGGTTGTCCTCCTGGTAGGGTGGCGGACAAATATGTATGCTTCTCAGGAAATTGGATAGCTTTTCAGAGAGCGGACGCCACAGAAGACATTTGGGTGCATCTATCTACTGAAATCGCAGAGGTAGACAAACCAATGCCCATAAATCTCGAAGGTCGTTCTCTGGTTGTTGACGTCCGTCCTGCATTGGGAAAGTTTCAACGGACGCTGGTCGTCACGATTCGGAACTCTATGTGGCTGCAGAATCACACAGGTACTATGGTCCAATGGTGTCAACCTGAAGCTTTGAATCCTCACGGGATTGCATTGGCATCTAAAGTGCACGCCGTTGGAGCTGGAGATCACATTGCAGTGCACTGGGATTTTCGATCGCAGAAGAAGTCATTATGTTTCAGAAGAGCGAATGAAGATAGTTCCAGTGATTGGATGTGGTCTCGACCTGTCTTCGTCGAAGGTGTGCAAGGTGAATTTCCGACGAAGATGTATCGCCCTAAGCGCCATGAGCAGTATATCGCCCGTGTCGTGATTTCAAAACTTGGAAATGGTGTTTCTGCGATCGTGGTAAACAGAGAGGATCGAAACACACCGCCGTACAGAATTGTCAATCACTGCGTATCTAGGTCCATTGCCTTCCGTCAGTCAGGAGTCAACGAAACTCGGCTTTGGCTCGTCAGACCTGGAAGATCAACGCGGTACGCCTGGGATGACCCTCAAGCACCCATAAAACGGAGGTCGTTAGTTGTCGAAGTGATTGAGCCTCCCAGAATGGAAAGCAATCATTTGGGAAGTAGATCCGCATCACAACAGTCTTTAGGGGTTCAGACTATGGGGTTGGATGAAGATGTAGAACCTAGGCAAGCGTTGGACAGGAAAAAGTCCCGAGAGATAAGATACCCAAAGTTTGATCTGAACATCGACATGATCCGAGCTGATGTGCCTTTTAGGAAGGGAAGGAAGTTCGTCCCGGACTTGAAGGTCTCAGTTCATGTTGAAGGACCAACTAAAGTTGTCACCTTTTCGGATCAACATTCTTTTGGAAATGTGTCCATGGATACGAATAAGAATGGTCGAGAAATGCAAATCGAGAACAAAAAAGGACAACGTTCGATTAGTACGCCTCTTTGTGAGAGTGTTTCCCGGGCGAATCTTGACGTTGAGCTGTTTGTGAAAGCTATTGGGATATCATTTGTTGACGCGTCTCCTATTGAGCTGGCCTATTTGTCTGTATCAGGCATACATTTTAGACTTGATCGATTTGACGGACAGCAACTTATAGTATGTGATATCCAAGACTTGCAACTTGATAACCAGTTAGAGCAATGCACCTGGCCGGTAGTGTTATGGTCACCGCCTCCACCCGAAGACAAATCGATTCCTGTTCGGGATTTTGGGTCTTCGAGACCAGTGAATGCCGTGCGGAAACCATTTTTTCAGTTCACTGTCAATGGGCCGTATCCACCCAAGTCTCGCAGTATCGGAACATTCAACGGAGTCTTCGTGGCCTTGCAACAAATGGAATTAGCTGCTGACGAAGATTTCGTGCTCAGAGTGTGGTTGTTTGTAACTTCCTTGATCGAAGCAGTTGGTGGAGCGAATACGAATAGAGAGTCGTTATACGGACTTGATGGATTGGAGTCGGGAATACCATTTTTTCTAAACAGCTCCGGCTCTGTCCCTGAAAAAGGTGCAGGGAAGCCAGGGAGTGCAAAAAGTCATCTTTCTCGGATCTATGTAGAAAAACTTGAATTATGCCCAATCAAGCTATCTGTATCATTCACGTCGTCGCGAACATCGAAGGTGGCAGAACAAATTGGTGGATTTCGATCGCTGATACGAACATTGGTAGCCGTGTTGGGTAACGTTGAGAACGCTGAATTTCGTTTTAATGCTTTGGAACTTCATCAAGTTTGTGACACTACTGCACACTTTCGTTCACTTATTGTGGAGTTCTATATTTCACAGGGGTCAAATCAGAAAATGGTGTTGTTGGCCTCCAATTCTCTCATTGGAAATCCTTCCGCTTTGTTTGACTCAATTGCTATTGGGGCCAGAGACTTTTTTGTTGAACCTGCGAACGCAAAGGGGTCTGCGGATTTTATAGCAAGCATTGGACGCGGTTCCTCTTCTCTACTAACGAATACCGTTGGTGGATTGGTGGGATCCCTTGGAGAAATTCCTCGTGCTGTCGCTCAGGGCCTTGAAACTGCTGTTGGTGACCGTGACTACTTGGCAGAGAGGGACTCTATTCGAGGCGGGCGTGCTCGGGTTGCCTCGTCGCCCGCACAGGGGCTGTTCACCGGGGCTTTAAGTTTCGGTCATGGAATAGCATCTGGCGCGGCTGGACTTTTCAAGGATCCTATTCAAGGAGCTGCTGAGGAAGGTCCGTCGGGTTTCATAAAAGGATTGGGAAAAGGATTCATTGGAGGTGTATTGAAGCCCATAACAGGAGCTCTTGACTTAATCGCGGAGCCGGCTGCGGGGTTCAGAAGTATGATGGTTTCAGAGAGGTCAAGTAAGGCGGCGGAGCCTATTCGACCCCCACGGGCATTCTCTGGTCCTCATAGAGACCAAATGGTTTCTTACAATCTGCGATCTGCACTTGGTGAGGCCATTCTGCATGCTGTAAATCGCAATGAAAGTTTGGCAACAGAGGAAAGTCTGATGTCGTGGACGTATCTGGTGGCTGTTCATGCCAGTGCGACCCCAGATGATGTTGTTTCGTTCTTATGGCACTTGCTAAGGAGAAGCACGCGATCTACACATCACACAAAGCATTTAATGGATGCCGAAGGAAATCCTCAAAAAGCAGAAAAACTGAGAGCTGGCCTTGTGACTACGAAGAGATTAATCATAACTTCTCTCGATGGTCACATTTTGTGGGAGCATCCACTCGTAGATATTATTGAATTCCATGTCTTGTTAGAACAAAGGGATGATTTAATGATAGGAGTACGACCTGCAGGGACGAAGACTTTAATCGCACCAACATGGAAGCGCCTTAGATGTGGGTCCATGGTTGCAAGGGATGAGCTAAACGCTTCATTAAGGAAAGCTATGGAGGAACTGAAGACTGAACCTGATTTTATACAACGTCACCAGGAGGTACTCGGAGACTCCGATCGCGATGACATTGCGTTGCGAGAGATCAGACGTGAACATCGACGTGACAAATCCGTTGAAATGGTGGATATGACCTTCATTGAAAATGATGAAGAGAATATGTATGAATTGAAACGCCTGCACCACGATGCATCGAATGATGGAAGACGTGGAATATTCACGGACATGAAGCTTCCTGGTAGAGATAGTGATTCAGAGGATCATGTGAAAAGTGAGGATGACAATTCGATTCTTAAACTGATCAATAAGATCACGAATACAGCATCTTCCCGACATCCGAAAGCTGTTAGATCAATTCGAATGGTTTTTGTTAACTACACGTTCACCTCTCTGCGACTAATTTCGGCCTCGTTGCAGTCTGGACAATGGGTTGAGGAGCCCCCGCAATCAATTCTGCCTCGATCTGTTGCAAGTCTTGAAGTAGATGGAACAATCAACAGAGTGATTGATATTTCGGGTCGCGTTTCATACCAGTTCGGTAATGATCAACATGCTCATATGGCCCTTCGGTTTTTAAACCCTCTATTAGCCCCGAACGCATATTCAATTGAATGTTCTGCAGAGTACACAATCACCCAGACGGGAGGGGAACGTGGAGATCATGTCACTACCATCCTGAGCATCAGAAAGCTTGGAAAAGGTGACAAGTCGCAGCGAGAAATTGGGACAACACGAGCCACAAGCTCGTCAGCCGAACCACTACTGTTTGGTAGAAGCAAAGTTTCACCGCATTTGCCTCCAATAACATTTCAACCTCCCCATGTAGCGAGCAGCACCCGGCCGAATCCGAATGATCCATCTAAAATCGCGCAGTTGGCCTCATTGGGATTCTCTGAGAACGAAGCAAAGGTCGCCTTGCAAGAAAACGAAGCCAATCTTTCAAAAGCGTATTCGGCTCTTGTGGATGGAAAGCATGTCGACTAATTTTGGTCATTAACTCCGAAACTGTATCCTAGAACTAATTCCGTCGAAACAACCTGTACAACCAAGTTTTCTTCTCTCGTTAGTACTGATATCGAAGGCACAATACATAATAAAGGGCGAGACCCGAACAGTGTTCGTAACGAAGTTTGTTTTTACAGTACGTTTTCCGGGTTTGTTTTTGATGACCAAAGTATGTGTTAATTCTCCCTTCACCATGCTATTCGCACAGTATCGTCTGCAAGCAACATGTGACGGGTGTCCCATCCCGCTGCTGCAGTTTCCTTCAAAAACGAGTCAACATTCTTCCGCATGAACTTCAGTGACTCTGTCAGTGCTTCCTTTGTCTTACTGTTAGACCTCTTCAACTTCTTTGCTGTATAATAGGCCCGCAAAACATCGGTTGGTTTCGCAGTGTCCCGTAACAGGATTTTCATGGTCTTCTCCTTGTCAACAAAAATCATAAAGTGTTCCTTTCTGAATAATTTTCTCGCCTCCTCTAGGTCCGCGGGAGTAGACACAGATTCCGCGACCCCAGCACCCAGCTTAACAGAAGGTTCAAAGCCCTTCCATGGAGGCAAAATAATCCGCTCGATTGAAGATACGTCGTGCGGAGTAGGCATTTGCAAACTATCCAAATGACTGTCAATAAGTATTGACGCTCTTTGCTTGTTGAAGAACGAAAACTGCACGCACTGTACAGATCTCCAGTTAGCAGCAATATGAACGGCTGCAAGTGAGCCATATGCGCCGAGTAAGATGTAGTACTTTTGACCAATTCTTGAAGAAATGATGATCCCGAGTCCAAGGCCAAGCATTTTCATCGTCACACCCTGTGATTCTCCCTTGGTAGCAATATCTCCGGTGTTCTGCATGCCGCTCGCTGCAAGAGAGCGATAAACTACATGACGTGTGGCTGATCCCGTCATTAGAGACATGCCTCTTAGACAAACTGCTAGAGAGGCCAACGGCAAAAAGTAGGAAAGCGGGAATAGAGGTGTCAAAATTTCGATGGCGCCACCGACATCTTCCACAATGTCCGCAGCAATCCTCCAGCTCTTCGGGTCATCATCAAACTTTGAACCAAAAACACTTCCGTATAGAATCTTTGCAAGGTACGAGGCTCCATCTTTTAGTACCCAGCTCGTCGCAGCTGCACCAGCTGCAACCTTTTTCCCGAGTCCCAAACCGAACAACAATGCCTCGGTGCTTTAGAGATTTAACATAAGAACATGAACGTTTTCATTAGTAAAGCTTGTATAGAACGCAATTATGCCAAGCATTGATTGTAAAAAGCACTTACCTGATGACCGACATAATGGCAGAGGCAAGATTTTGTAGAGTGCGATACTTCGTGAAAGATATATAGTCTGGTGTCGTGGTGTGAGGAAACCCACTTGGAAGATAAATTTTGGTCAACCACGAAATGACCTTATCTGAGAATGGCCTGTTATCTACCTCTTTCTGTGGAACTAAGCGTCCCGCACCTTTTTGCTCTTTTTCATCGACATCATAAAAAGTGGTCACCGCACCGCCGTTTTTCTCGAAGAGCAATGGAGATGCTGATCCCATCGCCGGCACAGCCACCGATGCGTGCAGTAGCGATTCATTTCTAAACGATTTTTGATGATATCCCTCCTTTCGAACACGAACTGGAATCGTGAGAAGATCGTGTTTTTGTAGAACTTGAAAACAAAATTGATTCCGATTTGCAGAAAGGTAAACGGTTCGTGATCCAACAGACCGCGCCGTTCGAGCTACAGCATTTGGATCTTGGTGATAAACTGTTATGACGGGAAGACAGGAGGTCTTCGCAGAATTGATGATAAGTGAATCTTGGATTGGATCCTTTGATAGCCAGGCGACAACTGCGTGCTCTGGATTTCGCCGCCTCAGATTATTTCTTGGTGGTCCAGATGAGAAACGATTAGGTTTCCATTCAGCGGGAAGGCTGGACGGGGTTTGTGGTTGCAGTTTCACAAGCAACTGCGGTGCGAATGCTAGCATCGAAGGGCGTTTTACTGCAATCATGGTGGAATAGCAACTAAATCGGCGTTTGATGTACTCTTGGTTCAAGCTGTGGACATATTCTGATGAGAGCAATCTGAGGACCGGTCTTCCTTTCACTTCCTATCACAAACCGAAGAATAGGATCACAACTGTTTCCACATATATCTCCTTACTAGAGATCTCGTGGTAATTGGACAGGAAATACAATGACGAAATAAAAAGCGTGGATGACTTCCAACGGGGAAGCGAAAGAATTTCGCCGCGATGCGGAACACGCCACAGTCGAAATATGTCTCACCGGATCTCAATGAGATCCCCGTATCTATATGACGACGGCTATAGGGAATCTCCATAATGTATGGGAATGCCAACAATGGATGACACGCGCCCACAAAAACGATCAGTGCAGCCATGCTTCGTGGTCTCACGCCGTTTCTAAACAGAAACTGCCAAAACTTTCCAAATATTCGGTGCTTCTTGTCATCGGCCAGCGTTGCTGGCGCTGTAACACCGCTTACACTTATCTCGGCTCTCGCTCGCACATTGTGTGATTCACACCCCGGTTTGAACAGAGCACATTGTGCGCGCTTTTCTTCAACCTCCGCTTCACCGCTCCGGAAATATCTCCTTCGTTACCCCGCCTTGCCGCAGTCTCCACGAGAGGGCCCAACAGCAACCAGCGACCAGTCGGGTCAGCATTTTTCTCGTTACTACGCCCATCCTTCCCCCACCTTGCCCTCCTCTTCCGTTGGCTTTCGTCCCGCTGAAACCCCCATGGACTTTGTGGGCGACCTAATTGGAGCCGAATCGCGAAAAAACGGTACTCGCGGAGGCAGAGCCGACTTCACCTGGGACTCTGTTCGAGACAACGAGAAGTCGTACTATCTTGGGAACTCCATCGCGAATCCAAGTGCGTCACGAAGACACACTTCCACCCGCGAGCATGATTGGTACAGCAAGCTTCCCGCGGCTGCCACACAATCATCTGCAGCGCCGCCCCGACCCTCTGTGGATCAAATGCAAGACTCGATTGATGATTTGAAGCACGTTCGTGAGAGAGAAAAAGCTATCATGGAACGCGTTCTACTTGGGCGTTCTTTTTCAGATGCGGTGCGCTCCGCATTACATGAAGGTAATGTCAGCGGAATTGATGATGAAAATAACAATCCACTTGCGGCGCAAGCGCGTCATGCAGCGCGGGAGCGTCGCAAGACTGAAAAGGCTGAGCGCAAGGAAATGCGACAATTGCAGAGACAAGAAAGACGTCTCAGACGAGAGCAGCAGCATCGTCGTCAGACTGTTCGTCAGGACACTCAAACTTCTAGACCATATAGTTCAGATTCTGAGATTGAAGGCCACAGGAGTCGGTATGACGACACCACGCGCAGAAGGCGAAGGAGAGAGAGAGGAGGTACGGGTCGTCGAAAGAGACACGAGTTCACCACTTCAACTGATTCGGACTCCAACCGGCGCGCCACTCGCCGACAACGTCTTCGTTAGGAAGAAGTTTTTCTTTCCTCTCGGCCATTCTTTACATCAAGATCGTAGCTCACGCCTCAACTCGCGCTGCACTAGATCGGTATGACTATTCCGGTATATATATGCATATTTGACCGCGCTCACATGAGCCAAGGCGATGGTGTCGCGTTCTCTTCACTGAGGTGGCCATGGCCCATTTCTTATCTCTTATTCTGTTTTGGCGTTCATCAATAAGTAAGCTTCTTTCTCATAGTCACTGCCTGTTGCTTTCGTTTCATATAGCAACAAATAGATGTGAAATTGGACCGCTCATTTCCGCGTCCAAGAAAGCCTGCACCAAAATCCCCCGCCCTGCTCGGACCTTCACGAACTCAGCTACTTGGGTTGGATGGCAACCACCTCTATTCCAAAAAGGGGAACCTGGCACGTGGTCAGAGAAGATGTTGGGCTATTTTATCAGAGGTCTCTTGACCAGCGTATCTCCTCAAATTTCCATACGCGGACCATTGGAAACCCTTCTACAAGTTGTGCAAAGCATTCCTATCTTTCTTGCAAGACTTACTGCTTCATCATTTCCGTAGAAAGAGACCCGCGTTCGACCGCATTTGACCCTATGCGATTCGTTTGCGTTTCTCTTCGTTTTTTTTGTGAAGAAGTGCGGCATTTGAAAATCATCATCCGTCGTACTAATTGGATGCTGAGAATTCTGATGAGTTTGCAACGTATTGACTTGTAGGGGGTCAAATGTGGGGAGAGGAGGCTGATTGAAAACTAGGACTTGACGCATGATATGCTTTTTCTTGAAAGCTTTGGGATGGTGGTTTTCTCTGCGATCACTCGAGCCATAGAAGTTTTCAAAATCAATTTCTTGTATCTCTGCAACATAGATATCTAACGGATGTACAGAAATACTGTTCCCATTTAGTACTCTTCTCTCTCTCTCTTTATGTGAGCACGTACGTTAATTCGTATCGTGTGGGGCTTGCAAAGGACTCCCAACAACTTGTAACACTTTCTTCTACACTGCAGCCGCCCACTACATATCTATAACCGTGTTACGCTCACTAGGCTGCGATAAACGTGGGTTGAAGAACGCACTGGGTTTCTTGAGTTGTTCTCGACCGCAAAAGCGTTTCGTCACCGATGACTTTGGCCTTTAGCTTTTCGTATATCCCTTCATTCAACCTCTAGAGATCGTCGGCTAAGGGGCATACCACGACAAGGCGCTTCGCATGTACCACGTTTGCCGCCAGAAAAACCGTTGACGACATCCTTCCACCCAACCCTCACACAATCGGCGAAGTCGGGCAAAAGAACCGGCGCGTAACCTGCATCTTCATCCGGCCCAAACGTAGTTCCTCCGTGAAAACCCCTGGAAGCAACCCTGTCCAGAGGCTTCGTTGGAGCTCTTTCTTCGAAGGGAAAATTCAGGGAAAACGGCGGTTGGATCTTCTTCCGACGACAGGTTCGTGACCTACTGCGTTCGTGCAGCTAGACGGGTGTGTTTTCATGACGTACCACCCAGGTCCGCAAGGGCGACCGGCAAGCTGACCGATTGCTTGGACGAGTTTAATGACCTCCCGGATCAGTACCCTTCTACTTGCTTCAGGGCCTACTTTTATATATTTGCAGATTACTCTCAACGGGATTAAGCATGTCGCAACACTCTCTGTATATAGTGAAGGCGAGGATCGTGCATGACAGTGATACAGTATGCAAAATTTTCTGATATGCATGAGAAAACAAGAGACGGTATGATGGAATGTATGGGACGTTGTTGAAAGAAGACAAAGCGTAATCAGAAAGAAGCAGACACAGTTTGGTATAAAATCGAAGCAGTGAGCCCTGATCCCGCCCGAGAATGTCCTTTGTTGGAACCCTGAACATTTCAATTCAAGCTAAGCTACTGTATTATACTTTTTGCCGTTCAGCTCAAAACCAATATCGGATAATTGAATTCTTGAGACTCGTCCACAGGCCTATGCATTTGTCAAGAAAAGCGAAAGCTCTCAAAGGTCTCTCGCGGATACTTACGGCCTACACAAACGGCATCGTTGCAATTGACTCATTGCTCTTGTTCAGAGCATACGTAATGGAAAATCTGGTATATCTTCAAGTACTTCAGGAGGACAAAACGGTTTTGTAGAGCCCTATACAAGCCTGACGATCTGGCTCTGCTTTCCACTTTTCATGTTGCGAGTGGTCCAACCACAGCTTAAATTTCAAGATGAAGGGTATCCGAGACTGTTTAGGTTTATGAATTACTACGCGACTCGTTCCAGCGTAGTTCCCAAGATAAAGAGGATCTAATTGTCCCTTAACACGCTGGTGGCTTTCCGTACTACATTCGAAGAACTGAGGTGATGGGTACTCTTCTCCCTGAGAAATTGTAAGTGTTTTCATCGTCTATCAGGAGGAGTAGTTATCTATGAAAGGCCAAGTCAATGGCGAAAGGAACATGGAGGTGTTTCTAGATATACTGGAAATTCTGAGTAGTTTTTCTTACACACAGCAGGCAAGCAGTTGATGAATTAGGCGCGTAAGACCTCACCGCTGTTTGTGGAACTCTGGCACGTCGTGATTCATCGCCAACACCAAATTGACATAAACTCGACGTCATGGACGCCACGGAGACGCAGACGGCGGCGCCCGTGGTTTGACGGGTAAGTATCTTATGCAACTTATAGAGAAGCTGTAGGGCAAAAGAGAGGGCGGAACGTTGCGTCGAAGAATCACATTTGCGCTCGTCAAGCGGCGTTTGGGGTCTTTTTGATGAGCTTCTGCGGCTGAGTTGGCCCGACAAACCGGCGCGTTTTGGCCACGCGTGGCGCCCAACGCCGGTTGGACGACGTCGTTTCGCAAGGATCTGTGGCACAGAACCATTATTCACCAACTGTCCCGCATGCCCCCATTAACGAATTGCCCTCTCTAGCTAGTCCTTGCCCTCTTATAGCCGTACTCGTCACTGTTGTGGGCGTTATCCCCTACTCCGGAAGGAAGCGCTCCACTTCTTCGATATCAAGATGAATTACGCCTCGTGTGTTTCTCGCGTTTCTGTGGCGTTCTGCAATGTTTCCCCAACTGCACTATCTCGGTACTTAACCTTCTCGAAGTCCGTGTGCAACCCACAGCGGACGAGCGCGTCATCAAGAAATGTCCACAGCAGCTGCTTCGGACGGTTTTGTTCATCCAAAAACGTTGGCCGTCTGACTCGACTTAATTTGAATCTCACGCGAACATCACGAGCGTCGCCCCGCATCCTTTCAGCACCGCAAGAACCCTCGAGGCAACCGATTTATGCATTTGACAAGGTACCCACTACCCGGCCAGACTGGTGGGATGACGAAGAAGAAGAAGACCTCGACGATTGCCACGCCTTGCGATTTGAAAACACAAGTCCCCAAGTTGCGCTTGGTTCTGGCAGTGGTAGTTTCGCGCGCAACGGTCGTGATGGCGGAAGTGGAGGAGGTGAGGATGGAAAATTCAATGGCGACAGCGAAGGACCAGACCGGGGACTGTTTGCCGTGTTACTGGCCACGTACTTGCGTGCCATGTCACGGAATCCAATCCTCGTCAAAGCCATTACTACGTCAGTGATTGCCTTTTTGGGTGATGTTTTGGCTCAGTTTCTCACTCAGATCGGCAGCAGTGAAGTTCAGTGGGACATGAGAAGGACACTTTCGATTACAATTTGGGGCTTCTGTTTCATAGGCCCCACTCTTCACTACTGGTTTTCCACTCTTGACCGACTCTATACGAACAAATACTCCGTTCTTTGCAAGCTTCTCACCGATCAATTACTCTTCGCCCCATTCTTTAACTCAGCGTTCATGATAGGCGTGGGAACACTTGAAGGGCATTCGTTCAAGGAAGTTACTGAAACTGTGAAGTCTAAGCTATGGACTGCGTTGAAGGCAAATTGGATGTTGTGGCCGGCTGCGCAATTCATCAACTTTTCTTTTGTTCCGAAGAATCTTCAAGTTGTGTATGTCAATTGTGTTGCCCTCGTGTGGAACATGATCTTCATGTACATCTCACATTCAGAGCACGAAGCCGTTGCATAATTTTGATTCTTTTCATGAGAAGTTGTTTGTTCTCCTCTCATGGTAAACCCTCTCGATGCGATGTCGGACAGCTGGTGTTTGTTTACCGTTGCTTATTTTTGTATCTTTCAGGTTCCCAGCAAGGCTCATTACTACATGAGATTAGATGAAATATTAAACTGCAAAGGTGACCGATCGGCCACACTTCAACCATTAGCTACTATATTAGATGAAGCTAAACCTCGTTTGACTCACCAATGTGCCGCCTTTGGCCCAGAAGTCTCCCACGCAACCGAAAAGCATCGGAGTTGCTACTAACGAACAATGATGAAGTTAGTAGTACCAACGCATCTCGATCCTTCTCGAATAGTTTGACATCTTGCTCACCTGATCTCTGATGCCAAACCTGATTACACAAAAACGGGATGACCAGTTCCTTTGTGAACCTCCATGATGCAGCGTTTGATATGGGCGGGTCCTGGACATAAACCTTGGTGCGTCCCGAGCAATGAGTCCTGTTCAAACAAAGACCGCCGTGAGAAATGGCACGGGGGCTGAAAATGCCCCCCGTACCGGTGCATCATCGAATGTTCCTGCCATGGGGGCATGAATTGCGCACCGTGAACCCTTTACAGCACGAGATCGGCTAGTGTCGATGCAAGTTTAGAAGCGATATCCACCCCATTCTCCGTATTGAGCTTCTCATGACTTGGTCCAAATAGTTTTGTTAGCTGGTTTGAATGTGTAGAGAATTGAACGAAGTACAAATTGAAATGTTCTAATGTACCAAGAGGACGGCTCGGCTCTGTTGAGCAGCTAGGGCGGCGACAGAAGGACCAATTCAATAGAGAAAACAGCTGCCAGAGGTCTCTCTCTCTCTCTCTCTCTTTTACGAGCATGCTACGTTCTATTAATACATAGCAAAGAACGTTACTTTTGGAAGAAATGTTCTCTCACTAAGAAGGCCAACATTCTATCAGGCTACTTGATGATAATTTCTTCAAGACCAAGACCTTGATGCTCGTGAAGAGCAGGAAAACATAACTTTCTCGACAGTGCCCGCTTTGGGCACCTTAGCACATAAAGGTCTACAGAATTGAGAACACTCGGTCTACAATTACATATTAACCGCTTCCCAAACATCACTGATCCAAATGGGAGTAATGATAACGTGTGTCCAACATAAAGTTGTGAAAGCACAATTTCCGCCTATCGTTGAGTCAGCAATTTCTTGAACTTGTCAGGAACCGATACCAATAAGGGCTTTGAACCACTTGATACTTTCAGTCGCCTACAACTGTCAGAAAAATCTACTAGTACTCGAATCTGACTTTCCACAGTTGAATCCAGTGCAGTCTTTGCCAGACTGTCAACCTAAGTCGTTTCTATGAATTCCACAATGACTTTGTATCCACAGTATATTAACAAGACACAGAGATCCAATTGTGCATAGCAAACGTGAAAGCTCTTGTAGTATGTGTGACTGGTTCCGGGGCGCTGCATGTAAACTTTCCATCATACTTTTGGAGTCAGTAACCAGCCGAACACGGCCCCTCCAACCAACGCTTATTTTCTCGGCTAACTTCATCATTGCAGCATGTGCAGTAACAATTTCTGCAATAAATGAGCTCTCATCTACTCCAGTGGGTATCTTTTTAGTATCTGGTATTTGTCTATTGTTCCACCAAATTGCATATCCACTTCCGCCTACTCTGTTGACTCTGAGAAACTCAATTTCCAATATATGGCTGTCAGCGTCTACCACATCTCGTCCGTTTTATTGAACACCGTACGCCATTATAATTTCGTCGTCATATCTTGTAATAATGTCAGACTGTCTCTGATGCAAAGCAAAATACTCAACAATTGTTCTGTGACTTTTCTGGGATCCAAAGTCATAGATGACTGTGCCAGTGAACCAGCCTTCATCCCATTTTACTGCTGCCCTGAGTGATCTAGCTTTCTGTAGGAACTCGGGGCTACATATTGATCCATCGCTCCATATTTCGCATTCCGGTTTCGGAAGAGCATGATGCAAGGCTTGTAGTGCTGCATGTCTCTGTTGTTCAACGCTGTCCTGTTTAAATCATGAAGTGGTAGAGGTTATCAGTCCTACATTCGTATAGCAACAACGGAAGCTACTAAAGGCAACTGTGGAGCACTAACCGCGAATATAATGTGTTCTTCTGATCGAGGCACCATGTCGAGAACATGGCTGGTCTATAGAGGAGCAGTGGGCATGTGTCATGGGGGTGAGACATGTCAGAAGCTGAGACTCTGCATCACAGCTTTTCTCGCTTCCTTGACACATTCGCCGGGCGAAAGAAATGTTTGCGGCAGACAAACAACAAAACTTATCTTATTGGTGAAGTTATCTTGAAACCAATTAAGAGATTTCTATATATGCACCGCTGTCACTGCCGTTCAAAGGAGACACGCTTGATCTTGATCAACACAACACGGTAGGAGTAAAATCCTATTCCTCCTCTAGTGATATCTGCAATGACAATAAATGCGAACCGCGGAGGGCAGGGTAGATTACCCCAAACAGCCGAGAACAAAGCACATAGAGTCCCCCGACAGCGAAACAAAGGGTTTTCTCGCACAACCAGTTGCACCACACGCATCCCCCCTCCCCATCGTTTCTTGGTCGGAACGCCCATGTGCTCATGCATAGCTCCCAGTATTGCCAGCTCGCTCAATGGTATGTCGGATATCTGATGTTTGTTCACCGTCGATTTTGTATGTTGTAGAGAACGCAGTTGTATCCAGATGGGAGGACTCCTTCTGCGAGTCCTTCTGATGCATAGTTTGATTTTGGCTGGACCGGGACACAACCCGTTCGGGTGAGTTCCAAGCATTCGGTTCTGTCGAGACAAATTCCACCGTAAGAACCGCAACGGGGGCTGAACACACCAGTTGGGGTAGGGCAGCATCGAACGTTGTAACCACCGGGGCACAGATTGGGAATCGTGAACCCTATGCTGCACGGGTATTGGTTAGTATCGATGCAAGTCGTATAACGACACCTAGCCCATTCTCCGTAATGAGCTTGCACATGACACATGAAGAACAAAAAACATGAACGAGGTGAACTACTGTTTCCAAACAGTTATGTTTAGTGTCGATAGGTTTTTCTGACATTACCAGGCGAATCAAAGAGTGAAGTGGTTCACATTTGTCACTACACGCTATTCCTGAGAAGTTTGAGAAGGTATTGGCTCAAGGTCAGGCTGAAGTGGCGCTATCACAACTATACGTTCGCCACACTCCGAGTCTGCACCCCTTTGGATCTGTTAGTAATAGAAAGCGATTGATGTGCATGTGCAGACCGAACGTTTTCAATAATGTTGATCACTACTTGCTACGGTGTCCAAAGCGGGCCCTGTCAAAAATGTTGTGTTCTCCTTCTCTTCGCGAATGTTAAGGTTTGAGTGTTGCCGAAATTATCACCAAGTGATCTGAAAGGGTGTTGGCCTTTTTAGTGAGAGAAAGTTTCTTTCAAAAGTAACGTTCTTTTCTGCGTATTAATAGAGCGCAGTATACTCATCAAAGAGAGAGAGAGAGAGAGAGAGAGAGAGATGTTTAGTGGATTGAATTTCGAAAAGTACTGACCGTGATAGAAATTGGTTTGTTCTGATATACGAAGATGATGGTTCGGGTTGGTTAACGAGAAAGGGAGGGGATAGAAGGGTTTTAAAAAAATGACATATGCAGCTTCCAGAGGAAACGCAATGTCTTTGTACAGCGGAAACCCAAATCACGAACATCGATTGCGCAGCAGCTAAAGCAAAGCTGTTGTATATTTGTAATCAAGAATGCCTGTAGCTACACAGTGGAGATGGAGTGATGGAACACATCAAGCGGTTGGTCTTTGGAGGAGTACTAGGCCTGAATCATGGCGATAAATTCGACCAGAAGCTGAGACACGACCCAATTATCCCACAGCTTTGCTTCGTTGCTTGGTACTACCCGAAATGTATTCTAGGACAACCCGACTGACATCGAAAAAGGACGATCACACCAACGAAAGACCGCGAGGAAAATACGTTCGTGGCAAACAGACAAATGTGGCGTCAGTCAGGAACTGATCCGGAAGGCAGTCTGGAATTCTCTATGGAAGCACAACTATCTACAGGGCACCGTTTTTTTTTGTCGCCACGGCCATTTAAGAAAAAGTAGATGGGAACTCTAACGCATGACTTTGGACAACGCGGTAAGGCGGAAGCAAACAAATCCCCATCCCCTCCTTGCAACGACCTTACATTCAAACCGCGAAAGGTAAGGATTGTATCCCATGACAACGGAGCACAACACACATGTCCTTTGACAGCGAAACGACATTTCGCACAACGTTCCGCCCATGAGCACCCCCTTCCCTTTGTTTCCTAGCCGTACACACCCATGCACACACGCAGATCTTCCTTTTAACTCCATTCTTGGAACTCTACGGGTTCACCTCCGCGATTATTGCTTCCAGTTGCGACTTCTGCAACGGTATCCAGAGCTGCTCTGCCGCATCTACCCCCCTTTTTCTTTGAAGCAAGTCATGCGTGTGGAGCTCTGTCAGAATAATGCTCAACGAAGTAGGGTCAGAAGCTAGGAACTTTTCTTTTGTAATTTCAAAAAGCTGGTTGAACGTGGTTCGACTGATTACGCTGTCTCTTGTTGATACTCCACGATCTATATTCAATTGTCTCTGAGCAAGCACTTCAAACACTTGTCTCGCTCTTTTCGATAATGACTTGAGAAGTGCAACCGCACCTTCAACACGCCGCTCTTTACCTCCACGCAACAGCGGCTTTGAGCTGTATACCGTCTCTGCAGTGTACGGAGCAAACGTATCGGCTTTTATCCAGGCCCATTCGAACTTTGAGTACATTGAACCATCCCATAATAGCGGCGCGTTCACGTGATCGACACTAGCTACGACTGATATTCCAGGTATTGAACTGAGTGTTGCAAGCACGTTTTGACTTTCAGAAGACCGTAATGGGGGTCCATCTATATTGTGAATCACAACTCCTACACGATGATTCTTTATCCCTGCACGGATGGCGTCTGTGTAGTCGGATAAGGTCCGCTTCGGGAAATTGTACAAGTTGAGAAAGTCTTTTGCAATCTGAGCCAGAATAGACCGCAGACTCAGAGTAGGATTGAAGGCATTGACGACCATGACAGCGTGCGATGTAGTCAAGTACTGCGCGAATTCGTCAAGCAACGTTTTTTTGGATCCATAGCCATAGAACAATAGCGAATGGGCTGCTTCTAGTATGTACAGATATTGTGGGAACGATTTTCGAAGCTTGTCAAGTTGAGATTCTTGTTCACGCTTGAGAGGATGTTCAAAATTACGAAGAGCGGTCTCTAGTTGCTCTTGAGAAGCAATTGATAAACTGGCCAAAGTGAGATTCGAAGTCTTCACGACTCCTTTGTGCGCTTCGAAGTAGGAACGGCCTGCACCGACTTCCTCTTCGTCCCTTGCGTCTTTTGTCGCTGCTATGTTATCTTCCCCGTCTTGGACTTGTGTCACTGTGCTAGGTTTTGGCCGGCGTTTTCGGGCCCCCTCCTCAGAATGCAGAGGAGTGTTTTGGGTGATAGAGTTGTCATTTTTTGACCGAGTTCGGGGACGCTTGACTGGTGTGAATTTACGTTCCCGTTCGACATGAGAAGAGCTTCTTCTTCTCCCTCTTCGCATTACTATTGTAAGTGTAGAAAGAACCCCACACTTAATTGGAGCGCGGTGAAGAATCCAAGACGACAAATTGAGGGGTGAACTCCGGGCCCATATTGATCTTATAGAGAAAGAAGCTATAAAAAATGTGCCCTTGGTACACAGAGCTGTCGTGGTGATTTTTTAAACCGATCAGTCGAACGTTTGGGCGCAGAGTCTGCACTGCAGGCATGGGAATTTGAAGTCAATCCATTTCATCCATGGTAGTCAACGCATTTGGTATTGTTGTACTCATGAGGATGATTGCCGCTCGCTCAACACCACCGGCTGCTCCACAATTCTCAACCAGGCGCGATTGCCACAATCTAACTATACCTTTTGCCTAATCGGGAGCAAAACAACAGAATTGTGTGTGTGTTTGAATCATTTGACGTTTAACTTGTGACACTTAAATCATTGCCCAAATCGTTTGACCCTGATACATCGTTACAATGGCTCCACAAGCTCAGAAGGTTTCGTCGAGAATTACTGGCTGCAGCGGATCATTATATTTGCGGTCGCTCACAGTGTCAATTGTGATTCTTGTTTATGCCTTCGCCTGCAGAGAAGCTTTGACTGCAGGCTTATTGCCACGCCTCCTTCTAAGCGGCGCATTGTCAATCGCGTCATACATAACCGTATCTTATTTCATAACTGCCACGGTCCCGCTTTTCCTCAAAGCTGGAATGTTTGGGAAGGACATCAACAAGCGAGGCACAGAAGCAGGTGAAGAAAGAAAACCAGAACCCTTGGGGTTGATTCCCGCAACCGTATACATCATGATACTTTGCATACTGCATGTATACGCACACTACAATGGCGATGCGCGCCTCTACACCGCCGCTATGGCCTGCGTAACCTTCATGACTTTGCTAGGTTTTGCGGACGACGTGTTAGATCTGAGATGGCGGTACAAACTTGTGCTTCCTCTCATAGCGAGCATGCCATTGCTGGTGAATTACACCGGCAAGACAACGGTGATTCTTCCTCGCTTCATTCGCCCACTCGTCGGCTACATTGCAAGTCTTTTTGGGGGCGGCCTTGTTATCAGCGTTTCCGGAAGGTTGGTTGATCTCAGTATGGGCTATTACATATATATGGCCATGCTTAGTATCTTTTGCACAAATGCAATCAATATTTATGCTGGTATCAATGGACTTGAAGTTGGGCAATCAGTTGTCATCGCGCTTTTCGTCATTATTCACAACTCATTGAACTTGACTTCAGATGTCCCGAAGGACAATTTGCAGCTTCTACAGGATCATCATTCTTTTTCGTTGGACATGATGCTTCCGTTTACCGCGGTTTGCCTCGGACTGATTCATCATAATTGGTACCCGTCTGCAGTGTTTGTCGGAGATACGTTTTGTTATTTTGCTGGAATGACTTTTGCCATGGGCAGTATTCTAGGCCACTACTCGACCACACTGCTCTTGCTATTCATTCCGCAGATCATCAACTTTGTTTATTCGCTGCCTCAGCTGTTTGGCATTGTTCCATGTCCAAGACATCGACTTCCAACATACAACAAAAATACGGGGCGTCTAGAAGGCGTCAAGTCTCATCTCAATCTCGTCAATCTTGTGCTGTTAGTTACTGGCCCTCTTCATGAGAGAACTCTGTGTATCCTTCTTCTTGCTCTGCAGGTTGTGTGTTGTTCTATTGGACTGATTGCTCGTGATGTATTTTTGCGGCATTTTACATAGTTGACGGAAATTCAAGACGTCCTACAAGGTTTCCCCACAAACATCAGTGACAATATGAGGTGGGCAGGATGACAACTGATTTTCACACACAAAAAGGATGAAAACGGAATCACGTATGACGCGTAATTCCCTGCATGAAGGAAAGCGCAAACAAGCTTCGTTTGTGTTGTGTACCAAGCAAGAACTTGCGTTCTCCCCTTTCACATTACAATATCGCTCAATGATGTCGTGTATAACAGCTAACTCGATAATACGCATATCTTAGTGTTCTTGACGGAAAGCTATATCGAGCTGGAACTTTAGACATTCCAGTCGTTAATGTTCGATGACCGCAGTAAAGAAGAAGTCCTTCGCTATGGTTCTTTACGCTTGGATGTAGAATAGGATAGGGAGCGACTTGCAACAACGTATTCTCAACCAAGAGAGCTGCCCCACATCCACGAAGAGTAAAGGCTCATGCCAACAGCGCTGGAATCCGGCTGGAGTGTTAGCCACGCACGCAGCAATGACGTACGCTTTGCAGGTGCATCGTACCAACACGTTGTGGCGTGAGGTGACCTTTGTGAAGGTGTCGGCGGATTAGTTTTGGTCTCGTGGAGTGAAGTGAATTACTGACGTATTGCCTTGAACATTTGTGCCCGTGGGCGGATTTAATTTGCTCGTTTGCCACGGTAAGCTCTGCCTCGTTGACTGACATTTTGAAACCGCCGAAATTGCATCGTTTCAAGTGCTGCCACGCTCCTGACACTGGACCGATTCCTTGCGCAGCGGCGCAATTTGCATTCGCCAGCGTCGTTCTCCTCTCTCCAAAACCTATCCCCTCAGACCCCAACCGAGGGGACGTAAGCTTTTCAGCTCTGTCTTTCTTTCAAAAGCGCCTCTTTCGCCCTAGTGTATCCATCTGTTGAGAAAAAACCAGCAACCCCCCACTTTGCTTCGCCCAATTTGAACACTTGTCGTCTTGTATTGCCCAAGTATTCTCCGGTTGTGGACAATTCGTCTCTTGCCCGACTACGCTGTTTTTCAAAACAAAGATGACGACGTCAGGGAGTCTCGCAATGTTTGCGAGTCTGTTCGCGTTTACGATTACGTGTGTCCACGCATTTTACCTTCCAGGGATCGCACCGGTCAGCTACGAAGAAGGAACGAAGCTTGAAGTTATGGCCAACAAACTCACATCCCCGAGGAACAAACTCCCATACGATTATTACTCACTCCCTTTCTGTGGGTCAGAGAGCAAGAAGGATCTCCGTTCCAAGCCAGTCAACCTTGGTCAAGTGCTTATGGGCGACCGTATGAAACCAACAGAATATGACTTCCAGATGAGAATCTCGGCCCATTGTAAAGTTTTGTGCACAAAGACGCTCGCAACTGATCAGGTTAAGCATCTGCGCAAGAGAATTAAAGAGGATTATTCTGTGCGCCTTAATCTGGACAACATGCCAGTTGTAATCAAGGGTGAAACTGCAACTAGACAAGAAGCTTATAAATTCGGATATGATATTGGGCGTGTTGAAGAAAGTGGAAAGTTTTACATCAACAACCATTTAAAGTTTAAAGTATTCTACAACGATCCCAAAGAAGAGTCGGGTGCGTTCAATTCACTGGCGGATATTGACAAGGGTTCTTCTGATGGATACAGGATTGTTGGGTTTGAGGTCGAAACATACAGCATAAAACATAAATTGGATGGCAGCGGGAAGCCTACTTCTCACACATGCCCCGTTTCCAATGAAATGGAACAAATGGAAGTGAAGGAGGGCGTGCCGATTACATTCACTTACGACGTGGAGTATATTGTGTCAAGCATTCGGTGGGCTACGCGCTGGGACAAATTGCTGGAAACTAATGAGGAGCTCAAGCAGATTCAGTGGTTCTCTATTGTCAACTCGCTGATGATCTCGTTGTTTTTAACAGCGCTTGTCGGGACAGTCCTGCTGCGAACTGTCCTTCGTGACTTTTCTCGATACAACGCTCTGGATGAGGAAGACGAGGAAGATATTACCGGATGGAAGCTGGTTCATGGTGATGTTTTCCGCACTCCTCAGCATCCGGCTCTGCTGTCCGTGTTCTGCGGCTCTGGATCACAAACGTTGTGGATGGTTACAGTTACGCTGTTTTTCGCTCTCCTTGGGTTTTTGTCTCCTGCGTATCGTGGTGGACTGATCACGACGATGCTTTCTCTGTGGGTTTTGGCATCTGCGGTTTGCGGATACTCATCTGCCCGCGTTTATTCATCGTTTGAAAATGGACAGCACCGCAAGCTCGTCACTATGGGCTCCGCATTTCTGTTCCCGGGTCTGACTTTTGCGCTATTCTTTGTGTTGAACCTGTTTGTGTGGGGTTCAGGATCGTCTGGGGCTGTTCCTTTCGCGACCTTGCTTTTGTTATTGTTCATGTGGTTTGGCATCTCAGTGCCATTGGTGTTCGCCGGTGCGTATGTTGGGTACAAGTCGAAGCCGTACGAATTCCCATGTCGCACAAATCAAATTCCGCGTCAGATTCCGGCTGCACCTCTGAACATTCCGCAGGGCGCTTACGTGATCCTGGCCGGAATCCTTCCGTTTGGAACAGTGTTCATGGAGCTGGTGTTCATCCTTAACTCAATTTGGCAGAACCAAATCCTGTATTTGTTCGGGATGCTGTCGATTGTTTTCGCCATTCTTGTGGTGACATGCGCGGAAATGAGCATTGTGTTTACGTATCTCACTCTAGCGGCGGAAAGGTGGACATGGTGGTGGCAAGCGTTTGGTGGATCAGCATCAGCAGGTCTTTACATGTTCCTTTACAGTGTGTACCACATTGGAACACAGGCGGCGACGGAGCACATGCCGTTTGTGAGCACTCTGATGTTCATGGTGTACAGCACGGTGGTGAGCGCAGCGTTTGCTCTAATGTGCGGGTCGGTTGGATTTTTCTCATCGTTTTGGTTTGTGAGGAAGATCTATTCCAACATTCGAGTGGACTAGAAGGGCGGCACGGAGAAATGTGACGTTTTCATTGTGTGGAGTTGCGAGAGACATAGCTTGAGGAAGGCGCTTTGAGTCTGCTCACAATGTGTTGCGTGTTGTGAACATAACGCTCGTAGCGATTCATGTGCGTGAAGCGCGCTGAGACATATTAAAAGCGCAAACGTGCTGCGACGAGGGTCGTTCTGTGGGGGGGGGGGGGGTGGGTTGGGGAGCAAAGGAAGGACGAGAACTCAACTTTTTAACTTTTTAGACTTGGGCGGCGGCATCGGAGCTAGGGGAGAGAGCTGATAGAGAGTGTGTTGTAGAAATGAAGAGGGTTAGAATTTGAGTCATTGAAGTGAGCGAAGTAAGGAGTGGTACATGTAGAGAGTTGTAAGCGGGGTTTCTCGAAGCTGAGGGGAACGGTTGTAAATGCGACAGCGGGCGCAAAGCTTTTAAACTTGGGCTCTCTCTCTCCCTCGTCTGGTGCAAAATTTGCAGAAGCGCCTGCGGCGCTGGCGCGAGAGCACGCCACAGTCGCACACACCACTGGTGAGCGCACACGTGTGCAATGACAGCGCGTAGCGGCCGCTTCCTTCTCACGTTTCGCACGCTTGCAGCTAAGCAAAAAGTAGCCACTGCCGCATGCGCGCGCTCTCGTCAACGTCAGCACCGGCCCCGCGTTGATGGCTTCTTCTCAGGAGAGTGTGAGAGTGCGGTGCGCGACAAGGCGTGTTCGTTGTAATGTTTTCGCTCGTTCACGGTTTTTACGAAGAGCTAACGCACGTCCCTGAGCGCCCCGTAGCGCTGCTGGGCGTCGAGGCCTCGGGCAAGTCCTCAATTCTGGAGTGGCTCAAACTCTACTACCCGCCGACGTCGCGCGCGGCGCGCGTGACGCGTCCGGCCGCGCTGAGCAGAGTGGTGCCCACTGTGGGCCTCAACGTGGCCAAGCTGCGCTTTCCAAAGCTCAAGCTGCTGGTGTGGGACCTTGGCGGGGCGCGAGCGCTGCGCCCGATCTGGAGTCGATATGCGGCGGAGGCCGAGGCGATTATTTGGGTGGTGGACTCCACGGACAGCGAGCGAATGGACGATTCCAGGGAGACGTTGAAGAAGCTGATTGCCACGCCCAAGCTCAAGCATAGCCCGCTTCTGGTGCTTGCCAACAAGCAGGATTTGGCAGGCGCTATGGACGCGGTCAAAGTGAGTCTGGCACTGGACTTGCTTTCCGATGCTGAAAACCGGCCGCAGTGCGTGCAGCCGTGCTCTGCGGAAAGTGGGGAAGGACTGAGGGACGGCATGGAATGGCTGGTGAAAAGCGTGGCGGGCGAGGGCAAGATAGAGATGCGGATACCATGACGGTGGGTATGGAAGCCACGCCGCAAGTTGAGGTTTGTATGATGGGCGAAACGTGCTGCTCCAATTCGGCAGTTGATGGGCATGCACACGACAGATGGAGAGGGGCTGTAACGATGGGTTGTACAGTTTTTGAAACTGTGAGGGCTGACGGTGTGTTGCACGACACGACAGCGTGCATGTGTTGTGTTGTGCATTCTTTCTCTGACAGAATGCGTCGAAGAGTTGGTGAGCGCGAATGGGGGGGGGGGGGGGGGGCGTTCAGTTGGGACTTTTTCAAGTTTTGTGTTTTACGAGGGATTTCCATTGGTTGTGGGCGAAAGTGTACAGCGACGGATTTTGACGTGTAGCCGCAGTTGGAGCTTGAGTAGTAAGTTGGAATAGTAAAGGTATAAGCGTCACTGTAGCTACGAATTGAAGGGAGGGCTTGGTGGAAGCCAAGCATATACATAGCTTGAGACAAAACGCAAACGTAAACACAAACGCGTATCAAAGTGGACAAGCGATGTGTAGCGCGCGGTTTAGCACGACGGTGCACGGCAGGGGTGAGTCAGCACCAACGATGCTACAATTCACAGACGTTGTATGGGGTGCGAGCAATTCGTGCGGTAGCGACCACGCTGGGTAGCTGCACACGTTGTGGGAGCAGGGCGTTTTGCAGAGTTTGGCGTTGGAAGATGCGCAATTGCAATTAGATGGTGGCGACGGCGGCGAGGAGGTGACCGGTGCGTGACGCTCGTCGACGGGGGCGGTGTTGTTGTGCGAGGCGGATATGTACAGTACTGCAGCACAATTCAGGGGAAGGCGCGTCAGCATGATGGCATGAAGATAACGTTTTCGTCGGCGCTGACAGCCACCTTGTGAACGACAAGGAAGCACACACAACGCGTGAAGGGGAAATGGTTCGGTTGTGTATGAAGACGCAAAACGCAAGCGATGATGTTTGGTTTCATGTCTGCGCCGCGTGGCGTGTGCCTACAAGCTACGCCCACGCGGCCATTTTTGTTTTCAGAGCTGTCACATTTTGCATGGTCGATGCGTTTTTGAGGTTTTGGTAGGCGCTGAATTGCGCGCTGATAGCGCCGGCCGGGGCTAGATACGACGACGAAGACGGCGGCGGCATGGGGGCACCAAGATGGCGGCGCGGGCGCACGCCATGTGAATAAGCGCGGGCGCGCGCGCACAGCACGCGCGCCGCCGAGCAAAGTGTCGAACACACGGCAACCAAAAAAAAAGTGTGGGGGCGTGTGCGTGCGAGTGCGTGCGTGCGTGCGTGCGTGCGTGCGTGCGTGCGTGCGTGCGTGCTTGAGAAACACGGCTGGGGTGGGTGGGGTGAAGCTGTGGCACGCGTGGAGCACGTGCTATGCGCGTGCAAGTGTGTGTTGTGTGTGCGTGCGTGTTTTTTGACTTGGACTGCGTTGCACTGTGCGAGTCACTGTGCCCGCTGCAGCTGCTTCCACCACTGCTGGCGCGTGCGCGCGCGTGCTGCGCTGCCTGTGCTTTCGTGCCACGCACGCCGTTACTGCGCGCTTTTGCGCTCGCACGCCACCATCGCACACTATCTACATAGCTATTTACCGCCCTGCTAGGTTCATCTCTTCCTCACTCCCTCCCTCCCTCTCCCTCCCTCCCTCCCTCCCTCCCTTTCTCTCCCTCCCCCTCCTTCCCCTTTCCCTTCCCCTCCCCCTCTCCCTCCCCCTCTCCCTCCCCTTCCCTCCCCCCTTTACAACATCAACAGCAACCCCCCCACACAAATGGCCACCGAGATGGCCACCGAGCTCACCCCCCAGGAGCTTGCCAAACACGTCACCATCTGGAACCGTCGCGAGCGCCGCAAGATAGCCGGCAACGCCGCCCCCTTGCGTCGCAACCTCTCCCGCTACCTCTCCGCCCACCCCGAGTGCGAGGAGTACAAGCGCCAGGACAAAGACCCTTCCCAGCTGTTCTGCGACGAAATCGATCCCATCACCGGTGAGCCCATCTCCGTACAAAACGAGCACGTGCCCATCTGGCACAGAATCGAACGCCGTAAAGTTACCGGCAATGCCGCCCCCCTGCGCAAGAACCTCGTCACCTACTTGAAAAAGAATCCCAACTGCGAAGTTTACGACGGCCAAGACAAGCAACCACACCAACAACAACACCACCCATCCGCCCCTGCTTCCAACTGGCACTATTCGCTCGCCAATCTCAACTCTCCAGTAGATGTTCACGCGCACGCGCACACGCACACGCACGTCCAACCCGACGCCTTGTCTCGTGTTACTGCGCCCACCAGTCCAATCGCTGTCTCCGCCGCCTCTCCTGTTCGCACCTACCAAATGCATCATCAAACGCACCAGCCCGTCAACGCTGCAACGGAAATGCCAAACAAAGAGCCAAACTGGCAAGCTCCTGCACCTTGTGTGACCGAAATTCACCCCAACGCGTGTCAACGCAGTCAGCCCATGCCAATCCCGCAACCCATTCCTGTCAACGACCTGCCGTTTCACGAAATGGCCTCGTCGTGGTCCAATAACCCAGATTGGATATCGCACATCACCAGCGTGCACAGCCCCACCAACACGTTTTCCTGCACGCTGCCGTTCAATTCGCACGTATGCGAATCGCCCATGGATACTACACCCGACAATGAGCCCAACGCCATGCCCATATCAGACGACGCCGCTCGCGAACGAGAAGCCATCACGCCGTCTTCACCTGCGCACGACACCAGCGCTATGGACTACGCAGCCGCCTTTCTGTGCGTCACGCCCAGGAGCATCGACTTGGAGCATGACGCGTTGCAATTTTCGCCCAGCACTTATTTGCTTTCCTCGCTATCACTACCGAAAGGAAGCCCATCATTGCCTTCGTGTCAAACAGCCAATCCATCCATTCTGGGCACTGGAAACGAATGATGGCCTGCCACTGCCACGCCTTTTTCGTGGCAAGCAGCAGCAGCAGCAGCAGCAGCAGCAGCCCCAAATGAACGAACGCTACTATAGCACCTGATGCAACAAACGTCGCACCTGCAACATGACTAAGGCAAAAGCTATCGTGTACTGTCATCCTGTGCGAGTGCGAGTGCGAGCATGAACGGTTGCTGTTTTTCATGCTAGTGTTCTGGCATTGCTGTTGTTTGTGCTCAACGTCTTTTTTTTCTTGTTTGCTTTCGGTTTTGCGTGTAACGTGTGTTTGTATTGTATACCTTTCTTTTTTCTTGTTCCATTTTCTCTCTCCCAGTTGGCGCGCCTCCGATTGCGTGCTTTGTTGGTGCAAATAAGGGGGTGGCTTTTGTTGGGCGGCGGCCCCTTGGCTTGGCGCATTGCAATGATAGCACTGTGTACCTACCAGCAGTTGCACTCGTTCATTTTGTTTTTGCTGCTTGGTTGCAAGGCGTGGAAGGCGTGAAAAGTGTGACTCCTTGTGGCGGGCGCGTCTCAACACCAAGGTGGTAACGTGGTGAGCAGTGAGAAGCGAAAAAGGCGTAGATAGCGCACTGAATTTGGGCATTGGGGGCATGTTTGTTTATTTTTTAGGCTGAAGGGGGGGGGGGGGGGGGGCATTGGAGATGGATGGATGGATGGATGGATGGCGCTTTCCGTACGTATCTAATTGTTTTCTACACTAGTAGCGCCCGATCTGGGTGCGCGCCTGGGAGCTGTGGTCACGGTGTGTGATGCCCAAGTGTGATGAGGTAGGGTATTTTTCACTGCGCGCCGCGCGCTCGCACTCAACTCAAACCTTGCGCACGCCCACGGCCCCCGTTTTGCTGTTGATCGCGTCGCCCCTCAAGCTGCCGCTTCTCAGTGCATGACGCTTTTACGTCATGCTCGCGCAGTCGTGTGTGTGTGCTGCCTGCAATGAATGATTTGTATTTGTACTGGAGTGCTGTCGCCAACCGTCACTACTACTACCCATGTATATGCGATAGAACCATAACATGTCTTTTTTGTCAGTCTCGATGTTTGTCTCTGCGTGTGTTTGACGCTTTATCATGTTGATGCAATCTGTCGTGTGTATGCTTTGCGTGTCTCATTTGGGCCGTTTGCAGCGCGCGCGCCGCTGCCCCTGTGTGTGTGTGCTAGTGTAAACTTGGGATGGACGTGGACGTGATCGCGAGGAGAACAATCAAAACGTTTACTCTTGTTGCTGTTTAGCCCTAGGTGGTGGCGGTTTGGGGCTCAGCTTCTCGTACGCTGTCCGTGTCTCTGTGAGTGTGAGTGTGTGAGTGTGTGTGTGTGTGTGTGTGTGTGTGTGTGTGTGTGTGTGTGTGTGTGTGTGGTGTGTGGTGTGCGTGTGCGCAGCAGCTACGTTGGAGCTGCAAGGCCGACGCGAAGCGCTTCCAAGTCGTTGAGGCGACGAAGAACCTCCGGCGCCTCGGAGGCGCCCCACTGCGCCGTGTCCAGCTCGGTCACAACGGCGGAGATGTCGCCGGGCTGAATCACGTCACCGTCGCCGCTGTGCGCGATGAACATGCGCTCCGAGTACTTGACGGCCTGCGTGGCAACCACCACGTGCAACGCGTTCTCGCGCGCCATCTGCACCAGCAACGCCGCCCCGCGCGGCGCCAAAACCGTGCCGTTGAGCCCTACCTCGCGCGCGCCAAGCACCAACACGTGCGCCGATTCCAGCGCCGCGCCCGCCGCGCTCAGCGTGGCGTAGCGCACAAACGCCGCCGTCTGCGCCGCAAGACGCGCGGCCAGCGCGCGGCCGGCGTAGTGCGGCGCCGCGTCGATCACCGTTAGACGCTTGGTGGAGTAGTTGAGTGCCAGGAAACATGCCTCTGCTACTGAACTGCCCGCGAATACGGCAACGTGCGACCATTGACGATCGCGACATAGGTGATCGAAGAAGGCTGACGCTTTGGCACGCGCTCCGCCCACACGCACCGCTAGAAACGCGTCGAGCGCCGTTACGGCCGCGTTGGCTGCGTCGCGCGCGCTCTGTTTCTCTCGCGCACGTAAGGCGCTGTCCACCACGTCGCGCAGCGCGCGTAGCGTGGGACTGCGCGCGGCGTGCGCAAGCGGCACGACGCGCGCGACGGCCGCGCGCGCAGCGGCAGCTGCGTCGTTGTTGTTGTTGTTGTTGTCGTCGTCGTCGTCGTCGTCGTCGGCGGCGGCGGCGGCGGCGGCGGCGTTGTGGTCGGGGTCGGGGTCGGGGTGGTTGTCGTCTTCGGCGTCGGAGTGGACGGTGTGCGCGACGTCGACGGCGACGGAGGGTGACACGGAAAGCGCGGCTAGCGCGGCGCGTAGCGGTGGATCGAGCGACTGCGCCGACGAGGAAGGCGTTCCCGGCGCGACGGCGCGGGGTGGCGGCGGCGCGCGTCGCGGCGGCGGCGGCGCTAGCGACGGCATGGCGGCGGCGGCGACGAAGAAGCCGTGCGACGACGGCGGCGACGACGACGCTGTGAAGCCGCGCCCGTGCGCCAGTACAGCGGCAGCGGCACCGGGATGGGCAGGCAGCACAGCACGCACCAGTACTCGGCCAGCGTGGTCGGGGGGCGCGCGGCGGCGGACGGTGGCGGCTACGGTGACAAACACCGCCGCTTTCTGCCGTTGCGATTTCGCTCGTTTTATCTACCGACTGTTTTCGCGTCACGCCTTCCTTGTTGTGTACTCTCCGTCTCGAGGTCGCGCGCGACCAGCTCCAGCGGCGCCGCCCGTTATCGCCGATCCTTCGTCCCTCTCCCTCTCCCCCTCCCCGCCATCGCCGTTCTTCCACCATCCCCCTCTCCCCCCCCCCCCCCCCCCCCCGCCATGATGCTCACATTCGCGCCCACCGCGCCCGTCGCGCGCGCGCTCGCCGCGCACCCCCCACTGCTCCGCCGCATCGCGCACACGCCGCTCCCGCGCACGCCGCGCCCCACGCGCCCAACCATGACCGCCGCGCAGCCCGCGTCGCCGGCCGCCGCGTCGTCCCCCCCCGCGCCCCCGCTCATCGATCTGCGCGGCAAGAAGGCGCTGGTGACGGGAATTGCTAACAATCGCTCCATCGCGTGGGGCATAGCACGTCAGTTACACGCGGCGGGCGCAGAGATTGGTGTCGCTTTTCTACCGCTTAGTGATAGGGTGCGTGCAAAGGTTCACGCGTTGGTTGAGCCGCTGCAGCCCACTTTGTTTGAACCGTGTGACGTGTCGGATGCGACGCAGGTTGCTGCGCTGGCTGCTGCCGTGGGGCGCCAGTGGGGCGGTGTCGACGTCTTCGTGCATTGCTTGGCGTTTGCGGATCGCGCCGACTTGGAGGGTAGCTTTTGCGCCACCTCTAAGAGCGGCTTTGACACTGCGTTGCACGTCTCGGCCTACAGTCTCGTCGAGATGGTGGGTGCGCTGCGTCCGCACTTTAACCCGGCCGCATCCATCATCACGCTCACCTACCTGGGCTCCGAAAAGGTTGTGCCCAATTATAACATCATGGGCGTGGCCAAGGCCGCCCTCGAGTCATCCGTGCGCTACATAGCCGCCGAGCTCGGTCCGCAAAACATTCGTTGCAACGCAATCTCCGCAGGTCCTATCCGCACGCTGGCCAGCTCCGCCATCGGCGGCATTCTCAAAATGATCGAGCATGTCGAAAACACCGCCCCGCTGCGACGCACCGTCACCCAGGCCGAGGTTGGCAACGCCGCCGCCTTCTTGCTCTCCCCGGCCTCTTCCGGCATCACCGGGCAGGTGTTATACGTCGACGCGGGCTACCAGACCATGGGCGCGCCCGAATTGTAGCCGCTTGTTAACTTTGTGCCTCCTAAAACTTGCCTTTACGTCCTACGTTTGTTGCACCTCAAGTGAGCGCGCCAATGCACCCCCCCATTTCTCGCATTGTCACTACTTTTGTAACTGCTTTGAGCGTTACTCGTCCCCAATCGTGTTACGCGCGCGCTTTCTCACTGCATGTTCACCGTTGCGTGAGCATTTCGCCGATATTGCTCGACCGATGCCGCGCTGCACCACGCCGATCGTCAACATTGAAACAACCGCGCCAGTCGATCTTCGCCGATCGCGCCCATGATCTGCTGCTTCGGCGCAGCGAGCAGCGCCCCGATTCGTGACGTGGCACGCACGTTCGACACGCCCACGCCAGAGTCCTGTTGAGCGCCGCGCAGTCAAAGCACGCCCCCGAATTCGCACTCGCGCTCGCGCTCACTCCTCTTGCAGCTCGCTGGTGAAGTCTCGAGGCTTGGTCAAGCCCAGCTACGCGTTGTCGCGCGCCGATTTCATAACATGAGGTTTGTTTGTTTGTAAGCGTTTGTTTTCACAAAACGGGGTGAAAAACTTGTCACGCACTTGTTGCGGAAAGGACGCGCATTCAAAGCACTTACTCTTTGGGCTTCGGCGGTCATTTCGCGCCGCATGCGCAGAGTGGGCACCAGTAGCGCGCACGATAGAGCGGTGCCGCCGAGCAGCGCGTAGAAGAAAGGCATGGCGAGTCGGTCCAGAACGGCTCGAAGCGCCATTTCTTACGCTTTGCGAAACGCGTCTCTTCCGGTGGCAGCGGAGAAGGAGAAAGGGTGCAGAGAGCGTAAGCAGAGAGCGGAAGCGGAGAGAAGAAGCATGGCGGCACGGACGGAGGAGCACAACGGCGGAACGCAGAGAGGGATAGTATTTGTGTACGGAGCAAATCTGGCGGCGCCAAAATAAATGAAACACAAATGTGAAATTGTGTTGCTTGCAGACCAACCGAGCGCACCCGAGTGGATACTGTACCACCACCACCTTCACCGCGCCCCAGCAGCTGTGATCTTCTTACGATCGCATATCCATCTGCCTCACGCAGCTTTCATCTCAGTCCTTCCTGCATCGTCACAACCGCCAGCAGCCATGCAGCGAGTGCGAGCGGTAGTGCGTGCGTCGTCGCCTTTCAGAAGCTTCTGTTCGCAGGCTGCCGAGGAGCCTGTCAAGACACGATGTCGCCGCAAGAATCTGCTTCAAGTCGCCTCCTATCTTCCACAGCGCGGGCTCGGTGCAAAATTTACACGCCTTATGTGGATTCGAAACGGATACGAAAATTCGTATTGGACAATATCAAAGGTCTTGGAGAAAAATAAGGGTCGTTTACGATACTATGGTCGTCTCACGTGGAAGGGCGTTGAAGATCCTAAAGAAAGACCAGTCAGAACGTGGCAGAAGCCCGGGTGGAGATATATCCTAGATGATGACCCAAAAAGCACCTGGATCTTCAAAGCAATGCGCCAGTCCACTTCGCCACCAACCGCTTCGCCGACCACTACTGCCAAGTCTTAATTGCCTGCACCTGTTCCCAAGTCTCGATTGCCAACTCTGCATTGCTGATACATCTTGTGCACGTCAAGCGTCTTGGTGCGTGCAGTTGTTGTTGCACGTCCAATCAAAACTTTGCTGGCGTTCAGCGCTGTGACAATCGCATCGCGCTCTACTCAAAGGTCACGGCGTCAATTCCAGGCACCTTATCCATAAGCGTCTTTTCTACGCCGTATCTCAAGCTATTAGGTCCAATGAACGACAGCACAACTTCGCCCTCATCGATTTCACTCACAGAAACGTCAGCACCGAGGCCTCGTAGTGTTTCTTTTATAGCATCTAAAGCTCTTTCGCAAACTTCGATGGATAAACCATCTGTAGCCATCTGCGTGTCGATGGCCACCACCTCGTTGAGCTGAGTTCCGAACGTTTGTTTTAGCGCCTTTTGTATTCCAAGCCTCATGGTGGTTGCGGCACTTGCGCATGAGCTGCAGGCGCCCTCCAATTTGAGCTGCACCCTCCCATTTTCGATGTCCACATGTACCACCGATACATTTCCACCATCCGAAACAAGGTAGGGTCGCACCTCATCTAGCACAGATTCCACATTTTCTGCACACAGCTTCAATACTTGCTTGTTGGTTGCATCGACGAGAGGGTCGTTCTCAAATGGGCTTACGATAGTGTCGGTCGCACGTTTCTGCTCTTCCGAATCGGGAAGGAGTCTCGCTTGTTCTGCGAGCTGGACATCTGCTTCAGTCCATGCTTCTGTATTCCCCCTCGGTGTGACCTCATTGTCGAGAATCCAAGAGTCAAGCATAAGTTTCATTTCACGAGCCATGGGAATGACAAACGTCATGACTTTCACGAAGCATACGAGATGCGGATGATTGCGATAATGCACGTGTACGGATTGATAAACATTCCTACTCATGCCAATGTACACAGGTTCCTTGTGCATATCAAGCAGGGCATACACGCCGCAGATTTGCTGCTGACGTGTGGCGGCCAGAAACAGAGAGATGGGAATAACGCGGGTTCCATCATCCTCGTAAGTGCACGCGGCAGCAGAATCGGACGCAGAAGCGGTGGACAGGGACGTGATTGGCGTGCTGTTGTTTTGAGGCGTGACAGTGAACTTGGATGGCCGTGCGAGACGCACGGGAAGAAAAGAAGTGCGCATGGATGCGCTGTGTATTGCTGAGAAAGGAGCTGCAAAGGCCATTGTGACAGAGGCAAAAGCTGACACATTCATGGCTGAGACAGACGCAGTTCGGGTTGCAAAGCAGCGAGCACGGCGCCAAAAGCGACAGAGCTGAGGAGCGAGTTGCAAAATTTTTAATCAGACTTGAACTAGTTTGACGGACATGAGGGTTGTTTCTATTCGACGATCTGCCTCTCCAACTTGTTCTGTTTCAATGACTCAATGCGCGTGCGCAAGTAAGCATTCCACACATCCTCCTGCAGCTGAATTTGCTCCGGTAGATAGGTTTTCTTCACGTCGAGATGAATGGCGCGCTTGAGTCGTTTGTTACGCATTTCAAGTTCTTGAGGCGGCAATTTGGCAATGGCGTGCTTGACTTCATCGTCAAACTCGTTGAGAAGGTCGTCATAACGCAAGCCATATCGTCGCAACTCGGCGCCGACGGACGCTTGATAAGCGCGAGCGGCGCGCGACACCAGTGTGTGCACGCCAGGAAGCTTCAACAAGTACTTGGCGACGGACATGGCGAATCAGGCGTCGGCGACGCAGCAGCTGAAGAAAGCGAGGCTGAGAGGGCCGGCCGCGCGATCGAGGGGGCGGGGGGGAGGGGGGGCTAGCTAGCTACAGAGGCTTCGGGGGGGGGGGGTTGGGATGGGAGAGGGTATCGGTCAGACACGGATGAGTGTCGCATGGGGCCCAGCGAAACAGAGCAGAGCGCACTTTCGAGCGCGCGGTTGTGCAATCACGCTGATGAGCAATGACAGATGAATCTCGCTTGCCATTTCCGTCAGTCCTCAGTGCAAGTGCCGCGTCACTTTCGACACCTGACGCTGAAAGGAGGCGTATGGCTGGCGGCTACGTGTAGTCACAGCACCTCAGGTCGATGCAAATCTCAGCCTCGCCTCTTGCCTGCTTGACATCTCTGCGGTTGCAACGATGAAGAGTGCCTTCGTCTCGTCTGTGACACTCCCGCGTCAGCATTGCATGCGCCCAACCGTGTGCAGGCGCGGGCCGCCGGCTGTGGCCTGTGCCGAGGGGCCGTCGCACGCTGCGTGGCAGAACTCCCCTAACTATCAGAAGCTGGGCACGGGAATTCAGTCGAAGGGCATCCAGACCATCGAATTTTGCATTCACCCCAATGGAATCGTCGAGGAGAAGGTCACTGGTGTTCGGGGCAAGCATTGTGCGAAGGTGAGTGCTTCAATCAACGTAGCAACACTCGCATGACCTCATGTGTTACTTTCACCCCCATTTGCTATGCTAACCTCCTCTCGCGTTTGTTCTTCTCTGCGCTACAGCTCACCGAGAAGATTGAAGAAGAGTTGGGAAACGTTGTCAACGTTCAACAAACTGGAGAGTATTATGATAACAACGACGTGGTTGTTGAGAGAAACGTCGAAAGGAATGGCCAAAGTCATCCATACACTTGGCCTGGGGGTGAAGGATACCCCACATGGTAGAATTCCTCTCCAATGACTCCCGTTTTGTTCTATTTACCCCTTTTTTTCTTCGTGTCAGTAAACCAGTGCATTTCCTTTGCATCGACGTTCAACCAAGCACTTCATGACAGTCGAAGAGCAAACTCGCTTCACTCTGCGAGCACATCGATACCCGATACACGTATGAGCCAGAAGTATGTATGTAGACACTGCGCAATATCTAAAGCTAAAGAGTTCGAGCATCGACTTCGTCACGTATGGGATGATACGCTCCAAATAATGTACCACTGTCTGCAGAGCAAGGCCCGTAAATAAATTTGTAGAAATACCAAGGATAGCAATCTATCCTTAAATCTAACTTGATGCACGAGGAAACATCGGACTGCAAATCGTTCGATTGGCACGGCGATGAACCTATCTCCTTCTCATCGACATCCCTCGTATATGAAAATATTTTGTGAAGCTTTGCATCAAAATTCTGGGATTTGCCGTTGCCTCAACTACAAAAGAAAAGTACAAAAAACGCCACGACTTCACTTATCGAAATGAGCAGCTCAAACAATTTGGTGGAGAGCAGCAATACTTTTGCGTTTATTTCTTATGTTTCCGCTGCTGAGAAAGGATACTTTGATGATCCTCATCTGGCTTCAATAAAAGCTCGCCACATGAAAGATTTCTTTGGGAACATTAATCGCGAAGAAGACGTTTACAATTTGTCTCCAATAAGTAATCGAAATACCTATGTCCGCGTGCTTCTGAAGAAGGTTCTGATTTGTAATTTCTTAAACAACTTCAAAGATCAATTGGTACAAGTTATTTCTCTTGGATCCGGCTTGGATACATTCCCTTTCCAGCTGTTCACCGAGTTCCAGTCACTCCCGCCTATTCGATATGTTGAACTTGATCTTCCGTCTTCTGTGGAAAAGAAACGATTCCTCGCACAAGAAGTTTTCCAAGATGATACCGTCTTTCACCAAAGAGAATTTGGAACATCTTGTTGTAGTGCTTGGAGAACAGATGAAAACACTCTGCAAAAATCTTATTATCATCTTCAGTCCTGCGACCTTCGCGATCTCAAACAAGTAAAAGCCTCGTTGTCGAAGACCAGTGTGGATTTCTCGAAACCGACTATCATTTTTGCCGAGATTGTTCTGGTCTACTTGGATCCAACACATTCCGATGATGTTATCAGGTTTTTCGCAGAAATGTTTCAGGGACCGTCTTGCTTTCTCGACATTGATCATGTGATTACAGAGGAAGAATTTGGTGCTGGCATGATGAGAACCTTTGCGAAGCTACAGCTTCCGCTTTTGGGACTACAAAAATATCCCTCCATTGAATCGCAATCAAAGAGATTCGTGGACTTGAGTTGGGATCATTGTCGTGGTTACACCATGTACAACTGGCTTCAAAAACAAATGAGCAAAGAAGATATACAGAAATTGGATGAAATTGAAAGGCTAGATGATAAAAAGCGATCAAAACAAATTCTTTCACACTATGGGGTATTGTGTGCAGAGAAAGGATTTACAATCACGGAGAGTTTCTTCGCTCATACAGAATTGGAGTGACAAGAAGACCACGCCTGCTTCTTTAGAAGATTATTGGTGGGTGCGGTTGTTTGATGCCGCAAGCTAGAGAACTGTATGAAGAATAAGGTAAGTTGCTCAGTGATTGTCTCTCGTCGAAGAATGTATGACTGCATTTACGATGGGCTCAGAAATATAGGGATGGGGGCACGACAACTGGGTCTGTATCAGGGAACAATCACTACATAGCAGGTAGACTCGGCGAACCGCCAGAGAAGAGCAAGCGTGTGCGAAGCGTATAGACGAACAAGGATTGGTCTTGAATTACCCCCGAAATCTGGCGTGCGACGAATGCTACAGTCATCGGTGTCACAGTTGCCGGCCATTAGATGCTGAGAGTGCTTGTGGCACTTGGAACAAGATCATTGGGTCGTGAGCATACAGCAAGTGTGTATGTGTACCATACGTTATGTAGGGATACCATGGTCAGTCCGTCAGTTGCCCCTGTGCCACCTCGTTTGATGGATCGAGACCCCTTCTTTTTTTGAACTTGTTCAGCAAACTGGTCCTCCACGCGCCGACGGAAATGCACATGTGTTTCAACCCCTGCACGACAAGGTTTCTGCGGTGGGGCAGGGTAAACGTTCCTCTCATATTCTTCGTCATTCTTGTAAACACACTGCCACTTTTCGCGTTGATTTTCTCTGGCTTTTCGCTTCATCCTCCACAGCGAGAACCTTCCCACTGGTGAGCGCTACTGATTTCTAACAGCGGGGCTTCAGAATGGGTGAAAAAGATAAGAGCCAGGACGACGATGGCGACCGTGCCGTTCAAGTCTGGAAAATCAAAAAGCTTATTAAAGCCCTGGAGCAAGCCCGTGGGAACGGAACTAGCATGATCTCACTCATCATTCCTCCTCGCGACCAGACTAGTCGCGTTAACAAGATGCTCAGTGACGAATACGGCACAGCCTCTAACATCAAGTCTCGCGTCAACCGTCAATCCGTTTTGAGTGCCATCACATCAACACAACAGCGCCTAAAACTGTACCCTAAAGTTCCTACAAATGGACTTGTCATCTACTGCGGGACCATTATGAACGACCAGAACAAGGAAAGAGAAGTTTTGGTAGATTTTGAGCCATTCAAGCCTATAAACACTTCGCTTTACTTGTGCGACAACAAATTCCACACTGAAGCTCTTGCCAGTCTCCTCGAGTCTGATGAGAAGTTCGGGTTTATAGTTATGGATGGAAATGGCGCTCTTTTCGGCCTTCTCACTGGTAACACGAGAACCGTTCTCCACAAGTTTTCCGTCGATCTTCCGAAAAAGCATGGCCGTGGTGGGCAGTCGGCACTACGATTTGCTCGTCTTCGTCTAGAAAAGCGTCATAACTTTGTTCGGAAGGTAGCCGAAATCGCCGTGACACAATTTATTCCGGACGGCCAGAAAGTCAACGTAACGGGTCTCATTCTAGCTGGATCTGCTGATTTTAAGACTGACCTATACAACTCAGAGCTCTTTGACCAAAGATTGAAGGCCAAGGTACTAAAGACTGTTGATGTAAGCTACGGTGGGGAAAACGGTTTCAACCAGGCTATCGATCTGGCTGCTGAAACTCTTGGCAACGTCAAATTTATTCAAGAAAAGAAGCTTGTGCAAAGATATTTTGATGAGATATCGAAGGACACAAACAAGTACTGTTTTGGAGTACTAGACACTATGCGAGCTCTAGAACAAGGTGCTGTTGAGATTCTCATTCTCTGGGAAAATATGGAGCACACAAGACTAGAACTTGAGAATCCACAAACAGGAGAAAAGGTCGTCAAGATTCTTAGCAAAGAACAGATGCAAGACATGTCAAACTTTGTCGAGAAAGAAAGTGGAGTCGAATTAGAAACGAGAGACACAGAACTCTTCGTGGACTGGATGGCTGCTAACTACAAGGACTACGGTACCCAACTTGAGTTCATAACAGATCGCTCTCAGGAAGGCGCACAGTTTGTGCAAGGCTTCGGAGGCATTGGGGGACTCATGCGCTATGAAGTGAACTTCGAAGCATATGAAGAGCCTGATGAAGATGAAGACTGGGAGGATCTTCTTGGATAGGCGCTTGAACATCTCACGCGCGCTTATTGGAATCCCCCAATTTCGGGTTGGGGTACATCTTGCAAAGATCATATGCCGCACTGTGCGAAGCCGTTCTTTACCCAGCCCTTCGGATGGACAAGGTGCTCTAAAGAGTCAGCAACGGGTGCCCACCAGACCTTGTGTCGACTCTACCTCTTGTACTTTTTTTTCTCGTACACCAAATCTATCTTTGCGGTTCCAACGTTAACAATCTTTGGACATCCATCTCTATCTTTCTCCAAAATTGTACATTCGACACAGTAATAAGCATCAGATACACCTTGGTTTCCACATACTATGCATTTCCCCTGTGGATTCTCAAGCACCCTCAACAGCTTGACGTTAGCATGGTTTCCAAATTCAAACTAAACATGAAAACAAATGGAGGTGAATGCGGAGCGCATTGTCAACACTTACCTGAAATGAGCCGTAGTTACATTCATCACAAATACGCGCCGGTGTCGTCTGTGACACTAACGAATCGCATATTACGCATTTGCCCTCGCATCTTTCACACACCTTTCCTGTTATTACACCTGGTTGCTTGCGACACATTACAAGATCTGGGTGATGTTTTGACATCACTCTTCGGCTATGATTCGGACAGAAGATGTCACGGCAAATTAGAAACGTAAATACTTGTCTGGAGTTCACTGCAAATAAACATCAATATCCCTGGGGTTTCCAAGAACTCGGTAAAGGACTTGCTTGTTAACCTCTCTTGCCGATCTCTAGGTCGATTGGCAACTGTGAACAGGGTCACTAGTACATAATTGAGTGATCAAGACGAATTTTCCCGGCGTCATCGCAAAGCTGCAAGGTGGTTATAGCCGCCATCTTGATGTGAGATTTGGTGGGTCAAACGTGACAGTACCGTCCATAAAAGGCTCGGTTTGGATTATTTGAAATGTGTCCAAACTATGGACACATTTCAAATAATCTTTAAATATTAAAGAGTTTAAGAAAAAAAAAGACTTCGCTTCGCCGCCAAATTTCGTGACACGTAGTAATACCTTTGCTTGTCAGACGCAAAATGCGAGCGAAGCCATTTCATTTTTCACTCTGAAGGCGAGTAAGGGCCTGTTACAGTTATGGGCCCAGCGGGGCCTGTACTCGCAGATTCCAGTAGCAACAGTAATAATGCTCCTCTGTTCGTAACCAACGTCACCTCGAAAGTTCGTTACCGCGATGAGCTACGGTTCTGGATGCAGATGGTCAACGAAATGGCAGAAGTTGACACCAAATGAAAAACCTTGCGCAAGGGTGCTGGATACATCATTTACTGTTCATGTGACCAGACAGCTCAAGCCTTATTGAAAAAGGCGATTTACAATCGTACCCTATCTCTTTCAGTTCAGCATGAAGATCCCAAGAACGAGAAACTCATCGAAAGCATACTCAATGTCATTGCAAAAGACACTCTTACTGAGTCAATGAAAAGAGAAGTCGACTGGCTCACAGCTATACACAGTTGCTCACGAGCTGAGAATGAACCCGTGTCTTCGTTTGCCACTCGATTTACCGGAGCCGTGGCGAGGTATACAAATCATACAACCGGAATAAGTGACGCAACGAGCAGGCAGTTTGCAGTCATGATGATTCGTGACGCACAGTTAATCACAGACACGATGAATTCTCTCCTTTTCCAACTCACTTCGTCCACCTTGGAGAAAGCAGATCACTTGGGGCAGATCTTGGCTACGAATTTCGAGCTCAATTTCCTCCTGAATATGATAAGAACTTCACAATCATCAGAGGTAGATGTAGCTGAATCACTCACACTCAAAGTTCAGGAGAAAGCAAAGAAAATACAAGACCAAAGTGTGCATAAAGTACCAATGTTCACCCTAGAAATTGCTGCAGAATACCTATTTCATGTTCAGAGCAAACCAAAGCACAGTCCTGGCACCTTAAATATCAAGACTCATGGATCGATGCTGGGAAAAAGGAATACTTCTCCTTATGTTGGTAGCAGAAAGGACTTCAAGAAGCTGAAGGAGGAGACCAAATGTTGAGCATGAAATAATTTCGGTCATTGGTGGAGAGACCGCGAAGACTGCCGTGCTATCATGAAATCGAGACGTCAGGCGAAACGAAATGACGCTAGCGCAACGCCTGCCCCTGACGAAAGGCCCCCCCTTCATGAAAGCAACAAGAATGAGCCGGCCTCACAGTCGCTTTTTCGGGATTGAGGCCAGTTGGGCTCCGTCCTGACCTCAATCCTATATTAGATGAAGGAGCTTTAACCTCAACTGGAGGAATTGAAGAGGCAACAGCACTGTGCGACGCCCTTGGCATCACATTGACACTAGATCCCCCCCGAGAGCATTATTACCATGGCTGGGGCAATCATTCAGAAAAAGCTAAACCTGTCATATGCACTTGGAATCTGATTATAAACGATGCCAACCATCGTCACACGGTGCTACCATTCGACATAGTGCATGGTTCTTCGCCACTCCCCATGGGCCTGGACGTGAAGAGATTTGCCAATACACTCAACCGAACCAAGCCACAGACACTCTGCTTCAAAAGTCCAATAGATACTGCTGAACGCGTGTTCCGAACGTATATTGAGAAGGACTGTCATGGAAATGACAGGCTTCGGATGGAAATAATCCCACATCGAGCCTCGAACATAAATACCCTGATGTCAAACTCTAGCCTGCGACTCAACAAGAACGAAATAAAAAAGATACATCGCTTCACACACGCCACAGCTAACGAGATGAAAGCTATACTGAGGGACGCTGACAAGCTGACAGACGACCTAAGCCGATCATGTGAGGAAATCCACGATGCCTGCGATATCTGTGCTTCCACTGGACGCCCTGCTCACCGAAAGAAAATCTCGCTAACGCATGTAAACGAAGCATTCAATGAGTCTTTACAAGCCTATTTCCTCGTGGTATACATAGAGAATCTCAAATATGAAATCCTCAATATCATCGACGCTGGCACGAACTATGGCGAGAGGTCGATTGTGACGAAGAAAGACGCGAGTGAGATGTGCAACAAGCTGGAGTCGGAATGGATATACCACCATGGAGCCCCAAAGTATTTCAGCGCAGACCCTAAATTGACAAATCCAGCGCTGACGAAGCTCATGAACGCACATGGTATCAAAATGGAAGACCGCCCGGCAAGGTGTTCATCCAAAAACGGCAAGATCGAACGCAACAACGGCTTATTCAAGTCAGTATTTGCTCGCGTATCTAAGGAGAACACCACGGCTTCACCACGAACCCTTGTCGCCCGAACGTCCTTCTTGAGCAACTTGTTCCACGGAAACTCCACATTGAGCTCCTTTCAACTTGCAAGGGGATACTCACCGTCGCTGCTGGGTATACCAGCCAATTGTGTCCCAGAAGAACTTCTTAACGCCCACAAGCGCACAACAGCCACTCGAGCTCTGCAAAAGGTGCTCAAAGCACCTAACAACCACCTCATACCCCCACATTCCATCCAACCAGGAACAACTATCTGGGTATATTTCAACACATCAAAGCAGAACGAGCGGGTGAGGTGGGTTAAAGCCACGGTAACGCAGAACACCCCATTCTATGTTAAATGTAGACGGTCTAACCGAGGCCCGCCGATGAAAGTCGCATACGAACACGTTCGTCTTGTTCCTGATGGCCAACTTGCTAGCCAATTACAAGAAGGTATATTAGAGGATATACTCGCGCATGAAACACCAGAGACAGCACACAATCCCCAGGATGACGCAGAAATACCACGTGAAGCAGAACAGATCATGATCGATGTATTCGGCCCTGATTTTTCATCGGAAGACGAAGCCACGAATGAGGGCCTTCATAATTCGTTCTTCTCTACCACAGTAATTCGCGATGCTTCACGGGATATTGGCCAGGTCAGCGCAGAAGGACCTCCAAAAGAATATGATGCACACCTCAAGTCTGACGAGCAATTCGTCCTCACGGAGATCTACAAGGCTATTGGTAACCAGCAGGTCACCCGCAAAAGAATGGAATGTGAACCCCAATGGATACTCGACAAGGCTGTAGAGGATGATATCCAGAACGCTTGGAAAGGCGCATATGTTGAGGTACCTGAACACGAAGTATCGGTGAACGCTAACGTCATTAGCTCCCATGTCGTGTACAAAGTAAAGAACGAAGAGAAGAACCAGAAAAGAATGAAAGCAAGGCTGTGCCCGCACGGGAACCGTGACAAGGAAAAGGGGAATATCAGAAACGATTCTGCGAACGCTCAATTCGACGTCATACGCATCCTTCTATCGCTGACATCGTTCCTCAGATTACGAATTGGATGCATCGACATTAAAGGAGCGTACCTCCAGAGCGGACCTATTACCAGAGAACTATATGTGCGTCCACCTAAAGAATGGAAAGGCCGCCGCGGAAACCTATGGAAACTGACCAAGCTTCCATATGGCATCAGTGAGGCAGGAAGACAGTGGGCTACTGTCATTGAGAGCTGGTTGTTGAACGAAGCAAACTTTTCTCGTGCCTTTGGAGTTACGCAACTATATATCAGAAGGAAAGATGACGGATCCATAAAGCTATTGCTTGCCAAGTTAACGGACGACCTTCTGATCTTTGGATCCGTAGAGGACATGCGCGACTTTGCATTGGAACTTGATCAACGATTTTGTGTCAGCAAGACGATCATCGACGACGAAATTAAGTTCAATGGATGTGTCATCAAACAGTACGACGACTTCGCTATCCAACTGTCTATGGAAGAGTATGTGAACCCTATAAAGCCAATAATCCTTAGCAAAGCGCGCAAAGCTATGCGAAATGATACCGCACACCTCAATGAGATTCGATCGTATCGTGCACTGGCGGGTAAACTTACTTGGTTAGGGTGTGGTTCGCTACGACAAGCCGCGTACGTTGGGTCACTCATGCAGCAAAGAATGAGCAGACTAACGATATCGCATTTGATTGACGCAAACAAGATGCTGCATGAGCTTCGAAACCTCCGACCAGTACTCACCTTTTGTAGAGCAACGCCCAGTTAGGGGATACTTGAAAATGCAACTCATAGAATGAGGGTTGAGCCCTCCGAAGGTTATGACTATGATCCCCTCTAAGGTGTGCTGAGGTGGCACTGTTTTATGGTTAGAGTTCGCCTATGAAGGGAAGATTCGGATGGCCCATGGTTGGATTGGCCCCGTGATACACGTGGCTTAATTTCGGCACCGATTTTCGGATATTTGTTAGAACGTTGGAATTTTGGGCCCTGACAGTGGGATCTCCACGTGTATGGCCCTGAGCAGGTGTGCACTACTGTAATTTGTAGAGTTTAGTTAGTGGGCCCTACTTAGGGAGGCGAGATCTGGCAGTCCGAAGCTCAGAGTAAATGGAAACCAAGGTTGGTCTTCGATACTTCTAGAGGTTCTTCGTCGCCATCGTTTCGGCCTTACAACCCGGAACGGGCTCTGGTTAGCAACGCCTGCGTAGGGACACGACTCCACTTGGAGAGTGCCCACGTTGGGGTTCCGTGCAACCACCCCCTTGGGACCGCTCAGACGACCTGCGTGCACGATACCCCGTGGGGGTTCTGCTTACTTCTTGCGTGCTTTTTGTGTTTCCTTTCGAGGACAGGTTTTCGCCCCTGTATTGGGTTTCTTTTGTTGTTTCGCCCCTTTTCTGGTTCTCGGGTCCGGTGCCTGTTAGTGCCCGACCCTCGCCCCGTTTTTCCTCTTCGCCGGATTTTCCCCCATTCTTTGGGATACCCATACCCATTCCCGATCCAACGGTTTCTACCCCTCACCTCCGTCGGTACTGCCGGAATCCCCCGTGGGAGTTACACCCCACACTACGGGTGGAACGGAGGGCTCTGTCTCTGAGTCTGCCTCCCCCAGGGAGCAAGGCTTCGAATACCTTGAGAGCACTTCCCGTCGCCGGGTTTTGCTCCACAAGTGGTCTCCCGACTTAGAATCCGTTCTCGGACTTTTGGGTTGGTCATCCACGTGTTGGAATATCTCCTGGAAGAGGAAGCACCGTCGTGAAGAGTTGTTGTAGAGGTCCCCTTTGGAAAGGGTGGAATTGGTTTTTATTTTTGTTTTGTGTTACGTCATCCGTTCTCCGGGAATCTCGTGATCGAATTTCATCGTTACCCCGAATCGTCGGTGTCGTGTCTGCAGCATGTCGCCGCCTACCCGTGGTTCCAGGACTGGATCGAACCGTCAAGCGAATTCAGTGCCCCCGGCCCCGCCTAGGTCGAGGAGCTCAATTCCCGAAGATCGGAACGATTCCGGTATCGATCCGGACACTCGGAGAGCACCCTCAGTGGTTTCAGGTCCTCGAGAGGTCGTGGCTGTGGGCCCAGCTCCAGTGGTGGAGACCCCCTCAGCAGCACCCCGAAGTCGGGCCGACCCTGAATTACAGCGCCTGGAGACTCGAATCGATATCGCCAACGCGGCTCACGTCGAGCTCCTTCAGGAGGTTACTACCCTCCGCCGCAAGGTGGAGGACGCCCAGGTGCGGGGAGTCGCCGATGATCTTCGTACCCTGAGGAGGGATGTGAACTCCCTTTTGGAAAGCTTTGGTACCCCTGGGGTCTTTATCCAGGAGTACCGGAGCCTCGTGGAGGAACACCGCGTGCAAGCGGAACGCTTCCGAGCTCGGCTGGACACCCTCGAGGCCATTATCCGTATGGACGGAGACACAGAAGCCTCGAAGGATAAACCCGACGTTTCGGAAGACGAAGAACACCGCTCCGCTAAACGGGACCGCCGCAAGTCCAAGAAGAGGGTTCACCTCCAAGAGGATTTATCGGATTCCGATCCAAATCGCTCGTCATCGAGTTCGTCCTCCGAATCTTCGGATAGTGATGATGGACGCCGGTCATCCCGGGCGACTCGGTCGAAGGCTACTTACACCTCTCAAGGGGCAATCCGTACCCGGAAGAAGGGTAGGAAACACCTTGGATTAAGGGAGCTGAAGCCGACGAATCCTCTCTATCGGAAGCTGCTATCCTACCGCTATTACCGGTTGGATAACCCTTCGGGAGATCGAACAACTTACGGAATGGGTAAGGTCAAGGACTACATCAAAAGGCTGAGCATCACCCTACAGAAGAGGGAGTTCACAGGAACAGACCCAATTCTGGTGCTCGATTTCCTTGCGAGGTTCGTCCAGGAGGCTGACATCCTCGGTATGAGTGAAGCGCAAGCGTATCTTGCATTACCCTATTTCTGAAAGGGGATGGCTGAAGACCAGTTCAGCTCCGTCCGTGGATCATCCCGAGCCTCGGAAGGGGGAGTCACGTGCTGGCCCGAAGCGGTGCAGTACCTCTTGAGGTCATACGCTACTAGAAATGCGATTCAGGAAGCAATCCTTGCATTAAGGGATACGCGGCAGAAGCCGATGGAAACCGAAACGGTGTATTCAACTCGCTTGAATAAAGCGTTTCACCGATGCGGGAATGTACTCCCCGCCTACGAGAGATGCACCATGTTTGTGGATGGTTTGGACCCCTCGATAAGGGCATTGGTTGCCCGACATCGGGAAGAGAAGCGCAAGCTGACCTACTTGGAACTGGTTCAGTACGCCCAGGCTGAGGGGGATACTCTCCGTGCCCGGCAGAATCGAAAGAGTCGGCCGACACGTGCACTCCTCGCCGATGGAGGTAACTCGTCTTTGTCACTCGCAGGAGGCCCTGCCCCTGTGGGGGTCAATGATAACATTCACTTTATGGGACGTAACCCCGAATCTATGGGTACGTCTGAGTTGCCGTCGACATCCGCTCCGACTACGGATGAAGACCCTGCGCTCTATACCCACGGATGGAGGGTGCCAGCCGCATCGCTACCTTTTGCGAATACCGCTGCTCGGTTCTCTCGCCCCGGATGGAGGGATACAGCACTACGTCGCGTGGATTCACGTCCACAACCGAACCCGGCAGAGCTGATTTGCTATTTGTGTTACCTCCGTGGTCACAAAGCACCAGACTGCACATTTCCCCTGCGGGAGGGTTCACAAATTATCGCTCAGTACGAGGCTCTGCCCCCTGAGGAGAAAGCTCGAGTCCCGAGTAGGTCCTATGAGAAACAAAGGATACTCCGAGCTCACCTTGCTGACAGGGATGCAGAACTTGTACCCGCGAACGGGGAACAACCGGTCCCCTTCGAGGCAGCTGCACTAAATTTGGTGGGGTCCACTTCGAAAAACTAAACTTGGGAGTCTCCCCTGCGGGAGGGGCGTCTTCTAAGCCGGAGTTGAAGACGCCCGAGGCCCTCCAGCTTCGCTCCCCAGCTGTAACTATCCTTTCAAGGAGAACGGCTGACACCGACGTTAACTCGGGATACTTTAGTGTTCTCCGTCGCCCTTGGATACGGTCCCGTAATTTCCGTATTCCGGACCGAGTTATGGTAATGTCAGAGCGGAATTATAAAGTATTCGCCGACTTCGGCCTGTCCAACCAGTTTATGGTTCGTCAAATATCTGTCCTGGATACAGGAGCCGCTCCTAACTTAATTCATGTTGCATTGTTTCCCCCGCTGCTCCGGGTTCAAGTTCGTACCGGTCCACGCTTGGATATCGCCGATGCGAACAACCACCCGCTACGGACACTGGGTACAATTTCCCTCATGGTGAGGTTAGGCTCCTATCTCGTTCAACTAGAGTTTATTGTATGCAAGTCACTTGCAGCACCAGTCATACTGGGTTGTGACTTTTGCGACCGCTTCGTGGAAGCCATCCGTCCTCGGAATAGAATTGTGGAACTCGAAGACGGGTCTACGATCCCAATCGTTCGTAAACCCTTACAGGGAGCAGCGCGAACACGCGTTCCTCTCCCTGTCGCGCAGGAATCAGTGAAGAAGGACCCGGTGTCTACACGGGTAAAGGTTGCGAAGTCAGTGGCTATCCCGCCAGAAACCCAGGTTTGGGTCACAGTTGTTACCAAGCAAATTGGTGTGCATGTGGTACAAAAGAACCCGTCTCTGTATACGCGGCGTCAACTCGCCCTTGCGAATGGGGTTGTCTCCGTGGAACCGGATAAACTTTTCAAGGTTTTGGTAGCCAACTTTGGAAAGACAACGCAGCATTTGGTCAAACACCAGATCCTGGGTTCTGTTCTTCCACACCCGCATGCGGTCGTACCTACAAATATCTCTATCGCAGAGGTCCTTGGTGTGGCGGACCCTAAAGAGGGGGAGGACACTGCCGAAATCGCGGAAGACGGTGAGCATACGACTGCAGCTCCACACGCTGAACACTTTAAACCTCAGGAGGTTACGGCCCCTATCACAGGAGCAGACCAGACGGATCCTGTTCAGGAATTGGGAAAATGGGATCTCAACCATGTACCCGCATCTCATCGGGAGAAGCTGAGGCACATGCTTCGTGAATTTACCCCCATGTGGGATGGTTCCCTTGGAACTAGTGGGATTACAGAACACCGCATCGACTTGATACCGAACACTCGGCCTATTGCCCAACACCCTTACAGGGCTGGACCGAAAGCTCGGGAAGAGGAGAAATCTCAGGTGGAGAAGATGCTTAAAGCGGGAGTAATTGAACCTGCCCAGTCCGCTTGGGCCTCACCAGTGGTGTTAGTTCCGAAACCGGATGGATCGTGGCGTTTCTGCATCGATTACAGACGCCTGAACGAGGTAACCATTAAGGATGTGTACCCGATCCCTCGGATGGACGAATACATCGACTCCCTTGGGAGCGCTACTGTTTTCTCTACCCTCGACGCTAATTCGGGCTACTGGCAAGTCCCTATTAGGGAGGAAGTGTAACGCAATGCGCTACTCGGGAGACCAGCCGCGGGCGGCGAGAGCTACGCACTGGCAGAGCCTGGAAAGCCGGGGTCGGCTATCTGGCCTTAGAGTCCGCAACGACTCAAGAGAGGCGTCGTCTCACAGGCGAGGAGTGTCGACTAGACACAGACTCCTATCGTTCCACAGGAGCTCTTGGCGTCCGGAAGACGTGCTCGGAGTGGTGTCGATCCGACACGAACCAAAGTGATCGGCCTGGATATACGCCGCGTATGACGAGTAGCCGGGGCGAGCCCCGGGATTGTACCAGAGCCCGGACGAGCGCCACGACCCTAACGTCGGCAACGACGCACCAACCACTTCACCCAACGGGTGGCGATAACAAAGCAGGGCAAGCCCTGTGATTGTACCAGCGCTCAGACGAGAGCGTCTGCTTGGCTATGCCGACTGGCGCCACAAATTGGTAATCACTCACACCCAACGGGTGAAGATAGCAAAGCAGAGCAAGCCCTGGGATTGAACCAGCGCCCAGACGAATGCGCCTGCCTGGCTTTACCAGCTGCACCTGGAAGTGATACTCACTTATCCGAGGCTCCCGATCCACACCTCGGTATCCAACGGATACGGGTCTACAATCTGCTCGGGCAGTAGAACTGCAAGCGGTCCAATAGACCGAGCGAAAGTGCAATGCGCCACGCGGCGACCGATGGCCGTGAGGGCAAGGACTGGACGGGGAATACTCGATAGGCTAAAACGCGAGAGATACCTCTGCAGCAGTTGATCAGACTGCTGCCTGTCTTGTCGGCGTCGACTGGGAACGAAGGTCTGATAACCCTCTAGTCTCAAGACACGAACTAGTAGTTCGGAGGCCTCCCTCCCGCTTTCTGGCAATTAAAAAATACGAGGCAGCAGTGCAGAGCACTGTATGGTGCGAATCACACGAACTAGCTGCCGGCCATTGCCACACGTATGACACCTCGCGCCATGCACGGTATTCCATCCTGGCAGTATGCCAGCTATTACGGCGTCGTCACTGCTTAGTGTAAGGAGGTCGGAGGAGGGTGGCTACTTGTCCTCAATAAGGGCCCGGCGCGTTGCGTCACATCACCCCCTTCTCAGCTTGTAGCGTCCCCGCTACAGCCAAGAGTGATCCCGATCACAAGACAGCACAGCATCGCTGATATTGCTTCAACTGTGCCACGCACAGTATGATAAGAACGGATCCCTGCAAGCGCCGCCGCGATGGCCACCGTGAACCGCTCTTCGATCGATCGCTTCATCGGGTTCGCTGGGCCTCAGAGACAACCTTGTCTCGTCCTGAAGTCCCAATAGGACTCGCGAAAGTAGCCACATGGCTACGAGATGTCGCAGACATCTCGTAGCCATTCCGCTCATACACCTTCAGAGAGATGGTTAGCCATCCTTCATCGGACCTGACCGTGTGGGGTCGCCGTCACTTTTTGCGGCTGCTAATCGAAACGACGAGCGCGTCTTGCCGCGTTCCGCCGCTTAATTTCCGATGACTTCATCGGCCGGGTAGACATCGAGTTCTACCGACGTCCGGCGGATGAACCGTACGTAGCGAGCACGCTACGCGAAAGCTTCCTGAACAGGGTTGAAAGTTGGGCGGACGACCGCCCTCTGGTTCACAAGCTTTGCTTGCCTTTCCCGTACCTCTGCGAGGATGATGAGGGGATTCCCTGGCTGACCACCTTCGAGGAAGTCCACAACGGCATGGGTGCCGAGGAGATTAAGCGCATCCTACGGAATCCGAAAATACTCCGTGTGCTGCCTCCGACGGTCATCCGTGACAACGGAGCCAATTGGGTCCTCAACCCCTGTAGGCGCGATGCGTCAGGCGACTTTGTCGCAAGGGTTCTACCTCCGATGGACGCTTGGCTCGACCAAATCATGACGTACACGCCACATTCTTGGCGACAATTCGAGCGCATGCGCCGACATAAGTACCAGGTTCTGGTAGCCTACCACCAAGTCGAGGTCGACTGCTTCCAGAAAGATGTCATCCGCGACATAGCATGGCCTTTGCCATCGTGGTGGGAGGAAGTTGAAGTCCCCTACGGGTTCTTCAACGAAATTCCGCCGGTAGTCGTCTACCGTGGCTCATACTTCACCACGTATCCTGGTTACCAAACAGTGCTCCGCACTGAATGGGCCTGCTCGGTGGCACGCCATCGCATCTATGAGGCCCGCGCGGGTCGCTTATGGTGGATCCCTCTACCTGTACGCAAGGACATAAGAGATCTTAATCTCACTGGCGTCGAGCCCGATCTGGCGGATGACGAGCGACGCAACGCCGAAGCGGAGAGTCTGGAGACTCTACTCGAATTTATCGACAAGACCTGGTGGTCTTCTCTTCCAAAAGACGGGGTGTTTCCTGACTTCCCTGCGACGCCACGCGTCCGAATGTGTGGCGCAATGCGCCCTGCCCACAACGATGGAGCAAATCCGGTGCATCGCGGCTGTGATTGGGTTGTCTTCAACCCAATCATTTGGACTCTGGACATTCCAGAACAATGCCTAGTCATCCATGACCAAGGAGGCAACCTCGTTGTGGAGAATCTGCGGGCGGACTTCATCGCTCCTCTCTCTGTAGGCCGGGTATCTACCTCGTCGAACTCGACGAACTCGGTACGCCTTGCAGAATGGCGACGCCAAAAACTAGCGAAGCTAGCCTCCGAACCGAAGGATGTCGACATGGTCGACCAACCGTTGGTTAAACGGCCAAAACTTGGATTGGTGCCCGCACCGCCAAGTGAGCTTGCAAAAGAGAACTCCACTGCAGCTCTACTGGATGCCCTCAAGGCCTACGGGGTGACGAGCCTTGCTCAACTCCAGGCCAGGATGGCCAACAACCCTTCGTCAACGCCGGGACCTGCTGCAGTAGCCGCACCAACCACTTCGACTACGGGGACTATCCCTGATATCAGCAGCACTGCCGTGCCTGCAGGGCCGTCGACGGCCCCTGGGGACGAACTCCTAGATAGTGAGGAGGAATTATCTCAAGTGTAGCTGTCCAAACCTTCTTTTCATAAAACAAATGCGTTCCCTTGAACACCTGCTTGCCTCCTTTGCTCTATCATTCCAGTAGGTTAGCCATCTAGCGAATGTGTTGGGATTGGTACGGGCTCTGCTCCGGCCGCAATAGCGGGGAGCCCGCACAGGTCCAACAGTTTCAGTGTTGTGTTTACACTTGCGAGTTTGCCTCAGCGGGTTCCACTAGGTCATGAGTGGAGCCATGGTTAGCTCGCAGAAGTATCTCATCCCGGTCGGGGACGCTGATCTTCCGTCGTCGGCAGTAGCGAGCCACGAGGTTCCACGGCAGGCTATCAGCGGTGTGGAAGGTGTCTTTCTCTGCTGTATATCCGAGCCACCGAACTTTGTACTCGCGTTCCTCCGCCGCTCCCTGGGTATGACCCACTATCTTGTCTATGACGCTTTCGTCATCTCCCGTCACCGCGGGCGGCTTAGACGCCCCAATGACTACGTGGTCCAAGTTATGACGCTCCTCGAGTCCTTCGTTCTCAATAAGAACCGTGTGGTTTTCCTCGTCACCGCTGATTACCTTGTAAGGTCCAACGACCTTTCGTCTCAATTTACGGGAGATCTTCTCACCTGGAACCTCTGGCTCCCAAGGGTCTAAGTGCCTCCGCAGGTACACATACGTACCGGGTTCCGGCATTCGCTTCTCAACGACGCGAGCATCGTACCGCTGCTTGTAGCGTTGCTGCGCTTTAGTTAAGGCACCGGTCGCGCGCGACAGCAGTTGACGCAGCTGTGTCAAAAACTGCATCTTAATCTCGCGAGGAGCCTTCCCTTTTAGGGTTCCGAGTCTCTGTAGAGCCAGCGGCTCCGGGGCGTTAGCGAGTACCAACTCGAACGGGGAATGGCCGGTGCTAGAATGGACTTGTGTGTTGTACCAAAAGGTCAGCGCATCTCTGTAAAGGTCCCAGTTGTGCTGATGCTCAGCGACATAATGCCTCAAAGCAGACAACATGGTTCGGTTGAACCTCTCGACTTGACCGTTGGTCTGCGGATGGTACGTGGACGTGAAGAGGTTCTTGATGCCAAGGATTTGGCAAGCGCTCTGAAAGAACTTCGAGGCGAAGTTACATCCATTGTCCGACAGGACAGTGACGGGTGGTCCGTAGACAAACACCCAATGGGTGCAGAACGCCCTTGCAATTGCGAACGCATCGGTGTTCGACAAAGGGATGGTCTTCGTCAACTTTGTGAAGCGGTCACAGATCACCAGCAAGTAACGATTACCTCTACTCGTAGTCTGAAGTGGCCCCAGGATGTCGATCGCGACATTTTCCAGCGGTGCGGTCGCCGGGAACAGCTTCAATCGGGAGCTTTTTCTCACAAGAGAAATCCTCTCCTTCCCACACGAGTCACACTCGTTGACCAAACGGTACACATCGGCAGCCATGCTTGGCCAGTAATAGCGTCGACGCATCGTGGCGTACATCTGTCGCCCTCCCGGGTGTCCTGCGACACGGGGGTAATGATGCATATGCATCACGCGCTCCCTTAGCGATTTTGGTGTGAGCACCTGCTCGCTTTGATCTATTCTAGCTTTGCGGACTAATAGTCCATCGTGGTCCGTGTACACACGGCATTTGGGGTCATGGAGAGATCGTTCTCTCATGTCCTCACAGAAAGAGTCTGTGGCTTGCTCGGCGAGCAATTCTTCTAGCGAAACCGCCGTCAGCTCATGTTCTTCAACGTCGAGGGCGGCATCTCAAGGATGCGAGGCATTGCAGGACGTGATGCTCGGGCCTGTAGCCTCCGGCTCACACACAAAACAGGGTATGTCCTCTGAAGGTCTCATAGCGGTCTCACCATCTGTGGGCATGCGCGACAACGCATCGGCCGCTTGGTTTTCCGAGCCCTTCTTGTAAATGACTTCGTAATCATACTCTGCGAGGCGTAACCTCCATCTAGTTAGGCGGCTATTCGCGTCGGAGTCCGACAATCCGAGAAGCCATCTCAAGGACTGGTGGTCGCTGATCACTGTGAAGTGCGTGCGCTCTAAGTAAGGCCGTAATATGGTCAGCGCCCACACAACTGCGAGACATTCTCGCTCCGTAGTGGAGTATCTCCTCTCAGTGGCGGACAAGGTCCGGCTCCAATACCCAACTGGATGACGGATTTCGTTATGAACTTGCGTCAAGACGCAACCAATCTGGCCAGCACTGGCATCGGTCTCCACCGTAAACGGGCGGTCTGCCCTTGGTAGCTTTAACACTTGCGCGTGCGTCAGGGCTTGCTTAAGCATTTCGAGCGCTTCTAACTGCTCATCTGTGAGCTGCGGCAATCGAGGTGAAACCTCTTTCTTCGTAAGCTCCGTCAGCGGTGCAGCAACTTTCGCGAAATTTCGCACAAAACGTCGGTAGACGTTGCACATTCCGAGAAAGGATCGAACTTCAGTCTGCGTCGCTGGTGGTCGCGCCTTCTGGAGAGCCTCAAGGTTCTTCGTGGCAACTTCCAACAGGCCCAGTTTGATTACGTGGCCAAGGTAATCTACTGACCTCCGAAAGAAGTGACACTTCTTCAACTTCAGGGTTAACCCTGCGTTTCTGAGAACAGTGAGTATCTCGTCCACATGTCGTATGTGTTCGTCCGCATTTTTGGAGAAGATGATGACATCATCAATATACACCAGGCAACATTGCCATTTGAATCCTGCTAGCAGGATATCCACGATTCTCTGGAACGTTGCTGGGGCGTTGCAAAGCCCAAAGGGCATACGAGTGAACCTATAGGTCCCTGCGTGACACGTGAACGTGGTTTTGTCCTGATCTTCAGGCGCGACGGACAGTTGCCAATACCCGCTATTGCAATCCAGCGTGGTAAAGAACTGGGCCTCGCCCAAGCTGTCAAGACACTCGTCTATGCGGGGTAGGGGATAGGTATCCTTCACGGTAAGGGCGTTGAGGCGCCTATAATCTACGCAGAAGCGTAGGCTTCCGTCGGGTTTCGGAACAAAGACAACTGGGCTTGCCCACTCTGACCTGGCCGGTTCGATGACACCTGCATCAAGCATACGCTTAACTTCGGCGAACTTGTGTTCTCCAATCTTCGGTCCAGCTCGATAAGGCTGCGAGTAAACAGGGGTTGCCCCTGACATCAACTTGATCCGATGAGGAGGTCCTCGAATCTCTCCAAGCTTACCGCTCCACATGTCTTCATGCTTACCAAGCATCTCTTTCACGGCACGCTGCATCTTTGGCGAGATATCCAAGAGATCTATCGAGTCCAAGAGGCTCGTTGGAGGCTCGGTCGTCTGCGACTCCCTAGTGTCACATGCCGGGTGTGGCCTGAGGTTTCCGGGTTCCGGTTCCTCGGGTTGTCGATCGTGCAGGATTGCGTAGATGTCTGATGGGCGCTGCGGAACAGCACGACCAAGGACTTGTCCTTTACAAAGCGTCACTTCGTGACGAGCGAAGTTGGCGACAATATCTCTGAACGGTCTGTTGCTGCGAACGTTTGCGACGCCATTCGCCAGACGAACGCGATATTTGTCGAAGAGCTTCTCTTCTGGCTGGAGGAAGAAACTTCCTCCATCGGCGCACCTCGCCAAGACGATGGTTTCAGAGTTAGGAGAAAGGGCTATCTTCCGTGCGACGTGAATACGTCTGCAATGGTAGAAGGGGTCCTTCTTCAGCTTCTTTCCCTCACCCTTCGGTGGCGTGCGACGCCAATCAGATGCCGGTCGTCGGTATATCGGAACAGCTGAGTAGTTACTCATATATAGGGTCCCCCTCTTAGGGTGGACAACGTCAACATGCTTATCGATGAAATCACATCCTAGGATCACGTCTGTACTCAGACGTTCGGCGACCAGGAATGGCACGCGTGCCAGATAATCCGCGATGCGGACGGTTAGCACGGTGGTGCCGCGTATTTTGAGGGCATGCCCTCCTGCGTCGTTAAGTCCAAGGGACTTCTGAGCAGGTGCCAATGAGGTTATCCTCAACCCCGGACCTGCATCCTGGTGGATGAGGTTGGGAGCGGCCCCTGTATCCAATACGGATAAAACCTCCATGGCATCGTCTTTGGAAAAGCCCACACGGGCTACAACTTTGTAGTTGAAGCGTCCTATTTTGAGGACGGGGTCCTGTTGCGGCGTAACAACTTCTGCACACTTGTCTAATAGACACTTGGTAACGATTTCGTCACCTTCGTCTCTGATATCCGGAGTCTTAGAAGAGGAGACTTGGGCCTCTAAGTCCGGGGGACGTTTCCCTCAGCTTGGGGCTCAGCGTTGTCCTTGCGAAGGACCTGGGGTTGCGCGGACACCGCGCTAGGTCGTAGGGCCTGGTATCCTCTTCGTGGAGGCGTGAGTCCTGCCACGTAGTAGACCATCGCCGACATCCTTGCCGCTATCTCTGGAGAGGCCTCCATTATACGCTGTCGAGCCTGCGCTCGCATGGCCGGAGTGATCCACTCGCAATCAGCGACCACGTGGTCGGGATTGGCGCACAAGTAACAAGCTCCGTAAGCTTCGCGTCGCGGCGCATGCTGGCTCCGCTGGAGCCTTCGATCAACCCATCCAACGCGCTTGGGCTGCGCCCACTCCTCCATACGGGGGTTATAGTTTGGATCTACCGGAAGCGCGGGGTCACTCTGTCCCAACGGGTCAGATTGCGGAAGGGTTTCCGCCTCTGTTGTGCTACAACTGTAACTTGGGTCCGTAGGCGGACCCTCTACATCGGTGCCGATATGCAGTATGGCGTCGTCGCCAAGATTACAACCTGTCAGGGCCGTATCGGTGGAAAGGGCCGTACCCTCCAATGACATCACCGGTGCCTTAACCTGATACGGCTTAACATTCAACGGATGCCTGAGCGGTCGCGTCAGCCTTGACGTATGTCCATGAGACATAGCCAGTTCAACCACAGCGTCCAAGGTCGTAAATCGATCGCGGTGGAGCTGGCGGTCTCGTGTCACACACGAAGCGACGCTGGGCAAGAGCCCTTCGATGAAAGAAGCAATTTGCTCTTCCTGTGAATAAACCCCACAAAGTCTCGAGAACTTCAGGCGGACACGCTGGCCGAAAGACTGCTCAGTCTCACCAGCCCTCTGGCGTAGTAATCGGAGATCACGTACTAGATCCTGGATATACTCATCCTTCGCGGAGCTGCGTAGCAGCCATTGGAAAGCCTCTGGCCATGACTTGATTCCCGTGGAGGAATCGTCAAGCGCGTCCACGTGCAAAGCACTGTCGTACGCTATACGGGCATTGCCCGTCAGGAAGTACGGGAGTACTATCTTTGCCATACCTTCGGAGATTCCGTTGTTATTGGCCTCGCGTTTGAACGCGGCTAAAAAGGTCAGGACTGACATAGGATCTGCTCCGTCGAACCGACGGTTCGCCATGGTGGTATTGAACCGCTTGACCATAGAAGCGACACGTCGCTTAACTTTCGAGCTCTCGCTTGTTGCTCGATTATCTAACCGATATGTCTTGTACGACAAGACTTTCTTGAAGTGGCTATTAGTAGGGTTAATCTCTGCGAGACTATGCTTCCGCAAGTCCGCACCGGACTCTGAGCTCGAGGATGATGTATCATCCGTGGACGAAGATTCCGAACCAGATTTGCGCTTCACCTTAGAGCGTTTGCGCTCCTGCTTGGCTCTGGAAGCCCTGGGCTTGTGTGAGGGAACCTCACCTTCTGATGGAGAAGTACCATGCTTCATAAGGAATGCCACCTGGCCTTGCAGGGCAGCTCGTTGGAACTCTAGGTCCTCAACCTTCTTGTCCAGGTTGACAATTCGAGTCTCGAGGCCCTGGAGCTCCTGTCCATTAGAAGTGACACCTCTTCGTTGTGTGGCATGCAACACCTGGCGGGGGATCTCGACCGCAAGAAAAGATTTAAGGCGTTGTTGCAGCGCAGCTTGCACTTCACCTACAACCGTTACAGTTAGTTCGGCGAGTCGAGCTTCGAGGGATTCCCTCCAACTCCGCTCAGCCTCGTTAACCTGCTGGGTCACGAGCCTGGGCACGAGGTCTACGACCTCGGCAACGACGAGCTGTCGGACTTGCACCGGTACTACGTCCATTGGAAGTCTTGGGGATGGAGTTTCATCCACGTTGATGGGAATTCCTCCCGAGGGTGGGGCATGAAGACCTTTTTCAGGGAGAAACACCTTACTGGGACGAACGGTATCAGTCGTCGTAGACTGTTTCGCTGGGGGGTCCAGCCTCGGTAAGGGAAGGGGAGTGAACTACACCCTAGGCGAGGTAGCAAGAGCTACCGATGGTGTGTTCACTGGCACACTAGGACCTGCGGGTCCGGAGGAAGAAGGTTCTTCCACGACTGGGGAGGGTGAGGAGGCAGCATCTCTCGCAGTAGCTGACTGCGCCTCCCCGGGCGTCGGGCCATGGGCTAACTGGGCAACTCGGAAAAGTTTCGGGGGTTTGCTTCCGCTGAGTGCTGAGGCGTTGTTCTTTGTAGAACTAGCCTCTCGACCACTGCCCGAAACGGACTGATTGTCGTTCGAAGTCGAACGCCTGAAGGAAGCACCTGATCGGGTGCTCATGACTGGGTCCGGGTGACGACCTGGGCAACAAGACGAGTATCTCCTTGAATTTGAAGAAGTGAGACTGCGTAGTCTCTTGTGTTTCTAAGTCGGGAGACCAGAAATGTAACTCAATGCGCTACTCGGGAGACCAGCCGCGGGCGGCGAAAGCTACGCACTGGCAGAGCCTGGAAAGCCGGGGTCGGCTATCTGGCCCTAGAGTCCGCAACGACTCAAGAGAGGCGTCGTCTCACAGGCGAGGAGTGTCGACTAGACACAGACTCCTATCGTTCCACAGGAGCTCTTGGCGTCCGGAAGACGTGCTCGGAGTGGTGTCGATCCGATACGAACCAAAGTGATCGGCCTGGATATACGCCGCGTATGACGAGTAGCCGGGGCGAGCCCCGGGATTGTACCAGAGCCCGGACGAGCGCCACGACCCTAACGTCGGCAACGACGCACCAACCACTTCACCCAACGGGTGGCGATAACAAAGCAGGGCAAGCCCTGAGATTGTACCAGCGCTCAGACGAGAGCGTCTGCTTGGCTATGGCGACTGGCGCCACAAATTGGTAATCACTCACACCCAACGGGTGACGATAGCAAAGCAGGACAAGCCCTGGGATTGAACCAGCGCCCAGACGAATGCGCCTGCCTGGCTTTACCAGCTGCACCTGGAAGTGATACTCACTTATCCGAGGCTCCCGATTCACAACTCGGTATCCAACGGATACGGGTCTACAATCTGCTCGGGCAGTAGAACTGCAAGCGGTCCAATAGACCGAGCGAAAGTGCAATGCGCCACGCGACGACCGATGGCCGTGAGGGCAAGGACTGGACGGGAAATACTCGATAGGCTAAAACGCGAGAGATACCTCTGCGGCAGTTGATCAGACTGCTGCCTGTCTTGTCGGCGTCGACTGGGAACGAAGGTCTGATAACCCTCTAGTCTCAAGACACGAACTAGTAGTTCGGAGGCCTCCCTCCCGCTTTCTGGACTTTACTTCGGTCTAGCCCCCGGCGACCCGGCTCTCAAGTGCAGTGCAGAGCACTGTATGGTGCCAACCACACGAACTAGCTGCCGGCCATTGCCACACGTATGACACCTAGCGCCATGCACGGTATTCTATCCTGGCAGTATGCCAGCTATTACGGCGTCGTCACTGCTTAGTGTAAGGAGGTCGGAGGAGGATGGCTACTTGTCCTCAATAAGAGCCCGGCGCGTTGCGTCACAAGAATGAGGGTTGAACCCTCCGAGGGTTATGACTATGATCCCCTCGAAGGTGTGCTGAGGTGGCACTGTTTTCTGGTTAGAGTTCGCCTATGAAGGGAAGATTCGGATGGCCCATGGTTGGATTGGCCCCGTGATACACGTGGCTAAATTTCGGCACCGATTTTCGGATATTTGTTAGAACGTTGGAATTTTGGGCCCTGACAGTGGGATCTCCACGTGTATGGCCCTGAGCAGGTGTGCACTACTGTAATTAGTAGAGTTTAGTTAGTGGGCCCTACTTAGGGAGGCGAGATCTGGCAGTCCGAAGCTCAGAGTAAATGGAAACCAAGGTTGGTCTTCGATACTTCTAGAGGTTCTTCGTCGCCATCGTTTCGGCCTTACAACCCGGAACGGGCTCTGGTTAGCAACGCCTGCGTAGGGACACGACTCCACTTGGAGAGTGCCCACGTTGGGGTTCCGTGCAACCACCCCCTTGGGACCGCTCAGACGACCTGCGTGCACGATACCCCGTGGGGGTTCTGCTTACTTCTTGCGTGCTTTTTGTGTTTCCTTTCGAGGACAGGTTTTCGCCCCTGTATTGGGTTTCTTTTGTTGTTTCGCCCCTTTTCTGGTTCTCGGGTCCGGTGCCTGTTAGTGCCCGACCCTCGCCCCGTTTTTCCTCTTCGCCGGATTTTCCCCCATTCTTTGGGATACCCATACCCATTCCCGACCCAACGGTTTCTACCCCTCACCTCCGTCGGTACTGCCGGAATCCCCCGTGGGAGTTACACCCCACACTACGGGTGGAACGGAGGGCTCTGTCTCTGAGTCTGCCTCCCCCAGGGAGCAAGGCTTCCAACACCTTGAGAGCACTTCCCGTCGCCGGGTTTTGCTCCACACCTTTCGGCGTCCTAATGGAAATATTACAGCAATTGAAGTGGTTTCCTTCTCGGATGCTTCCTTCAATATTTCAACCAGCCAGATATACGGGCAGACTGAAGTGATCACTGGACTACGATACAGGGCGGAGGACGACGTAACGACGTACCACATAATTGACTGGTCAAGTACAAAACAAAGGAGAGTATCGTACTCATCATACGGCGCATAAATAATTGCTTGCACAGAAGCAGATGATAGAGGGTTCTATTTGAAATCGATGCTTAAATCTATCTTCCCCGAAGACCAATTCGTGCATATTCTCAACGTGGACTCTAAAAGACTATTTGACACAATTACAACGCTGCACGAAGGAAGGGAGTACAGACTAAGGCAGACAGTACAACGATTGAGAGACTCATTTGAAGCTCACGAAATGGATGTGCTTCGGTGGATACAATGAAAGGTTAATATTGCTGATGCACTCACAAAGTATAACCCAATGATGCATAAACTGCTGAACCAAATTGCTGTAACCGGAACACTAACACTCCCCGAACATCGATCATTCCGCCTAGACAGCAAAGCATGGAAGTGAGAGTTGCATCAAATAGCTTGATGTAACTGGGGGGTGTGTGAGAATCACGGAGCAAGAGCACAGCCTTCGAAGAGTGCTCTAGCTTAATTAGAAAGACTTTGCATTGCCCAATGCAATATTGAAAGGGCGCTACCGCCCAAATGTTTGTCAGCAGAAGAACCCTTGCCAAAGGGCACAGCACACGATAGAGAGGACCCAGCCTTGGGTCAAATAAAGAGAAGAGAACGGCGGACCAGCGAAGAGGAGCTGAGAGAGAGAAGCCGAGCTTTGTGCTGAACGCATCCACACACGCGCGAGACATCTGCGACGACAGCCCTACGACATGTCCGACAGCTTTGCCAAACCTGTTACAACCGTCCATAAAAGGCTCGGTTTGGATTATTTGAAATGTGTCCAAACTATGGACACATTTCAAATAATCTTTAAATATTAAAGAGTTTAAGAAAAAAAAAGACTTCGCTTCGCCGCCAAATTTCGTGACACGTAGTAATACCTTTGCTTGTCAGACGCAAAATGCGAGCGAAGCCATTTCATTTTTCACTCTGAAGGCGAGTAAGGGCCGTTCCAATACTTTTTTTTATAGTGAATGGACAGTAAAATATGAACGTTTGCAAAACCATTCATATGCTATTTAGCTTTCCAATACTTTTCCGATAACGTAGCATATCGTTCACTGTTAGGGAATGTTTAGCCACGCGTAGTGCCCCATCTTCTGCAGTGAAGTCGTTCTTGATCCTGTACGATTGTCTTTCACTACATTTCTCGCAGATCCCAAAGACGTTTCTGAGATCAAGAACGACATCGTAGCGGACGATGAAACAAAAGCTTCTCTCAAAAGGCGTCGGTGTTGTCTTTTCAAGGCGACAGAAGACTAAAAATTGCGTAGCCGGTGCGGTATTGTAGGACAATGCCCCCAAGGGGGAAAACCTACGAAGACGTCCGGATCTTCCTCTCACGTGGTAACCGGCGCGGTAGAGCCCTCCCAGGGATCGGCGCGCAATGCCGGGTGTAAGCCGGAGCCGAACCGTCGCGACGGGCACAGGGAGGCTGAAAGAAGCCGAGGATATCCGCTGAAGCGGTGCTTGCGTATCCTCTGAGGAGGCAAAACCCACGAGAGTGGCGAGCACGACCGGTGTCAGTGCGAGCCGCAAGAGCGGGAATTGCCCAATGAAGGGGAGGAAAATGGGAACGGAGGTAAGAGGGCGAGGTTGACCACGAGTCGCAAGAAAGGACTCGGGAATAGCCGGCACTGCCGGGTGTAGCAAACCGTATACACGGGCGGAACCACGAAAGTGGGAATAGAAACCCAACACACGAAGGCTGCTTGAATGTCCAAGGGGGTTGGGAAGCCGTGCACCACGGGAAATCCCTCCGTAAGGAGTTGTATATCCGCGCAGGCGGTTCGACCCAGAGCCAAGATCCGGAAGACCAAGATCACCCTTGTTGGGGCGACTTCACTGGACCGGCGGCCGCGAGGCCGGCGGCCTAAGTACTGTAGTCACCGTAGAATAGAATAAATAAAGTCTATCCTAAATAGCTAAATGTCCGTCTAACAAAAGGGGCCAATCTGGCGGCCACGTGTCGCGGGGGCGCTGCGGCCACGTGTATGGCACCCGGTCCCGCCGGTGCATCACCGGCGTTCCAGCCATCGCCGTAAATACGGATTACTCCTACTCAGTACGAGGTTGCACGCCGGAGGCTCCGGAAAAAACTTAAGTCCCCAAGAACCTCCCTGGAGGACGTTTCTCTTCAGGTATATGCAGTTCTTGAAGAAAATTCTAGCTCGTATGGACGTGGTGAGCATGCAATTCCTCGACAGATATTCTCATTTTCAGCAGTTTTGGCCGGCACAACTCCCCGAATATTTAGACGCCTGTACAGAATGTCACAGTTTTCGTTCATGTTACTTGCAGATCAACTTGCTTCAGAGTCCAAGACCCCGTTTAGAAAGAGTTCCCCACTTCTACGTCTATCGGTTACACTTACGTCGTAGAATCACCTCTGGGGTATGCTCCTGTCATGTATCGGGAGCGTAGTGACGCTCAACCGCAGGGAGCGTGTTGACGCTCAACCTTAGAAGGCAGACGTAGTAAACCTTGATGGTAACAGGGCACCGTGAAAACCCTCAGGGACAAACGGCAGGGCAACTAGCCTATACCGTGTAGGTGAACGATGGTAGGCGTCAAAGCGCGGGAAAGCCTGTATGGTAGTTGAGAAACGATGAACCAAAAGGTACAGCTAAGACCCAAGTGGTGCCTGTCTTTATCAGATTAGGATGGGGGAGGTGTAGTTCCCTATATGCAGTGGATTGCACTCTCCACATCACCCGGGAGGTGCCAGAAAGGCACGGTCTCTGACCTAGTGTCAGAGACCTGGCCAGCACTGGCTACAGTGCCAAGTAGCCATTCCACTACTGTACTAAAATGAATATAATTAAAATTACAATTACTAACAATTACTCAACCAGAAGGTACATGTCAACACTACACGTGGCTGAAAACACCTAGATGGTAGCTCGCCCGGAGCTGCGTGGCCGATGATCCCTCGCATCCATCACCGACAAGGTCAGTGTAGTATATCGACAACCTCAAAGGTCAAACCTTCTGCCACTATACGACAGCCACATGTATGCATAATTGTGCACTAATTGCTTTGCCGCTTGGAACATTGAAGAGCGCAAGGCCCCGGTGAGGAGGGCGTAAAGCCAACAAAAAACAAGCTTAATACCAACTTGGTGATTCCTAGAAATCTTAAAGTGGTTCACCACAAAGGGGCAACCATAGTATCGGTTTTTAACCGTTCTGAGCTACAGCTCTTGTTCCGAGGATACCCTCTGCTGTTGCGCATTTAACTCCCTTTTTCAACAGCTTTCTGTGTTTGTATGTTTGTTGTTTCTTTGTTTTTTTCTACTGTTTCCTGGTCTAATACTAACAATTAGGTAGAATCCGGGCCACGTGTGGCACGCCTCGCACTCGCGCGTCGGCATCCGTGCAGTCCACGTGTTCCACCAGTGTGCACCTCCGGTTCTAACCGGCCGTCGGCACGCAATAGCGGTTTAGATTTTCAAAGACGAAGCTAGTCCTCAAGCGAGCGAAATCTCTAAGTCCTGCGAAAAAACCTTCTTGAAGGAAATTTCCCTTCACATTCACTACGAAATTTAAGGCGTCGTTAACAGATTGTCCGTGCGGTGTAAGCGTGAAAAAGCGGGCGGCCGTTACAGATCTTCTCTTCTCAGGCGACAGACCGAACATAATTGTTTAGCATCCTCCCACGCAACGTAAGTCTTTGACGTTGTGTAATGGTTCTGGAGATTAAATGCAGTATAATGGATTACTTTAGATTAAATCAGATTAGATTGCATCCTTGAGAAGGGAACGACGTCTTTGTAATGTCGTATAGGAATTTCACTTTCTTCAGTACCCGGATTCAAGACAAGTAATTAAAAAATTACTTTTTTCTGATAAAGAATGGCTATTGTAAATAATTGTACTAATGAATCAAGCTGGACCACATTGATTGAAAACTTTTGTCGCAGTACTTTACAATGCCAGATAAATGGGGCTGCCATATAGATATGTCGGACACTGTAGTCGTCACTTTTACAAAAAGAGTGAAGTAATATAGCAATTCAGGTTTTTTGGGAGATCTAGTAGTCGTTTTTAATACAGCATTTTTTCGGTATGGTTAGACCTTTTCTTCAAGCGAATTTGATATTCTGAAAGAAGGGCTAAAATCGGAATTGCTTTGTTTCGTGTCACACGTATTCTGCCGTTTACTTGAGGTGCATGCTAAGAACGCAGAGGCGAAGGCAAAGGAGAAGGCCAAAGCGATCACACTCTAAAGCGCATAGAGAATGGATCTCACGCTGGCCGTGCTTTTGCATCAACAGATGAAAAAAAATGCCTTTCATACAGACATGCTGATGCAACACATCAGAACTTAGCTACTCCATCAAGTTCAACTGTGTTCAGGTAAGCATTCGTCTGGTCTTCATAAACACGACGCATGTTTTGTTGTTGTCACAAGAAAATGGATGCGTTTTGCATATTTGATTTGTGAGCTCGGATAAGGCTGACGAAATGCACCAATTTCTTCCGTGGACATTGGCTCAGCTGTTGAGGTGTGATGCTCCTTCCAACAGCCGCTGCCATTTGCGCAATGAGAAGGTACTGTGCCGGCGCAGGTCCTGGCAGTACAAACAATAGTAAGAATTTAGGCTGCTAAAACCTTGCTTATTTGTAATTTAAGCCAGAAAACAAGAATTGTAGGTTTGCTAAGTAAAAACGGGACGTTCCGAACGCGGCCCATATTCCCGAAACAAGGTCAATTTCCCTTATTTAGAAAGGGCTACTGTATGCTAAATTTGGTAGAATTGTCCTGTGCCCTCTCTCGCGGACTGCTCCGTTGCGGAGGCCCTGTCACCGCACACGCCCCACTTCGATTTGCGAGTGGTTTGGAGGCAAGTGTACCTTTGTACAGATCCTGTATTAGCTGCTTGTTCTTTAGGGACAAAACGGAAATCCGACGATGGTCAGAGTTCACCAATCCTCTGAAACTGGAGTAACTCTTCAATTCATCCCATGTCTGTAAAAGAACAAACGCTGTGATCTTTTTCCTGTAGACATTGCACAGTCGAATCCGCCGCACCTGTCGTGTCGATTGCATTGTTCTGTTTCAAAGGAGTTTGACAATTAGAAAGAATGAAGCCTTTTCGTCCTTTGCTGGACATCGACAATCCTCCAGAGGAACGCTTGCGCGTCATCAAAGAAAAATCCCCATGGCGTTTGTTTGGAACATATCTTTCTGATCGTCAATGGGGCACTGTGCGTGAGGACTATTCCCCGTACGGCGAGGCCTGGTCTTGGTTCCGTCATGATGATGTTCCTTATCGTGCCTATCGTTGGGGAGAGGATGGGCTGCTTGGTTATTGTGATAAAAGGCAGGTGTTAAACTTTTCTTTGTCTTTATGGAACGGAAAAGACCCGATGCTTAAATCGCGACTTTGGGGACTCACTAATCATGAGGGTATCCATGGAGAAGACGTTAAAGAAGTATATTTCTTTGAAGACGGGACCCCAAGTAGTTCGTACATGAAAGCAACATACCGATATCCAATAGATGAATTTCCATATAAAATGATTGAGGAGGAGAACTTGAAACGAAGGAAAGAGTTGTATGATACTCATTCGTATATCTCTGAATACGAACTCATGGATACTGGCGTGTTTGACAATGATCGTTTCTTTGATGTAACTGTTGAGTATATCAAGAACACACCACTTGACACGTTTATAGCAATCACGATTGAGAACTGCTCAGATTCTGATGCAGACCTTGTCTTGCTTCCCACTTTGTTATTCCGCAATACTTGGAGTTGGGACAAAAGCTCTAGAAAACCAGAAATGCGAATTTCCGACAAAGTTGGAGACGGCCGTTCTGTCTCTTCAATAGCATGCGATGCTGTCAAAGATTACTTGCCTTCAATGTCTCTATTGTGCGAAAAAGATCGCAGTTCAATCTTGTTCTGTGACAATGAGACTGCCTTTTCGATGTTCAAAGGAAGGTCGATTTGTCAAGACCTGTACAAGAGAAAAAGTTCTCCTTTTCCTAAACATGGTGTTGATGAATATGTCATATCTGGAAATTCAACATTTCTCAACCCCGACCAAACGGGTACCAAGTCGGCTATTATGTACATGTTTAAAACCAAGCCGAAGAGTAAAAATACAGTACGGTTGCGATTGATGCCTACAGAAGAGGCGGAAGAAGCGACGACATTCTTTGAGAATTTCGAAGCTATTCGCGCACTGAGAGTTAAAGAGGCTGATGCGTTCTACGCTTGGGTTTCTCCTTGCAAGATGTCAGAAGATCGAAGAATGATACAAAGACAAGCCTACGCTGGGATGTTATGGTCCCGAATGACTTACATCTACAACGCAAAAGAGTGGCTTTCTGTTGGTCCTGAAAGACGACGTTCCTCCCGTGGCAGGAATCGCAAATGGATGCACTTCAATGCTCTTGACGTAATAACAGCCTGTGATGGGTGGGAGTATCCGTGGTTTGCGGCATGGGATGCCGCGTTTCACAACGTAGTGTTTGCGGCTATTGACCCAGAGTTTGCAAAGAGTCAGGTTATGCTTCTCTTGGGGCCGAACTACATGAGTACAAGTGGCCAGGTTCCTGCCTACGAATGGGACCTGGGGGACAGCAATCCACCGCTCCAAGCATGGAGCGCATATAAAGTTTACATGATTGAAAAGGAAATGTACGGGATAGAAGATACATCTTTTCTTCGTCTGTGCTATCCACGACTAAATCGTTTTTATACTTGGTTTGCGACGAGCGCTGAAGTAGAAAGCCATATTGTCGGGAAATCGTTCCTTGGATTGGATAATATTTCTCTCATAGACCGAAGCAGTCTTCCGGAACATGTAGAGTCAATGTATCAAGTTGATGGCACTGCTTGGGCAGCCGCAACCGCTTTGACCATGATGAAGTTGTCGTTGTTGGTAAAAGACGAATCCTCGGAGATATTTGCCTCGCAGTTTTTCATAGATGCCAGTTTCCGAGCAATGGCATTAAACAACTATGATGGAGATCTGGAGAAACCTGGAGGTGGTCATGTCATGCTATACTCGCCAAAAGATGGGTTCTTTTATGATTCAATGAAACTCAAGCATGATTATGAACCCCGGCAGCTTAGCATTCCCACTTTAGTAGGCTTGATCCCGATGGTCGCCGTAGAAACTCTTGATGTTGATGTCATCGAGAAGAGACCGGCCTTCTCCGAAGCCGTGTATCAGTTCTACAGCAGTGATCAACATGCGAACCTCGGTAATCGGCTAACCATTGACAATGTATTTACTGATAGAACCGTATCTCCTCGTGTTGGTAACGGGAGATCGCAGATTGGTGTCTTTGCCGTCGACGAAGAAAAACTTCGACGCATTTTGACAAAAGTTCTGGATGAGAATTGCTTCTTTTCCGAGTTTGGTATTCGCTCTGCCAGCAAAGAACTCGAGCAGTTCCCCTATTTATTTGATGATGGGGTGGAAGTCAAAGAATATCGTTATCTCCCTGCTGAGAGCTATGGTGACGGGAAAATGTTTGGTGGAAATTCTAGTTGGAGAGGAAGCATATGGATTCCCACGACGTACCTAATCATAGAAAGTCTACTCAAGTACTACACCTTCCTTGGAAATGACTTCACAGTTGAATGCCCAACAGGTTCAGGCACTACAATGAATCTAAGGGAGGTTGCCTTTGAGATCATCATCCGAATTTCAAAACTTTTTGAGATCAATGACGAGGGAAGTCGTCCATCTCTTCAGAAGTTTGCAAGGTATCCTGGTCATCCAAAGTGGAGACGCCCTTTGTACTTCGAATTCTTTGATGGGGACATCGGTTCTGGGCTTGGGGCTACGCATCAGACAGGTTGGACTGGGTTAATAGCGGATATGCTGACGATGCTTGCATACAGAGAAACGTCAGAGGATGTTTGAATTCTATGAAGACTTAGTGAAACGCATTAGCGTTTCTTCGACCTCAAGTCGGTGATAATATATAGTTTTCTGGAGACATTTGCTTCCATAAGGGAAAAACGCATCGCCTCATCCCAATTCTTATCACCGGTACAGGGCGTCTTTCAAGCACTATGCCTGCTTTTAATCTACTCTGATCTTGTTCTTTTCTCATAGATGCGTATGCTTGAGCTTCCGGAATTTGCGCGGGGATCGCAAAATTTTCCTGCAACCAGCATCACTTCCCTCGAAATGGAACAAGGGTCCGCTTGCGTTATTCAGAAAGTTTCCCATTCTTAGACTACGAAGAAACAACGTATACAAGTTGTCTTTGGTTGCGTGAGCATTTCGACATGTCTTCATGACCGTTCATCTATTCTTCTTCTTTCATGCAATATCATATTGTGCCCACGGACGATGGGCTGTCCAGTCCTGTAGGATTGGAAATGGGTACTAGCGATTGTTAGCAATCGCTAACCCTCACACGCAGCTAAACGCCGGTCGATGCTTGAAGACTGACAATCTCACATGAAGCATTCCGGTCTAGCTAGCCAGACTTGTCTTCTGGGAATCGGTGTTTCTCGACATGGATGTTGAGGCCTCTTTTCATATTGACCGGGAAGCTGGGAGGCGACTTACGCTTTATCTCTCGATTATCCTTAGAAAAATAGGAATTTGAGGCACGGAAAGAGACTACGCGGGTTCATCTCTGCGCTACAAGAGACCGCCGCTGCTCAGATCTCGGTTGTCTCTGGTTGAATTTCGTGGTCGAAAGTACCAGGTCGCTTACCTTTTCTGTTACCACACGCTCAGGGTCCCGGTGGACACCCGCTGCGAAGGAGCTTCGACTTTGAACACATCCACGACAAGGAGCTTCTCGTTCTACCATGTGAAAAGGCATCGTCCATATTCGGCCGACGCGTACTCAAAACAAATTGTTTTCTCTCTCTGTTCTAGTCGTAAGCAACCATGCATTCCTGACCACCCATCGAAACAAAATCTAGTCCTCGTCTTCATCGCTGTGCCGCATTCGCGACGGATCGTATTCTTTGCTCGCGTAGATGCAATGCGACGCGGTGGAGAAAGGGGACATGTTTGTAGCAGATGAAGTCGGCTTGGCTTTCGCCGTTCTTGCTTCCGTTATCACTTCAAGAACGCCTCCTGCGGTGCATTGCACGCTTTTGATCATCCCCCCCGGTTTTTAGTACAAGACTGGGCGAACAGAGCTTCGAGAAGACTAATCTCGCTAGCTAGCAGAATGCCATCTCTGGTGTTGAAGCCATCATCTGTACCATTTGTCTTCTGGAGCTCGCTATACGTTGCAAAGCACTTTCGTTTTGCATCATAAAAAGTTATCATATTGTCGATGGTTCCAACAATAGTAGAAAAACCTCTACTACAATCAAGCAAACGTTGCTTTCAATACAGCATCAGTAACTGACTAGAGTAGTTTCCCTACGTAACATATACTTCCTTCATGTTACGTTTGCTATTCAATAGCTGCCAATATTTCGCATAAATAGAGAGCGAAGTATTTCTTCGCTGCCGTTTTGATAGACAGCGAAGAGGAAGATCTACTCTCATTTACTCGGAAGACGAAAAACATTACAATCTCAGCCCAATTCAACATGTGTTTCGATTATACCGTTGACGGCCAATGCGATTCCTACTCTTCATCTTCTTCTCCCCGTGTTTTTACTGCACGTTGGTACAGAACTCTGCAGAAGTTGATTGTCAAAAAACGTTTCAGGGTAGCTAAAAATGTATTGATGCCAGCTTATTTCGCGATTGATGACGACTTCCACCGCTCTCAATTTCCACCGGAAGCAAAACCAAGTGCAGAAGCAGATGTGCTTTACCAGGTCTTGGCTTTCGTGCAAGACGTCTCGAATGATTTGTGTCGTTTGAAAAAATCCAACGTCGATGGTCCATTGACTGGTGCTGATCGTCAGGAGAGGGCCATCATGGCTGTTTGGAAAAAGACCCGAGGAATAAGTGAGATGCTTGAATCAAGATATGACCTTCTACTACTCCGCAGACGTGGTCACGAAGTCCACGCCAACCTGCTTGAATGCTACTGTGTACCCCCACAAGGCGATAGTATTTTGGCAAAAACAGTGTTTGAAGAAATCCTGAAGACCAAGAACAACCCCCACAACAACTACGGCAGTTCAGTCGGTGTTGTAGGAACGAAGAAACCACGATTGACAGTTCCGGACCCTTCTGCACTCACACCACCAAGGGTACTTGAACTCCCGCTTTCACCTTCTGTGACCACGCTTACAACAACTGGCTCTACGATTTGCTTTACATACGTTCTTGAAGATCAGCCGGTGTTGAGTGCACACTACCTTAGCTGCCCCAATTGGGGCGGATTTAAGTGGTCATATAAAGTTAAAGTGAACAGAGGCCAGCCTTCAACAGAGTTATCTGTTTTTCTTATATGTCACGGACCTGAGAACGGAGAAAGAGTGAGTGAAGAATGGATGGTTACGGCAAGGTTTGGCGCATGCGCTGTGAAAAAAACCTCTTCTATCTTTGCGAACGTTCTCTGGGGTGGTCGGGATCCGGAGTTTGTACGGAAGGCGATAAAGGAGGCCATAGCAATGGTAGACAGTGAAAACAAGCAAAACAAATATATCGCTCAACAAAGTTGCCCCAACGGGTCACTCACTTTTGTCACACGTTCTATCGGCGTCCCTGAGCTCAAGTTGAATGACGAGTTGAGCACTGCCCTATACAAGAGAGATGGAAAGATGGTCATGTTTGGTTATATTTCAGTTGTAGACAAGGGGAAGAAATAGCTATGCAGGAGGGTTCATGTCATATATGAATGATGTATCAGACGTTCCCCATTCCACTGCAGTCGCTCAAGACACCCATTCGAGCGGAGAAAAATACACGGCGGTGAGACGCAGTCCAACAATGTTTAGAAACGCCCAAGCTGGGCTAATACAAAAGAAGCCTTGCTAGAAATTGTCTGCCAACACTACGTCGTTGAATTACATGCCAATTGCATTGGGGTGAACTCAGAAGCTTTTGCTTTCTCCTTTTTGACTCAATGATCTGTGACAATCCTTGTAAACATCTGTTTTCTAGAAGCGAATGTTGAGAACCCAGTTCTATCCCTCTGGCTTCCTGTCTTTGATTTCTGTTTCGAGCACGATGGCTGCTTTGCTGAAGTTTTGAATGTGTAGATTTCCAGATGGGAGGTGGCCGAACTTTCCCCGATGGAACTCTTGGAATGGTTTCTCAAGTTTAGGATGTGTGATATATGTGTCACATTTGAAACACCAAAAGCTCAAATCAGACAAACTGATGGCAACAACAGAATGGGCATTTGCTTGTTCGTTCTCCTCGGAATGCTTCAGCATGTGACCTTTCTTATAGCGACTGCATCCTGGAAAGCAACATGCGAGACACACCCATCCTTCGTCCGCATCACCACAAGTTTCACAGGTTCGATACTTCAGGAACCGATTCTGTCTCAGCCCTTTTCCAGCCGCTCCTGGATCAGGATTTAGGTCAGGATGTATAACGTATCCAGGATCAGCTATGTGTGGGCAGTTCGGAGAGGGAGCTATAGAGAAGCCAATATCCGTGTCACTCATGATCGAGTCTGGAAAGAGCAAACTCGTTCCGTACCCGACAAGTACCAGAATAATCCCCGCCAAATAAATGTTTTCAGCTTATTCGTGGGCGAACGAAACCCTTTTTAGCCGAAACGAGACATTTGTCTGGCCCCCCTGTATTGGATTAAGCCGCTTGAACCAACCCCCGGCTGCTGGATTGGGGAAATGATCTCTTTCTCTCTTTGCGTGGTGACCGGAACGGACAGTGAGACAAATGCACTGGCAACTGACCCAAATCCATCCCGATTGTGATGTTATCCTTCTCATGAAATCGTAGATTACGACGCCTACATTTGCTTCGTAGTGCTTCAATGGGTGACGGGTTGTCCGTTGATAACACCTCTAGAGCACTTGGGATTTTACGGTTTCCAAATTCGCCTGAGCGTAATCTACAAGCGTAAGAAGAAACAAATACATTCCTGAATCTGAGAGATTGTCTATGTAAAGAGCCAGTCAAACCAAGTCTTGACCACCGCAAACTAGAGGAGATATTTCACGCAAGCAGGTGAAGGTTGGAGTAATGCAATAGATCTGTCATTTGTTAGCTAAAATCCAGTCTTGTGGGTACGGGTGCACTGCAACAGTTCCATAATCCGAGAAGGGGGTGCTAGCTTTTGGATCGTAACCTTTCTGCAAGCCACACCCGAGGCGAGCCAAAAATGAGTCTATACATTACGTAAAGAAGAGCCTAACTCTTAAATCGTTTACATGATATTTAAGACATATAACCGTTTAACGCACTTCAAGTAGAAAAAGAGTGGATGCTGCAAAGACATCTACTTCAATGGAATAAACCTCGAAGAGTGAGTAGCACCAATACCTGGCCTTCCGTGACGCACAAACTTGTAGGTGCAACTGTACTCTCCAAGATACGTTCCAATCATTTCGGGCTTGATCTCAACAGCGTTAAAGGTCTTTCCATTGTACACGCCGATAACCGATCCAATCATTTCTGGAACAACAATCATCTGCGCAACAGAAAGGATTCATAAAAGATGAACACACACGTCGACAAGGGGCAAACATATCCACGATGTCAGTATTGCGTTCTACGCGCGGTGTCGGGCTCGCATTTGGCTATCGATTGGCCCGCTCATGAGATTTGTAACGAAAGGAACGATGAAATCGCATCAGATAAACCGCTTACTTTGAACTTACGTTTCGAAGATGAGTCTTTACTACTTCCGGCTTCTCATGCTCAGGAGCCTCCTTTTTTGCCTTATTAAGCTTCTTGATCAATGCCATGGGTTTCCGCGTAATTCCGCGGTTAAACTTTCTGCGCGCACGGGATGAAAGCAAGGGAAGGAGTTCGACCGGCTTCATTGTGAGCAGGGCATCGAGATCCACTCCACGAAAGGTAAACTTCCTAAAAGTCCTGCGCTTCGGCTGAACCTGCATGTTGTAGTTGGTGTGCTTTGCTTTGAAACTGGAGAAGATAAAGATGGCCGATGCGCTTCTACAGGTTTCAACGTGAGTGTAGGTCTAGGAATGAATAGTGAAAGGTATGGCGTGGTGTGGTCACTGGCAAGGAGAGTGTGCGTGCCTTGGCAAGGAACGTCGCCGGCCGGGGCCCATTTTGGAAATAGTTTCCAAAAAGCCACATTTTTTTTGTGTCTGTTCATGTAAGCTGTAACTGTAAACCAGAGAGTCAAATTGACTGCGGGAACGTGCGCTTGCGAAGGAAACGATGGATGTGCACTGCAAGTGCTTGTCCACCCGTGCGAATATAAAGCTTTCTCGTCGCACGTTTGCGCGTTGCTCGAGTACTCAGTCCCATTCCGTTCAGCGAAGAAATCAAAAATGACCGACAGCGGAAAAGTTACGTTCAAAATTGTGCTAACGTCCGACCCGAAGCTCCCATTCAAGGTGTAGGTTGAAAATAGGTACAAAGAATTCATTTTGTTCAATTTGACGGTTTATTGCTAACAAAGCGACACATTGTCATACTCGCCCTTAGAGTTAATGTTCCTGAAAAGGCTCCTTTCACTGCTGTTCTAAAGTTCGCTGCGGAAGAGTTTCGAGTACCGGCAGCCACCAGTGCAATCATCACGAATGACGGTGTGGGGATTAATCCGCAACAGAGCGCAGGTATGTCGTCTAATTCCTGTCGTTAGCGATTTCTTGCGCAAAATGGCTCTGACCTTTGTTGCTCGCTGTGTCACGACGCGTTTTGAATCAAGGCAATGTTTTCTTGAAACATGGCTCCGAGCTTCGACTTATTCCTCGTGATCGCGTGGGAAGCATATAGAAATTAAATGACAGCAAGTTGAAAAATTAGTCACACGTGAAATGGTTCGATAAGGTAGGCTTTGTCGTGCAAAGGGTTGATACATTTCTCTTTGACACCAAGAAAACAAAACAAAGCTGTGCAAAAGCCATCATGCGAATGAGAAGAATCCGACAATAACATCCAACGCAAAAGCAGCTGCAGCTCCGAAAGTAGCACCGATAACTCCATCTCGAGCAGCTCGTTCAGGCCAGTCCAGATTGTTTGCGGAAACTCCTCTTCGAACGACGAAATAGAACGCGATACCCCACCAGACCGTCAGAACGGCATCTCCAACAATAGACACGACTCTAGAAGCACCACAAGCGCCGGCCGTAAAGCATTTGAAAATGTTTCGAGCACAACCAACAATGAAGTTGAACAAGAGTGATAAAGCACCAACCGCAATTACATACCCACAAAACTGAGCGCCGGTGAATGTACCCTCAAGACCAGAGCCATCTAGCAGACACTTCGACTGGAAGTCTAGCCCATCACGGTTGATATCCAGTAGACGCCAAACAGTTATTACCATCACGACCAGTGCGCAAGCGAGTTGAATTATGTCCAGCGCCAGGCCAAGAACCTTAGTGACTGCTTTCTTAGCCATTTTAATTATGAAATTGTACGAAAGTAGAGTGCGAAGCCGTGAGCTGGGGGTAAGGAAGGGGTACGGGCAAGTGTTCCGCTTTATATCGGGGTAGAGCGGCTAGAGTTCACTAGAGTTCGAAGGTGACGTCAAATGGTATCACTGCTGGATGAGGACCTTAGAGGGGGGACTGTGTGGAACGGGGAATGAATCCAATTTGCCGTTTTCGTCGTGCAGATACCACGAGAAACTATCCACTCCCTTCTTTCATTGTTGGTATTTCCCGGAAGGCAGTGATGGCGGAGTGGGGCCTTTCCGGAGCTGTAGCCCGCTAGGGTTCCGCAAAAGTTCATTGCTGGTGAGTTACCCATGTATGATGTTTTTTAAAATAAGAGTGGCAAATTTAAAACGTTCCTTACCTATTCTGCATTCTGGACTTGTGCATTTGACCATGCGTGACACACGTGTTCCCAACCGTTCGAACGCCATCCTAAATGGGAGGAACACTCACTTCTACCTTTCGCACCCCCTCCTGACACATCGCAGGTACCTTCGTAGGTACCATTGGCCACCATTTTCTGGAGTCTCAGAAACACTTCTCCGTAAAGCGTAAAAACGCGACGTGCAGCCCGAGCGTACGCGGAACGAATCGATCTTGTTAATGGAGAATGTTCCGCGAAAACAGTTACAAACCTGGCGCTAGCTTTTAGATTCAACCAAACTTGCAGGCAACGCCAGTCGTCGATTCTGACTTCCGGAGCTGTTTCTCACGTTTCTGAGCAACTTTTCCCTGTTTTGAAACCGATTTGCTACGCTGCTTCAGTCAGTAACATCCTCCAGTGTAACTGAGTATCGTCACGCTAAATTTCAGCTCGTACGAAACAGTTGCTGATGACAGTAGCACAGCTAAGAAACAGAATGTGCCGTTGGTCGTCTTTTAAAGTATCTCATTTGGTATCTCTCTGACCTTCTCATGTAAAGGGGCGAACACATGCAGTGTGTACATTATTATTCCGTCGCAGTTGAAGTCGCACAGAGATGCAACACTAGTTAGTACGAACAGGTGTCTCAAGTTGCGAACTTTGAGTAAATCTTGCGCCCCAGAGGCCCCGATACCAGAAAAGAGTTCCAAGACTGGTGGAACATATGTAGTAATGATCAACATTTCTGGCATTTCGTGGGAGAGGAAAATACCTGTACATAGTTCTCCCGACGCCTTCAACTAGGGGTGGCGGATCCCAATAAAGAGAGGGAGGAGCGCCAAGCGAGGCGGAGTAGACATCGAGGCAGCTCTGATGTACGAAAGGCGAATAGGATCCCCAAGTGATATCTGTGGGCAACGACTGTTGCTTTTCACTGCTTTTCCATGGCCATTTTATTAGGGCATAGCGGGTGAGGTGTTCCCAACGAGGACTATGATTCCATCAGCATAGGTGGATCTTTGACTTGCACGCTGTGATGCTGGCTTGGTGCTTCTCTTCCAACCGGAGGCAGTAACGAGAAATAAGCCTGAATCATCATTGTGCAGATGAAGAATGCAAGGGCGAAACAGTGCTGAGTGGTAGTAACTTCGAGTTGGTGGTGTTCAGTGCAGATCAACATGAAAGATCAGGAAAGAGCGGAATGCAGGCAGCGATGTTCTTTCCGAAGACACAATCGTATTATGATAGAGCAAGTGCAGGATCATTTTGTTGACGACGATGTTGGGTGTGACCGCTCCGCTCGTGTCACGGGCCGTTGGAAATGTTTGAAAAGAGCAGGTCACGATTCCGAACACAGTGGCTACATGGACAGAGTCAACGAAGAAGACAGCGACATTGACAAACGGCTGAAGAGCGATACTGAAGCTGAGAGATCTCCATCTCTATATCTCAGCTTGGACTAAAAGATCAGCGTATTTGAGATACTTTGCTGAAGCAGCACGCCGAACCAATCACATGTTGCATGTTGCCACGCTTTGTGCATGATAGCCTCATTTATGTTACAGTTAACTTATGACGGCATGGATACTTACACTGGATGCTTATGCTCGACACAATTGGATGCAAAAAAGGTTTTTCCTGGTGAAACACGATGCTGGCTGGCTGTTTGGGTGGGGAGATAGAGAAAGCGAAGGCGCCGCAATATCGGTGAAGCGCGGCAAGACGTAAGCGCTGAGCGCCTGTGAGGGTTGTGCATGATGCTAAATGGGTAAGGCGCGGTGACGCGAGTTGGCGGCATCAATGCTCTCGCGGCGTTGCCACGACGTGACCAGCCAACGACGAGGGCAACAAACATTTTCTCCACGAAAGTTGATACATTGATGACCGTTCGGAACCAGGTAATGATTAGCACCACACCGAACGGGAGTTGCCATGATGATGAAAGCCGCATCGTGACGGCGATACGACGGCGATGCGACGTTGTTCAATGTGGCAGCCAGCCTCGTGAGTGGATTACAGGGCGGTGCATCGAACGTGGGATGCATTCAGCGTACGTTTCTACAGTGCGCGCAGATATTTGGGTTGTAGACGATGCGGAGGCTTGGGAGGAGCTGCGCACACACACATCGCAGGCCTGGCTGAGCGGCGGGCGCAAGAAGAGTGGCTACGATATAGCGTCGGCGTCTCACGTACGCGCGAGAGCATTGTGTAGGGCGCCGCGCGCAACCGCTCAAAGCTGTGCGCAGCAGTCGGTGGGTGACGTAATCTAACAAGGCGCACAGCAGGCAGACGCAGACAGACACCGTCGCCAACGGCGCTGCGAGATGAAAGCCGCCTCCGCGTGACAGCGCCGTCACACGTGTCCGCAACGCCGCCGCCAGCTCACCTGTGATTGGCCACGCCCGCCGCCAATTCCGCGCGACAGCCGCGCTTCTGCCAAACGTGCGCCCCCCGTCGCGCAGTGCCAAATGAGGCGCTGCCGCCGGCGACACTCTGTCGCGCCCCATAAAAGCGATGAAACCGAGTCGCGGCATCATTTCAGTGCAACTCGTTTTCACACGCCCAGAGCTGCTTGTCGCTTTCTTCTCCGTCCGCCGCACCTTTCGTATTTCGCCCGCTTCCAGCACCTGCGTCCCACCGCCTTGCATATTTCTTTGAGCGCGTCCGTTCTTCACGCCGTGCTTGCTACTGTCGTCGCGCTTGCGCGTCGCTCTTGCTCCTTCCGCTTAGCCCCTCTTCGTTGGTTTCTGCAGCTTCACCCTGCTCCGCTCGGTTGCGTTAGCTAACCGAATCCTTTCCTCCCGAGTGTATGGTGCCGACTTGCTTCATTTTACTCTCCCTTACAGCGGTTACTGCCGCAGACGACTTCGGTTAGCGCCGCCGAACTCCGTCACCCACCCACGCTTTTCGCCGCCCGCCTTTCTCTGTCACTTTAGTTTGTTTCACGCTGGCTCATTTCGCTGTCATCCGGCCGTGCTCCTCCCGCTGAGAGCGCAAAACCTTCCGCAATTTCTGTCTCTCCGCATCACGCACGCTGCGCAGCGTCAGATTTGGTACGGTTCCTCCACGATCTGCACCATATTCTAACTTGCGCAAATGGTTCTCGGAATTCGAAACAACAACTTCATCATGCACGCCCGCAAAAACGCCGCTCATGCGCCGTACGCCAGTGCCATCTCGAGCCCCTTGCGCGCTCTCGAACTCGCTTTTGAGCAAGTTGACTCTCGCAAGGCCGAGATGTATCGCCGTGGCATGCTCCCCGATTTCCCAACCCTCGTTGAGCACTCTCCGCTGCGCATACTAATCTCTTCATCTCCGTCCGACGAATCTCTCGGCGAGTATGCAAAGCTCCTGCGAAGCTACAACGTCTCCCACGTTGTTCGTACATGCGAGCCCACGTACTCGGCTGAGAACCTGCAGGCGCTTGGCGTTCAGGTACATGAAATGCCTTTTGCTGATGGTGAAGCCCCCAGCGACGAGGTCATTGCCCGCTGGCTCTGTCTTCTCGACAAGGTTTGCTCGCTTTCCAAGTTCGCGCGCAAAACTGCCTCCTCATCCCCACCTTTGCTCACGAAAGATTTCGACGTAAGCTCATCTTCTGACTCTCTGGCCGAGCTCCCCCAAGAGACAGTCGCGGTTCATTGCGCGGCCGGCCTAGGCCGCGCACCTGTACTTGCTGCAATTGCGTTGGTGGAAGCTGGTATGAGCCCGTTTGAGGCTGTCGGTTCGATTCGGGCCTCGCGTAGGGGTGCCATGAATGGAAGGCAGATGGCGTTTGTGGAAAGCTACAGTCGTCGCCCTGCACCTTCTCCCGTCAAGCCTCGCAACCGCTCTCGTTCTGGAAGCTTTGTCGGCTCGTTCTGGCCGTCTTTGAAGGCGGCACGCCCCTTCCGTCCTAGAAGCCCTGGGCAAAATTCTATCGCTCCGCGCCAGACAACCCATGCTAACCCTTGCAAATCGGTGGACATGTAAACCGATAGCGCCGCTTGCAACTGCGAAGTGGGTGTTCTCCGCCTGATAGTATGTTGTGTGTTGGGTCGGCCGCTCTTCGTTACGTGCGGCCGCACTTTTAACTCCGTAAAACATTTCCATTCGTTCCCCATATTTCGTTTCGCTTACGGGTGCGGACTTCAGCTCGATTTCTGCGATTAGATAGGTTCGAAGCGAAATATACCCGTGTATTTCCAGAGCTGAGTGATTATTTCTCTGAGTGAACCCATGAGCACGGGTGGAGTTCGGCCTCGATCTTTGAGCTTGACTTCGAAGCCTGTCCGCAGTAATGAATCGCGCGTTCGGGAGTTTTGTTGAATGTGTCCAGGATGGCGTTTTGTCAGCTTGCGGGGCGTTTGATACAGCTTCGCTGCCGCGAATATACGAATGCCTCGAGAGTCGGAAAGAAAAATATTTCAATCATGGTAAGCTTGAATGTTGGTTCCGCATTCATTCATTCCCTCATCATTTGAACTGACGTTTCGGAAATGGATTCCCAGATGGAGACGTTGTAGATCTGATGCGAGATGAACAATGGAAGTTAAATGTTCGTCGAGTGCTCTTCACCTCAGCCCGATTCGGCGTGGCAAAACCGGAATACGCCAATGATCTCGAGTTTTATGTCGTTGAAAAACAGCTGGACTGGTACATGTATCCGGCAAAGTCATTCAACGAGTCCGCTCATGCTGAAAAGGGAGAGGAAAAATTGCCAACGAATTCAAAATGTCTGACATTTGAGGCATGTGAAACACAGCCAATCCCTACTCGCGTGAATTACGAATCACCTGATGTAGACAGAACGCAGAGTGAGCGTTCGTGCACTTCTAAATCATCTTTAGAGGCCCGGGAATCTCTTGATGCTGCGGACAAGCTCTCCTTAGAGATAAGGCATGACGCAAACTCATCGCCCGAAGGCCATGACAGGATCACGAAATCTGAGCGAGAAGCTTCGAGACTCTCCTCTGCCTCTATTTCGTCATCAGAGACGGAAAACGGCGAAGGCCTCCTTCAGCCCGAAAGCACGGACAAAGACGCCATCGAGAGGACAACAGAAGAACTTCCGATGGGAAATGATGTTCGTGAGCAGTCCCAGGCCATCTCTTACAAGACTGAGCTCACATGTCACACGTTGTGTTCGAATTTAGATATTGGCAGCTTTCCAGGTAGTCTTCCGTTTTGACTGGAGGAAGTTGTGTTATATGTATCCTTTCTTTTTTCCTCTAGCTAGCCAGCTGGGGAAGAAAGGGTATGTCAACATGACTCTCAAGATCTTCTGCAAAGATGACTGATTCCATCCCATTTACGATGCTAAATATATGAAATGATCTACCCAGGAACCCTTCACTGCGCCGACTTCTTCAGAGGATTCGTTCGCCACGCCATATCAATCGGCAATCTTGAGAGCGTTTTTCTGACCCAAAGGATTCGACGACTGGACAGGATGGAAGGAGAATACACATAGATTCAAGAACTGCCGTAAAGCTGCAAAATTCTTGAACGAAAATCCCCACTCTCCCGCGATGGCGATGGAGTTGTGTTTCATTGTCAATCTTCTGCTGTGTCCAAGACTCTTTGGGAATTCGTTCGGAAACAACTTGGGTTCTCGATGCATTTCTTGGCCAATCGTATAGAACCCGAACGCTACACATGAGGCATGAAGCTCATCGCAAACTACAGTATGAGTTTGAATCCAGAAAACGTCGGGTTCCAGCATTCTTCTGGATCAGATAGCTTTCTTTTCGCATTTTTTCATTCCTCTGCTTTTACGAGCGATCATTCTTCACTGAGCACAGTATCTTCTTCTATCTTTACAAATTTCCCAGCAAGGAGAGATGCGTACATTTTATCGCTGAGCAAGTTTGGAATCAGGCTTAGATTTTCTTCTTGCATAAGGTTTTGCTGATCTCTATATCCATACAATATCTACAAGACCTCTAAAAAAACTACGACTATCGAACTCTGTAGGCTGCTCTGACGTTTCCGGCTATTCATCAGCTCTGTCGCTGCGGACAGCCTCAGCGTTTTCAGCATCTGCCACCGGATCTAATTGAGCGAAAGATCGACTGCGTTCCGCCGCAACACGTTTGTATTGTTCCGTTCTCAAACGCTGCTCGAGAGCATCCGATTGATGTTTTGCAGCTCGCAACTCCTCACGAAGTCTGCTAACTTCTTTTTGTTTGCTCCCCGCGATGTCCTGCAGTGTTTCCAGGTTTTTGTCTAGTGCATCCAACTTCTTTGATGTTTTTGACACACCATTGTCATGGTCTGTGTATCCAGAACGCTGGCTTCGCTGCCCACTTCGTCCAGAACCCGATCCCATCGAAAAAATCCTTCGGAAGTGCCGAAGCATCGAGGCGCCCTCATTTGCAGTTGGCACTGAGCCAGGATTATTTTCGGTTCTGTGGTTTGGGCGTTTGAGGTTTCGAAGTCCATCCAAGACTGGCCCTCGTTTCCCCTGTGTTTCCGAGGCTGCATGCTCTCCGACGTTTCCCCCGTTTCGTCGAAAACGGGCCGTCAGCTTGCGGGATATTCCTGGTCGAGGCGTGGCTTCGCCGGCATTTCTAGATGATGATGGACTGTCCACAGGGAGCTGACCAGCATTGCTTGGCACAGAACAATTGTTAGAGTTATCGTTGTTTCGCCTTTCAGACGGTGTTCCGAGTTCATTTGCGCCAACTCCCCGCCGTTCCGTTGCATTCCGGGTGAGTGTGGCTCCCACTCGACCCAGAGCCGTGGAGCCTTTGCGAACAAGAGCTTCTACCTGGACTCCGAATTGGCCTCTGACGTTGCGTGCCTCTTGTCGATCCAAATTGTTCACCAGAAGCGTCCTTATCCCCCTTTGCTCACGCTGTAGTTCTTCTGCCTGTGCGTGAATAGTGTTGGAGGAGCGCTCAGCTTCCTGAAGCTGCTTCTCTAAAAGCTTCGATTGCAAAGTGGCCTGTTTCGCTAGTAGATGGGCCATTTCTGCGTCATGTTGAGCTTGGAGGGCTTTGACGTCTCCAGCATGGACGGCCTTCCGGAGACGCTCGATCTCTTCTTCCATACTCTGAACCATTTTTGCGAGAGAAGCATTCTTCGCAGTCAGGCCATACACCTCGTTATTCCTTTTGCGCAGCGCCGACGCTAGCTCTTTGCTCCTCTCCTTGTACTGTTCACAAGTAAACATTACAATGATTTTATCGTTCAATTCCAGTTCTAGAGTCTCTTCGGCATCCGTAGCTCTGCATGTCATATCGTGGAGGCAACGTTTCAACGAATTGATGGTAGCTTGGTCTCTTTCCGAGTTGGTAACGCCGGCGTTCTTTTCGGAACGAGACTGGAAACTGTTTGCCAGAGCGAGCACAATCTCTCTTTTAAGAACCTCTCTCGACACGTTCACTCTTGCTCCATCCGCCGTGTCGCCTCTCGCTGCGGAGTAAAGTTGCTCAGTGATGCTCATGTTACGATCTCGTAGGTGAGCAAAGATTTCCTCCATTAAGTCTTCCACAATCGAGCCTAATTCTTGCTTTTCATTAATACCGTCCTTCTGAACAACGTTTGATTCTGTGTTCTGAGAATCGGCCTTGGCAGACTGCTTCGAAACATCGTTACTTGAAGCATGTTCACAAGATTCACGCTCGAAAAAAGCTAGCAAACCAGCAAAAGATATCCTTGAGTTCGCCATCGAATGAAGAGAAAATCGACGATTGAAAAACGGGAAAGAACAGTGAAAAGCAAAGAAGAAGAAGAAGATGTACAAGTTCAACGCTGGAGTTGTGGAGGTGGAGGAGGAGACACAAGTTGTCAGAAGCTTCAGGTGTTCGGCTTTTATAGTGTTTTCAAGACGGCTCAACCATTTCAACAAAGCAAGCACAGCTTCCCAAAAGTTGGTTGGCATTTACAATTCATACATTCCTGCATTGAGTTCAACTGGTGTACTGGCCTTCTTTGCGAGAAAATGAGTCTTCGGACAGAAGCGTTCTGCAATACATTGTAAGTAAGCTAATGCACTCACAGAGCGACAGACAGTGAGAGCATTCAGCCGAGTACGGCCTCTCTGCTGTCTACATCCCGACAGAGGTGCTCCGTGCACTCAAGAGGAGATATGCACTGACAGTGTGTATCTAAGAAGTACACTTGGTAGAGCTGCACATGCTGTCAGACGTTATCCTGAAATCCAGTTCGAAATGTTAGCCTGAGGTGGGGTACATTGGAGATGTCTTTGTAGCTCATGAGTCAAATCAAACAATGGTCTGACAGATCACATCAGTTCTCTGCCGATTTGCTGCCAAATAAAGGCATCATTGGAGATAAAACGGTTACCCGTTGTATATCGCGAATCAAAATGAATCGAATACAAGCACGTAGCCTTTATCCAAGAACATTCACACTCGTGAAAGAGAGTTTGGCCGTTTAGAATCTCGACGTTGACCCGAAACGAGGCCACAAACTGACATTTCCAAAGCACCCCACCTCAGGCTAACATTTCGAACTGGATTTCAGGATAACGTCTGACAACATGTGCAGCTCTACCAAGTGTACTTCTTAGATACACACTGTCAGTGCATATCTCCTCTTGAGTGCACGGAGCACCTCTGTCGGGATGTAGACAGCAGAGAGGCCGTACTCGGCTGAATGCTCTCACTGTCTGTCGCTCTGTGAGTGCATTAGCTTACTTACAATGTATTGCAGAACGCTTCTGTCCGAAGACTCATTTTCTCGCAAAGAAGGCCAGTACACCAGTTGAACTCAATGCAGGAATGTATGAATTGTAAATGCCAACCAACTTTTGGGAAGCTGTGCTTGCTTTGTTGAAATGGTTGAGCCGTCTTGAAAACACTATAAAAGCCGAACACCTGAAGCTTCTGACAACTTGTGTCTCCTCCTCCACCTCCACAACTCCAGCGTTGAACTTGTACATCTTCTTCTTCTTCTTTGCTTTTCACTGTTCTTTCCCGTTTTTCAATCGTCGATTTTCTCTTCATTCGATGGCGAACTCAAGGATATCTTTTGCTGGTTTGCTAGCTTTTTTCGAGCGTGAATCTTGTGAACATGCTTCAAGTAACGATGTTTCGAAGCAGTCTGCCAAGGCCGATTCTCAGAACACAGAATCAAACGTTGTTCAGAAGGACGGTATTAATGAAAAGCAAGAATTAGGCTCGATTGTGGAAGACTTAATGGAGGAAATCTTTGCTCACCTACGAGATCGTAACATGAGCATCACTGAGCAACTTTACTCCGCAGCGAGAGGCGACACGGCGGATGGAGCAAGAGTGAACGTGTCGAGAGAGGTTCTTAAAAGAGAGATTGTGCTCGCTCTGGCAAACAGTTTCCAGTCTCGTTCCGAAAAGAACGCCGGCGTTACCAACTCGGAAAGAGACCAAGCTACCATCAATTCGTTGAAACGTTGCCTCCACGATATGACATGCAGAGCTACGGATGCCGAAGAGACTCTAGAACTGGAATTGAACGATAAAATCATTGTAATGTTTACTTGTGAACAGTACAAGGAGAGGAGCAAAGAGCTAGCGTCGGCGCTGCGCAAAAGGAATAACGAGGTGTATGGCCTGACTGCGAAGAATGCTTCTCTCGCAAAAATGGTTCAGAGTATGGAAGAAGAGATCGAGCGTCTCCGGAAGGCCGTCCATGCTGGAGACGTCAAAGCCCTCCAAGCTCAACATGACGCAGAAATGGCCCATCTACTAGCGAAACAGGCCACTTTGCAATCGAAGCTTTTAGAGAAGCAGCTTCAGGAAGCTGAGCGCTCCTCCAACACTATTCACGCACAGGCAGAAGAACTACAGCGTGAGCAAAGGGGGATAAGGACGCTTCTGGTGAACAATTTGGATCGACAAGAGGCACGCAACGTCAGAGGCCAATTCGGAGTCCAGGTAGAAGCTCTTGTTCGCAAAGGCTCCACGGCTCTGGGTCGAGTGGGAGCCACACTCACCCGGAATGCAACGGAACGGCGGGGAGTTGGCGCAAATGAACTCGGAACACCGTCTGAAAGGCGAAACAACGATAACTCTAACAATTGTTCTGTGCCAAGCAATGCTGGTCAGCTCCCTGTGGACAGTCCATCATCATCTAGAAATGCCGGCGAAGCCACGCCTCGACCAGGAATATCCCGCAAGCTGACGGCCCGTTTTCGACGAAACGGGGGAAACGTCGGAGAGCATGCAGCCTCGGAAACACAGGGGAAACGAGGGCCAGTCTTGGATGGACTTCGAAACCTCAAACGCCCAAACCACAGAACCGAAAATAATCCTGGCTCAGTGCCAACTGCAAATGAGGGCGCCTCGATGCTTCGGCACTTCCGAAGGATTTTTTCGATGGGATCGGGTTCTGGACGAAGTGGGCAGCGAAGCCAGCGTTCTGGATACACAGACCATGACAATGGTGTGTCAAAAACATCAAAGAAGTTGGATGCACTAGACAAAAACCTGGAAACACTGCAGGACATCGCGGGGAGCAAACAAAAAGAAGTTAGCAGACTTCGTGAGGAGTTGCGAGCTGCAAAACATCAATCGGATGCTCTCGAGCAGCGTTTGAGAACGGAACAATACAAACGTGTTGCGGCGGAACGCAGTCGATCTTTCGCTCAATTAGATCCGGTGGCAGATGCTGAAAACGCTGAGGCTGTCCGCAGCGACAGAGCTGATGAATAGCCGGAAACGTCAGAGCAGCCTACAGAGTTCGATAGTCGTAGTTTTTTTAGAGGTCTTGTAGATATTGTATGGATATAGAGATCAGCAAAACCTTATGCAAGAAGAAAATCTAAGCCTGATTCCAAACTTGCTCAGCGATAAAATGTACGCATCTCTCCTTGCTGGGAAATTTGTAAAGATAGAAGAAGATACTGTGCTCAGTGAAGAATGATCGCTCGTAAAAGCAGAGGAATGAAAAAATGCGAAAAGAAAGCTATCTGATCCAGAAGAATGCTGGAACCCGACGTTTTCTGGATTCAAACTCATACTGTAGTTTGCGATGAGCTTCATGCCTCATGTGTAGCGTTCGGGTTCTATACGATTGGCCAAGAAATGCATCGAGAACCCAAGTTGTTTCCGAACGAATTCCCAAAGAGTCTTGGACACAGCAGAAGATTGACAATGAAACACAACTCCATCGCCATCGCGGGAGAGTGGGGATTTTCGTTCAAGAATTTTGCAGCTTTACGGCAGTTCTTGAATCTATGTATATTCTTCTTCCATCCTGCCCAGTCGTCGCACCCTTCGCGTCATAACTCGCTCGCCAGATTGCCGAATGGTATGGCGTGACGAACAAATCCCTCGAAGACCTCGGCTCAGTGGAAGGCGCAAAAGCGAAAATACAAAGAGTATGTTCTGTAGGGAATAGATTAAATTAAAATCAATTATTGAACAGGGATCTATCTCAACCGGGCTCCCCATACGCCATGAGAGCAAACTCAATAATGTTATATCCCTTACGCATAGCACACATGAGGGTTTAACCGCCGGCGACTGCCGACGACATACAGTGACCGAAATTAGAATAGAACACTCCCATGTTTTTCAATTTTCTCGGTCAGTTTGGAGCTTGATCCATTCATATTTAGCCACACGATACCGTACTGTATCACACATAAACGGAAAAAAAAGAAACCAAACCCGTCTATGGCCAGCCGGTCGATTTCGGCTTTTTCATGGCAAATCGAGGCCACTTCATTACTGGATGAAAGTCACCGGCCAATCAGAAGCCGCCTTTCCCAGATGTTCTTGTCCCCTTTTCCACTCTAAAAAGCGTTGAGTGTGACTACAACGACTCGGACCCGTGAAAGAGAAAGATTATTGTGGGAAGGAAGACGTTTGGTTCCTTAAGTCCACGGTACCGGTGGCGGCGTTCGCGTCTCCGTATCGTGTGTTACGTGGACACAGGCGTTGTGACAACTGAGGGACGATGAGGGTGAAGCTGAGGAGTTAAAATTATTCTTTGATGAGCAAACGATGTTTTTGTGACAACACGCCTTTTCAAATCTACCATGCTCAACAAGCTGTTTGGTTTGCAGAATTTAGAGTTTGTTACATAAATGGGTGAATATTTTACGTTGCGTAGATTTCATTAGAATGTCCACAACGTTTTGAGAAGAGAGAATATGCTTTATGGCGATTTTTTTGTTGCTTGTTTTGTGACGTATGAAGTGGTGGCGCACGTCAATGGGCTTTTTTCGCTTTTAATTTCTGTTTTTTGGCACTTTAGATGGCCGCCTGGTTTTCTGGGTAGCACAAGGATGCCTCGTTAGTGTGTAGTTGAAAAAATTTAAGCATTAGTCGAATAAATAGAGTAGTGTTAACCGCGGAGATCTCTGTAACATATTTTGCTTCTGCCGTACAAAAAGCGACGATATACCGCTGTGATGAAGACCATGCTACGGGAGAATTATTGAAAGTGATGATATATCCAGTAACCTTGCGCGTAGTTTCATCCGAAACAAAGTCTCAGTCTGCGTAGATGACTGCGTCGAGCAAAGTGCGAATGTTGCTCCCAAAACGGTAGAAAATGCCATAGTCTTGTGTGCCCTTGAGCTATTTTAGACGTTCTTTTAACAAGCGTTTGTGCCTGAAAGTAGTATTGTTCAAGGCACGAGCCAGTTCAGCGACTGAAAACGCTATGCCGGGTGGGTGCAGTCAGCGATCCATCTCAAAACACCGATAGTCTGGCAATATACGGCGCTTTACTCGGGTGTGAATGTGTCTGATTCGGAGGGGGCCTGAAAGGATTGCTTGGGTGCGTGATGAGTAATACGAGGGTTACATTCTGCCATGTTGGCGATCGATAAAGCGTTTTTTATATATATTGGATGATTCCCGAAGATGGCGTTTGGATATTATTGTATTCTCGACCCAAAGTAGAGCGTCTGTTTTCCGATGCGGCGAATTACATATTTCGATTGTAGTTGGAGGTAGAGCTTTTCCAAGAGATGTTTATGAGTGGAAGCGACTAGGAAATCGTCACTGTTGAGACGTACTACGGTTTATGAACCGGGGTCCTGAATTGACGTAAACAAGCAAGGGTCGTCTTGTGATTGTCGGTATCCACGGGCCTGAAGGCAAGCGATAGCGCCTTTAAGATAGAACTAAAGCCCAGATGGAATTACATAGAGTTTGCGGAGTAGTTGGCCTCCGGCGGTGTTGTGTTTGAATGATTCGTCAAATTGCGGGTGTTGCCGCACATAGACTCGCTTCTCAAACCGGTATTGTTCGTGAGGGTAAGCTGTGGTGACGTCAAAGTGCTCCAAGTGGAGGCGGTATGTGGCGGCCAGTGCAATGACCAGTCGTACAGTTTTCTTTTGGGCCAAGAGAGCCGACGTGTGTTCGGGGTTGTAATCATCAAACGGCCGCATTTGGTCTCCGCGAACTGCTAAGTGGGATTTGCGTTCGCTAATGGTGCCCGAGATGTCCCTTTTGTAGCGATATTTCATGGTGGATGGAATGAGGCGTTTAGGTAGTTGTGACGGTAGCAGCCACTTGATGACCTCAAGTTGGTCGAGTTTATCGATTTCTGCGTCGTGAGCTTTAGCCCAGAGCGAGGATTCTGGGTATTTGTCAGCTTGTGGACGAGAGGTGGGCGCAGGTGTGTTGTTCACGATTAGTTTGGGTGTCGGGGGGTGGCTTAAAGCATTGGAATACCATGGTGTTGGTCTTACCAGAGTCGTTGGAGGTTCGATATGGTTTGAAGTCGAGGTCGCGTATTTGTTTGCGTTTTCCAGATCGTGTGTCCTGTACCATGATGTGAGAGTCGTTAATGCCGTACAGATACATCACGATGGATCCACGGGAGTCCAGTTTCTTCATTGCGGTTTTGTCCGCGATGATTGGTGGGAGGCCGAGTTGGCCGAAGGCGAAAAAATATGCGAAAGTCGGGGCCTGTTGATGCCAGGCTGTAAACGGGATGTGGCTTGTTGAGGAGTGAACCGTTCTGTTGTTTTTGAATAATACGTCTCGCAGAGCGTCTTCCCAGAACTCGTCGGGGAGTCCAGCGTCGTTAAGCTTTGCGCGCATAGCGCGGATGATTGTGCCTATTACTCTTTCGGCGAGAGAGTTTTCCTGGGGACTGTGTGGGGTGGAGGGTCGGGGAGTGGTGCCGCATGATGAAAACAGTTTTCGTGCAGCATAGGATACGAACTCCCCGGCATTATCGGATGTGAATATCAAAGGCGCAGATCCGAACTTGTTTTTCATTAATGCAATCACATCGGTGATGTGGCGTAGCAATTGTGTTCTGCTCGACTTGCAAAGGACAATGAGGAATCTTGATCGTGTTTCCGGAAAGACTGCAAAGTACTTGTTTCCATAGTGCGATTCCGTGCGCATTAGGCAGCATATATCTGAAGAAAGCGACTTTCCAATTTGGTAGGCGTGGGGGGCGCGCTTGTGTTAGCGCGATCGGCTTTTGCCGTGCGCAAATGCAAAACAAGATAGAGGGGGTGGGTTGTTTATCAGTTTAGAAGGCAGCTGGAGGAGGTCGTGCTTGCCATTATCTGTGTTGTACGCAGGGATATATGGTTGTACTTGGGGAGCCATTCGTGGAAGGCTTTGGCGATTGGGTCTTTGGGTTTTTCGGTCTTCTTGATGTTTGGGGTGATTGTCCTGCTTTGACTCGGGGCCTAGTTGGTTCGGAGTGTGTTTCTTTGTATGTGGCGGGTTTCCGCCGACTTGAAGCAGTTTTTGGAGTATTGCGTGTATGTTGACTCGACTGTGGTTTGGTCTCGGGTGTATTAGTGAAGGTACGGATACTGCAAAAGGTTGCAGGGGGTACGTCGTTTACACAAATTCCTATCGTGTATCCATCGGCAGAACAAGTTTCTGTGCCGATGATTTTCATTCTCGGTTTCGTCTGCAATATGTATGCTTTGCTTGGGGAAAATATGACGAGGCCAAACTTCTCCGCAATGTCGTGTACTGAAAGCAGCCTTTTTCGCATCTGCTCGGAAACTAGAGACTGCAACTGAAGGGTGTGCCCGCGATAAGTGACCATTGTCAGGGTGCCCTTCATCTTGATGGGGATAGAAGATGCGTTTGCGATGACGGTGCACGTAGGATGTGTTAGTGGTTGACAGTCTGGAGGTCGGATGTTTGTGTGAGACGGGTGAGCTCCAGAGTCGAGAATATACTTACTGTCGGATTCACTATCTCGAGTTTTCTGCGCCTCCTGTATGGCTTGTATCGCCTGTGCAATCTGGGCGTTGATGTAATCATTGGCTGGAGAGTTGGGCTCTTGCTGTTGTGCAATTGCACTGTTGCCCGACGCTTTGCAGGCTTGGGGCTTCCGATTCCTGGGAGCACGTCCTAGCGGTGCTGAGTCGGTACCGCTACTGAGTTTTTCTTCGTACGTACCCTGTGCTGCCATTCGCTCATCAATGCTGCGCAGATAACCATTCATTCTGTTCAACGCGTTAAGTAGCTTCCCCAAGTCTTCTTCCTAGAGTGTAGTAGATCGCTGGAACGCGGGGGTTGATCTTCGACTGTCAGCAGTGGCGATGGTGTTTTGTGTCTGCAAATGTTCGTGAACGGATTCGTTGTGCATGACAGGTCTCTCAGGATAAGTTTGATGGTTCTCGTTTCGGATATTAGATCCGAAGCGCCTGTCTCGATCAAAAGCGCTTTGTAAGCTTTTTGCTTTTCGATATACTTCTCGATTCCATCTGAGGAGTCGAATTTGAGGCTCTGTACCTCGGAGAGGAGTTGATTTTTGTCTTTTTGTGCAGAGGTGTCCAAAAAAGACTTCAGATATTTTACTATCTGGAAGGTCGTTTGGGGGAAGACCGAGTCTGGAAGCAGTTTGTTAACTTTGTCCGAGATACTGTTGTTGATTAACGACCGACACGAGGCGAAGGCGTTCTTGTTTTCGGCAGTGTTCAATGAAAATTGGTCAGTGAGGATTTCCGAGAATCCGTGTGTTGCTAGAACATCAGAAAGTCGTGCCTGCCATTTCTTGAAGTTCGTATTCGTTAGATCTTTTAGAGTTTCGTTACTAAAGTCCCAAGTGCACGTGTGCGAAGACGTTGTTTGCAACGTTTCCAGTAGTTTTTGTAGAAGCGTTTGTTGTTGCTGAGGAGGTCCCGCAGCGGTTGAGTGCGTTATTTTTTCCATAACAGTATTTGTGGTTTTCCACTGTAGGTCTATTAGCTTTTGCCTGCGCAGCAATAGAGAATGGTGGGCTTCGGCGCGAGCTGCGCCTTCGGAATCGGAAGACTGACGTTCGGAATACGTCTTGAACGACGGTTTGGCGGAAGTAGACGTGTACGTTATGTGTCTACACCGAACGAGTGAGAGGTTGTTATAGTGATGAAATAGTGCCCATAACCGGTGACTACAATAAATCGGACCCGTAAAATGGACAGTTTATAATGGAAAGGAAGACTCTTGGTCCCTTAAGTCACCGGTACCGACGGCGGCATTCCCGTCTCCGTATCGTTTGTTACGTGGACACAGGCGTTGTGACAACATTGCGCTCGTCACGGCAACTCGAAAACCCCAAGATCCTCTCCATCGTAACGTCTTGGAACCGCCACTCGTGCTCCGCCATGGACTCTAACCTTTCGCTGCGCTTCCCCAGGAATCCACAGAGGCAAGTAGGCTGATTTTTGAATACCACCGTAAAGTTCTGCAGATTTCCCTAATCGCTCCGCTCTTTAACAACACAACTAAAAATGCCCCCAAAAATCATCAACGCCATGGGGTACGAAGACCTCTTTGAAAACCAATGTGATTCTGACTGAGGCTTCTATGTGCGCGCCCATCGCCTCCTCGCCGGTATCGTTTCCCGAGCGCTCCTGCGACGCTTATATAGACGTTTTACGACCGAAGAAACGCAAAACAGAGGCTACGGGCACTGAGTGATTTTCGAAGAAAGGGTTTTAGATATGCTCTAAAGCAAACTGAAAGCTACAGCGGACGGCAACAAAGCGTTTCAAGTTAACTCTTATCTTTATATACTTTGGAAGAAGACGTTGCACGTCAATTTGGAAATGTTCGCAGATTCTGTAAATAAGTTTGGATAGATTTATCAATTCTGCAGCTAGAACGAGAGATATGTGACATTTGGATCAATCTTTTTCTGGAAAAACTGTGAAGCTTGCGTCGAAGCTGGTGCATTGAATCCACCGTTTTATCCAAAACTGGTCAACCACCTTGTCGATATTTCTGAGATATCATCTACAAAATACTTGACATACTGTATAGTAGCCCTACTTCCTTTGAATGAATCATACGGTTTAATGAAGCGTATTTCTCAAAGAATGACTGGAGAGCTTCTCGTAGAAGTTAGGCGCGGAGCTGGGTTTTGATTTCGAAGTCAAAATAATATTTTGCGTTACTCTCTGAAACGTATTTTGCAATCGAGCCACTGGAAACTGGATGTCGGCTTGTTCGTCTGGAATAAAAGCGAAAATCTTAAAATCCCCCTTCTCTGGATATTGAGCTTGCGTACGTAGGATGGGCAGGAAAGCACTACCGGAACCCTTCCGAAGTGATCTTTTACTGGGATTCCTTCCATCGTGCGTTTACTTCTGACCTTCGAGAACGATCTCACCTTGTGGCAAATCTTTTCAAATAGGAATATGCCCACCTTCAGGGATTTTGTAAACCCATCCCCGCATCCGCAAAAAAACTGTCGAAAGCTCTTCCAACGGTACAATAAGAGCAATGTTCTGAAAACCTTCGCCTTCTAAATCTTCTTCTAGCAGTTGAGAAGGATTAAGTATGTCTTCCGCAGGATATATACTGTCGCGCGCGGCCTCGCAACAACATTCGTAAACACCTTTCTCTGCGACTTTTGCGACCAATTCTTCGAAGAAAACATACTCAGACGGTTCTAAGTCTAGAGGAACTCTGATGTCGCCACAATTCTCAGAATTGTTTATTGCACCCCGTTTTTGGTTTGTAGGGCAGGCCTCATCGCATTGCATGTTACTTTCGCTGCAGAAGCCATTCGTCCCCACTGCACCCTCCTGACCCGGAAACGCGTCTACGTAGCCATCGTTACCACTTAGGAGCTCTTCATATCTTGCAAGTTTGTAACGCAATGACGGGTTGGGTCAGCATACTGGTCTCGACCGGTGATATTGTGGTAGAGCGGGTCGTAAGGTCGGAATCCTTGACGGCGGCACTCACAGAGTACTTGGTGCAATGGGCTGGCGTTTACTGCGTAGTCCTACAGGTTGGAGCTACGGAAACGAAGGCTTGAAGACCAAAGGGTGGAACTAGTATACCAAAGGGGGTTATTTAGTATCCTAACGGTGCCTACCTTACTGTAAGGGAGAAGCGTCACTCGAGCCAAGTAAATAGTACAGGCGAGGCGCTGGGATCTCCCTGTCACTGTAATGCTAATCTATTACACTAATTAAAATAAATTATTAATCTACATAAGTCCACCTGAGGTCAACCCGTCCACGTGTCATCTGCAAGATCCTTCAGGGTCCGGCGGCTTACAGAGCTCAACCGTTGTCATCGCCCCTTAACATATCTCCCTCCTTAGGATTCGACCGTCACGGCGAAGTCCAAATTGCCTCCCACCTTCCTGGGGGTCTAGCTGTAACTGGACCTATGGGTTAACCTTTAATCTTGCCTTCGGAGTCGGAACGTCGTGATTCTCAACGTCCTAATGGTCTGGACACGAGTGGTGCGCTGCCTGACATGTCGCCGTCTTATGATCAATTCGGGGCTTAGTTGCTCTTGTTACCAGTGGGCTCGATGCGGAGTCGCATGGCCAACACCCTCGAAGGTACCAGTGCGTAAGAGCTGATCCTTGGCGCCAGGTTGGCAATTAATTCACCGAAGGTACTGTACGCGCACTGGGGGGGGGGGGGGGTTCCTTGCCGCTTTTCCTATCCTTCAGTATTTCTTTGACGACCCTACGCGCATCGTCAGCCGTAAAGTGCAGTTCGCGCTCCGTCCATTCGGGGTCACGTCGGTCATCCTGCCCGATTCAGATTCATCTTTTCTCCTTCCCGTCGCGGAATTCTTCCATGGGTCGCGCGCGATCCCGTTGGTATTTCTGCGTCGATTGACAATGCCACAGTCCTGAGGAAAGCTTACTCTTGGGCACGTCGCTCGATGCGGTACGCCGCAGTTGTCCAACAGGGTCAAAATCTGAAGACTGCTATGGTAAAATTCTGTAGCAGAATGCGCAGGTGATGTCCCAGAGGGTTACTGCCGATTTCGATGCCCGGTATGGTCTAAATTTGAGTGACCGGGAGGTTTCCAATGGTGATAATAGTTCCTCAGGTGAATCTCTGCCGAAAAAGCATGCTCGGCTCGCTGGGGCCAGTTCTGGTGGTCCAGTTGGCTCCTCGGGTGACCGTAGTCCCGGTTTCGCTCCTGCAGGTGCCCATGAGGACGACGGAGGTACTCCTGCGCCGTCCCCGTGAGTTCTGTTGGTGTTCCGAGCGCTTCTGCGAACCTTGAGATTATGGTGAGGGCTGATCTACTGCTGGTAGTTGTCAAATAAATAAATGCTTGTGATTTCCCAAGGTCGTTTTTGTAACTCAAACGTGCGTGCCTCGGGACGTCGTCCAATTTTGAGAGCGTCTCGGATCTTCTTCAGGTGTCTCCGAAGAACTGACCTTGTTTCCTGATGCGAAAGGCACGACGAACCGTCGTGTCGGGAGGCGTTTTGGGAGGCGTTTTGGGGTTATTCGGACCAATGGCTGCCTCTTCCTGAAGGTCGCGCTCCGTGTGGCTGATTCTAAGCCAATAGCGGGCGGTAAATTTAGCCGAAATGATTTGAGGCTCTTGCCAAGTGTCTTCCTCAGGTGTGTAGCCGAACCAACGGAAGCGATAGAACATAGTTCCATCTTCTCCCCGACCGGCGGAGATGATGTGCTCCATCACATATTCCGTTTGGTGTTCATTCTCCGGAAGGAGAGTGCGGTACAGGGGGGCGAATCCATCGGTGTCGGTTTGGAGAGATGGGTCATAGTGGTTGGCGTTGACGATCGGGTCCGTGGGGCTAGTCGAGTCCACGGGAACTGCCTTAGGGTGTATGGATACTTGAGCGTCGATTTGAGGTCGTGGTGCTTCCGCTGAGTTAGGGGGCTGGGACTTTGGTGGTCCGGAGGAACTGGGGGCTCTTGTCACGCGGTCATTAGACAGTGTGTTCTGTAGGCCGTCTATTAGCAACGTGATGGTGTGTTCATTGACCTTAGGGACTTTGAATAGTCCCGTAGTGCAGGGTAAGAGCTTCCGCGTAGTGTCCTTGAGTCCCTCACTGTCCTTCGGTGGCCGATCCAGGTAAACCAGGTCTCCTTTCCAAAAGTTCGGTTTATTCCAAACGGCTTTGTCTAAATTGATCTTCTAGCGCCGTTGGGCTTTGGTTAGTACGGTGCTGGCAGATTGGATAATGCTGTCGATGCGTCGGCGCAAGTAGCGCTTCGCCTGGGTAGAAGTCATTCCTTCGCTTATGTCCTGGGGTATGATAGACTCCTGAAGGTCAACAGCTATTGGCGGCGGCGATCTCGTTAGCGTTAAGTCGAACGGTATTGTCCCTGTAGAAGCGTGCACCTACGTGTTGTAGGCATAAACCATGGGCTCAACGTATTCGCCCCGGTCCAATTTGTGCTCCGAAACATAGTGCGCCAATCGTTCCAGAAAGGTGCAGTTGATGTATTCGCCTTGGCCAATGGTTTGCAGGTGGTACGGTATGGTGATCAAATGTTTGATACCCAAGTTAGCACAGACATGCGAGAAGAATTTGGATACAAACTGACTGCCGTCATCCGTAAGGAGGTAAAGTGGCATGCCATTTGGATATACCCAGTGGGACAAGAAGGCCGTCGCGACATCTGTGGCCGTTGTCTTTCTTAGGGGTAGGGCTCGGGTAAGTTTGGTAAACCTATCGGTTATAACCAAAACAAACCGTTTCCCATGGCAAGACTTAGGCAAAGGCCCAAGTATATCCATTGCGACAAATTCCATTGGACCTGCGGCGGGGAAGAGCTTCAGTTTGGCCTGATGGTTGGCGCGAGATCCTCAGATCTGTGCAAACGATGCACAGTTCCGTGCAGTTTGCCATAGGTCCTGCGCCATTAGTGGCCACTAGAAGAACTTCCTTAGGGTCTGGTACATTCGTCGGCGTCCAGGATGGCCAGCCAAGCGGGGGAAATGGGCGAGGTATAGGAATCGCGCCCTTAGCGAAGTTGGTATTACCCGTTGGAGTGTGCCATCCAGCGGTGAGCGGCGACATAGTAGTCCAAATTGGTCATAGTCGAACAGGCATCCTGGGATCCCTACCAATTGGGCTGTTTCCTTGCAATATTCGTCTTCGACCTGCGCGTGTAGGATTTCCTCAATAGTCATAGGGAGGAGCTCTTTTTCCTCCGGGGCTATCGCGTTAAACTGAGCTGGTGACAAATTGGGCGGTACTGTTTCCCAGTCCAATAGGTATACTTCGTTCTTCTTTACCTCAGGATCCTCCGATTGCACCACACCCATAAGATCATCCGTTTCCGTGTAGTCCTGAGGTCCATCATCTGTAAAGGGGGTGGGAATTAGGTCGTCCAATGGGGTGTCATCAGTTTTTTCGGTGATGATTCGCGACAGGGAATCTGCTGCCTTGTGCTTGATGCCTGGCCAATAGGTTATCTCGTAGTCATAATATGACAGCCTGAAGCGCCACCTAGCGAGGCGACTCGATGCATCGGTCATATTGCGTAGCCAGCGGAGTGAGTCATGATCTGTCCTAATTTTGAAGAAGCGATAATAATGGTTGAGCCCGGTAAGCCGCCGGGCTCTGAAGGATCTTGCAGATGACACGTGGACGGGTTGACCTCAGGTGGACTCATGTAGATTATTATTGTTTTTTAATTTGTATATTAGATTAGCATTAAAATGCCAGGGAGATTCCAGCGCCTCGCCAATACCATTTACTTGGCTCTAGTGACGCTTCTCTCTTAGAGTAAGGTAGGCACCGTTAGGATACTAAATAACCCTCTTTGGTGTATTAGTTCCACCCTTTGGTCTTCAAGCCATCCTTTCCGTAGCTCCAACCTGTAGGACTACGCAGTAAACGCCAGCCCATTTCCCTAAGTACTCTGGGAGTGCCGCCGTCAAGGATTTGAACCATAGCACCCGCTATACCACGCTACCACCGGTCGAGGCCCGTACGCGGACCCAAAAGCCATTGCGTTACATTTTGGTCTCCCGACTTAAAATCCTTTTTGAATAATTGAACGGACCACTGTAACGAAGAATTATCCGGATTATAGCCTTTGGTTTAATTCCCCAACGGACCAGAAGTACAGAAGCAACCGCCATTATGGATGCAGAAAACACACCCAATCACCCCGACCATAAGACTTCTACGGCAAAACGAAGTGCGACTACAACCCCGGTGATGTCACCTGACCCTCAGGTTGATATCGCTAGCGACTGCAGGAGCACGACGAGCCAGCCGCATGAAATAATGACCCCACTGGATAACCCCGAATGGATTCGCCGAGAACCCACGGTGACAGCGCATTTACGAGAACGCCTCACTAGGGCCACCTTTAGGCCAGGGAAACCTCAAGGAGACACCCCCCAGACCTAAGGAATTCGAGAAAATCTTCCCGCAGGTCTTTCCGACCTTCTCTGGCCCCGTCTCCGTGAGCTCTGCTCAACCCACGTGGATTCCATTATGGACGTTCGACTCGCTACGGCGATCGCTGACCATACGGATTACCTCATCGCGCGAATCGTCTCTAGGGTATTAGAGTCTGACTTATTCATAGACTCCCTCCTACAGGCCGTTCAAGGAGCTGTCACTGGCCAGGCAGGCAATTTGGTCCCAAGGACCACCCCACCACAAATTAACCATCCGGTCTCCATATGGAAACCCCCTACCGAACCCCCAGGAGTGGCGGCATTATCCGCCCCTCGCCGGGAATACCATCAAGAAAACCCCATGGTGGGCCAATCTAGGAGCAGAGGAGAAGCTCCGCGTCTAGATGAAAGACAGGTTGCCCATCAGGAGAATCCAAGGAAGGGACAAGCGAGGAGCAGAAGAGAAGCTCTGCGTCTGGAAGAGATACCGCTGGCCCCACCCGACGGATCATGCGAGGTACAACGACCTAAGGGCTCCATCGGATCTGAAAGAGAGATCGATCCTTTAGGTCCCTACTCCGCCGGAAAGAAGAAAAGAAGCAACCGTAGAAGAAAGAAGAAGAGAAGAAGCAATAGAAGAGACCATTCGAACCCGAGTGATTCCGATTCGGCCTCAACCAAAACGACCGACTCGGAAGTGGATGAGGCTGCAGTTCGAGGCCTCAGACCACTGAAAACCACTAACGAACTTTTTCTTAAGGTTCTAGACTATAAAAACTACTGGCCGGCCGACAGGTCCGCGAAATATTCTGGTTCGGTGGCTCGTTCAATCGCCAAATGGGATAAACGGATGCAACTAACCATTACGGACAAGTTCTCTGGTTCGGATCCCATTGCTGTGTTTAGGTTTCTTAGTTTGTTCCGTACGCCCTGCGAGCAGAACTGTGTCCACGAGGGCGCCCCTCTGTACCTTTTCCAATTCTTCCTTACCATACAGGCGCGTGACCGAGTGGTTTCGAAGATATCTGGCACAACTGACCTCGTAAATGCTCAAGACCGTGAGCTTCTCAGGTCATACCCTCAGGTTGTTCATTTCCTCTTGGAAACTTACGCCATGCATGATGTCATAACGGATGCCCACTAGGAAGTCATATCCTTTAGGCAGAGCTCCAACATGACCGAATCGGGTTTCGCAGACGACATATGGAAAAATGCTTCCCGATGTGGAAACGTGTTCTCCGAAGGACGTCTTTAACGTCACTTCATCACGGGATTGCTCCCTGCCATTGGGACACATGTGCGCAATTACCACATGGAAAACCCCCAATACTCCTTTCGAAGGCTCGTGACCTACGCTGAGGGTTATGGCAAAACCTACCGGACCTCCAGGCACAACGCTGATATAACCAGAGGACACGCAAATCCATTGCGTAAACCCAACCAAGCCCAATTGGTTAGCTCTACGGAGTCGGACATCGATGCTTCACTCCACTACGCCGATTCAAGAGATGTCCTCGCGGTCAATTTCAATGCTCCTCCGTCTGGACCCCCATCGTACACCTCCCAGGGAACTACAGCGACCATTGGACAACCCACTCCTAAGTATTCTCCCTTTCCGCACCGCAAGGACGTTTTTGTTCGCTCCCCAAGGGCCTGCTTCCTCTGCCTCTCACAGACCCAACCTTGTGACTGTACGAGGTATATGCCTGAGGACGCAAGAAAAACTCTCCTAGCCCTAACGGAAGAGAATTGCTGGGTGTGGAGATCCGAAGGAATGTATGACATGGCACAGCAACGAACCACAGGGACCCTTGGAAGCTCATGCTATGCCACGTCTCCGGACACTCCGATCAAATCCCCACAGGTCCACGCCATTGTAGACCCTACCGACGACCCCTTAGAAGAACTCTATCCTCAAGAAGAAACGGAAACCCCATCGGAAAACTTCGAGAGGGACGACTCGAGGCAAATCCTCCCTCTTTAAGCCCCTAACTCAACCAATTGGACGGTCATGAGCCCAAGAGCTGCTCACCTTCCAATACAAACCACCCACAATGGACCACTCAAGATGAACCACAATTGGATCACATTAACGACCCTGTCTGTATCTTCAGGAAAGAGAACTATGGAGTTCGAGTAGCCGTAGGACTTAGTTCCAACAACTCTCGAGTGACCACAGCTGTATTGGACACAGGCGCTGGTTCCAACTTGGTCTATCCTAAGATACTCCCACTGAGTTTGCAAGATTTCGTTCAGGCAAGGAAGACCCTAAAGATTACCGATGCGTCTCGTCGACCAATGGGCATTAAAGGGATAGTACCACTTTACCTCTAGGCAGGACCATTCAAAGTCAGCACGTGGTTTCTTGTATGCCATAACTTAGGCGCTGGGGCAATCCTAGGGACCTCCATTATCGACCGATACATTAAGGCCATTTTTCCAGGCCTTAGAAAAGTCGCGTTTTACCGCGCACCTTCCATCTCCATAACTGGTTCAACCCCAGGGCCAGAAGCTAACCGCAAACGGGCGGTTGTCTCCGAAAACACAAAGCACGATAAGGTTCGCCTGTCAAAGGCCATAACGATACCCCCCATGACCCAAATCGCTGTGTCGGTCCATTACCAGTCTTCAGGTCTCGTAACAGTTCAGAACCACCCGAAAACGGTTCTGAAGCACATTACCTTGATGGCCAATGGAGTAATAGACATCCACCCCACGAGGTCCTTTTTGGTCACAATCAGCAACTTCCGAGATAAACCCCTGCGGTTATTTAAAGGTACAGTGATTAGTATCACCGTACCCGCGCCTGTGGCTATTATGGAGGCCCAAATGGATAAACTGTCCACGCCAACTCCCGACGAGGACGCAAACCCTTTGGAGGGGACGGTCCCCATCGGCGCAAAATTTGAATCCTATATGCCGCAGGTCTATGATCTCCTCAGGGAATACCAGGACATGTGGTCAGGTAGATTTGGCATAATCAGAGCAACTACACACCGCATTGACCTTCAGGATGATGCTAGACCACAGTTCCAGCACCCATACCGTACCAGCCTTAAAGGCAGAGAAATTATCGCCAACCAGATGGACAAAATGCGCAAAGCTCAAGTCATAGAGCCGGTGCCTCCAAACCAATCCGAATTGGCAAGTCTTCTTTTCCTCTTGGCGAAGAAAGATGGATCCGTTAGCTTCTGTGTCGACTAGAGGAAGCTGAACGCAGTAACCAAGAGGGACTCATACCCGATACCCCGCTTGGACGACTGTCTGGATTCCTTAGGCGAAGCCGTCGTATTTACCACACTGGACGCTAACTCGGGATATTGGCAAATCTCTTTGGTCGAAGACGCGAGAGCGCTGACAACCTTTACCACCCATGAAGGTCTGTTCAGATTTACTCGCCTACCCTTTGGTTTGAAGAATGCACCAGCCACTTTCCAACGGGTAATGGAAATCATACTGTCCAGAGTCAAATGGAAGTTCGCCCTGGTCTATTTGGATGACATTATAATCTTCTCAAGAACCGTAAAGTAACACTTTCGCCATGTAAGGAAGGTGCTAACAATTCTACAGGAGGCTGGAGTAACACTGAAACTCAGCTAATGCGCTTTCTACCAGGCCTCAGTGGTCACGTCGTCCTCCCAGGAAAGCTAAAGGTGGCCACACGGACCACAAATGCGATTCGCAAGTCTAAGCCTCCTCGGACCCACAATGAACTACAATCCTTCGTGGGCTTGTGAAACGTGTACCGACGGTTCGTCCAAGGGTATGCTAAGATCTCGGCCACTCTCAACGCGATGCTGAAGAAGAGAACACCTTCGGAGTTCGAAGACCTTACGGGCGACCAGTACGAAGCATTTCCGACCCTAAAGGACAAATTGCTGAATCGACTCATGTTGGCTTTACCAAAGCCCAATAGGCCTTTCGTCCTGGGCACAGATGCCTCTGATGTCCAAGTGGGTTGTGCACTGCTACAAGAACAGGAGTCATCGAAGGACTATCGACCTATTGGCTACTGGAGCAGAACGCTCACCACCGCGGAGCAAAGCTACAGTACGGCCGAAAAGGAATGTCTAGCCATCGTATGGTCTGTATTGACACTCCTTCCTTACCTCGACGGAACCAGTTTTACCATTTGTGTAACGCAATAACGGGTTAAGTCAGCGTACGGGTCTCGACCGGTGGTAGCGTGGTAGAGCGGGTCCTAAGGTTCGAATCCTTGACGGCGGCACTCCCAGAGTACTTAGGGCAATGGGCTGGCGTTTACTGCGTAGTCCTACAGGTTGGTGCTACGGAAACGATGGCTTGAGGACCAAAGGGTGGAGCTAATATACCAAAGGGGGTTATTTAGTATCCTAACGGTGCCTACCGTACTATAAGGGAGAAGCGTGACTCGAGCCAAATAAATAGTACTGGCGAGGCGCTGAGATCTCCCTCACACTGTAGTGTTAATCTATTACACTAATTAAATTAAATTAATAATCTACATGAGTCCACTTGAGGTCGACCTGTACACGTGTCACCTGCAAGATCCTTCAGGGGCCGGCGTCTTACCGAGCTCAACGGTTATTATCGCTTCTTCACATATCTTCCTCCTTAGGATTCGACCGTCACGGCGAAGTGCAGATGGTTTCATAACTGCTTCAGGGGACGCGAGCACTTCATTGCTCCCGGTACCATTGGGTGCGGCGGTACGTCGCGTCATCACCGCCTGCGGGGATGTGGGGATGCATTAGCCGACCATTGACGCCGAAGGGCAATTAATTTGCCTAAGAATTGAAACTGTCACGTGCCGTTAGCGCTGGCCATGGGGGCATCGCCGGCGTATTCCTCGCGTCGCGTTGCCGAGACGGTCCATCAGGTTCTTCCTTCGTTTCCGTTCTTCCCTTGGCGACCCTCCGCGCTTCGTCCACCGTGGTTCACCCCTGTCCGTCCGTTCGTGTCAATTCCGTTACTTCGTCTTTTCCTCGTGGTACCTTTCAATTGGTTGCGCGCGATGCCGAAATCACCTTATAACCCCGCGGGATACGCCGTACTTCCTTTGGATTATGTCCCCTCCACCGGCTCTCCCATCTATTTCCCGGCGGACCACCCGGGGACCAGCGGTACCATGACCTCAAACAACCCAGCGGGGAGCTCCTCGGGATACCAAGAGGCCGACGAGCGTCCCGGGGGACCGCTATGGCCATACCACCGGAAGAAACCCGCGGGCAGTGCGTCATGCCGTTCTGCCGTCCTCAGCGGAAGAATACCAAAGGTTTTGCCCTATGTATCTCAACGCCCGAAGGTTTTCCAAGATACCCGACTTCCGGAGGGGCAGCAAGAACGCGCGCAGCGTCTCGTGAAATAACCGATGGTTGCATTGTCCTGTGGATCCGCTTTCGGCGACGCGATGTCGCACACTCGTCCAAGCGGACATGCCGTACGTCCGCTGCGAGGAAGAAGCCGACTACCAGTTCAGGGTGAACAAATTCCTTTCGGATCTATGCACGGACTTCATCTCACCTCATGTGCGCTTTCCTCTAGCTGGTCACAACCTCTTAGCGCTTATGTGCTTTCTGCCACCGTACGACCACTTATTCTGGATGTCCAACCGGGTCCATTGGAAAGAGATGCACGAGCCCGAAGGTCCTCTACGTCAATCCTTGTGGTTCTTCTTTTGTTGGCACCAAGTGGAGTTCCACCACATGAGCGCCGACAAACGCCTTCCGTTGTACCTTTCCCTACCCCATGAGGATGAAAACCAATGGGCCGTGTATTGGCGTGTCTTGCAGCTCCTTTTGGTTCCCACGCCGTCCGTGGTGGCGTACCCCTCGTCCCAACTCATGGGCCCTGACAATGTCCGAAGGTCCTGGCTGTCCTGGCAGGTGCTCTTCGTCGAGTTCGGCGTGATGTCCCTTATGGCCTTTCTGGATACCGCGAGATACAGAATTCGTGGTAATGTCCGTTCGGAGGATTGAAGGGTGTGGTACGATGAGAACATACCTGGTCCTCGAGGTTGCCTAATCTCGCTCCCGGACATCATGATCCGTTTCCTAAGGAACCTGGTCATACAAAACATCGTCCGTGGGACTCAGTTCGACGTCGAGGAGACCGAGGCCCTTTTGGATCATGTCCAACAGGTGGAGTAAGCCAAGACTCCCGGGTTTTTTTGGTATGACTGAGATACCCACTCATTCACGCCGATTTCGCTGCATCCGCAGGGTCGGGACGACGCCCGTGTCTATCCCGCCAAGCCCTTGAGGAATCAACCATCGGATATTCCGAGGTGTCATGTGCCCGACTATTATCCGAAGGCCATTGGTTTGGATCCTCTTTGCTTCGAGCCTGATGTGGAAGCCGCAACGTTAGTTCCTGCTGGTATGTCCGACGGAGAATCCTTTGGTGAAGATCCCTTCGTCTTACCCGTGGAGGGCGTTCATCCTCCGGATGAGTCCGCCGTTGTGTTTGCGACCGGTTGTCCAGCTTCAATTCCTCCAGGCGCTGCTCCTCAAGATGAGCTCTCGTATGAACCGCCCGTCGCCCAAGTGACTAATTCTCCTGGCGAGGTTACTGTCGAAACAAAAAGTTCTGTAGGCGAGGCACTTGCTCAAACGTCCACCGGGGGCGTCGACATCGCTCCGTCCTCTCCGTTGGTCCACTTTCCTGCTTCGGTCACGGATGCCGCCGCGGATTTCCGTCATTTCTGCCGTACCGTGGGTTTCCCAGCCTCGATGGACATTGCGACAGTCCTGAGGGAAGCATGCTCCTGGGCGCGTCGCTCGGCTCGCTACGCCACGGTTGTCCAACAGGGTCAGGACCTGAAGCCCGCCATGGTCAATATCCTGCAGCCGAATGCGCAGGCGATGTCCCAGGGGGTTACTGCCGAGTCGGATGCCCGATATGGTCTCAATTTGAGTTACGGGGAGGTTTCCGATGGTGACAATAGTTCTTCAGGAGAATCCCCGCCGAAGAAGCGTGCTCAGCTCGCTGGGGCCGGTTCGGGTGGTCCAGTTGGCTCCTCGGGTGATCCTAATCCCGGTTTCGCTCCTGCAGGTTCCAATGAGGATGACGGAGTTACTCCTGCGCCGCCCCAGTGAGTTCTGTTGGTGTTTGAAGCGCTTCCGCGAACCTTGAGGTCATACCGAGGGCTGTTAGGCCTCTGTTAGTTGTCAAATAAAATAATGCTTGTGCTTTCCCGAGGTCTTCCTTGTATCTCAAATGTGCGTGCTCCGGGACGGCGCCCCAACTTGGGAGCGTCCCGGTTCTTCCTCAGGTGTCTCCGAAGGACTGACTTTGTTCCCTGATGCGGGAGCTACGACGAACCGTCGTGTCGGGAGGCGGTTTGGGAGGCGTTTTGAGAATATTCGGACCAATGGTTGCCCCCTCCTGAAGGCCGCGCTCCGAGTGGCTGATTCTGCGCCAATAGCGGGCGATAAAATTAGCAGAAATGGTTTGAGGTTCTTCTCAAGTATCTTCCTCAGGTGTGTATCCGAACCAACGAACGCGATAGCGCATAGTCCCATCTTCTCCCATACCGGCGGAGATAATGCGCTCAATAACATATTCCGGTTGGTGTTCATCCTGCGGAAGCAGAGTGTGGTCCAGAGGGGCAAATCCATCGGAGGCGGTTGGGAGCGATGGGTCATAGTAGTTGGCCTTGACTATCGTGTCCCTGGGACTAGTCGAGTCCTCGGGAACTTCCTTAGGGGGTGTGGAGACTTGAGTGTCGACCTGAGGTCGTGGTGCTTCCGTTGGGCCAGGGGGCTGGGACGTTCGTCGTCCGGAAGAACTGGGAGCTCGTGTCACGCGATTCATAGACACAATGTCCTGTACGCCGTCAATGAGTAAAGTTATGGTGTGATCATTGGCCTTACGGACTTTGTATGGTCCCGTAGAGCGGGGTAAGAGCTTCCGCGTAGTGTCCTAGAGTTTCTCATTGTCCTTTTGTGGCCGGTCCAGGTAAACCAGATCTCCTTTCCCAAAGGTCGGTGTGTTCCAAACGGCTTTGTCGAAGTTGCACTTGTAGCGCCGTTGGGCTTTGGTTAGTACAGTTCTGGCCGATTGGAGAATGCGGTCAATGCGTCTGCGCGAGTAGCGCTCCGCCTGTTTCGGAGTCATTCATTCGCTTATGTTCTGGGGTATGATAGACTCCTAAAGGTCAACATCTATCGGCGGCGGCGCTCTCGTTAGCGTTAAGTCCAAAGGCATTGTCCCTGTGGAAGCTTGCACCTGCGTGTTGTAGGCATAAACCAGTGGCTCAATTAATTCGCTCCGGTCCAATTGTTGCTCCGAAACGTAGGGCGCCAAGCGGTCCAGAAAGGTGCGGTTGATGCATTCGGCTTGGCCATTGGTTTGCGGGTGGTAGGCCATGGTGGTCACATGTTTGATAGCCAAGGTAGCACAGACATGCGAGAAGAATTTGGATACAAACTAACTGCCGTTATCCGTAAGGAGGTAGAGTGGCATGCCATATGGATATACTCAGTAGGACAAGAAGGCCGTCGCGACATCCGTGGCCAGTGTCTTTCCTAGGGGTAAGGCTCTGGTAAGTTTGGTAAACCTATCGGTTATCACCAAAACAAACCGTTTATCATGGCCAGAATTAGGCAAAGGCCCAAGGATATCCATAGCCACAAATTCCATTGGACCTGCGGCGGGGAAGAACTTCAGTTTGGCCTGATGGTTGGCGCGAGATCCTCAGATCTGTGCACACGATGCACAGTTCCGTGCGGTTTGCCATTGGTCCTGCGCCATTAGTGGCCACTAGAAGAACTTCCTTAGGGTCTGGTACATTCGTCGGCCTCCAGGATGGCCAGCCAAGCGGGGGAAATGGGCGAGGTATAGGAATTGCGCCCTTAGCGAAGTTGGTATTACCTGTTGGAGTGCGCCATCCAGCGGTGAGCGGCGACATAGTAGTCCAAATCGGTCATAGTCGAACAGGCATCCTGGGATCCCTACCAATTGGGCTGTTTCCTTGCAGTATTCGTCTTCGACCTGCGCCTGTAGGAGTTCCTCAATAGTTATAGGGAGGAGCTCTTTTTCCTCCAGGGCTATCGCGTTAAACTGAGCTGGTGACGAATTGGGCGGTACTGTTTCCCAGTCCAATAGGTATACTTCGTTCTTCTTTACCTCAGGATCCTCCGATTGCACCACACCCGTAAGGTCATCTGTTTCCGTGTAGTTCTGAGGTCCATCATCTGTAATGGGGGTGGGAATAAGGTCGTCCAATGGGGTGTCATCAGTTCCGTCGGTGATGATTCGCGACAGGGAATTTGCTGCCTGGTGCTTGATGACTGGCCTATATGTTATCTCGTAGTCATATTCTGACAGCCTGAGGCGCCACTTAGTGAGGCGACTCGATGCATCGGTCATATTGAGTATCCAGTAAAGTGAGTCATGGTCTGTCTTAATGGTTAACCTGGTTCCCTCGAGATACAGACGGAGTGTCAATACGGACCATACGATGGCTAGACATTCCTTTTCGGTCGTACTGGAGTTTTGCTCCGCGTTGGTGAGCCAATAGGTCGATAGCATTTCAGTGACTCCTGTTCCTGTAGCAGTGCACAACCCACTTGGACATCAGAGGCATCTGTGTCTAGGACGAAAGGCCTATTGGGATTTGGTAAGGGCAATATGGGTGGGTTCAGCAATTTGTCCCTTAGGGTCTGAAATGCTTCGTACTGGTCGCCCGTAAGGTCTTCGAACTCCGAAGGTGTTCTCTTCTTCAGCATCGCGTTGAGAGTGGCCGAGATCTTAGCATACCCTTGGACGAACCGTCGGTACACGTTGCACAAGCCCACGAAGGATTGTAGTTCATTGTGGGTCCGAGGAGGCTTAGACTGGCGAATCGCATTTGTGGTCCGTGTGGCCACCTTTAGCTTTCCTGGGAGGACGACGTGACCACTGAGGCCTGGTAGAAAGCGCATTAGCTGAGTTTCAGTGTTACTCCAGCCTCCTGTAGAATTGTTAGCACCTTCCTTACGTGGCGAAAGTGTTACTTTACGGTTCTTGAGAAGATTATAATGTCATCCAAATAGACCAGGGCGAATTTCCATTTGGTTCTGGAAAGTATGATGTCCATTACCCGTTGAAAGGTGGCTGGTGCAATCTTCAAACCAAATGGTAGGCGAGTAAATCTGAACAGACCTTCATGAGTGGTAAAGGTTGTCAGCGCTCTCGCGTCTTCGACCATAGAGATTTGCCAACATCCCGAGTTAGCATCCAGTGTGGTAAATACGACGGCTTCGCCTAAGGAATCCAGACAGTCGTCCAAGCGGGGTATCGGGTATGAGTCCCTTTTGGTTACTGCGTTCAGCTTCCTCTAGTCGACACAGAACCTAACGGATCCATCTTTCTTCTCCAAGAGGAAAAGGAGACTTGCCAATTCGGATTGGTTTGGAGGCACCGGCTCTATGACTTGAGCTTTGCGCATTTTGTCCATCTGGTTGGCGATAATTTCTCTGCGTTTAAGGCTGGTACGGTATGGGTGCTGGAACTGTGGTCTAGCATCATCCTGAAGGTCAATGCGGTGTGTAGTTGCTCTGATTATGCCAAATCTACCTGACCACATGTCCTGGTATTCCCTGAGGAGATCATAGACCTGCGGCATATAGGATTCAAATTTTGCGCCGATGGGGACCGTCCCCTCCAAAGAGTTTGCGTCCTCGTCGGGAGTTGGCGTGGACAGTTTATCCATTTGGGCCTCCATAATAGCCACGGGCGCGGGTACGGTGATACTAATCACTGTACCTTTAAAGAACCGCAGGGGTTTATCTCGGAAGTTGCTGATTGTGACCAAAAAGGACCTCGTGGGGTGGATGTCTATTACTCCATTGGCCATCAAGGTAATGTGCTTCAGAACCGTTTTCGGGTGGTTCTGAACTGTTACGAGACCTAAAGACTGCGAATGGAGCGATACAGCGATTTGGGTCATCGGGGGTATCGTTATGGCCTTTAACAGGGGGACCTTATTGAACTTTGTGTTTTCGGAGAAAATCGCTCGTTAGCGGTTAGCTTCTCGCCCTGGAGCGGAATCGGTTATGAAAATGGAAGGTGCGCGGTAGAACGCGACTTTCCTAAGGCCTGGGTAAATAACCTTGATGTACCGATCGATAAAGGAGGTCCGTAGGATTGCCGCAGCGCCCAAGTTAGGACATACAAGAAACCACGTGCGGACTTTGAATTGTCCTAGCCGGAGGAAAAGTGGTACTATCCTTTTAATGTCCATTTGTCTACGTGACGCATCGGAAATCTTTCGGGTCTTCCCTGCCTGAACGAAATATAGCCAGCCCAGTGGGAGTAGCTTACGATGGACCAAGTTGGGACCAGCGCCTGTGTCAAATACAGCTGTGGTCACTCGAGAGTTGTCGGAACAAAATCCTACGGTTACCCGAACTTTATAGTTATCTTTACTGAGGATACAGACGGGGTCGTTACTGTGTTCCAATTGTGGTTCATCCTGAGTGGTCCATTGTGGGTGGTTTGTATTGGGAGGGGAGGAGCTCTTTGGCTCATGACCGTCCAGTTGGTTGAGGCAGGGGCTTAAAGAGGGAGTATTTGCCTCGAGTCGTCCCTCTAGACGTTTTTCGATGGGGTTTCCGTTTCTTCCTGAGGATAGGATTCTTCCACGGGGTCGTCCGTAGGATCTACAATGGCGTGGACCTGTGGGGCTTTGATCGGAGTATCCGGAGGCGTGTCATAGGTTGAGCTTCCAGGGGTCTCCGCGGTTCGTTGCTGTGCCCTGTTATACATTCCTTCGGATCTCCGCACCCTGTAATTCTCTTCCTTTAAGACTAGGAGGTTTTTACGTGCGTCCTTAGGCATATACCTCGTACAGTCACAAGGCTGGGTCACGGAAAGACAGAGGAAGCAAACCCTTGGGGAGCGAACAAAAACGTCCTTGCGGGGCGGAAAGGGAGAATACTTGGGTGTTTGTGGTCCAGTGGTCGCTGTAGTTACCTGGGAGGTATATGATGGGGGCTCGGACGGAGGAGCACTGAAATCGACCGCGAGAACATCTCCCGAGTCGGCGTACTGTTGTGATGCATCCATGTCCGACTCCGTGGAGCTAACCAAATGGGCTTGGTTGGGTTTACGCAATGGATTTGCGTGTCCTCTGGTTATATCAGCGTTGCGCCTGTAGTTCCTGTAGGGTTTTCCATAAACCTCAGCGTAGGTAACGAGCCTTCGAAAGGAGTTGTGGGGGTTTTCCGTGTGGTAATTGCGCATATGTGTCCGAATGGCAGGGGGCAATCGCATGATGAAGTGAGGTTTAAGACGTCCTTCGGAGAACACGTTTCCACATCGGGAAGCCTTTTTCCATATGTCGTCTGCGAAACCCGATTCGGTCATGTTGGAGCTCTGCCTAAAGGAGATGACTTCCTAGTGGGCATCCGTTATGACGTCATCCGTGGCGTAAGTTTCCAAGAGGAAATGAACAACCTGAGGGTATGACCTGAGAAGCTCACGGTCTTGAGCATCCACGAGGTCAGTTGTGCCAGATATCTTCGAAACCACTCGGTCACGCGCCTGTCCTGTAAGGAAGAATTGGAAAAATACAGAGCGGCGCCCTCGTGGACACAGCTCTGCTTGCAGGGCGTACGCAACAAACTGAGAAACCTAAGGACAGCAATGGGATCCGAACCAGAGAACTTGTCCGTAATGGTTAGTTGCATCCATTTAGCCCATTTGGCGAGTGTGCGAGCCACCGAACCAGAATACTTCGCGGACCTGTCGGCCAGCCAGTAATTCCGATAGTCTAGAACCTTGAGGAAAAGCTCGTTGGTTGCTGTCAGTGGTCTAAGGACTCTATCTGCAGCCTCATCCACTACCGAGTTGGTCGTTTCGGTCGAGGCCGATTCGGAATCACTCGTGTACCAATGGTCTCTTCTTTTATTTCTTCTGTTCTTCTTTTTCCTGCGGTTGCTTCTTTTCTTTTCAGCGGAATAGGGACCTAAATGATCGACCTCTCTATCAGATTCGATGGAGCCCTGAGGTCGCTGTACCTCATATAATCCGTCGGGTGGGGCAATCGGTCTCTCCTCTAGACGCGAAGCTTCTCTTCTGCTCCTCGCTTGTCCCACCCTTGGATTTTCCTGATGGGCAACCTGTCTCTCATCTAGAGGCGAAGCTTCTCTTTTGCTCCTAGATTGTCCCACCATGGGGTTTTCCTGATGGTGTTCCCGGCGACGGGCGGATAATACCGCCACTTCTGGGGGTTCGGAAGAGGGTTCCCATACAGAGACCGGATGGTTAATTTGTGGTGGAGTGGTCCTATGGACCAAATTGCCTGCCTGGCGGGTGACTGCTCCTTGAACGGCCTGCAGGAGGGAGTCTATGAATAATTCAGACTCCATAACCTTAGGGATGATTCGCGTGATGAGGTAATCCGTATGGTCAGCGATCGCCGTAGCGAGTCGCATGTCCATAATGGAATTTACATGGGCTGAGGAGAGCTCACGGAAACGGGGCCAGAGAAGGTCGGCAAGCCCTGCGGGCATGTTTTCTCGAATTCCTTCGGTCTGGTGGGTTTCTCCTTGAAATGTCCCTTGCCTAGAGGTAGCCCTGGTGAGGCGTTCTTGTAAACGCGCTGCCGCCGTGAGTTCTCGGCGAATCCATCCAGGGTTATCCAGGGGGGTCAGTGCTTCTTGTGGATGACTTCTCGTGCTTCTGCGATCGCTAGCGGTATCAACCTAAGGGTTAGGCGACATCGCTGGCGTTGTAGTCGTACTTCGTCTTGTCGTAGGAGTCTTATGGTCTGATCAGTTGGGTTTGTTTCCTCCATCCATAATGGCGGTTGCTTCTGTACTTCTGATCCGTTGAAGAATTAAACCGAAGGTTAGAATCCGGATAATTCTTCGTTCCAGTAGTCCGCTCAATTATTCAAAGGGGATTCTAAGTCAGGAGACCAAAATGTAACGCAATGACTTTTGGGTCCGCGTACGAGCCTCGACCGGTGGTAGCGTGGTAGAGCTGGTCTTATGGCTCAAATCCTTGATGGCGGCACTCCCAGAGTTCTTGGTGCAATGGGCTGGCATTTACTGCACAGTCCTACAGGTAGGAGCTACGGAAACGATGGCTTTAAGACCAAAGGGTGGAACTAATATACCAAAGGGGGTTATTTAGTATCTAACGGTTCCTACCTTACTATAAGTGTGAAGCGTCACTAGAGCCAAGTAAATGGTATTGGCGAGGCGCTGGGATCTCCCCGGCATTTTAATGCTAATTTAATACACAAATTAAAATACACTAATAATCTACATGAGTGCACCGGAGGTCAGCCCGTCCACGTGTCGCCTGTAAGATATCTCAGGATCCGGCGGCTTACCGGGCTCAACCGTTGCCATCGCTCCTTCACACGTGGTGTGACCGCCGCTTAGGCTTTGGAGGCAGATGAACAAGGAGGCACTTTGAAACTGGGATACAACTGTTGTTACTGGGATAAAAGCTCCACTACACACCAGAGAAACAGTCGTGCTGTGGATCCCGGAAGGCGTACAGTGTTCCAGAATTGCTGGAACACTTTTAGATGAAGTGCCAGCATGGTCTGTGCTTTCTATTTCAACGCTGGCGTCGAAAGTCATAATGGTGCATTAGGGAAATTAATACATTTGTTATACTTTTATTGGTTAGTTTGCATCTTTAAACGCTGGTAGCAGTGATTAGGGTAACCTAGAAGCACAAAGTAGTAACTATCGAGTAGTAATGCGTTTTCAGCTCGTTTTTGGAGGTTCTAGATCTCTATAAAAAGGGCTCTGATGTCTCCTATTTCTCTCTCTAACAACTCTAGCTAACAATTTACACCTTAAAACATTACTTTCATTTGGCTTCGAGCTCTTCAACTTTATCAAAATGTCAGTCGTTTGCCGCCTGGGGTCCAGTGAGGCGATGGACGCTGGAAGAGCAACTCCATACATTATAAAAATCTGTGAGGGGTTTTCCGCACTACAGGATACCAGTGGGGCGTTAGCCACTGGACGGAGAACCCCCTTCCAGCCCACTGCATCAGTCGAAGCGCCTTTGAAGTTGACGGGAGATGGTCTGTGTGTACCAACGTTACTGCATCTATCTAGAAAGTCCCCACAGATTGAAAAGCATGTGACGGTCGTAAAAACTTGGTGGAAATCATGGATCTAGCACAAAAAAGGAAGCTGCCGCAAGTGATGCGGCGTAATATTTTTTGCAAAAGGCCAACTTTGGGGATAGAGTAAAAGCATATCTTTTTGGTATCACTTCTGCTCGGGAAGCGTTGTAAGGATTGTACACGCCTGCTTCTGGTCAACACAAAAGTGGAAAGGCTGAAGAAATCGTTACACATCTGGAATGTTTTACTAGAAGCCAGGTAGTGTGAACCCTTATGGACTACTGACACAAATATTTGGTTGCGTTTGTCTACGAAGATCGAGAAGAAGATATTTTTATCGAAATATTATATATCATTACATCTATGAGGGCCATTCAGGAACAGAAAAGCTATTTCGCCGAAGTTTAATGTAACGTCTAGCCCACAGCGTCACATTCAAAGATGGCGCCCACACTCTCACAAGCACGGTTAGGTTTGTCCCTGTTCTATATTTGGTTTTAGTTTAATCTATTTCCTACACAAGATACTCCGTATTTTCCCCTTGAGCCTTCCACTGCGCCGATTGCTTCGAGGAAATTCGTTCGTCACGCCGTACCATTCGGCAATCTGCCGAGCGACTTCATGATGCAAAGGGTACGACAACTGGGCAGGATGGAAGAAGAATATACATAGATTCAAGAACTGCCGTAAAGCTGCAAAATACTTTAACGAAAATCACCACTCTCTTGCGATGCCGATGAACCTACAACTTTCCCAGCAAGGAGAGATAGGTACATTTTATCGCTGAGCAAGTTTAGAATCAGTCTTATATCTTCTTCTTTCATAAGGTTTTGCTGATCTCTATATCCATACAATATCTACAAGACCTCTAAAAAAACTACGACTATCGAACTCTGTAGGCTGCTCTGACGTTTCCGGCTATTCATCAGCTCTGTCGCTGCGGACAGCCTCAGCGTTTTCAGCATCTGTCACCGGATCTAATTGAGCGAAAGATCGACTGCGTTCCGCCGCAACACGTTTGTATTGTTCCGTTCTCAAACGCTGCTCGAGAGCATCCGATTGATGTTTTGCAGCTCGCAACTCCTCACGAAGTCTGCTAACTTCTTTTTGTTTGCTCCCCGCGATGTCCTGCAGTGTTTCCAGGTTTTTGTCTAGGGCATCCTACTTCTTTGAGGTTTTTGACACACCATTGTCATGGTCTGTGTATCCAGAACGCTGGCTTCGCTGCCCACTTCGTCCAGAACCCGATCCCATCGAAAAAATCCTTCGGAAGTGCCTATGCATCCAGGCGCCCTCATTTGCAGTTGGCACTGAGCCAGGATTATTTTCGGTTCTGTGGTTTGGGCGTTTGAGGTATCGAAGTCCATCCAAGACTGTCCCTCGTTTCCCCTGTGTTTCCGAGGCTGCATGCTCTCCGACGTTTCCCCCGTTTCGTCGAAAACGGGCCGTCAGCTTGCGGGATATTCCTGGTCGAGGCGTGGCTTCGCCGGCATTTCTAGATGATGATGGACTGTCCACAGGGAGCTGATCAGCATTGCTTGGCACAGAACAATTGTTAGAGTTATCGTTGTTTCGCCTTTCAGACGGTGTTCCGAGTTCATTTGCGCCAACTCCCCGCCGTTCCGTTGCATTCCGGGTGAGTGTGGCTCCCACTCGACCCAGAGCCGTGGAGCCTTTGCGAACAAGAGCTTCTACCTGGACTCCGAATTGGCCTCTGACGTTGCGTGCCTCTTGTCGATCCAAATTGTTCACCAGAAGCGTCCTTATCCCCCTTTGCTCACGCTGTAGTTCTTCTGCCTGTGCGTGAATAGTGTTGGAGGAGCGCTCAGCTTCCTGAAGCTGCTTCTCTAAAAGCTTCGATTGCAAAGTGGCCTGTTTCGCTAGTAGATGGGCCATTTCTGCGTCATGTTGAGCTTGGAGGGCTTTGACGTCTCCAGCATGGACGGCCTTCCGGAGACGCTCGATCTCTTCTTCCATACTCTGAACCATTTTTGCGAGAGAAGCATTCTTCGCAGTCAGGCCATACACCTCGTTATTCCTTTTGCGCAGCGCCGACGCTAGCTCTTTGCTCCTCTCCTTGTACTGTTCACAAGTAAACATTACAATGATTTTATCGTTCAATTCCAGTTCTAGAGTCTCTTCGGCATCCGTAGCTCTGCATGTCATATCGTGGAGGCGACGTTTCAACGAATTGATGGTAGCTTGGTCTCTTTCCGAGTTGGTAACGCCGGCGTTCTTTTCGGAACGAGACTGGAAACTGTTTGCCAGAGCGAGCACAATCTCTCTTTTAAGAACCTCTCTCGACACGTTCACTCTTGCTCCATCCGCCGTGTCGCCTCTCGCTGCGGAGTAAAGTTGCTCAGTGATGCTCATGTTACGATCTCGTAGGTGAGCAAAGATTTCCTCCATTAAGTCTTCCACAATCGAGCCTAATTCTTGCTTTTCATTAATACCGTCCTTCTGAACAACGTTTGATTCTGTGTTCTGAGAATCGGCCTTGGCAGACTGCTTCGAAACATCGTTACTTGAAGCATGTTCACAAGATTCACGCTCGAAAAAAGCTAGCAAACCAGCAAAAGATATCCTTGAGTTCGCCATCGAATGAAGAGAAAATCGACGATTGAAAAACGGGAGAGAACAGTGAAAAGCAAAGAAGAAGAAGAAGATGTACAAGTTCAACGCTGGAGTTGTGGAGGTGGAGGAGGAGACACAAGTTGTCAGAAGCTTCAGGTGTTCGGCTTTTATAGTGTTTTCAAGACGGCTCAACCATTTCAACAAAGCAAGCACAGCTTCCCAAAAGTTGGTTGGCATTTACAATTCATACATTCCTGCATTGAGTTCAACTGGTGTACTGGCCTTCTTTGCGAGAAAATGAGTCTTCGGACAGAAGCGTTCTGCAATACATTGTATGTAAGCTAATGCACTCACAGAGCGACAGACAGTGAACGCAGTCAGCTGAGTACGGCTTCTCTGCTGTCTACATCTCGACAGAGATGCTCCGTGCACTCACGAGGAAATATGCACTGACAGTGTGTATCTAAGAAGTACACTTGGTAGAGCTGCACATGCTGTCAGACGTTATCCTGAAATCCAGTTCGAAATGTTAGCCTGAGGTGGGGTACATTGGAGATGTCTTTGTAGCTCATGAGTCAAATCAAACAATGGTCTGACAGATCACATCAGTTCTCTGCCGATTTGCTGCCAAATAAAGGCATCATTGGAGATAAAACGGTTACCCGTTGTATATCGCGAATCAAAATGAATCGAATACAAGCACGTAGCCTTTATCCAAGAACATTCACACTCGTGAAAGAGAGTTTGGCCGTTTAGAATCTCGACGTTGACCCGAAACGAGGCCACAAACTGGGGCATTCTTTAAAATCGTGGTTAGCATTGTTTCCTGCTTTTGGTAGTGGTGTCTAGACTGCTTTTGTCATAGGCTGCTTATCATAGTAGATTGGATTCTGCTAAAGTGGCTACGGAGTCTCGAACTGATGATCACGATAATTCGTTTCTATTTCTGAAAGAAATCAAATCGTGTTTACTTTGTAGTACTCAAGCTTCATGTGGTTTGAACGGAAGAAACGTATTCCATTCTCTGCTGGAGTGTTGGTTCCTTTTTGAACAACGTTTTTGGAAGATGCTTTTAGTGGTACGTACATAGGGGGTTACTTGGTATTTCAAGCGAATGAGTGCCGCAGACCTTGCCATCTTTCGCCTCATTGGCTACAAAAAGCAAGGAAACAACATTTCACATCACAAAAACCATAGGTTTCATTGTACTCGTCCTACGCTGAACTCTCATAGTGCGAGATGGTACCCCTCGTCAAAATATTCCAGCTCAGAACCTCACATTGATGAAGAATTCGCACGGGACGCAAGACGTGTTTGGAATAAAGTTAACATGTGCGAGCGAGGAATTAATGTACAAAGAACGTGAACCACGTTCCGTTTTTACTTCGCCTGAGAAACACCGCAACGGGAGACGAACAACCGACGGAAAAACGATGAGCTCAAGTGGCTCTTGGAAAAAACTGATGGAACCAACTACGCACAATCCGTGAAGCATGTGGTCGTAATCTAGAGAGATGATCCTTCGCATCATCCTTTTCTCGATTCGGAGTCCAACCGCAGCACGAAGTGGCAAAACAATGTGCAAGGCGTAGTTGCGTGGATCTAAAGATAGAAATTCGAACCCTGAAAAGATTTGTCTTGCGCCCTTTTTTAAGCAATTTACGAGAGTACGAACGGTTGGTTACAGTAGCTTTGAGTAAGCATCCATGAACTTACAATGATATCATTGCAGGTTCACAGGTACTTCATGTCCGCCTTTGCATGCTGAACGATTATCTTCCGAAGCAAATTATATATCTAGTAGGATCACGAGGTGAGATTCAGGGAAGAAATGTCCGCTACCGTGATCGAGGCGACTGACCCCGGTGCTCTGGCAAAGAAAGATGCATCTCACGGTGCTTTCTATTCCGGCTTCGCGAAAGGAATGACGTCAGCCGTCGACGGTATTATTCTCTTTGCGCAGTCCGATACCCTCCGCCAACAATTCTGGCAACTCATGAAGCCCATCCGTAACGCACAAATCGCATACGCTTCTACAGGAGTTCTCCTATTCCTGATTCTTCGCGATCCTGCTGATGACATATCTGAGCTCTTCTGGACAATTTCTCGCTGGGGTCGTATTGTTACCGTCCTCACATCCACAATATTGGAATACCAATATGGTGCTACCTCTGCCATGTTCTTCGCCGCCTTAAAGGAATGTGATCCAGAGTTTGGCGCCGCTGTTGAAAATCGGACAAAGACTCGAAAAACCATGCGGGAGAGATTTTCTGGTCTTAAACGCGCTGCGAAGCTAACTATGTTTAAACTCGCAGGTGCCATCATCCAGAAGGTGTTTCCAGGGGGCAAATATATTGCAGTGCCAGCTGTCAAGTTTATATCAATCAGACCTGTACTTGGAACGGGTATAGCTGCTGCAGTTTCTGCAGTCCATGCTGTTCCCGCCGAAATACTTGAATCATCTCGTGTAGACGATGTCCTTGTGTCATTTGGAGAAGCAGTTGTTGATGCTGATGAAGCGGGAGAGGATTCAGTTGCTGATTATACGAAGCGTCTAGAGAGTGCAGAAATGAGATCTTACTTTCACAAAAGATATCGAGGGTATTTAGCTGGTTGCGGCTTTGTGTACAGTCTTCTCAGCGCGGTGCCTTTTCTTGGCATTCCTTTGACGCTGATCTCACAATGTGGAGCTGCTTGCTTGGTCACAAGCATAGTTCAACGTAATCTCACCAAGGAATTCCGGAAGCCTCTAACATGTGAAGAAGCAATCCAGAACAAGAAAGAGTCTTAAGCATTTCTGATCGGCAGGTCTAGATTTTCTCATTGTTATAGATCACAGGTTTATTGTCTTCATTAACAGCCTCATGTGGGTAGTCATTGTCATCTTCACTGTCCTTGAAGAAATTGAATCGGCCTTCCACGCCTTCATTGTATCCATCAGCGAATTCAGTTAAAGCTTCTCGCAACACATTTACTCTATCTTTAATGAGTGCTTCTGCCTCCGGTCTTCTATCATGAATTTCTTGTACGACACGTTCAGACGTTTCTTGGACAGCTTGTTGATTGAGTTTGAAGTTTGATTTAGATCTATCCAAAAATGCTTTTGTCTTGCGTTGTATAATCATGCTCTCTCGTTCTACTACTTTTCTCTCAATCTCTGCCATGTCGGGATCATATCTGTAGGAGTGAAGATATAGTTTCCAAGCTCGCTTTAGCGTGTCTAAGTAGTCTTGGAGGGACTGCTTTTTCTTCATTTTAGGATGCAGGCCGGGAAAGACAGCTTCTTCCGAATGAAAACGCTCAAACCCTGGAGGCGGTTGCAGTGGTCTATGCATTCCTTCCCATTCCATGCGATGCAGCCTCCATCTTGCTCGCAGCCTTTTGATATGGCGTGTAATGCCAGTTCTTCTCATATCTTTGATCGCTGAAGTATGTCAAAAACGTCATATCTCCCGCGAGAGCAACATACTTCTGCACGACGTAGTCGATCAGTCACTGCTGAATATACATTTCCAAGTTCGAGCTACACCTCTGTTTTACACTTATTTTTTGGATGAGTCAACGAGACAATATTTGGCGCCGCCGGAAATGTAGATCAGCAATTCTTAGGAATCAACATCAGTGTGGACAACATTTCGATCTCGAGGCTTCACAAATTTTCACAAGAACCCTTTCCAAGGAGTAGGGCGAACGAAAAAGTAAAGGCTCAAATGGGGCTGAAAGGAGGACAGATGGGGTTCATGAAATATGAAGTCTTCACATCATCCAAGTAAATATTAGAAAGAAGCAGTTCTTCCATTGTTTAGTAGACGAAGTAGCGATTTGGTTACTCCGCGGACAGAATAGTTGCTTCTACAATTGCAGATAGCATATATGCGATTAGATATCATGTCGGAATAAAGTGCAGGACCTTTCGCTGGCTTGTCACTCAATCGGTTGGTCAGATGCTGTTGAAACTCACCGTTGAATTAGAAGAAGACTTTAATTCTGTAGCGGGTCTTTTTGCAATCCTTCAAGTCAACAAAAACCCTTGCCTCAATTCTTTCATTGATCAAGGCAAAGACCGAGGAAAGCCAAAATTGGTTGACAAGAATTCTTACACCGTCCGGAAACATGGGACACACATCTTTCTGTAGTTGCGTGTTCAAACTCAGAATCCTTTTGTTCTTAGTGCTAATATCAATGGAGAACGCTGAAGCATCAAAGCATGATGCTCCGCGTCCGGTTTTAATATCGGGATCATACGGCGGCTTGGGAAACCAACTTTACTACTTGTGTGAAAACATTCTTCTTGCAAGGCAAGGAAATCTGACTTTCATACCGCCTGCAATATCACTTCGTCATCCCTCCCGCGAAGGCGAAAGATTCCCTCAACCTGATGTTGCATACGATGAGTTTCTGGACAGCAGATTTCTTGCTCGTATCGTGAACGTGAGCCGAACTCTGCCTAGGCACTGTGACAGACGTGTACAACATGTCTTTGTCGGACGCCGGCATGGTATTATTGCAGACCAACATCCTCGTTTCACAGCAGCCGCTCGCGTTCTCATCGGTAATGAGTCGGACGAAACAAATGACTCCCGTGACAAGCGTTTCGTACGAAACGCAAGAATACATAGGCGGTTTTTGCCGATGGAACATGGTGCAAATTATTCTTTTGTCAAAGAAATATCTTCTTTGCGAGGTTCATGTGTATTCTTGGACGGCCATTCTTTCTTCCGAAAGGGTGCTGAAAGTCTTGAGTATCTGTATAGTTTCATGCACTATATCGAATCAGCTCCCCGAATAAAACGCCTTGCCGATCAATGGAATACAAGAAGTTTGTGCGTACTCCATTTGCGTTACGATGAACACGAATGCCTCCCTGATGCGAAGCGAATGAGCGGAAGGATATGTCTACGGAGAAGGCTGAAAATGGGTCGAAAAGGGACTGTTGTGTGGGCCGAGATTAGCTCTCTAGCTCAGGGAGTAATTGAAACAATGCAAAAAAAAGGAGCAAGTTCACTATATCTTGCCACATCGCCATACGTTCCCGTGGAATCTAAATCACAACTGATATCTCAGCTTTCAAAAAAAGTGAAGATTGAACCTTCAGTGCCAGACGAGGTAGGTTCTATGGTTAAGAATTTTGTCGAAAGAGAAATTGCAGCTAGAGCGAAGTTGTTCATCGGCGATTTTGCGAGTACCTGGTCAGGGACTCTTTACTACAAAAGAAGGACGATGGGTCGAGATACCGAGTGGAGCTGTTCGCTTTTGAGAGAGTGCAGCGATTTGGCTTTCTACGGTAACCGAGGTAGACTTCAACCGCCACAATGGTTCGAAAAAAATTACGATGTTAGGCCGACGGTAGATGTTCTTTGAGCACTAACTTTTAATGAATGACGAATATACAGTTTGTAAGTTAATTATGCTTTTGCTCAAGAAGTTTTATTGGCAGCATCTCCACGACGGCTGCACTAATTCATGTCGCCCGACAATATGTTGTTCAATTGCTCGTCATATGAAGCTATATCTTTCCGGACATTGGGAGAGAATGGCGCGAAGGACATTCACGAAGGCGAATGATTTAGATCAAACCACATTTACGTCCTCAGATGCTATCACTACGTAGAATGTGCGATTGTTTCATATAAGCCATCTTGTCTTTCCATGGAAGCATGGAATCTGTGAGATTCTCGTTTTTCGTGGACGTAAACTGTCAAACAGATCATATCAACTGTATGCCCTCCAGCAGATCCGAGTTGTAAACGGTCGTGTTCCGATCCGTGGCGTTACTTTGAAACATTGGTGTGGTGTTGGTGGGGATACTTGTAGATCCGTCCCGTCTTCCGAAGAGGTGATCGAATGCTTTATCCCCCAGAACCATGTTCGTAACCTAGCTAGCGTTGCTCAATATATAATTGATCTCTTGGATCAGGACAAAAGACATCGTGCGGGCCAATTTCAAAATCGTTTCCATGTATACGAAATCCCGTCTGCTCGATTTGATGTCCAAGCAGTAGAGCGCCGAAATACACCGCCGAGAAACACCGCCTAAAGACACCATCACACATTTCCTCCCAAAGCAACAATTTAGAGATGAAACTATTGATCACATATGTGTGAGGGACGCCCCTGACATTCTTCAGGATAGGGGTTTGCATCACCAAGGTTGATTGATGGAGAACTTATGGATCATACCAGTTGATCCCAACGTCATGAGGAGAGTTTCGCCGGGAATAACACATCTCCTATTACAAAAGCCGAGAAACCCGGCCATCCAGCTGGCTACCCATCGCAGTTCTGTATGAGCTCATTTCACTGCTCTTTCCAATAGATAGTACATGTCCTCTGCTATTTGTTCTCTCTGAGCACTCTAACATAAATTGATTTTGTCGACTAAAACGGGCTCTAAATATGGTACAAGGCGAGAATGTGTCCAGGTGAGAGATCGATTTGTTACCGCTATCGATTCGAAATTCAACTTGGCTACAACCCTGCAAATTTCGCAGCATACATAATTGTCAGATGTCCTAGGAATCTCTTCCGCAAATCTGCGAAGGATCTCATCACTCTAGACTATAGAATGGTTGTTACGCAGCCACCGCGAAACGGCTCTTGAGCACAATTTCCGACCAACTTCGCCAATAGTATATTTTGCATGCCCGATACGTTGCATGCAAGCTGGTGTATCGTTGAAGGAGAGAGAAAGCCCGGCATTTCTAGGAATATCGTTCAATGGTTCTTCGTAACCTTTGTTGTGCAAGTCGAGTCATTATGATATATCTATTGCAATCACAACATGGACCGAATTCCAAACGAATTTTTACTACGAAATGTAGCCCTCATATCCCAAATATTTTACGGTAATCCTATTTTCCATCGTATCCTCGAGGATACCTCTGGCTCCAGAGCAAGCCAGAGGAAAAGCGTTTACCCATGATACAAGATGGACACGTATTCTTTGTGCCCTACCTTTTCAACATGCATGCACACGAGCAAAACATGATCCGGTCTCTTGTAGATTCCATGTCAACACGTCCCTGGTACAGATCGGTCGAACTCCACCTACCTATCAAGTCAAGATCTACTGGATTTCTTTCAAAGCTTCGACTCACTCAGCACAAGAGAAATTTTCTCTAGCTGGGGGCGAGAAATTCTATTGGAAGAGTAACGAGTTGTGAAGACTGCCTAGAACGATGATACGATCTATTCAAGGAGCTCGTCAGCTTTTCAGAGCAACCTGTTCGCGTCCAACTATCAACCTTGCAGCGAATCGGGGTTTCTCGTCTCAGGGTAAGCAAGTGAACGATGAAGAACCTGTCGGTCAGCCCGAACCCAAGCAGCCCGAGAACGGGCAGAGCCGTGTTCCAGACACTGAAAAAATCTTGAAGCAATTAGAAGAAAAAGAAGAACAACTGGCAGATCTCAACGACAGAACTCTTCGCGTTTTAGCTGAAATGGAAAATGTTCGTATGATTGCAAGACGTGATGTTGACAACGCCAAGAAGTATGCGGTGGCTCCCTTTGCACGAGATTTGTTGAACGTGGCAGATAACCTTGGTCTTGCTCTCAAATCCGTGCCCGAATCAGCCTTGGCCGCTGAACACGGACAAAGTCATTTGAAGGGGTTGTACACAGGTCTTGGTGCCACCGAATCTGAGCTGCTGAAGGTTTTCGCCCAACATGGTATCAAACGGTTCGGAGAAATCGGGGATAAGTTTGATCCGAATAAATATCAGGCTATGTTTGAGATTCCATCTCCTGAACATGAACCCGGAACTGTTATTGATATCACAAAGCTGGGGTACACAATAGGAGATAGAATACTTCGTCCTGCGGAAGTTGGGGTTTCTAAGACATCCTGAAAATAAAGAGCAGTAGGGAAAAACGCAGTTTATACGATGCACTTGCCAGAAAACGAATTCGCGATAAGACTCGCTTCCCGCACTGTTCCGAAGTGCGGATATAGAGCCCCTCGGTGGTTATCCGAGTCACGGAGCCATAGAGAGATAGTTTTGTACAATTTCTGTTTCTGTTTACTCATTAAACATTGTAGACTACTGAAAGGAAACCGGAGACATCATTTGAAGTCACATGCCCCCTCCGGATCGCCGTTTGAACAAAAGGGGCAAACCAGATGAATCCGTTGGTAACCACCATCACCGACCGCCGCCACCACCACCACCATTATCACAGAACCTCGAACTACACCTCCACACCTTGTGTCACCCAGGACGACGGATCGTTCGCGCTAAACCCCAGTGACGGCTGCTGTGAATGTTGCTCTTCAAACTCCTTCCTAGCCTGTTCTAGTAATGACTCCCCCGACTCTGGTGAGATCGACTTGACACCCGTACTCAAACGGTTAGCAACGACCTTCACATACGGTTCCCGTCGTTTCCGAAGCTCGTCAAAGTAAGGGTTGTTTTCAGATCTTTCGCGACTCGTCCCGTCAGAAGTACTAGAGTACTGCCGCCCCCACTTTGAGCCGGGTGCAGGAAGGTGTCCAAGCTTTGCAATATCAGATGGCTTCAAAATCACCGCATCCTCGACAATAACTGCTGCTTTCGCATCTTCTGTTGATAATCCCGAGGACGATTGCTCAACTGGAGACTGATTGCTTGGCAAAGATGCATTTTCTTTGTCCATTTGCTCAGGTTCTAAACCCAAGGGACTTGAACTGTGGTCCAATACTCCCTTCTTGTCCTTCTGATCCGACCACCACCATGGCCAAGGTCCGTCATTCGACAAATCTGAGTGCAATTCCAAGGTTCCATTACCTTGACGTGCACTTCCACGAAGATTACATTCATTGTGATGGTAATCATCCAGAACTTCATCGTGGGAAATATCGCCATTCGTCATTCTTCGCTGACCTGTCTGGCCGATATCTGCGGAGGAAACAGAAATTGAGTCCGATGGGGCAAGCATTGGACTCCGTTGATAAGCATTTCCAGAATCGGAATCGTCGATCTGGCCCTGCATATCTGTCTCATAAGGTGAAGGGACAGCAGTTGGTGTGGGACTCATTGAAAGCATCCTTTCTGAGGCCTCGCGCCCACTTTGTATCCGTTTCTCTGAGATGTACGCAGAATTTCGTTCTCCGACCAGGAGTGCATTGTACTGTTCTCTCTCTTCTTTCGATACCGTTTCATATCCCGTACCCCCCAAATCCATTCCGTACTCGCGCCCTTGGTTCCCACTCGACGCCGATTTAGAATTCGGCCGCGCTACCGAGTGGTTCTCGTGAAACGAATGGTCTTCATCAGCCTCTTGACCTGACGAAGCTCTATTGGAGGACTCACGACCACCAAACATTGAGATTCGTTTTTCAAATTCACTAGCTCCAGCCACGGTTTCATCTATCATGCTTGTTTCAGCTTCTCCAAGAGTCGCAGTTTCAGCATAATATTGCGTCGTAGATTCACCGTACTCCGTCGGTTGTGCGGATTCCCGTAAACCAGCGCCGGAGAAGGTTGTATTCCTAGTTCCAGAACTGTAATGGAACGCATCCTGACCATCCATCGTAAGAGCTTCAGACTGAGAGTACATATTCGTCTCAACATCCATTGTAGTCGGGCCATCTTGCAGATTTAGACTTGAGTAAGCGGCATAAGTATCTGGTCCGACGTTTCCATAAGAGCCACTCACGCCTCCAAGTCCATCCTCTGGTTTTTCGTAGCCAAAGCTTTCAGCTCCATCATTTGGCTGAGACTCCATTGAGGGCTGTCCTTGACGATATCCACCACCATCACCTCCTGTGTAAGAATCGTTCTGAATACCTCCACCACCCTGGCTTATTCCCTCAGCGTAGCTTCCCTGGTTCATACCTTCAGCGTAGGAACCCTGGTTCAGGCCTTCAGTATAGCCACCCTGGTTCAGGCCTTCAGTGTAGCCACCCTGGCTTGTGTCTCCTCCACCATAGTCGCTCGGCTTTCGGCTTGAGTATTGGCTGCTGTAAGAGTATGCAGCACCATCGCTTCTGATTGCAAAGAACAACAGGATAAGCAATAGAAGAACTAATAAAGCTCCCAAGACACCCATTCCAATTGAAAATCCATTTCCAGCCGGCACGGTTCCAATGAGTTCCTTGTAATCTCCCTCGATGATTGACGGCACGTTTTCGTCGCCTGTTAGAGCAGATGAGTCGACTACTTCCCCGTTTTCCGAATCTGATACCTGGATCACATTTTCGTCGCGGTCCGGAACTTCCGTCACAGCTTCAGGAGCAGCCACTGGTACTGCAGATGGGGCTGGGATGGGACTTACCTCGGCGCCAGTTGTTCCGCTAGTCGAGCCGATAATAACAGTGTCTGACCCAGTTACCGAAACGATTAAAGTCGGGCTTGGAGAAGGGGATGAAGATGCAACTCCACCCATGGCAGCGGTTCCATCGGGACTTAGGTCTTCAAGAGAGACGCCATTAGGAGCTTCTACACTTGCGTCTGATGGGTCATCGTCTAATATGACCACGTCTACATCTTCTCCTGCAGAAGGCAAAGTAGTCCCAGGCGTAGGAGTTACGGTGGGTCCGTCTGAGATCACTATTTCAATTTGGTTATCGGTAACGATTGCAGAAGGTGGGATAGCAACTGCCACTGCACTTGGTGATGGCTGAAATGACGAAATGTCGGTTGCGTCGACAGGAATCACCACGCCATCGATGTCAGAAGATGCAGAAGTTGCGATTGGCGTCCCTTCCGCTTCTGGGACCAGTACTTGGACCTGGTCATTTTCGCCGGAATCAGTTCCGTCAGCAGATGCGTCCGGGGAAATAGCAACACTAACGGGACTCGGTGATGGAGATAGGTTTGACTGAGAATCCACGGCCAATACAGCAGAATCGGAGCCGACTGCCACAACTACGGCCTCGTCTAAATCATTTGATGATCCATCGTTGTTGCCATTGCCAGTATTAGTCGATATGCTCCCAGGAGGGATAGCTGTCGCTAAGCTCTCTTGGTCTCCCTCTACCGGTGTTGCGCTCGGCATCGGTTCATCCTCGAGATCTGATTCAGTGACCACCACCGTTGATTCCTCTGATGTCGTCATCAGAATTGCAGAATCCCCTTCATCCCCGACGAGAATTACAGTAGAATCAGATGGTGAAGGCGCGGCAGTCGGAGCTTGAGATGCCTGAGACGATTCTCCTTCGTCAATAAATAAAGTTACATCCGAAGTGGGAATTGGGGACGGAGTAAATGATTCACTGACCGCTGGTAGGGACTGCTGAGCTTGTTCTTCTCCCCCAACTACAGAAATTATGACACCAGAATCAGGCGCGGCCGAAGGCGATGGCGTTTCACTCGTCATCGCAGCTTGCTCTGTTGGATTTTCTCCTTCCCCATCAATCGTAAGGATCACACCAGATTTAGGTATTGGAGATGGAGGCGATGATGGCGACACTGTCTGGTCATTTTCTGCATCTGATTCGTTTTCAGCTAAAGTGTCTACATCACGAACAGCACGCGCTGATGGTGATGGAGACGGTCCAAGACTCTCATCAAGAACGACGATTACTTCAGAAGACTCATTTGAATCCATCTCCTCAGTCTGCATCGATCCGATGTCCTCTACCGCTGCACTTTGCGGGAAACCACTTGAATCTGAACCAGTTGGGTGCATCAGGACAATCGGAACGATATCGTTTGATGGAAACTCCATTGGTGATGATGAGGACGTCGTTGAGGGACTTTCTCCAAAGGTTGTTTGACTGAAGTTCGTAGGTAGCAAGAGATCGACAATTTGAGTCTCGTCATCTTCAGAACCACTCGTGACCATATCTGGAATAGTCTCGTCGTTTTCCACAATTTCGTCTGATCCAGAGTGCGGGGTGCTGCCTGCATCATTGGATTCATCCGGGGAAGGCGACACAGTAATCGTCGCATCAATTAACCCATTGAACTCGGGGAAAGGACTATTGGCTGGATTGCTGTCTGCATTTTCACCTGAGTTCACAATAGCATCGGACTGAGTTTCGTCGATGGGAACAATCACTGTAACGAAGGTGGGAGAGGGAACTGGGGTTTCCAAAGGTTTGTTGTTTTGAGAGTTCCCAGTTCCGATATTTAGGACAGCGGAATTGTCGAGCATGGAAGTTGGAGGAAGTTCGGAAACGAGCGAAGACGATGGTTTTCCGAGACTGTTTCCCACCGATTCAATGACACAAACGGTTGATACCATCGCGTTATCCTTGACAGCACTGAAGCCGATTTCGATGTTGTTGTCGCTGTTCGGAGTTACGTCATCGATTCTGAGAATAAGAGCCGTAGAACAGCCAACTTCTTCGAAGATATCTACTGTCTTCGTTAGAGAACCAACGGTCACAGTGAATTGTCGTTGGTTCGTCACGCAGGCGGGTTTGTAGATTTCTGCGAAACCTATGAACACAGACTTGAGGCTTTGGTCGTTGGTCGTAATGGAGAGACTGAAGTGCTCGCCATAGATATGGGAAGAGAAAACAGATCCGTCCTGGATTCCAGATACGACTGCTTTCGCGTCAGAGTAATACGAAACATCGGAAGGCAAAGGAACTGCGTGTAGAAAGCCAGGCACGGTATTCTCACCGAAGGAAAAGCATGATCCGCCATTTTTTGTCGTGGAGGAATCATTCAAGGCAGCAACTGAGGTGGGATCAATGCTTGTATTTTCCGACGAAGTTAATGCTTCCTCCACACCGTCTGTTTCAGGTGTTTCGGATGTACCCTGTGTAGATTCTGAGTCAGATGTTTCGGATGTAGGTTCAGTGCCAACAATACTAGTCCCTTCTGTTTCGGTTTCCGAAGCATCTGCGTAACAAAGGACAGAAACCACGGCATCTCCGGACTCAGCTGTGAAAGAAATTTCAATAACACCATCGATCGGTGTGACGCTTTCCAATTCTAACTGATATATAACACCACACCCTACATTCTCTGAGACGTTGGCTTTCGGGATGCCTCCATTGACAGACACAGAAAAACTCTTTCCAGTCTCACAGGCCTCGGGCGATGTTTCAGCGTAACCCAAATTTATATTTTGAGGAGCGCTGGTGGAAACCTCGAGTGAATACGACCACTTCTGTCCGTGCACGTAGGACCAATACGGTTCGGGAAGAGCGTTATTGTATTTGCTTGATCCAGCATACACTTCTGTTTCACCGGTAATTGCCTTGCTCTTAAACAAGTCGTAGCCATTGATGGCTTCTGGGCCAAAGTTGACGCATTTGTATAAGGATTCCTTCTGCGAGCCTGAACTACTTGGTTCTTCCGTTGGACTTGAATCGGAGGATTCATTTGAAGTCAGTGCTTCACCTCCAGGCGGAATAGCTGTGACAGCAACACTGGATTGCTCAGGAGGACTTGGGGTCGGTTCAATCGCAGGGGAGTTGGAATTCAAGGCCCCTGTTTTCCTGTAGCACATGGTCGATAACATGGCTTGTTGTGACACTTGTTCGAACTTCATTGTTATGGTGTTTTCGGAAGGAATGACATCTGGGTAAACCTTTTGTAGCGGTTTTCCGCACCCCACAATGCCCATGACATCGATTCTGGTAGTCTGCTTTCCGACCAATGCGTCGAAGACTCTGTATCCACTGTCCTGTCCTGCCTCACAAGCAACGGCGAAGACCTCAGCAAAGCCGAGAACAACATCATACATAGACGAGTCGTCCACAGAGAAAGTATAACCCCATGAAGCTCCGTAAACATGTGACAGGTATTGAGGATCTAGGTCAGGGAAATCACTGGCGCCAACAGCGAAGGTAGATACATCTCCTGTAAAGCTGCTTTCGTCAGGCTTGTCAAACTTGGGTATGGACCCTTTCCCGAAGTACGTACAGGTGAACGATTCGTCAATTTCCACATCCCCGCCGACATCCGCACCCTGTGTTTCCTTCGATGTTTCTGCATCGGCCGAAGACGGCGCGTCATCTCCAATCGTGGTCGGAGGGGCAGGCGAAACGATTGAGGAAGACGGCGCTATCGCTGTTGACACTGGAGAAGGTGAAGCAATGGAAACCGACTTGTCGTCTTCTTCCGATTCCAAAACAACTGGAACGGCTTCAATCTCTTGAGTCATGACTTCCTCTTCAAAGCTAGAATCAATCGATATATCATCTTTCTCGAGCATGGAGGTTTCCATGATCTCTTCGCTAACAAGCTGCCCAGGACTGGGCAGGGGCGAGAAAGACTGTGAGGGCTCCGGTTGTGGAACGGGATGATCCTCTTCGACATGCAGTTGTACAGGTGCCTTCGAGTTGAACACTTTAGGGGGCTTATCGTTTCCGTTCTTGGTCCCAACCGAGGGGGGGGCAGCCGTTTTCACAGGAGCGGGCGTGGGGATTTGTTGCTCATCAACTAGCGGTGATACAAGAGGCTCTTCCTCATCTATTTCTTCACCTTCATCTTGTTCATGGCTAACGGCACTTTGATCAGTGGCCGAATCCGGATGTACAGCGGGGTGTTCGGTAGGTGTCGGCGGCTGAGCAAGTGGTTTTGTTGGTTCGACAGTCGGGGCCTGTCCACCGGATGAGGCGATTGACGCAGGTTTGAACTCGTTCTCAGGCGGCGCAGATTGCTCCGAGACAGGAGCTAATTGACCGGACGAGAGTGACTGCGAGGCAGCGTCATTTGTTTGCGGATCAGGACCTTGGCTTTCCACTACATCCGCAGCCTCTTCCAGTTCAGGTTGTGGTTGTTCCAGAATGTCGTCTGCCGTAGCACTAATTGCCATATCGTCAGCAAACTGATGCTCTTCGTTTTGGTGGTTGTCGGTGTCACTAGAGGCGCTGTTTCCACCCAACGATGGATCATGCGGAGTCGGGCTGGGCAAAGGAGGTAGCGCTGAAGGACTAGCGCTCGCAGAAGGTTGGGTAGACGATGACGCGGACAGCGAATCGGAAACAGTCGGTGGCGCATCATGTGCAGAAGACGAAGACGCAGGCTCAGGATCGGAAACAGAGACTGCAGATGCCGGTTCGGAAAAGGGAGACGAGGGAGATGGCTTAGTAGCGGAAGCATCGGGATGGGATTGAATTGGAGAAGGGGAAAGGGAAGGGGAAGGGGAAGGGGAAGGGGAAGGGGGAATCAGCGTGGGCTTAACGGTGGGAATAGGCTCATCTTGGATGATCTCAGGGTCTTTGGCGGGACTATCTCCGCGCTCTAGTTCTGGGACTCCATGTTCGTTCGCGTACACGGCGTATTCGCGCATGTGCGAGACGATATGGAAGCTATTCGGGCGGAAGGCATGAGAGTGTGTGTTGAGGATGCTGACGGTAAGGAGAAGAAGCGAAAGGAGCAACAACGGCGAGGGGGAAGCTTTCCACCAGGCCATTGTGCTCGATGCGGCAACTGGTTATGTTGCCACACGCAAGTGGTATACCCGGAGAAAGCTGGGTGTGAAACAGTGAGCAGTGAAGGGAATGAAGACGAAAAAAGACGAGCGAAGCGATGAGCAAGCGGGGCAACACTCGTAAGTTAGAAATTGGGGAAGCGGCGATGGGACGGGAAAGGCTGTACGGGCGTGTGTTTGTTGTGTGTGTGTGTTAGCGGAAGTAGAAACGAGGGTAAAAGAAAACAAGGAAGAAAGGCGACAAGAAGGAGAAGCGAAGCGAGTGAGAAAGAAACAAGTAAAGCGGCGAATGATTGGTGAGACGCAACAAGAGCGGAGACGACAAGCGCGGCAGCCTAAAAGACAGGGAAGACGAGAGCGCGCGGCGTCCATACCGTTACGACACAGAGCCAGGCGCTCAAGACGAAGCTCGAAACAAGCGCACTGGTGCGGGCGCGTTCCACCAGCGATCCAAACGGCACGTCATCACGGCCGCGCCACACCGAGATCGCCTCTGGCGCACGCGGCGCATCCATCCGTTACAGCGTGAGCGCGGACGGAAAGCACTATGATTGGGCGTTTTCGAAGCGCGCACACGTGACCTCACGTGACAGCTGCTCGCCGCGCGCAGTGGCGGCTGCGCCATGCCGTTGTGGCGGGGCGTCCCGCGCTGGGACGTCATGACGGCCACATCAGCGGCCCACCCCGTGGGCGTGGGCGGCAGGTGCAGGTGCAGCTCACCGCGCGCTTCTCGTCGCCTCCGCGCGGCATCGCGAAACACATCCACGTGTACACGAACGATACGTGCCCAGTGAAATCCCAATTTTCCACGAATCGAAACGCGCCCGAATCGAAAGGTGTGCATATCCGCTCGCCTGTCCAAATCGTGAGCAACGTGACAGAGTTGTCATCGCTGCGACGTGTGCGTCTACAATTGGGTAATTGGCCCCGATGCTGTCGCACTGCTTACACTGTGCTTTCGCTACGCAGGCCGCGTTCGCTTTGCAGGGGGGCTCTTTCGCTTCGCTCTACTCTCTACTCTAGTAGCTCTAGCAAGTGCTTCGCGGGGCCTTTCCGCGCTGCGTTCCAAGTCACCGCGCCGAGTGAATGCCCGCGCGTGCACCACACTTGGTGTGCCGCTGTTAACGCCGAACGCCGTTCAACGCTGTCAAGAGAAAGCGAGCGCTTAACAGCGCAGCACCGCCCCTGCCCAGCGGCCGTCAATCCTCCTCATAGCACCCGCCATCTTCAACATGGTTTTACCCGCCCAATTCGTACTGGAGGTTGCGGCCACAAAAGCGCGCCTCCTCCCCTACTAAACTATCCGCATCATCATGGTGAATGGCTCAAACATACGCTACGCATCGAGCAAACTAAACGCCTTACCAGCTTCTATCAGCACACAGCCCGCACCATCACGCCCTCACTCACCAATTTCGTCATAGTACCTTCCCAACACAATCATCTTGTCAAGAATCTTTTCATCCTCCTTGAGAATCTTTTCCAACTGTCCGGGCTGCGCAATGTCACGAGCCATGGGAGCCCCCACCGCAAGTCTCAGAACTCCATGACACCCCAGCTTCACTGGTTGCCCAACCATGCATCGTAGCGCCGCTACCTTGCGCTCCGCCTCACTCGCACCCATGGGCAACAGCGACGACGCGTCGATCGTAAGGTATCGATGCAGTCTACGCAACACATCAGCATTCAAGTACGAGCAGCCGTCCTTGGCCATGAATTTGATGCTCACCACTGAGTTCACCCCGCCACACCGCGTCTCATCTCTCTCACTTTCAAAGCAATCAAAGTCAATCAAGTCCAGCGCCGGCCGACGGTCGCATACCAATTTCTTCACCCCAGACACCCAGTTTCGAATCGCGAATCTCACCCCCATACCCATCGCATCGAACATTTCCATCTCAGTGATACCACATTCCCAGCGAAGTAACAATCCCACATTCTTTGGGTATCGAAGCAGACTATCATGCAATCCAGTGATGGAGGCAGGAATCTCGTACTGTGTAAGGTAGTCGCGTAGTCCAACAGGTGCCGCGTTTTGTTGCAAGAGCCTAGCAGAGTGCGTCGACACAACCACCGCCCCGCAAAACCCGGGAGCGGAGTAGAATTTGCTCGATGTCACCAGCACTGACGCGTCGCGTTTGAGAAACCAATCGAGCTCCGCAGGTTCCGAACGCATCTGACAGGCGTCCATAACGAGGTGCACCCTCTCTCCTAGCTTATGTTTCAGCCCGTCCAAGAAGGAAAGGCTGGGTAAACGAAGTCCTGTCTTGGAGCCGTCCACAGCATGAACCACGAAGAATGGGCGATCGCCAACACTTTCATGCTCATTGATTACGTTGTTCACAATCTCATCATAGTTGTCCGCATAATTTCCGTTAGAATCGCGCGGTTTCAATTCCACGAGAACAGTGGAGCTCGGAAAGCCTTCAACCAGATCTCCATTTGAAACAGGGTTGCCACACGGTGTGAAAGCGCTAAAGTGACGCCCAGCGGCGGCAGGGGCAGAACCAGATCCCACCTCGCCAGCAGCAGCTACAATATTCACCACCTTGGAGCATCCAAGCTGCTTGCAGCGCTCGATTGCAATAAGGAGTGGAATCAGCTCGGCGTCGGATCCTGACGGGTGCAGTATGATCTCGTGAGGCACCGACATTTTTAGGACAGAAGACAAGCGTCGGCGAATATTTTCTGTGCTATTCGAGAACGTCACGCGTCCACTCCATAAGCTGCGCAGCAGACGACGGGCAGCTTCAAAGCCATCGGGCGTTGGTGAAGAACAAGTGCAACTCCCGCGAATTACTACCTCTCGAGATAGTGGACGTGGCGGGCAGTAGTATTTGTTGACACCAGCGGAAGAAAGATGGAGGCGATCATCGCCACCTTCTGTGAGGTGGCGAGATACGCACTCGTCCAAGGCAGCGTCCTCCAGTGTGTCAAGCGCCGCAGCAAGACCGGATTCAGTGACGATTGTGGCAGACGGGTCTGGCGACGGAGAGCCAAGATCCAGTACACGAATATGAAACGAGCCATGCTCCTTAGAATATTGCAGTTGCGGAGAACCTGATATCCACGCTGCACCACGCCCTTTTAACCATTCCATGTGAACAGCTTCATTTAGCGGGCCACAGTCCTCTTTCGGCACTGTAGGCGGGCGGAGAACAAATGCAACTGCATCGCTCTGTTCCGGGGGGTTGGACAGGTTGACAAAGTCGACATATGGGTGAGCCTGGGGCTGGGGAGTGACGACAGGTGCCCCGTTCATAGAGGAGATCGGTTGTGTGGCAGGGGGCACTTCGCTGTCGGACTCAACCAAATGAAAGTGCCTACCGCGGTCTATAAGCCGAGCTGTGACAGCATTGACACTTAGTATAGCAGAACCAGCTTCGAAAGTCATGCTGAGACTGGGGATAAAAGTGGTCTTCTCTTGACTCTGGTATACGCTATACAGTCGTAGAAATGACCAACGTCGACCTGGACCGCCACACTAGCTGCGGTCTTGCAGATAAAGGCGCTGAAGGCGCGAGAACTAATGTACCCCTCCGTTTTTCCTAGAGTGGTGACGAAAAGGAAAAAAAAGTTTGGATACGCCTGAGCGTATGGAACGAGGATGAGAAAGAAAGAAAAAAACACGTTGGGCGAAGGTGGTGAATGTCCGGCAGTGGGTGTGTGCGACCACCGTGCGGTTCGACGGATAAACACAACGGTTTGCACGACACAAGGTGAGCGAGGCGTTCGCAGCAAGAGGGCACTGAAACTACAAGGGCACACCGGCACAAAGGACGACAGGGAGAGAATGGGCTAAGCAGAAATGGGGCGCAGTTACGTGCAGCACGGGTGAGAATATACAAGCGGTCGATGCCAAGGTGGCAGACGGAGAACACCCACAGAAGTGAGTGGTCTTCCTGGGCGATGCTGGGAGCATTGCAACAAGCGCAGGTGGTGCACCGGTGTGGAACAACATGGTATTGGAAAGATAAAAAATGCGCTCAATAGAGGCGTTTTTTGGTTCATGAGGTTGTTAGAGAAGGAAGCATATGCCTCGTATCTACCGTCAGGAGGCCTGAGAGTTGTGCGACTGATGAGAGTGGTTTCGCCATTGCTATTGGGTATGTTTTGTTGGGCAGACCTTTGGCGGACCATCGCTCGGCCAGTCAGAGGTGTGTGTGGCGGGGTGCTCGCGAAATGTTGAAGGCTTATTGGAAGAAGCCGTTTCCATTTGCGCGAGCACGGGTTGGTATGGTTTAAATATAAATTGTGGCAACTCTTTTGGTTTCAAGGAAGGGGCGGAAATGTGCTCTGCACTGTACTCTGATGCGCTAAACAGGCGTCGAAAGGAATTACATAGATACCTAAACGACCTCTGACCCAAGCCCAAGCCCAAACCCAAACTCTCCCGGTAAGGACGGTGGGGGGGCTCAATGAGGCTCGATGGGCTCGATGGGATATGCGCGGCAAATGCCCTTCGCATATCACCAGCGTCAACGTTCCAATGATTGGCGTCGATTAGCACAGCGACAGCTGATTGGTCGCACGACATTGAAGCGACGTGTACGCCGCCACACTTGCGCCATTGCCTCTAGGGTTGTGCCAACTGTCCATTCGAAATATCTGCTGGCGCAGCGCGCGGCGCGCACGTCGAATAGCTGTAACGTTCCCATTGGCCATCAAACTCGTCTCTACCCAAATAGATAATCCTTACTGAATAACTTGATAACTTGTATTTTAATCATTCGCCCACCTCGCCAGTCCATTCAACTGTAGTTTGTGACAATCATCATCGGAGTAGGAGCCCGGTAAGTTACTCTGTACAAACAGAAAAACAATCCTCTCGTGCAAGCGTTCAACAATCCACACGTTCGGCGCCAATCAGGACTTGTCTCTGGCGCAATTTCGTCTTTTTTCTTTCTAAATCTCTTTCAGATGCTACCAAGCTACACAACTCTCAGCTCCGCCTACAACGCGTCGCTCTATATAATTTGGAACATCGCTTTCAACTTGACAACTAATCTCCAGTCTTCCTTCTCCAAGTCTTCTTTGAAGCTAGCCTTCAGTAATTCAATTGCAGACCGACTCATCTTGCTTACCAGCTGGTCCTGGTAGTCAAAGTGCCGCCCATACATGATATGTTCCGTCGACTTATGTTGAATCTTCACAGCAACACTCTCCCCCTTTCTAGCAATGGCAACTTGTTTTTTGGACAGCTCGATGCTCACAACACGTCCAATATCCAGCCATTCAGCCCCATGTTTAACCACCAAAGGTGTCCCTACCCTTAGAATGCCTTCCATCACATCTACACCAACCACGATGGGGTCTTTCTTGTTATACACATGCTGTGGTAGTATTTTTGCAATAACGGGGAAAACCACTTCGTCGTTTACAGCTTCTCGTCTTTCCTTCTTGATCTTCTCCATGTACGCAGTGAATAGATCGAACAGGTGGTAGATAATATCCGCAGTAAAGATCTGCACGCCAACGTCTTCAGCCATTTCGCGCGCTTCCTTCTCCACAGGCACATCAAACGCAAGGATCGTAGCATACTCTCTCTGTTTCTCCAGCATCGTTGAAGCCTTTGTAACATCCCGCTTGTGTACTGGGCCAATATTAATTCCTGAGACAGGAATATTCGTTGATCGAAGATACTCAAGCAACGCCTCCAACGAGCCAAGAGTAGATGCTTGTACGTAAACCCCAAGGCCTGACCTGTCAACATTTGTAAGAATGGTTTGGAAGTCTTTCATTACTTCCTCGCGTACATATTCCATTTCTTGTTCATTAGAAGCGTCTTCAACAACCATTAGCTGCGTTCCAGCCACCGCCTTCTCGAGGCCATCTGCTGATATCTTAATGCCTTGCGCAGCCTTGATCTCTTTGTGGTGGAGATACTGTCCCTTCACTCTCATTTCCTTCATAGGATGAGGTGTTAACAGTGCCCGAATCGTGGTTACGATTGGTCCATCGAGCCCAACCACCATAATTGTGTCTCCTTCGTGAATTACACCACCGGTAAGAATGATGTCAATCGTCGTTCCCAGTCCTTCGATAACCTTCACTTCCAGTACAGTGGCTTCGAGAATGGACGTGAACATTAAGCGTTCAGTCAGCAGTTTCTGCGGGAGCGCCAACAAAAGCATGAGTAGATCAGGCATTCCTTCACCAGTAATGGCCGAAGTAGGCACCAGTGACACAGTTTTTCGCATATCCTTATTATCCCAATAAAGCTCAGTATTGAATCCAATCTCGGCAAATTGAAGTTTTGTTTCTTTAACTCTCCGCAAGAATTCTTCTTGGACGTGGCGGGGTTGCTTTTCCATGGAAACTCTTGTCGGACAGTTGTGTGGTTGTGCTGTCCAATCATACATACGATCAATCTTATTCAGGGCTACAATGAACGGAGTCTTTCTCATTTTTAGAAGATCAATGCTCTCGCGTGTCTGCGGCTCCAGTCCATGCATGATATCCACAACAAGGATGGCAATATCACATAAAGAAGAACCGCGAGAACGAAGATTTGTGAAGGACTCATGCCCAGGCGTATCAATGATAAGCAAAGAGGGTACATTATACAAGAGTTTCCTCCCTTCTTCTAATTTCGTCGCCTCCTTTTTTACAGCTTCAATTGGGAAGTACGTGGCACCGATCTGCTGCGTAATACCTCCCGCTTCCCCGTCTTGCACATTGGTCCGGCGAATTCGATCCAGAATCTTTGTCTTGCCTGTATCGACATGACCAAGAATGCAAATCACAGGAGAACGAAGATGGTCGCGTGTTCGCGCAGCCATTGCAGCTTCCTTCTCTTTAGCTCGCTTTCGACGGATGGAGTCTCTTCTCTTCTCTGCCGCTATCTCAGCCTTTGACATTCCCTCGTAGTCAGAATCATCATAATCCTCATCGCTTTCGTCATCATCTGACTCTTCTTCGGCCTCTTGCCTTTCTTCATTTTTCTTGGGCATTTTCTTCTGTTGGCCGACTTCGACCTCGTCGGCGGCTTCCGTTGGTTTCACACTTTCGTCTACCTCAGGCAATTCGTCCCAAGCATCAGGAATGACTTCAGGTTCAGGTTCTGGCTCAGGTTCGGGTTCAGTTTCGGGTTTGGGAACTTCATTCACTTTCTCACCGTCAGGTATGTCTGCAACCTCGGGAGTAACAGGTTTGACTTCTTCCACTACCTGACTTCGAGGCGACTCGTCGGCATCGTTGGATTTAGAAGGTCTCTTTTTCTTCGCACGCACGTTTTCTTGAGAACTTTCAGTACTTTCTTTCACCGACACAGCAGGAACTCTACCCATGGCTATCATCTGTTGCCTGAAAGCTTCAGCTTTCCTCCTTCGCTCTTTCTCGGCCTTGGAGAGCAGAGTGCCCTCCTGGCGTTTGCGCTCTCTCTTTGCCTTCTCTGCGGCTTTTCGCTTAGCTTTTTCTTCAGCTTTTCTTTTTTCCTCCTCCTCTTTCTTGCGTTGTTCCTCGGCGATTCGTGCAGCCTCCTCTTCTTCTTGTTTCCGTAAACGTTCTTCTTCGGCCAACATTTTCTCTCTCTGCTCTCGCATCTTACGCACCATAGCGGACTCTTTCTTCTTCGGTTTCTTGGTTTCAGGAGCAGCTGAGGCACTTTCGCCTGCGCCACCATCTGCCTCATCCTCAGCCTTCGCTGCGCCTTTCTTTTTCTTCTTCTTGGCTTTCTTTTTGGCAGCAGGCGCATCCCCGGCAGCTCCAACACCTCCAAGTTCTGCTAAAAGATCATCCACGTCCGCCGCGGGTCTCGAATCTAAGTCTTCCTTTGTGGTAGGCTCAGTCCCCTCTAGTTCAGCTAGAAGGGCGTCAACATCATCCGTGGCAGCAGGAGTGTTTCCTTTGCCCTTCTTCTTCTTCTTCTTGCTTGTTGAGGCAGTAGGCGCTTGTCCTTGCTCGGGAAGACTGTTTGCAGCTGTGTTGCCGCTCGACTCCGGTGTAGGACCATAAACTTCAGCCAGGAGGGCATCAAGTTCTTCCTTTTCCTTCTTCGCTTTCTCTTCTTTCGCAAGACGGTCACGCTCTTTCTTCGCCTTCTTTTTTTCCGCAGCGGTCAAGGGACGTTTTACCTCGAGCGGGGCCTCCTCGCTCATCAACATGTTCTCTTCCGGTGGATCTGGAAGTTCTAGAGGCTTTTTATTCTTGGTTTTCTTCTTCTTTTTCTTCGAGGCTACATCGATGACATCAAAAACGCCGTTTTCGGCAGTTGTTTTGTCATCATCCTCACCTAAAGATAGGGAAGTAAACGCGGAAGTAGGCACTGAATCTAAAGTTTCTTTTTCTTCTTCATCCAAATCCTGGACACCTGCTTCATGTGGCAAGGTTTCATCCGCCTCAAGTGGCGAAACATTTTTGTTCTTTTGCTTCTTCTTTTTCTTCTTTCCGAGAACGAGAGGAATGCTTTCGCTTTCATTTTCCAAGCCAAGAGCAGAAAAATCGGACGCAGAAGCGACGTGGGAAGATTGACTTTGCGTTCCGGTGTTTTCCGCTTCGTGGGTTTTCACTTCGTGGCCGTTGGAGGCAAGATTTGTAGATTCAACCTGTTTAGATGCTGCATCATCTTTCTTTTTCTTTTTCTTTTTCTTTTTCTTTCCAAGCACTAGCTCAGGTGCTACATCTGCTGGAGCCTCAAACTGGAAGAAATCGTCATCCATGTTTTAGAGGCTGTATGCGATGGGCTTTAATGTGAGCAGTGGAATGAAGTTATGAGTGAAGCAGGTGCTGCGATTTTGAAGAGATGATCACAGAACCACGAAGTGGTGCTTTGAAGAACATGTGATACGGTCGTTGCTTCGGTGCACAAGAGACACGGCTTCGCACCCTGTCGAGCAGCCGGTGGGGACGCGCAAAACCGCCCGGCAGATGATCTGTGCCGCTGTGCTTCGTAACAACGGCGTGAAGCGGCCGGCCGCCCCGTGTAACTGTCCTCGATGGAGGCAGCATTGTACACGTGGTCACGTGGAATTCGAGGAGACGTGTATATGACGTCACCATTGACGTTGATCCACTTGGCAGCTGAAAACCTCGCTGGCAGTAGAGTTCCTTTCACGAAAATTCAGTGCATTTATTCGTCAGCACCATCAGCCCGACGCTCGGACGTAACAAAACAACCAGCGGCAATACCCCACCACGCGTGTCTACGCATTGCGTCCTACGCACCCGGTGTGGCGGCAAAACGTCAACTGCGTCACACGATTCACACCCTTCCTTCCCTACGCCGTGCCCGTCAACATCTTAAGCTAAACTACTTCCATCTCCGCGCTCCCTACTCCTTAAAAACTCGTGCTTCTGTTTCTTTTCAGACCATGAGTGTATAAGTTTAAAGCTGTTTCTGCTCGCCTTACACAACCCTGTGACTTCCCGTGTCGATGGTGGCCTCGAAAGGCCAAGTGGTTGCGCTTTTGTTCGCAATCAGTCTCTTCAACTATATCGGTACGAACGCTTTACTCCACTATTCTTTCCGAGCTTAGCGCCTATTCTGCAAAAAGAAACCCTAACAAAGACCTCTTTTTCCATTTGTCGCACATCAGATAGATGGAGTGTAGCTGGTATTATTAACGACCTGCAAGCACCACCAGACCAGGGTGGGTTTGGGTTGACCGATGCAGAAGGCGGTCTGGTCACGAGCGTTTTCATCATTACCTACATGACCCTCTCTCCTGTTTTCGGCTATTTTGGAGATCGCGTTCCCCGTGTTCCTCTTTTGTTCTTCGGTGTTGTAGGATGGAGCATTGCCGGTTTATGCGCGTCTTTTGCGCAATACTACTGGCAATTCCTGGCCTTTCGAGCCGTTGTTGGCATAGGTGAAGCGTCGTACTCCGTTTTAGCTCCCACAATTATCGCTGATCTATATACCGGAACTGAGCGTACACGCATTCTCGGTCTATACAGCAGTTCTATTCCACTGGGTGCAGCCTTAGGCTACATATACGCGGGTGAGGTGGCTCGCATTCTTGACTGGCGATGGGCATTTCGGATTACTCCCTTTCTCGGTATTGTGCTAGCGTCTATATTGCTGTGTTTCGTATCTGAGCCAAGTAGAGGTGATTCAGACGGCATTGCCCATTCCAGTTCAAACTCTTCAACGAAAGAACGCTCTGGCTTCACGGGATTTGTTCGTGACGCCATAGATATATGGCGAGTTCAGTCGTTCTTCTGGAGTACATGGGGAGCTGTTGGAATGACGTTTACAGCGGGTGCTCTAGCGCAATGGGCTTCGGCCTTGTTACAACGCTTTAACTGTGATTCTGAAGACGCCGTTTGCGAGGCTGTCATAACGCGAACATTTGGTATAATAACAATCATTGCTGGTGTCGGAGGCTGTATTCTCGGTCCACAGCTTTCGAAGATGTACTCAAAGAAGGATCCCTCTGGCGATGCTTATGTGAGCGGCATATCTTTACTCTTTGCAACTCCATTTGTTTTTCTGGCCATTTACTTTTCTCCATCTAGATACGCGCTCACATGGTTTCTTATTTTGGTCGGGGAGACATTGGTCAGCTTTACCTGGCCTTTACTTGCAGCCATTCAGCTAACTGTTGTTCCTCCCTCACAACGAAACACAGCGAACGGAATATCCTTGACTATTTCGCATATTCTAGGAGATTCTGTGTCCCCGCTGGCCATCGGTTTGGTGGCAGACAGGATGCATGATGGAGGAAAAGGTGTGTCAAGAGCTGTGGCCCTGCAGAAGGCCTTGTATTTTTGTGTCACCGCTAGTTTCATAGCTGGATTCTTTTTCATAATCTGTGCTGGATATTTGCACAGCGATCGAGTCGCGGCATTATCGCATTCGGGTGGTCGATACGAGGAAGTCACGATCAACGACGAAGAAGAAATAATAAGAATGGAAGATGAAGATCTTACTGCGCAAGACCTTGAATTCTAGAACAGCTTTGAATTTTGAAACTCAGTAAGGATGCTTTTGTTAACTCACAGCAGTATCAAGGAGTGGTCCGTCTCATTCGTGTGTCTTTGGTAGTCTTCAAGTCGGGAAGCCGACCATGACTACGTCTTGTTCTAATTGAGTCCAGGAAACGTTGCTCAAACTTGCTTTCCTCGCTTGTTCGCCCTTTTCGTGTTGAAGCGCTACCCCAGATCCAAAAATAGCGGGCGCAATTGTTATCGCTGCAACGTCCCATAGCCCTTGGTCGACAAAGGATGAAATAACCTTAGCACCGCCTTCAACCATAAGACTCTTTATGCCTCTTTCGCGCAGATGTCTTAGAATATCGGGAAGACTCAGTCTGATCGTATCGGGAGTTTTTGCGACTTCGGGCACTGGAATCACACTTGCGTAGTGGCGGAGCGAAGTTGCTGTCTGATGGTCTGTAATATTGCTGCAGAAGACAAGCGGCTTTTGGTTTTCCTCTCGAGGAGTGTGAAGGAATTTGGTAAAAAGAGGAGTCCGAAGCCGTGAATCAAGTACCACTGGCAGAGGATCATAATTTGCCGGACGATTCCGTTGATATTGTTCCAATAGAGCACCAACCATACCTTGCGTTTCGTCATCGATGCGGCACGTCAAGCGAGGGTTGTCAGCACACGCGGTACCGACACCCACAAGAATCGCATCATGTAGTGCGCGTAGCGCATGCGTCATTTGCATTGACTGAGCCCCAGAGATGAGTGTAGGCGTACTCGGAGATGAAGCCAGTTTCCCATCCAGCGATTGAGCCCATGTGAGGCAAACTGTGGGTCTCTGAGGTGGAGGTTCGCGGCCTGTTGTGGCGAAGATCCTGTTCAGTACGAAATCCATTCACGAGCCCGTCATCGAATATTACCTTCGTAGTTCGATCTGCCGTTGACCTAAACGAGGTGGCACGATTGTGATCTCAACGACAGTGGCAGCCGAGAGTTTCGACTCGAGGAAGCTGTGCGAACCAAAGTAGAAGTCTGCAAAATTCTTCAATTTGAATGATTGTTCATGACCTGCAACGGGCCGTCAGTCACAGCGGGATTAAATGGATTAGGAGACGGTGAACTTTTGTCCATTGCAAGGACCGCATAAACTGCTTCGATCGTCGGCGTCGCTTCTACATCATGATGGCAACGTGTACGTGTGTGACAACGGAATGTCCGGCTTCTACGGCGAACACCTTGAGCAAACCCTTTCAAATGTCAAGGCCGGAGGTTTTTGACGACACGCCTCCTGATTGCGAGGGGCAGCTGAGTGAGAGTCGGAGCTCGTGACTCGTGATGTTGGGAGCCTTTCAAAGGCAGAGGAAGACGAGGCGACCGGCGGGTTTCATTCGAATCTTGGCCAGGTTTTGCGCGGACGGTACATATTCCAGCTCAATTGATGTATTTCTAACGTGATTACGAAAGTAGTGATGCCTCAGGTCGATAAACTTGCGACGTGTTGAAGGTCCGTTATTAAGCCAGGACGTCTGAGAATTCCAGGGTACGTCGAATGAATGTGGTCTATCAACTGTCCGATACGGTGCTCTACGGCTACCGCAAATAAATTCATTACGAAGGGAACACAATTTCCTACTGCGGTAACTTGCCGTGGACCTGGTCTGCGATGATTCGCAAGGCACCGCGCAACAAGCAGTTGTTATTGAATAGTAGTCCACACCCTCCCGAGACAACTAATCTGTGATCGTCTCCACGTGTTTCAAGGTGACGATGCCCGCCTGTGCCATGTGAAGGCGGTCTTGTCTTTAGAAAAATCGATAGTTACAGACTGGTGCTCTCTCTCTCTCTCTCGCTCTCTTTATAGGCACACTAGTTCAATTACTACGTAGTGCAAAGCGTTTCTGTTTAAAGTAACGCTCTCTCACGAGGAAAACCAGCATTCTTTCAGGCCACTTCTTGATGATATCTGTAACCGTCAATCCCCTACGCTCTTTTGCGGGTGGTAGACTGGTGCTGGTGTTGAAGGTTTCTGCTCCGTAGCGAGAAGCTGTGTTAGCAAAATGCTGTTCAAAGTACCCGTTGCACACGATAAAGACCCTGTCGTTGGCTCACGAGATTTGCCATGCATAGTTCCGTAGTGACGTAGCCGGGGTGGTAAATTCACTGGTAAGACGTCGATCACGTTCTATTTCGGCTTCGATAGACGCCCGCCGCCCGCCGCCCGCCGCCCGCCGCGGTGAACTACCAACACGAAAAGAGAGAAAATATACACCGCTGATAGATTGGATTCAGCAATGGTCGTCAAGGTTTTTGGCCTTCTTAAGAACAGATCTATCCACAGTGATAGGATTACTGTCGTCCCTGAATCAGAGGCGACAAACCACAGTGAAGAAGAAGAACTCATTTTCGGTCTGTCTGCTGTGGCGGAGCAGGGCCATGATATCTTCTGTTATGAAAGCAAAGGAGTATTGTCGATTTCCGAGAGCGACATAGCGGCTTCAGACGGTAAGCGCTGCCGGGGCGCAAGGTGAGCTCGGTGGCGCGGCAACGACATTTGTATCAAAGACACATGCAAGAAGATCAGCGGCACCATCGGCCATTTGAAGTTAGTGTCAAGACGTGGAGTTGCGCACCAATAGATAGGAACGGCGCCACCCCGCACGGATCTCTAGAGGATGGCCACGGAGATCCCCGCGCACGTCAGATGAGCCCTGGCGCTATGAACCATTTCTTATTTCTTTTTGTCAGAATATCAAATTGCCGTGGAAGTAGCAATCTACCCCTTTAATCTTCCACCGGGATGGAATTTGTCTCTGTTAAGTTGCCCGACTCCTTCCGCGAAAGCAATTATACCTCGCGCCGTACTAGCATTGCTCAACTCGCAGCTGGTGAGAAGAATCAGGCATTGCATTTTTTTATCATACTTGTTCACTGACATCCCCAGGTGCTCGAATTCTGTGATCTGGCCTTTGCTAGAGGCTCTCACAACGTAAACATCTTTGTTTGGTTATACCTGGTCGATATGAGTCGAAGTGATACTGTGTTGGTGTACATAAATGGGTTCCGTCGAGAGATTTCGGGGCCCAATACTCTCAATCTTCTTCTTTCATACCTTCGAAGTGAGGAACGTTTGACGGGTACGAAGCTGGGTTGTGGTGAGGGTGGGTGTGGCGCCTGTACAGTGTTGTACTCTTACTATGATCGGGTTGAAGGTCGTATCCACCATCTTGCTATTAATGCATGCTTGATGCCATTGGCTGCATGCGACGGAGCTGCAATCACCACAATTGAGGCTGTGGGAAACATCAGAGATGGTCTGGCACCTGTACAGTCTGTTCTGGCCAATTCCCATGGCTCTCAGTGTGGATTTTGTACTCCCGGGATCGTAATGAGCATGTTTGCACTACTCAGAGAGCATGGGTCAAACCCACAATCGGAAAAGGTTGCGTTGAACGAAGAAGACGTTGAGAAGAACTTTGATGGGAACCTTTGCAGATGTACCGGCTATCGACCAATTCTGGATGCGTATAAAAACCTTGTAGCGCAGAAGAATAGAAACGATGTTACGCCTTGCCCGATGGGAGAACAGTGTTGCAAAGTTAGTGAATCCAATTCTGAAAGCCATTCGATTGGAACCTCCGAATGTAGCCGAAAAGATACGCACATGGATGGGGCTGAAAAAGAATACGTATTCCCCCCCGAGCTCATAGAATTCAAGCCAAGAGAACTAAATTTGGCCGGCGGCCGGTGGCTTCGACCTGTATCTCTCGACCGTTTGATGCTTTTCAAAAGGGAGGAGCCATCGGCCAAACTGCTAGCTGGAAATACTGAGATCGGTATCGAAATGAAGTTTAAGAATCTCAGAGCCCCTGTGTTGATAAGCACTTCAGACGTGCTAGAATTGCAGGGCATTGTAGATGAAAAAAATGGATTGAAGATTGGAGCATCCGTAACATGGACCCAGCTCGATGGTTACATCACGAACTCGTTGAAAAAAAGGAAAAGCACCACCTCTCCAAAGCTTTACCAAATGAGCTCCCTCCAAGCTATCCAATCCCAGTTGGAGCTGTTCGCAGGAAAACAGATTAGAAATGTAGGGACGGTGAGTGGAAATATTGTGACTGCCTCTCCTATATCGGATGTAAATCCACTGTGGATAGCAGCGGGAGCAACCTTCCGTTTGTTAAACTGTAGGTCTGGCGAACAAAGGAACGTTGAAGCTCGTGATTTTTTCGTATCCTACAGAAAGGTAGACTTGCATCAGGATGAAATTCTCCTGCATGTATTCGTGCCTTGGAATGAGTCACAATTCGATATGACTCATGCCTTCAAGGTTTCGCGACGACGGGAAGACGATATTGCGATTGTATCGGCTGGGGTACGATTAAAATTAGCACTAAGGGCTCCAGATTCTTGGAAAGCCACCGACAACGAAAACGGTTACAACTTCGTCATTGAGGAGGCATATGTTGGAATGGGAGGGGTTTCATCGCGAACATTACCTATGGTAGATGTAGAGACAGCACTGAAAGGAAAAGAATTTAGTCATCAGTCATTGAGAGAAGGAATGGAGGTGATGGCACGCTCCATTTCACTCCCAAGGGATGTTCCAGGCGGGATGCCGGAATATCGCCAATGTTTGGCTGTAGGGTTTGTGTTTAAGGCTTTTGTCGCAACTGCACAAGCAATCCAGGAAGACTCGAAATGCAACCGTTCTGTACTCTTCGGACTCGGCTTTGATTCGGAAGTTGATACACCTCTGCTCCCCCGCAAGAAACATGTTGTTAGCAAAGGGGTTCAAATCGTGTCTGATTGTCGGCCTCTAAGAGAGAAAGATATCACGGGAAAACCTATACCTCATTTGTCAGCCTCACTCCAAGTGTCAGGCGAGGCAAAATATCTGGATGATATACCGAAGTTTGATAGAGAACTTCAAGCGGCTCTTGTGCTAAGCTCCGAGCCACACGCCACCATTGCTTCTATCGACTACTCAGATGCCGAGAGAAGCCCTGGTGTTTTCCAAATCGTTGACGTGAAGCATGTCAAAGGACGCAACATGATTGGCCCCATATTTCACGACGAAGCTTGCTTTGCAGACGGGAAAGTGACGACAATTGGTCAAGTAATTGCCATTGTCACGGCCGAAACCGTCGAACAAGCAAAACAGGCCGCGAGGGCTGTCCGAGTGAAATACGAGACCCTGCAAGCGGTTGTCACAATCGAAGATGCGATTGCTTCCGGATCCTACTCTGAGCTTGTACCGCCTCGCTTTTTGCAAAAAGGGGAAACTGCAAAGGTTCTTGAAGATGCGGGAAAATATAATCGAGTAGTATCTGGTTCTGTTCGGATTGGTGCACAGGAACATTGGTACCTTGAACCGAATGGGGCGATTGCAGTTCCTGAAGAAAACGGAGAGATGACTATATTTTCTTCCTCACAATCTCCAGAAAAAACTCAAGCGATGGCGTCACGGGCTTTGGGTCAAGCAGCTCATAAGATAGTCTGCAAGGTCAAACGAATTGGAGGGGGGTTTGGGGGCAAAGAAACCCGCTGCTGTTTCTTATCGTCAGCTGTTGCAGTCGCGGCGCAAACTACTTGCAGACCCGTTCGACTGGTGTTGGACAGAGATGTAGACATGATGACAACCGGTACTCGACATGCTTTCCTTGGGAAGTATACGGTCGGGTTTCAATCGAATGGTAGAATCATAGCAATGAAACTCGATGCATATCTCAATATGGGCAATGCGGTAGACCTTAGTGGTGCGGTACTTGATCGAGCTCTTTATCATTCCGTGAACTCTTACGATATTCCAAATGTCAGCGTTATTGGTAGAGCTTGTTACACCAATACGACAAGTAGTACGGCATTTAGAGGGTTTGGTGGACCCCAAGGTATGCTGATGTGCGAAAATGTCATCGAACACGTTGCTTGGGAATTGAACATAGCTCCCGAAAGAGTGAGAGAAGTTAATTTGTTCGGCAAACACGGAAACAAAAGTATGACGCCCTACGGGATGGGTTTTGATTCTGATCCACTTGTAGCAAGTTGGGACAGTGTGCTGAAGGACTCTAACTTTTCAGAACGCCGAAAAGAAACAGATGCTTTTAATTCCACTCACTCTTACCGGAAACGAGGGTTATCTGCAATCCCAACAATGTTTGGCATCAGTTTCTCGTTCTCCCCTCTGAATCAAGCTGGGGCATTAGTACATATTTACAAAGAAGATGGATCTGTCCTAATTACACATGGAGGAGTGGAAATGGGTCAAGGGTTACACACGAAGATCTGTCAGATTGCGGCCTCGGAGCTGGGTATTCCGCTTGAAAAGGTGTTCGTTTCAGAGACTGCCACAGATAAGATCCCTAACGCATCCCCTACAGCTGCGTCTGCTTCAAGCGACCTGTATGGAATGGCAGTACAGATTGCATGTAGAAAGTTGCGAGGGAGGTTGAATGTATTCATGGGACCCGAATATGAGACAACGTGGGAGGAGGCTGTGACAAAAGCTTGGTTGAATCGAGTTTGTTTATTCGCAACCGGGTTCTATGAAACACCAGGCATAGATGACGTCAACTTAGCCGTACCTGGGTCAACTGGAAGACCGTTTTCATACTTTACATATGGTGCTGCTGTTTCGGAAGTTGAAATTGATGTCCTGACAGGAGAGATGCATGTGATACGCACAGATGTCGTGATGGATGTAGGCCGTCCCCTGAACCCGGCTATCGACATTGGTCAAATTGAGGGGGCCTTTGTGCAAGGGTTGGGTTGGTGCACCATGGAAGAATTTGTCCGTGGTGCCAAGGAAGAGCATATCTGGCTGAAGGAAGGACAAGTGTTTACCGTAGGTCCCGGCACTTATAAATTACCGGCTTTCGGCGATGTTCCGCAGGATTTCAGAGTTCGGGTCTTGGACAAAAGGAGCGAAGAGGGCAGTATTTGTTCCAGTAAGGCAGTTGGCGAGCCCCCGCTTTTTCTAGCGGCATCTGTGTTTTTCGCTATCCGAGACGCAATATCTTCAAGTCGGCGGAATAATGGGATGCATGGTTGGTACAATCTTGATTCCCCGGCATCTGTGGAGCGTATTCGTCTCAAGAGTGTGGAGAGAGTTACAGACTCAGTTTTGCCAGATATGAAATGGGCGAACGCGTCGCTTTCATTGTAATAATTGGTCTATTGTGTCGAGAAGGATGCAACATGGTCAATGAAATTCCCAGATTGCAAAATCCTATAAGAGCTTCTGAGACATATCCCATGGTTTGCGATTATCCTTTTTTCTCATCTGAGGTCCGTCACCTGGACAACGGCACGAAGCCCCTGCAAACTTTCATTTCGAAAAAAAAGATGAAGTGCAGGACATTCTTTTTCATTCAGGCGCTACGTATCAGTTATATGTAATTCGTTTCAATTATCGTGTCGTACCGAACGGAATTCCAGTCACGCTACCTTCTGGCAACACTCACATCATTAGGTAGTGTCACCACAATCCGTCCATCATTATCATACGCGAAATCATCTGCAATGATATTGTCTTGGTACCTTCTAATCTTATAGCTGTCCAACCGACCCATCTTAACTGCGCGGAAGTTCCATACGACAACAAACGGTCCTGTGCTAGTGACAATGCTCCTTTCCAGGGACGATCCAGTGTTGAAGTGGGCTGTAGTGAACTCAATTTCCCCCATTCTGTACTTTACAACATCCTCGTTTTTGATGGTGAGCTTCCTTGGTGCTGGCTTGTTCTTCCCCATAGATTTCAGGAAGCCTCCTTTCTCTGCCCCTTTTACCCTAGTGTCAATCACAAGAAGATATTTCTTTGTCGTTGCAAGTACGTAGTTGCCATCCTCTGAGACATCGACGCCTATAATCGGATCACCGAGACCTGGAAGATGTGTCTTTGCGTTCTTTCCTATTTGGTCATATAATCTGATATCTCCATTTTCCGAAGCCACAGCGAGATATCCGGCTCCAGTGGTCGCAACACAGTCAAGTTTTGCCTTGGTGCCTGGAGCATATCGCTTGCTTTGGACGACGAATTCTCTCGTTCGTGGATCCATACGCATCAGCTGATTCTTATTGAGTCCAACGAACTCCTGTGTCGCTGTCAAATTTGCATATTTGTTGACTCTGTGCACTGCCTTGACAGGGGTACTACCTGTGAGTCCGCCCGACCAGGTATCAACGATTTCTCCTCGTTCAAGATCCATTCTCCTCAGCTTGGTCGGATCACTTGGATCGAGGACAATCATTGATTGATCTTTTTCGTGCAAGAGTACATTCGACGGGTTAAAGCTTGATCCGGTATTCTGATCCTTGAACTGAATCGTAGTTCTAAACATTACTCCATCATCATTTGTGGCAAAGACTCCCATCTTGTTACCTCTCAGAACGAACGTTCGATCGTTGTTAGCTGACACTGCAAGGTGGCTGTTGATCATTCCATCGCTTTCATTTGTAACAGATGCTCGGCGGTTTTCCTCGGATTCTCTTATCTGACGGTCCTCGCTTTCACTCGGCTCCTCCTCATCCACTTCCATAGGTTCGACGTCGTCACGATATGTGTCTTCAATGTACGTCATGTCACCATCTTTAAGTTTGAGATCATCAATGGAAACTTGATGATTTACTTCGTAGAGGCACACCGAGAACTGATTTCTCGTGGTCACAAAGTCTTCCACATCGTTGAACTTGATGGATAGGCAAATCTGAGATTGAGGATCCAATGCTTCAACGTCGCCTGCCTCAGAATCGAGTTGAAGTACCCATACAACCGATAAAGTTTGAGAATAAAACTGGGCATTCATTTGGTTGTTGATTTCCGTCTCAAGCATTCTGACCCCTGAATCTGCTCTGTGTACGATCATAAGATATGCCCTCGAATTATCTTCTTTTACCACAGCAGAGTTTATGGTAAGTATGACCTCTGGGACCATAGTGCGAAATTGGTCGCGCTCCGTGTCATACTTAAACAGTTCCCCCTCGACCCGCGATAGCTCACCTCTCGCCTCCAGCACATCAGACACGCTGGCCTTCGGAGGAGGATCTAGAATACTGCTAAGTTCGCCTTGATCCTCCGATGAGGGAAGACGTGAATGGATGCTCTGAAACAAAGCGGTTGCAACAGCTTCAAGGAACTGCTTAGAAGCAGATTCGTCGTCGAAATCAATATTGTATCTCTTCCCACCCCTATCAGTCCATCCCAAACGCATTTCGTGTGCTTCCAAGCACGCTGACTTTTCGATGGGAAAAATGACATCCGGTGGGAAAATGTCGCTCTCTACTGAAGCTTCGTCCAATCTGGATAAGAACAGCTCAAACTGAAATCTTTGTGTCGTGGAACGGACAGTTGCTTCACATGACAGATACATAAGTTCCTGCTTGTGTGTACCATCGCTCGATAAGGTTGAGAAATACAGCGAACCTTGCGCGCTTGTTATCACAGGATCAGCTACATCACCACTTCCTTCATACGCAGGTGTGTGCCCAAAGCCAAAGATTCTACCGAGCATTCCTGAGTTTCCTTTGAGAATAAAACGAGACGAGTTATTCAGATTGTGCAGCACGTCGTCCAACTCTTCCTTCCGTTTGAAAGGGTAACCCTTACTTCGAGCTTTAAAAAAGGGTCACAACACTTTCAATGACAACTCAAGAGAATTAGAACAGAAGATGCTAAGCAAGCGGCAGACGGAGTGATAGTTGTGAGATGATGAAATTCAAGCTCAGCGGCCCAGATGATAAGTCTTCTCCTTCGGCGGAGTTAAGATAACTTAGGCAACCCTGGTATTGGGTGCCATTCGAACTTCAAGAGTGTGTGGCGCCATTTGCACTTGAGTTCAAACGCATCACACCGAATCGAAAAGCGTGGAGCCAAAATTTTGAATCGCTAGCTATAGTTCGTGAAATACTCCACAAAAATTTAGTTTTGGTCTCAATGTTCTTTGAATTTGTACCATCACATATGATATCAACAAACAACAACTGGAGTATACATCTGCAAGTCTTCCCACAGCTTCCAGCGCCACTCTTACTTCTCAATTGTGTTTCCTGGGACCTAGTCGCAATATGATGGAACTTTAAAAGTTAACCTCCATCACTACTAAACACTATCTAACTGACTACATATTGTTTAGCAATAAGAGTGTGCGTTCGCAGAACCATGCTTATGTTGTTTAAATGAATGGTTTTCTTGCGAATGGTCCAGCGTTTTTTAGATATCTATTGGGCTTAAGAAGCTCTTACACTAAACAAGAATGACACTGCAGAGCAGCATGTCAACTTCAAGAAAGTAAAATGTCATAAGAGCGTGGTCAGTCCGAATATAACATTATTAGATGGGATTACCATCTGATGGCTCAGTGGCAGAAAATTACACTCCGACTGCCTTCATGGCGACAAAATGACAACTGATAATTAACATATTCCGTCCAGTTGGCTAGAGTGCAATTACGCAGTTGTTTTATCGAAAAACTTGAACTATTGCGAGGAAAACAGGGAAGGAACTGAATCAAAGTCCTGGCAAACAGAGAGTTTTGTGGAGTGCGCTGGCGGATTGTATATGGCATGGATTTCGGTTTTGTAGCTTCACTTGAAAATCTTGAGAGCTTGTCGTCGTCATGATGGTCTTACGACAAGGTTGATGACAGGCGCATTGTGGTTCCGAGAGTTTAAACTCGGTGAGACGGTTTTGGCGATTTGACGGTTTCCCAAAAAAGAACAGGGAGCACATGATGATGACGTTCTGCTTCTAATACAAATTATCGGGCATGTATTGTTTTGATCAATTTAGAGTTCCCATGTTTTTAGGTATACTAGCACCCAGTGTGGGCTTTCTTTGCCCAGAAATCCAGACTCTGTCGTTCGAGGCTAGAAAAATGTTATGTTATATCTATGGTGCGAAGTGCAACTTTTTGTTGAGATTCTACCATTGAAAATGAGATTTATTTGACGGTGAGGGGGCTAAATCCGCGGAGTGCTACTCGCTGTCCTCATCGCAGCCGACTTTTAGGGCGTCTCCCCAGGTCTGGTTAGCGCCACGCCGAATCCTTGTTTCATTTCTATGTATATCCTTGATTCCGAGCTCTTCATTTTACAGAAATTTTAAGTGTATCTGTCAAGAACGATTGGATATGCCTTGTGATCTCCAAGAATGTTCACCGTAGTATTTTAAGGACGTTCAAATGTCGCTTCACTGTAAACGGGAAGATGAACGTCTCGAAATCAGCTTATTGTGATTGGCCCATTTAAAATTTTCAAATAGGAGTTATTTGAAATTTTCAAAATGGGGTGCCTCCCAAGATGGCAATATTGATTCTTCCTGCGATGTATCGCTCCGAATTGCAAACTTTTGCTCTTCGGCTGTTGGGCTCCTCATCCATACAATTTATCTACCGAGACAGTCACCGGATACAGATTTTCTTCTCTGTCCTCAAAGCTTTTCGAACACTTAGACTTCGCTCTCCGTTTTCAAGTCATGGCTGACGACACCATCACAGAGTCAATGGAGGAGCATGACACTTTCGTCTCCATTGATGTCTATCAGCAAGCTCAGTCTGAACTCCCCTCTGCCCTTCATGAGAACACAGAGTCCGAGATGCATACCGTTCACGAAGAAGACTGGGAAGCATCAGAATACGAGCCTCCTGCAAATGAAAGGATCCAAGATCAATCGATGACCGACACCGCAGCTTTTATATGGGACTTAGCTGATAGCCCTGAGGTTGCCCAGGGCAGTGAACATACAGAAGAACTACGTTTAGATGAAACCGAGACTCCTCGCGCCTTGAGACAAATTTACAGGGGGAGCGAACCTCGCCACAGGGTACGCATGTCGTCTCCATATCTATCCCAACGTGCTATAACCGACAGTGTCCATGGATCTCAAGGTCGGGGTTCTGCTCCTGCGGCAAGACATCAGCTAAATTCACCGCTGGCTAGTCCTCCGGAAAGTTGGTCCGTTCCTGCAACGGATGACCTTCTTTCCTCAGACAACGAAAAGGAGTCTCGAAGAACGACCGACCAGTATCGATTCGGAGTTGACTCCTCTCAGTTAGCTACATCTCCCAGCCGAGGGCAAGATGAATATGATTTCGAGAAGTTTGCACAATCTTCTCTGAGAGATTCCGGGAACCTTCCGGACTCTTTCATTGTGCACCAAGAACCTGCTTTTGAAGCGAATGAGGCCGGAAGGCGAGAACTTGACTCTGCATCTCGGGGTGTAACATCATACGAATTCGAGAATCCTTTCAAGGCGCTAGATGAAGAAGAAGTTACTAGGGTTATTCTGTTGACCAAGTCTGGGGATTTGACATCAGATGAGCGCCATGCTTTGAGAAACATCACCGCAAACCCAACTGCACCCGAAGCAAAAGTCATCAAACGGCTTATCGAAACAATCGTTTTTCAGGATGAACAGTTACAGATTGCAAAGGAAGCGGAAGTACACCTTGCTCAAGAAATGCTAGAGACAGAGCGCCAACGATTTTCAGCTGCTGATCTTGAAAGAGCAGCTGCGTACCAGACTCTTATTGAAGAGGTTGATAAGGAGCGCCAATATGCATTTGGGCTCGAAGACCAATATAATAACTTGTTGGAAGAGCTGAAAAGGCTTCGCTCTGAGCAGAAAGAGGTACACCTTTTCTTTTCAAAGTATGACCCGGATTTTGACCTTTCGAACGGAGTGACCAAGTCGCTCTCAGCTGCCGTAGATCACATTGCCGAGTTCCGAGAGAAGCATGAGCGAGCCGTCGCTGACTTTGAGAATCGAATAGCATCGTACGTTGAACGTCTCACAAAATCGGAGGCCCTGCTCGCAGACAACCGCAAGCGCTACGATGAACTACTTCATGAGAACGATCAGCTTCGCAAGTTGGGAGCCGGAGAGAAGCCACATCACCGTGGTGGGCACCAATCCCCACAGGGTTCTTCCCCGCGTCGGGCCTCAGTGCCATCAAACCATTCAGACAGAGAGCGCATCGATTTGATTCGAAGAGTGGAAGAGCAAGAGTATCAGCTTGATGATCTTCGTGCTGCGCAAGAAGACCTTGAGCTTGCTAAGGAGCGAAATAGTAAGGTGATACTACGATTGAACGTCGAAATTCAAGATGCCCATAAGGAGAACCTTGAACTCAGAAAGCAGCGGGATGAAGTCGAAATGAAGCACTCCAAGGCGAAGGAAGGTGCAAGGATTAACAAAGACAACTTTTTGAAGTATTCGGCGGAGATGACAGAAAATGTTGAAGCAGCTGCACAAGCCTTAGACCAGAAAGAAAACGAGGTTCGTCGACTTCGCAGTCAACTCGAAGATCAAAAAACCGCATTTAATGTCATGAAGTCCACATCACATGAACTTGAAAGCATTTTGAAGAAGGCCACAGAAGATCTTGTGTGCAGATCAAAGACGGATGCCGAATTCACTGCAGAATCGGGACCCCCTCGTCATGCATTGGTCGAAGCCATTACTACTTCTATCCGGAACGAGCTCTCTCGAGCACAAGCTTTGCTGGTAGAGAGAGGAGCAGAAACAGATAAACTCCGAAAAGAGTTGCAGGAAAAGAACTTGGCTATATCTTCCCTTCGCAGCGAATATGCCCGGCTTCGTTCACTCGAGCATGTGAACCGGAGGAGTAGCGTGGTCGGCCGGCCGAGCAACGGTCATCTTGCCGATGAGCAACATGCGTTCTTAAGACGTCTCTCGGAGAAGCTTGGCTGCAAGCCAGCAAGTGAGAAACAAGTCATAGAACAGCTTTCTGCGCGCATCGAACTTCTTCTCGCCCGTAGCCAGACTTCAGAGCAAGCCTGCGAAGATCTACGAATGGAGATTGATGATAGAGAGAACAAGCTGAAAAAAATCAAGGCTGAACTTGATGCAGATATGGCAACCCTTAAAGCAGAGAATGCTGGACTACAAAATGCTAAGCACATTGCAGAGAAAGAGAGGGAGGTCTTCGAAGAGAAGTACACTGAGCTGATCCGTCAGAGAGATTTCACCAGGGATTCCTTTGGCGATCTTACTTGCTCATCCTACGGCGACCAGTCTTCTCGTCGACAGAGTATGTATTCAAACTTGGACGTGGACCATACCATATCTCGATGGAACGACCCCTTGATAGAAGCGGCCATACAATCCTTGGATTCGCTCATAGGGAGAAAAGAAGACTTCGCTGCAAGGTACAGAATGCTGCGCGAGAAATTAGAGGGCTTAATCATTAATATGGGCACCAAGGATGAACTGGACAATGTCTCTCGCGCTGTCTTGATCGAATCCAAGGCATTCCAGGACGAAATATACGGGATGATGAACGTGCAAAGTGGAATAATTGCGAAGATGCGTCCTACTTCAGCCTCACTGGTGCCTGCTGAGGCCGTTCCAGAAGCCGCGAGTGGAGAAGAAGACGAGACGGAGGAAAGTTCTTTGCCGTACATTAACGATGTTAACATTGATGTCGCCCAACCTATAGGTGTTGAGCAGGGTCGCCTTTCTCTTCAAGTGAATGCCGGAATCGGCGAGCCCCGCCTACATGACAAGGAAACCACTGGATTCCTTAAAAAACAATTCCAACATATTTGTGGGTTGTACGAAGACAAGTTGAGAGCAAATGCGCAACTTTGTGGTATAGTCCAGGAACAGAAAGTCGAGTTGGATTCTGTGAAGAGCGCACATCACGACTTGGAGTTCACCCTTTCCGAGCAAAGAGACGCATACTCGAACTTCGTTTCGCGTCTTGCCATTTTAATTGGCTGTGTGGAGTCTGCAGTTTCAGTGGAGGATGGGGTAAACTCAATTGTGCGTGATCAGCTGAACACGAAGAATAATTTGATGTTGATGGATGCCGGTCGCACCGATATGGTTAAGAGACTTGCCAGTCTTTCTACTCAGAAGGCATTTTTGTCCAAGCTCATTTGTCTCTATCGGTCAAAGTATAAGCTGGATATTTTCGCTGTTACTCCAGAACAGAGTGGAAATCGTTTACGTCGGCTGCGCATCGTATTCAAGGCTGCTCTAGCGATGACAAGATTGCTTAGACCAGGACAAAATTCGATGGCAAAGGCTCAAGTCAACGCTTCTGATTTCTACGAACTTCCCCGTCATGGTGCCATTGTGCGGAGCTCGTATTCTTCAATAAGTATTATGGATGCTTCAATGGCTCTTTCAGCTATCCCTCGGTTGGAACAGGCAATTGTTGACAGAGACGAAGAGATTTCGAGTCTCAAAGAATCAATCTCTGCATTAAGCATGTCTGCCCATTTGTTGCGAGAACCGAACAATTCAGCAAGACGCGTACAGCCGTCATTTGTTTATGATGATGATGTCGTGAATCGGAAAAACGATTTGTCGCGGAAACTGCGGGACGTTATCGCTGATAGAGAAGATCTAGAGAAGAGACTGACTCGTGAGAAGCAAAGTCGCGTAGCTGCGGAGGCCAGAGTTGTTAAATACATGGACAGAGTGAGTGCTATGAAGAAGAAGCTGCATAGAGCTAGCTCCAACGCTGATTCTAAGGAACGTACTTATAAGGCTGCAATTCGGCACCTAAAGGAGAAGGCAGACCACGCAACTCGTGCAGAAGTACCAGGAGACGAAAATGTGGATCCTCTTGGCGAGCGTCGTCAGACTGGGAAGGAGCAGATCACAATTCCCAGAGGTGTTCTTGAGTCGTACATTTCTCGAGCAGAAACGGAAATGTCGAAGGTTGGCGTTGAAAGTGGATTACACGAGGAACTTCTTTACTACGTTGGTCAAATGCGCAAGGCAATGCGACGAGTAAAAGAGTCTAACTCGGATTCGCAATTAGAACCTTGTGCAACTGAAGCTTAACGGAAAGAATGATTAGTAAAGCAAAAACATTCACCGGTGTGCTAGTTTGGTGATTCGTGTTCTAGTGCTTGATCAGTCCTAGTAGTTCGTCGTCTCTATACAAAAAGAAGTCTTTACCGTCGATGACGACCTTTGACCCCCCATATTCCGGCAAGAGGACATCATCTCCTTCCTTTACGGACGGTTGAATCAGCGTTCCGTCGGTGGTTCGGGACCCAGGGCCAACTGCGATCACCTTCCCTTCATTAAGCTTGCTGACGGCGGACTCTGGCAAGATTACGCCACCGCGGCTGGTTTTCTCTGCCACCGCTTTCTGAATCAAGACTCGATCGAGCAGTGGAATGATTCTCCTGACAATTTTTGAAGCCTGGAAGAAGCGTACAGAGGCAAGGTTAGATCATTGATGTACAAAACAGGAATCATTAGAAAGAATAAGATGATGTCGATCACATACCATTTGACTATGCTTGCTGTTTGAACTGAATCTTCAAGTTGCTTCTGTGTGATGATTGATGATTAAACAAGAAACGGTTTTCGAAGGAGTTCCGGACGTTAGGGGGGATGAGGTTGCCGGGATCAAATCGGGGGATGGGCGGTGGGACGACGACGTAGACAATAAGCGGTGGCAGACCGATCTGTAGGGATCACAATATATCGAATGTGATTGGTGCACGTACACTTATGTCTTCCAAAAAAACTCGTGAATTTCGAAAACTCTTGATGAATTCCCCGACCAAGTGTGTTTACCATGGACCAAAAGCTCATCCTTACAAAGTTGCGGAAATTTAATTTACACGTTTGCTTTGATAAGAAACAAAATAATACTTGTTGACGGTTTTGAAGAGTACACTTTTGGGAAAAGCATTAGCCCGCCCGAGCAGAGTGAGTCTGTCGTGGTTTGTGTGGCATTTAAGGTTTGGTAATCAACGAGCACATCGCAAGCAACTGCGGTATGTCTGGCAAAAAAGGGAAGAAGGAGCAATATGGGAAGAACGCAGGGAGAAAGCCAATGTTACTTGATTATGTTGACAAACAGGTTAGTGTGATTACAAACGATGGACGAATGGTTGTCGGACATATGCGAGGATTCGATCAGGTATGCAACATTGTTCTTGAGAAATGCGTTGAACGCGTATTTGAACCGAACAAACCCATGCAAACAATCTCATCTGATCCATTAAATATTTTCATCATTAGAGGTGACGATATTGCTGTCATCGGTGAAATAGATGCCGAAAAAGATGAAAAGGTGTCATGGAGTTCGAAACGGGTAAGTAATACTTTCTCATTCACACACTGTGCAAAGCGATTCATTTCTAACCTATGCGATGTATTTGATGTATTCTGGCACTGGGCATACGCAGGGATATCCTATCCATCGAGTAACTCACTAATTTAGAACATCGACGTTATCGCCATGCTGTCGTGGAGCGGAGCGTGATGGAGGGAAAGGGCCCGCAGATTACAGACCATTTATAGTGACCGAGGCAATGTTGCCATTGGCTCTCTGCAAGTACCCCTTGTCAAGGGGCCTCGCATCGTGTCTAATTATGTGAATTATTTTGCAGCAGTTGATCCGAGCGAACCATCGATGATTCGCGTCCACTAGAAACAAGACCGCTTGCTTCATGAATGGGCGAAGTAGCCTACAGGTCTTTGGAAAAGAGCATCGTCCACAAGTTACCCAAGTTGTTTTCGATCGGACGGAAGGCCAACTAATTGATCCCCACGACGGTGCTAGACAAAGCCATGGCTAACAGGATTCTCACAAACCTCACAAACCTCTCTTTTTCTTTTTCAATTTCTCGCGGGTTATTCTGTCTCCCGTTCCAGAATGCCTTAACTCGGGCACGGGAAAATGCCAGCTATGCTCTTCCGAATTTGCCAAGCAGACGAACACGTTTCTTTTCCACAAAAAGAACTGTGAATTGCTGCTTGAAATCTCCAAAAGGTACTGACTCGGGGGAAAGCAAAACGTGCAATCATCTGAGCACTGAGAGGGCCAAGATGCAACAACCTAGCATTTTACAGCCAGGAATTAACGTTGAAAAACTGCCGAATGTTCTTGAGGAGCCCACGAATGGTAACGGACTGCCGCCTATTAAAGAAGATGACTTAATTGAGGATTTTGTTCGAGGTTCGGGTTCTGGGGGCCAGAAAGTAAACAAGACATCTAATTGCGTGGTAAGTTAAATTGAAATTTCCTCGAATGAGAACGTACCCTTCCCACAGATGTTCTACTATGCTGCTTCTCTATAAGAATATCTAATACTAACGACTGCCTCTTCCTTCTGAACGCAACGGAGCAGGTTCTTAAACATAAGCCGTCAGGTATTACTGTTAAATGCCAACAGACACGGAGCAGAGAACAAAATCGCAAGCTGGCGAGGGGAATTTTGCAGCGAAAATTAGATGAACACCTCCGAGGGGAAGAATCTCTAGCCGCAAAGGAACTACATGTTGCTAGGGCTCGGAAAGCGAAACGAAGAAGAAAGGCGATAAAGAAACATTTCAAATCCCGACGGGATAGGAGTCTGAGCTTAGATATGTGAAATGGGAAAACTGCAACTTTAAAGTGGATTTCGAATCCAAACTTCAACCCTCCTTTTAGGTTCAAACTGTGATCTTCACAGTTACAATTTGTACTTTTCGTGTATGGCAGGACTTAACTAACGCCCAAAGATTTGCATACGCGTTGTGATCTAAATCTTTTTCCAGGGCAAAAAGCATTCGTGTCAGAAAAGGACGACCGCACACTGGATCTCTAAAGCGTGAAGATTCTTGGATTTTTTCAGGCACCGTTGGCTTTATCTATCATATCTACGCATGACACTTTCGAAAAGAATGAGGAAAGAGGGTATAGAGAGATAACAGAAACAAGAAATGGAAGAGTTTATGTACGAAGAGCTTGATCTCGATGTGGAAAATTCTACGTGGACTTTTAGCATTTCTCTCTTGAAGAGTGCTCTATTTCTTTTCTTGGACTCGGGAGGTATCGAACAAGCACATGGCAAGCTTGGTCCAGCATGTAGCGTCAACATCGACCGAATCATTTGCTTCAGCGCTTTGACTTGAATCATTTACGAGTTGTCAGTTTACCGTGGAAGAAAGAACTTTGATGAGGATTCTGACTTTGTGAGGAATCGGAATGCTGAGGATTAACAGAGTAACAATTGCCTGAGAAACTCATTTGATGAAGGCTTGCTTCAACCAGGTGACAGATAAGCGCCTGGCACGTGTTTCTTACTTGCATCGCCGTAACGAACAGAGTACTTTTTACCTGCTAATCTCCAGTGCAACTGGGGTTTAGAAGCGAGAAGACCGCCAAGATATACCTCACGAATTTTTCCAAGCCACCGAGTTTAGTTCAGTTACGAAGGTAAAGGGTTGGCTCACACTGCGAGCCTCACAGCGAAATAGCCTACCAAAAATGAGTTTGTGACGACCGACGCATCCCATAATAATCGTACAACAGCAAAACCCATACGTGCCAAGGTGATCGACTTAATGAACACTTCAAACAGGTCAGCCAAGCAATCCCTTTGTTGATTCATATGCAAGCAAAGTGACTGCATTAGCAGGAAAAGCACGTGCAAGGCAAGGGCCAATACCCTTGTACAGCCCTTTAATTCCTTCAGCTCTCACCACCTTGCGAACGCAGTCAAGGAAACCTCTATACTTTGGATTCGTTTCGCTGTCCGTCTGAATCAAAGTCTTGCACAGATCCATAGGATAACAGGGAAGCCAAAATGCTGACATCAATAACAGAAAAAAGTTAGATCTTTCTTCTCGCAATGCGCCAGGATAGACCTTAATTATGGACAAACTTACCAAGCCCTGCCATACCACCGGCGAAGAGGTGATGCCACGAATTCAAATCCTTCATAGATCCACCTTCCGGAACCAATCTTCGTTGCACTCCAACATATGTCATAAAGTACAAACAATTTCCGGGCATCTCACGAATCAAAGTAGCCTGCATACCAGTGAACAAGCCACTCATGCCGCGATTCGCAACAACCTGTCTCGTACAATCAATAGCACCTGCAAAAGCGCCAGGCTGAGCTTGCAATCTGCACTTGACAAGCTCAGTAGGACAAGCGACAAAACTGACAGCCACACCGGCTCCAACGCCCGCCAGACCGATCTCAGCAAGCGAGAGTTGGTCCTCCGTTCTTCCTCTGCCAAGCACGCGTCTTATTGTTCCGTTTGCTGCAAACAAGGTAGCGTTAAACACGGCGACAAATGGAAGCGGAGCTTGGATACCAGCAAATAAACCACGAACGCCCTCTCGCGCCACAACCTTTCTGACCACGTCCATGGCACCAGTGTACATGGGCGGCTGTCCAGGCTTTGGTTGCTTCATACTTTGCAGCTTGACTTTCACCGTATCAAAGGGGTGGCCAACGCATACCTGAGTTTAAGGGAAATGTGAGTACAAGGCGTGGATGGAAAGAATGGGGTAGATCGCAGGAGTGGAGAACTCACCTGTGCAGTTCCGCCCATAGTTCCAGCAAGCAGCTCCTTCGCGACAGCAATCCAGGGAGGAGGAGAAGGAGAGTTTGCCACAAGTCTACCATCATGGTTTTCCGCCATATCGCTGACTAGCGTTGACTAGCGTTGACTTGGCGGCTCTCCACTGAACGCTCGCACTCAAAGCGTAGTTACGCTACGCTACGTGAATCAGGCCAAGCTCCACGATGAACCAAACCAACACAAGCACATTCAAGAGCCTAGCAAGAATTGGGAAAAGAGCGGGTCGCAGAGTTTAAACCGGTGGAGAAAAGCGTGGAGCAGTGGAGCCCGGCAGCGCCAGCAGCTCAAAGAAGGCAGCCCCGCGGCCTGTGGCCACAATAGGGTGCGTGTCGTGCGCGCGATACGGACACGAGCGATCTCTGCGCGCACACACCTCTGTGGCAGACGGGCTCCACGCCATCCGCCAAATTTCTGGCTATGGCGCAGGCAGCGCAACGGCCAACCAGCGTTACACACGTGGCACTCGCACGCGTCACGCGCCAATAGCGCGTTGAGCGCGCAGCTCCTTGTTTATGACATCCAGAAATAAGCAACTTAACCAGCGTATATTGGCGCACCTTCTCCGTCCAACTACAAACCGCCAGCTCGTGTGTGTTTCCAGTCTTCTTCTCATTCATGCTTTGTTCCGGCTTCTTGTCAATAGCTTTCTTCGTCCACTGCCGCGTCTTTTCGCATCATCTTCTTCCATTTCCCTCATCAGTTCGGCGTGCATTTGCTTCATCAGTTCTCCAGATCTCAGCCCCTCGATTTCTTTGGGCTCGAGCAACAGCTTTACCAGCTCCAGTTTCCGTAACTCCGGGCGCATCTCGTATCCTTCGCCTTCATCCCTGTCAACAAAATAACGATAATCCCAAGCCACCCCGTTTGCGATACGCTCCTTCTTCAGACGTCTTTGGTAGTCCTCCACCTTGCGCTTCTGCGCATTGGCTTCGGAAGTGATTCCGTTATTGATTGCTTCCGAGCACTCAGCCCAAACACGTGTGCTGAACGACGGCTCTTCATCTTCCAAGGGGGGCTGGATTGCAACCATAGATTTTTCCGCTACCACTGCATCGTAGTCAAGTAGCACGCGTTGCTGCTTGCTGCTCACGCACGTGATATTTACTTTCTTATCCCAGTGTCCATCCAGCGTGTACAGAGTTTGGTCGGTTGCAAGTTTGAAAACTCGACCGCTAACGGCGTTCATATCAGCACGCACGTTAAGGTGACCTTTGGCTCGATGAAACTCGATTTCGGCACCGAGCCCTGTTTTACTACACTTGAAAGTGGAAGTGCCATTAAACTCATATCGTTGACGACCTGCAAAAAAACCGCTCATGTAGATATAAGGACGCGTAATGACGTACTGTTCATGTTCGAAACGACTCAACAGGATTCGAATTTCTCCGCGGAGCTTGACTTCCAAACTATTGCCCCAGAACCTGGGCTCCGGCGCCGTATGCGAGTCTAGCTGGAAGCCAAGCGTGTCATTATGCAGATGAAGGGCGGTTATTGGGGGGTGGTGTGACACCTGCTCCGCCACTAGTAGCGTTTCGCCGCCATTCGCCCTGTGCACAAAGGCACAGCGATACACCTCGCCTAAAACGGGGTTATACGGTTTCTTACCGAAACGTTCCTTTGCGAGCCCAGATAGGTTGAAGCGCATGACATTGAGCAAACGCGTCTCAGGGTCATCACAATTGCACAAATCTTGCAGAAGCTCGCCGCGCTGCATGGACTTTTTCGCTTTCTCCAGCGTGGAAACGGGGTCAAGAATGCTGGCCGGCAGATTGATGTTGGTAACGTCGGCGCCGGGCTTGACACTGGTGAGCACCTCCTTTGCTATCTTGAAGAGCGACAGCTCTGTGTCAGGCGGGGGCTGGGGGGAGGCCAGCGGCTCAAGGCGGGAGTAACGCACAGGAATCATTGGACGGAAACGCGGTGAGGAACGGTCAGAAGAAGAAAGAGTATCACGGGCGTCAAAGTAGGCGTCCTCGTCGGAGATGCAGTCGACGGCGAGAGGCGTCGGGCTGGGGGGTGTGAGAGGGGGAGACATTTTGGTGATGGGGTGCATGGGGGGGGAGGGGGCTGGGCGCAACGACAACGGCCCTTGCTCGCAGCTAGCGAACTAGCTAGCCCCGGCACAATGCTACCGAAGCGGAGCGCAGTTGCGAAGACGCGCAGGCCGAGCAGGCACGCAACCAACTGGCAAGTTCAACAGTGCACAGCGTCGTGGCCTGTCATGTGGCACACTGACTGCACGCGTGCGCACAACACACCGTGGTCGACGTGGAATGCGTGGTCGACGTGGAATGCGTGGTGACGTGGCATGCGTGGTGACGTGGCATGCGTGGTGTGTGTGTGCAGCACTCGGTGGCGCGCGTGTGAGGAGAGACAGTGGCTGTTGGGACGCACTTGCGCAGGTGAAAGCAAACAAAGCAAGAGCCATGCAAAAACAACGCGGGACGCGGCGTGAGCTGCACGTGGAGCGTCACGCTGACACAGACAGCAGACAGCTCGGCTTGTCAGAGAGCGCGAGCTGCAGCTGCGGCAACGACAGCTGCCGAGAAATGCAAAAAAGTGTCGTTTGGACACGCGTTCGCCCCGGGCGCTCCCCCCCCCCCCCCCCCGCAACGCGCACGCTGCGCTGCGCTGCGCTTCGCTTTGCTTCGCTTCGCGTCCGCTACAAACGTTGCGCCTCTCGTACCATTGTCGCCGCTGTCCCGCTACCGCTCCCCCCACCCCCCTTTTCTCCTCCCCCCCCCCTTCCCTTCCTCGTCTCCGCGCCGGGAGCTTCCTCCCCGCCGCTTCGTCATGGCGCTCGGCGGCGCTGCGCGTCCGCTGCTGGTGCCTGCCGCCGATGTGCTGGCCAAGAACATGCGCGCTTACGACCCGAATGAACCGCTGCAACCGGACCACCTCGACACCTCCCAGTCCTCCACGCTCTTCATGACCATTGGCGCTGTCACCGAAAACGACGCCCGTGCTCGAAAGCACTCCGTGCGCTTTCGTGCCGCCAAGCCCGATTCAAAGCCCAATCCAGTCGTCCACTTCTTCACACGTCTCTTCTCTGCTGCGCCGAACAATGCGTCAGCCGCCTCGTCCGCCGAGCATGCAAAGTCTGCACTGGCTGCCAACCTGGAAAAGTTGTGGCCTCCTCTCGAGAAGGCCTCCACTATTGCTTCCAGATTACCGGATCCCACCGTCCTGTATCTCGCCCTCGTGCTGGCCGTGCTCCTAATTAATCGCTACAAACCGCATTGGTTCCATTCTATCCTTGTCAAAATAGCAGTTATTCTGTCCTTTTTGCCTCTGTTCGCCGTTGCGTTGCTGTGGCGCAAAACGGAGCTGTTTGCGCAACTCAGGGAAGGCCGAAACCCGCTTTCACATCCTGCGGAGCACATGCTTGATGATTTGGGAGTCGAACTGAAAACCCGCGAAGACAATGTTAAAAAGGCACAACAAACCCTCGACAACAACCGCTCCAAGCTTGACGCTCTACGGAAGGAGCTCTCCAAAGACCCTCATGCCTCCGAACCCAATGCCATCATTGTTCCGTCGCGGAAAGCTGCCTCTATGATCGCGGCGGGCGCACTAGGCACAGATTACGACGCAGAAGCTTCTCACGCCGTAGAGGCACGTCGTCGAGAAGAAAGCGTGAAAAAGAGTCGCGAGGAGTGGCGACAGAAGGCCGAGGAAGTTGATATCAACGCACTGCAAACGGCGGAAAGCGTCAAGCTGTTGCAGCACCACGCAAGTACCGCCTACTCGAAGCGCACGCGCGAAATTAAGACACGCTCTGTTTCGAGCCGACACACCGACAAGTTGAAGGCATTGAAAAAGACCACCTTCGGTAGTCTATCCAGCAGGCCGATTGCAGACGACAACATCACGCCCCGTATCAGGTTGAGCGAGCGTACTGCCACGAGCCACGCCAACTCCACAGCAAGCAGCAGGAGATGGAGCTTGTTCGGAAGGAAGCGTAGGATGACTAACGCATCAAGCCCTGCCGTGCGGGGCGCCACATCAGTGGCGTCCAGCCCTCGCATCACGGCAGAATCGGCTGCCGACCGACCGTGATTGTGATTGTGATTGTATATGGATACGTGAGTGAGAGGTGATTGCTGCGCTTTTCCCCCTTCGCACCCATTTTCGAGCATCTAGCTCACTCTTGGCTTCTGTAAATGTTTAGAGAAATCTTGTGCAACAATCTTGTCAGTCGCGGGTAGGCGCTCGCATGTTCGCCCACGCTCTTAACATTGACGAAAAGGTCAAGTTTTGGGTAGGGGTCGAAACGTGACGAGAATCACAAGAAACCTGCCTGTCGTGTGGCACGCAAACACGCACCGATATTTGGCGCTTGTGGAATCGAAACATACGACAGCTTACGAGCCACGCGGATGGAACACACAGATAGCCAAAGTTCGCGCAAATATCTTGCTGGAGCGCTTGTGCGGAGACAAATCATGGTGAATGATGAAGGCGCAACCATCTTGGGGTGGACTGCCGGCACACAACGAAAAATCAGATATGCACATGATGGGTGTCCGTCTGTCATCTTCAGCTGCATTGTTTTCGCGTTGTACAGTAGGAACGGCTTTCACGTTTTAACTGTACTGATTGTGCTCGAGCTCTTTTCTCGTTGGTGCTGATGTGCTCAGGTCATCAGCGCCGTACGCTTGCAAATGAGATCAGTTCCGATCTTTATCTTTACTAGCTCTTCAAGACTACGCATTGCTCATGCATAAGAATTTCAGCAGATGCACCTGAAGCTACCTACATATGCAGCCTTGAGTATTATATTGATGTGTGGAGAGTTGGCCATGGCCATGTGCCTCTCGATTTGTGGTTTGGGACAAAAGAAACACGCTACCTGTTCATGTGTATCTTAGATTACAACCTTTAGATTTATGATGAGTCCGAAATAGTGACGAATGCTGTAACACTACCAGACACTTTTATTCGCAGTTGAGGAAGGCCGCCGGCGGGCTTTGTTGTAATGCGGCTTGTGTCATGTTGTAGAAGTTCTGTTTGGCACTGCGAGAAGCTGCGCCGCACAGGACAGTATGACCTGTGATTGTGACAGACAACAACTCTATGGGGCGGTCTACTTCCTTTTCGAAAGCACCCTTTAGACAGAACGAGCGCAACACAAAACAGTACAACAACGTTATGTGAAGACGCAACTTGGACGGATCTGTGGACGCTCCACGGGGAATGGCACGCGACGACCGCGCCGACAGGCGACGGAAAGGCTACCGGTGAGCGCGCAGCGTTCCACTGGAGAGGGCGTGTGCACGCCTCGGCTGAGTTGAAATTTTACAGGTGTCTTTGAGCGGCACTGCGCGCTTGTGCCAATAACCAGCTCCCGACGCAGTCGGATGGCTGCATGCCACAAACTCACAGCTGCTTCTCTTACGAGCATCCAATCATGGAGCTCCACCACCAACTTCGACGATTGCGTGAGCACTGCATGCAATCATGCCGAGAAAGGCACGCTTAAGAGAGAGAGAGAGAGAGAGAGAGGATAACGACGGTGGAAAGTGCCACATCTGCCGAGTTGGTGCCGTTACCGTTGCGTTGTCTGTCCTCCTCTTTTCGCGCTGCTCCGCCGCGCCTGCTGCTAAATCGCCAATTATATCTCTTCCCTTTTTGAAGCTCGCAACAACCTAGGAAGCACCATGTCGTCTGCTGAAGAGGGTCGCTTGCCGACTCGACCGATGCGTCCGCCGCCATCCCGCGCGATTCCGATACCCATCGACGACGACGACGACGACTCCGAAATATGGGCTCAATCTCCGGGCGCCGAATCATACGTAGCAAACGATGACTCATGGCGACCTTTGCCACCGCCTATGCTTGCGTCCTCATTGGATATTAGTGCGCGCTTTCGTCCAAGCTTATCCGCCCGACCGGACTTGTATGAGCGCAGTCCCAGTGATAGCACCGCTGGAAGTGGAAGTAATAGCTTTCAACATCTGCCACAACTTGCACAGCTTTCTCCAGAACCGTCATCGTCGTATGGTGCAATGCAAGTGCCACCTACAATCAAAGTGCCACCCGTTATCGCTGCCGCACGACCCCGTCGCCAGAGACTCACTCCTCGACACAGATATGTTGACGGGCGCGCGTCGCTCTCGGGACGATTTGCTCCCATCAAGGCCAAGTTGGTCAAGTTGATGGTGCACATTCGACAATTGGAAGAAGCTCCCCGCGAACTTTGGCTGATCTTTGCATTGAAGTTTCTGTCTAGCTACGCTTACTTTTCGCTTTCGCTAGTGCTAACACTATTTTTGACAGAAGAGTTTGGAATGTCTGATACCGCTGCAGGGTGGGCATATGGTGCGTATGGCGTGATGAGTACGTTTTTTGGCTTGCTGTGTGGGTGGTTCATTGATTACTTGGGTGTTCGCGTTTCCCTTTTGGTCGGCGCTCTGGTCGGTGCCCTATCTCGCTTCATCATAGCACTGACGTTGTCGCGGCACACAGCAGTGCTCATGCTGTATTCGCTTCTTCCATTTGCGGAATGCCTTGGCATACCAATTATGACGATTGGTATAAAACGGTACACAAACGCGCACAATCGCACGTTTGCTTTTTCGTTGTTCTACTCAATGATGAATGTGGCTGCTTTGTGTGCCGGGCCGCTCGTAGATGTTGCACGGAGTTTTTTCGGTGAAGGTGTTACTATTGATCTGCATAGCTGGGGCCAAATTAAGCTATCTGGGCTGCGTCTTGTAATTCTGAGTAGCGCCATTTCCACGGCTCTGATGGTTGGTGTGGTGGTGGTGGGCATTCGAGAAGTTCATGTGGATGAAAGCGGAACAGTTCAGGAATTCACTCCGAACAGGGAGAGCCCACTTTCTCAAACCAGGGAGGTGCTGAGAGATCCTGCGTTCTGGCGACTGAGCCTTTTCACGCTGCTGCTTATCGGGGTTCGTCTTGTATTCCGACACTTGGATGCTACAATGCCCAAATATCTGACACGGCAGTTTGGAGCGGATGCACCATTTGGGTTGGTTTACGCGATTAACCCGTTTCTCATCATCTTTTTGGTTCCGCTGGTGGGGCTTCTAACGCGGCGAATCCCGTCGTTTCCCATGATTGTTGGAGGTAGCTTCATCTCGGCTGCCAGCCCGTTCTGGGTAGCTTTGAAGCAAAGCTACTTTGGGGTTGTGATGTTCATGGTAACGCTGAGCATTGGTGAAGCTATATACTCGCCCCGGGTGTACGAGTACACGATGGAGGTGAGTGCGCACGGTTCAGAGGGAATCTACTCAAGCCTATCGGCAGCGCCTCTGTTCTCTGTGAAGCTGTTGGTGGGAGGCATGTCGGGGTGGTTACTGAGCACATTTATGCCTGCAAACGGTGCGCATCACGGCACGGTGATCTGGGCCATCATCGGAGTGACGAGCCTGACATCACCAGTGCTTATGTGCCTTCTTCGAGAGTATATATCGCCGTCTGAAGAATGTAGGAATGAAAGGGGGCGCGAAAATGTGATGCGAAGCGACCAAACACAAGCAGTAGAAAAGGAAGTGTTGGCACGAGCGGTGTCTGCGGCACGGCCGCCGTCAGGTCGCTCGGCAGCCGTGGCGATCGATAGAAGCGCGAATGAGGTTGAAAGCGGGGAAGAAGCCGAGCTGCTGCCGTCCTCGTTGCGAGGCAGATCGCCGATGTCACCACTAGGTGCATTCAGCGCGAACACGCCACGATCTTGATGGGTGCCCTCGGAATGGGCTGGTTCAAGTGGCGACGCATGAGGCGGCGGGCGGGGCGGGATGGCAATGCCCCCCCCCCCCCCGATGAAACACTTTTTGCCAAGCAAGACACGACGGAGATGGCAGCTACAACGGTACCTTTGGTACCAACGGTACACGACGCACTGCCATGCAACCGCCGCTGCGCTTGGTGCTTCGTTTTCCTTCGCGTCCGCTATGACACAAGCCAATCGCTTATAAAAATTAGATTTTTTTTATTTTGTTTGGATGGCGCGCTTCACTCGCTGAACGGGGCGCAGCTGCGCGTGCGTTGCTGCCCCTTTGCGACTGTGCCGCGTTCCCGCGCGTTGTTTGCGTTACGCTTTCACTTGCTCTACCTTGGTATAACTACTGCAACTCCTTCGCTCTTTCCTTGTCCTTGTCTTGTTCAACAGACGTCATGACCGACCACACTCCCGTTCTCCACATGTCTTCGCTTAATTCCACATCATCCACCCCGCCCCCTCGCCCAAGGCGCTCCTCCCGTCACTCCCGCGCCCACCGTAACCACCGTCCCTCTCGCTCTCGTCATCTGCGAGTGGCCCCTCGTCGCAGCGACGCACCACTGTCCATCATGCATTCCAGTACTCGCCAAACAAATCCCCGTTCCTCCTCCTCCTCCTCCTCCTCCTCCTTCTCCTCAAGTGCTACCGTGTCCGCCGCACAGGAGCTCAGCGAAATTGCTTCCTTCTTTTTCACGTTTGTTCCCACCATTCGATGTACTCGCCCGCCACGCCCGCCCGCCGCTTTTCTGCATCGCTCGTATAGTGAACACACAGAATTGAGGCGCAACAATCCGAAGCGCGTGCCTAGGAGCGTTTCTTTTGCGGAGCAATTGACTCATGTGCATGCTGTTTCGCCCGTGGGTGCTTTGCCTGTTGCTCATCTTGGTCATAAGAGTGTTGCTCATGATGGCTTGCTTTCGCCGTGTACTAGTGCTGATGAGCAGGACAGTGTCAAATCGCAACCTATTCAACATGATCATCAAACTGCACCCATCAAACCTCCCCTTGGCACAAGAAGCAATTCGTTCAACTCGCTTCTGGTGGATCATGTCATCCGCTTCTGCTCCACTGCACTTGATAACCTACCTCATTGACTTTTTGTTGTTGTTGTTGTTGTTGTTGTGTGTGTGTGTGTTTCGTCTTTGACATCGTAGCTAGTGGTAGATGTAGTCTGCGCAGATTTTCTTTTTGTTTGTTTTGCCTTGTTTTGTTTTCCAATCCGCCCTTTTCCATTCCACTAAACTCTCACTAATTTCTCACATCTTGCTTGTGCTGCGTGTATTCCGCAACTTGGGAGCGTATGCCAAAAGTAAAACTTTACTTGAACCAATTACGCTCTTTGTCACTAACACGCGCCGCATTTGCTGCTAGCTGGCGGGATATCAACATCCTCACCGCCCTATCTCTACTAGCTAGACTAGCTAGTATTGCTACCTACCTACCTTCGTAGATACTCGCAGAATAGCAGCGCACACCGAGCGCTGCTTTCCGTCGCAGCATTCACGCTGTGCCAACGATAGATACACTGCTTACACCGCGTGAAAAAGGCGCACTCTCGCAATCCGTTACATTTGGTTTGTCTCTAATAGATTAAACCATGGATCACCCACCCCCCACCACCACCACCACCACCGCCTGGAGAGATGCGTCGCGCCGCCCCACCGTGGCCACAAGCTGTTCGCCTTCTGGCCTCACACGCAGCGCGTCTTGCAACCTCCCTCATCATCATCTTCGCCCCGCCAGCGTCCCGCGTATTACGAACAATTCTCTCCGGTTTGCGTCCTTTATTTATAGAGGGCCCAGCATCATGTCTACTTCTTTTTAGGCGCGTCCCGCGGAGTGTGCTCTCTCCCGCGTGTTTGGGGCACGCACACTTTCACGGTGAGCACGAGTCTCGAACTTTCCAAGGCGCCCAACTCGCCTGTACAGTACTACCTACGTATGTGTTACGCTCTCGATTGTGCACACAAATTCCCACACAAGTGAGCAACCGCCCATATAGAGAGTGCGAGACTTGTCGCCGCGTTCCAGGTGAAGCTCGTGTTCGCTGCCTGAAACGCAGTTCGCATTACACCGTTCCCCCAATGCACGTCTACTGGATGCATCGAGACTGCCGTCTCGATGACAACCCAGCTCTCGTGGCAGCAGCCGCCTCCTCCGCTCAAACCCCACTGTGCATACTTTATATCTACGACGATGCCATACTGTCCAGCGAAACGTTTCACCAATCACACCTCAAATTCATTAACGAGGGTCTGCAATGCATGAACGCACGTCTTGCGCAAAAGCGTGCCCACATCACCTTCAGAACGGGAAACGCGCTGCACGCCTTCCAACAAATCCACGCGTCCAATCCCATCACTGCCATTTTTGTTAATGCTGTCATACCAGACCAACAAGAGCGTATCACACGGGACGTTGTCACAACATGGGCTGTACACGCCGGGATACGATGGAATGAGTCACAACTTCCTGGAATTGTTGCCGGCGGACGCCCAACCGCGGGATGGGCCAAACTCTGGCTTAATACCATGCGACAGCTTCCTGCCGTGCTTCCCAACCATATCAACGTTGTAAGTAGTGCACAGCTTGCACCTGACACACTGCGCGCTGCACACCAGCTGCCTTGTTTAAAGCATACTGGCGTGCGTGCAGAGGCCCAGACGGGTGGCGAAATAACAGCAAAAGCAGTCCTGAATGACTTTCTGCACCGAAGGGCACCCGCGTATTCATCCGGTCTCTCGAGTCCAGTCACTGCATGGGAAGCATGTTCCCGCCTTAGCCCGTACCTGGCCTGGGGTCACCTCTCGCTTCGCACGGTTTATCAAGCCTTGGACAACAAACAAACGGTTATACGAAATCAAAGGAAAGCGAGAAGGGAAAGCGGGCCCAACGATTCGTGGCTCAAGTCCCTGTCTGCATTTGGGGCCAGACTGCGATGGCGTTCTCACTTTTGTCAAAAGTTATTCGATGATCCCCAGATGCAAACGCGCAACGTCTGTCGAGCGTATGACGGCCTTCGAGAAAGTGAGTGGCATCAAGAACGGTTTGAGGCCTGGATTAACGGACGTACTGGGTTTCCAATGGTAGACGCTTGCATGCGCGCGTTGCACCAGTCTGGCTGGATCAACTTTCGCATGAGGGCTATGCTTGTTTCCTTTGCCTCTTATACGTTGTGGTTGGACTGGAAGAAACTGTCATGCCCATTGGCTCGTTTGTTCCTTGATTACGAACCAGGGATTCATTATCCTCAACTTCAAATGCAGTCTGGCACGACGGGTATGAATGCTCTTCGTATCTACAATGCCACGAAACAGCTGTTGGATCACGATCCGGAGGGAAAGTTTGTACGTCGCTATGTTCCCGAACTGCGCGACGTCCCCAACCAATACCTGGCAAATCCGAGCTCTATGCCGAGTAAACTTCAACATGCGTGTGGTTGTCGTATTGGCAAAGACTATCCGTTCCCCATCGTGGATGCCTCCGAAGCGTACAAAAAGGCTAGGATGCGCTTTCGCGAAGTCAGAAGTAAGGACACTACTAAGGAAGAGGCAGCCAAGGTCTACGCAAAGCACGGATCACGAAAAGGAAAAGGAGCTGATCCTAAAAATAAGCGCGGGCGTGAGGGGGATACAAGTCTTGATGTTGAAACCCCTAAAGAAAAGAAGGTTCGACGAACAATTCGTGCCCGTCAGCGCTGCGAATGTTCCTCAACAGAGCATGAAGGAGGTATTCGGTGTCTTAAGATGATGCTAAGGTCCCAAACTAGATCAATAAATACCGTTACAGATTCGTCGTAGATTGAAGTTCTATGAAGTACATGCCATGTGTTCTCTCTCTCTCTCCCTCTCTTGTGATTTTCTAACCAGCATATCTACATGACATCAACATGATTGCAATATCAAAACCTAATCATCCATGTTCGCCTAGCAAGAATGTGTTCTACTTCAATTCTATTCTGAATGGTCCCGGGCTTTTTAGCGAACGGGCCATTTGTCGAGGGTTTTTAAGAGATGATGCAAGAAAACAGGGGTCTGTTGCAATCGATTGGATTGCAATTCGATTGCAATACCAGAATTGCAATCAGGGATTGCTTTTCGTCATCGGAATTGCAATTAGATGCACAATGAGTTCGCATGTCTATCATCAGATTGCAAGATTGCCACCCATCAAGTAGCATTCTCGCTGTCTGGAACTTTCAGAATTACAATTTGTGTTGTGATGTGTTGAGCGGTCGAGTAGATGATCCAATAATCCGACTGTCCAACAATAAGAGACGTTTCAACTCATAAATGAAAGTGTTGCTCAAAGTCTCCAAGCGCTACATCCAAAATCTTTCAACTCTTTCAACCTGATCCGCATATTCGACACTTCTTCCAGTCCGAAAGGTATAACATCAACCATATTTGCCACAAGAACATCACGCCCAAAAGAAATTGTGGAAACTCTTACAACTGATAAACGAAACAAAACTAAGGACAAAGACGAACCCAATAACGAAGTACAACATCTTGCGTTTAAATACCTTAATCCCCACTGCCGAGAGACCCACAAAGAAATTTACTGCCAGAAGGGAAAGAAATTTTGCAATCCCTCTCCAGATCTTGAGGCATGTCTTGCTGATGGTGCCGATCACATTCCTCTTAACATCTTTTTACAGTCGAAGACAAAGAAAAGACAACAAGAAATTAGAGTCACCATGGTCGTATCCAATGAAATGCACACCCAAACAAAAAGCGCTGCATGCTTAAATCGTGCTGTTTGGAGTGAACAGTCTATCTTTTTCAATTGTGGAGAATAATAGTGTGGGAGAATTCTCCAAGTCTAAGGACCCCCAACAACTTGTAGCACTTTCTTCTACACTGTAGCAGTGTTACGCTCACTAGGCTGCTATATAAGTGTGTTGAAGAACGCAGTAGGTTCTAGAGTTGTTCTCGACCGCAGACGCGTTTCGTCACCGACGACTTTGGCCTTCAGCTTTTCATTTATCCCTGCATTCAACCTCTACAGATCGTCGGTTAAGGGGCACACCACGACAAGGCGCTTCGCATGTACCACGTTTGCCGCCAGAAACACCGTTGACGACGTCCTTCCACCCAACCCTCTTACAATCGGCGAAGTCGGGCTAAAGAACCGGCGTGTAACCTGCATCTTCATCCGGCCCAAGCGTAGTTCCTCCGTGAAAAACCCTGTAAACAGCCCTGTCCAGAGGCTCCGTTGGATCTCTTCCTTCGAAGGAATTCAGGGAAAACGGCGGTTGGATCTTCTTCCGACGACAAGTTCGTGACCTACTGCGTTCGTGCGGCTAGACGGGTGTCTTTTCATGACATACCACCCAGACCGGCAAGCTGACCGATTGCTTGGACGAGTTTAATGACCTCTCGGGTCGGGGCTGACGCTATACGTCTGCCCGGTGCAATATATAGATCCTGGGTGATGTAGGGCTGAACTCACCCTGATATAGGATGCAATTCTCCCTTTTCACCGTATATCAACCCCTCGCTGCGGGTGATTAAACTAATCACCCTAGGGGCATTGGGCTGCACCACTCTTGCCCGACAAAACGAAAATTAATGTTGTCTGAAGCTTCCTTTGAAAGTAGATGAAGACCATGAGCCACAAACAGAATACTGACAACCATGAACTACTTAAACATCTTGAGTCCCCTTCAAAGACTACACATGGATACCTATCTACCGAACTACACATATCCATCTATTACCGACATTGACGCCAAATGAGATTGCTCAGACGGGGGTTAGCTAACTGAAGACCGCAGCAACCTTTGAAGCTTCTGTTTTTTCCAGGGTCATCAACTTCAAACCCAAACTCGTGCCACGAAACAATTGAAACACACGTTACAAAAAAAGCATCAGGTGCGTTTAATGTTTCAAACCGTGCTTTACATCATCAACGATATTCCCCTCCACTTCGTTATGTACTCTTTCATTCAATCATGTAGGCCATCGACTGAGGGGCCCACCCTGGCATGGCGCTTCGCATGAACCACGTTCGCCAAACCGGCGATTGACGGCGTCTTTTTCCACCTAGTCGTATCGCTGGCGAGATCATGTAAAAGAACCAGCGTGTAACTTTCATCATAACCAGAATCAAGCGTAGTTCTCAAGAAAACCCCCCTCTGCATAGCTGTGCACAGCTGCACACGGACTCCATTGAAGATCTGTCTTGGAAGATCTGCCAGGGAATAACGGCGGTAGGATCATCTCTTGACGATAGCTTGTTCATCTACTGCTTTCGTGTAGCTGCACAGGGGTGTTTTATCAGGACACCATTCAAGTCAGCAAAAGCGACTGGGAAGTAATGTGTCTACTTGGTAGAGTTCAAGATACCTTGATGTCGATGAGTCCCATTATAAGAATCTATCACGGACAAAAGGGATCGATTTCGGCACAAGAAGTTGAAAAGTCGAAAAGAAACAATGTGTTCAAATATTCTCTAAAAGGGATTTCTTGCACATGTGGCGCTCGATTGGTACATCAGCTGGTAGCTAGAGACTAAAGATGGAAGGAGAGAGAGCCATTTCAAGTACGGGGGAGGTATCGCACTAGAATATCGAAGACACGTATTGAATATCACTTTGCCTTGAAGATGGAAAAAGAATCTGGTCTGAAGCCATCGCAGTTATCAGAATCGCAATTCGTCGAACACTTTGGGACTGTCTATGAACATTCGCCTTGGGTGGCTCAAAGATCGTATCTAAACATCACGTCGCTTCATGACAACCCAACAGGAGTTCATAAGGCACTATGCCGAGCTTTTCGGAGTGCAACTGAAGACGAACGATTGAATGTACTGAGAGCACATCCTGATTTAGCGGGCAAATTGGCAGCAGCTAGACGGTTGACGAAACATAGCTCTGAAGAACAAGCGAGTGCCGGACTGGTTGCTCTAACTGATGAAGAGCAACAGAAGTTTACGATACTGAATCAGAAATATAAGGAAAAGTACGGCTTTCCGTTCATCATCGCAGTCCGAAATCATACGAGACAGGCCGTTCTTGAAGCATTTGAGAGACGACTTGGGAACGATTTGATGGAAGAGAGGGAAGAGGCATGCAAACAAGTGGAAGCAATCGCTCGTTTACGAATTGAACATATCTTTCACGATGACCGCGACGCAGATTTGAAAGATTAGTAGATTGACAATGTGGGTATGACTAGGAAGCTTGAGTAGGGTATCTTTTCCTTGAAACCCCGCAGTTGAATGGAAAATCGCCGTCTGTGATATAGATGTCGCTGAGCTATTGTCGAGTTCGAACTTTGAAGGAGTACAAATAACTTTTTCTTTATTGGTTTCTCAGCCCGAAAGCATTGTATCAGGTTCGGATTCATCACACTCAGAATTTACCTCATACTCTTTTGCACTTTTATTTTGAGCACGTTTCAAGGCAATACTTCGTCGCTTCTTTTGTCGATCCTTCTTCATTTGAACATATTCTTCCTCACTGAGTTTCGGTTGTGCTGTGCTCAATCGAGTCTCCATCCACAACTTACGATTGCGATGAAAGGCGGATATTTTTTCACTTCTCAGTTTATTGCTCCGCGCATAATCATTAATAGCTTTAGCCCTATCATCATCACACAGTGTAATACTGTCCATTCGTCCAATCTCCACCTTCTGTTTCGGAGCGCCGTTCGCTTCTTCATTCAATCTTCGTTTTGCAGCTCTCTTTTCTAACATTTTTGCGCGATACGATGGATCAGCCCATCTTTTTCTGGCTGCTTCAGAGCGCTTGCTCCACTTTTTTGGACGACCTAGCCCGGACTCTCCGTAGGCTTCGGCGGGGGGTCCTTCTGGTCCGTATTCTCTGTCTACCTCCGGCAGGCCGTTTTCGCGTTCAAGAAGGTTTATGATGGCTTCGTCTCGTGGGTCCATTGGAAGGAAGCGGCCTGAAAGCTTGGAATTTTTCTTTTCCCAATCGTCTGGTCGACGTTTCTTCTGCACTCGAAGCATTTGTGGAATTGAGTGGTTGTAAGTGCAAACGCTTTTTGTTGTATCTGCATGGGAAAGAAGAGGAGCGGAGGGTTGGAAGGCACATGAGGATGGAAATTTGAGGATAGAAAAGTTCACTGTTGAAGAAGGTAAAGAGCGTTTGGCAAGCAAGGCGTAATGTTGTCGCAGGTGGAAACAGTTCATAATTAAAAGAAATCCTTAACTGTTTGACAAATGTTTGATACGAAAGCTTGAAGGGGTAGGACTTGTTATTATTCTCAACGCGAGCGGAAAATTTAGAAAGCATTACTTGCCTTGCAGGGTGGGTGGGTCATGTTCATCATGATGGCCCTCCGGTTTTGCGAAAGGAGAAGAAGAATTTGGCAGATCGACTGGAGATATGATTGTGGGGTCTGCTCCTGAGGGTTACCATTGGCTGTATCCAAATCTGATGCAAACAAAAAAGTGCCCTCAGGTTTTGAGCGTTTTCCTCGTCCAACGACGATCCGGAATCATTGCGTGCTCAATACTGTATCTACAATATGATATCACGCATTTGACTTTCGAAGATCAAAGGCGAGCGTGCCTCTCTTCTAAGACCTCTGCTATCAACTTCTACCGCGAATAACTATGAACATTATTACACAACCTTCCTTTTCCAGGGTTTCGTTTATAAACTTGTTCCGTTTCCAGGCGCGTCTGCTTTCGTCGTGCCCAGTTCATCAATCTGACCAACCCGAGAAAATGACAGTCCCTATTCCTTCAGAATTCGTTTCCCAATCATTCCGTCGGGTACCTAACTCTCCCGCATTACCTTTAGAAGCAGTTTCAATCCCTCAAATCGTGCAAGCCGAAGTTCATTCTTTAATCAAACAACACAGACTGTCTGCCCGACACATACGAAAACATGTCAAAGCACTATCGCTTGCAAGGGCTCCAGACTTTTTCCGTCGGAGGAAATCAGTTGCCCAAAAAGGCCAACCTCATGTTGAACCTCCTTTAAAGTATACAGATGCTGAAGCGGTTTCGTACACTGCTCTGAGAATGCCCGCTACGCTTGCAGCCAATATTTTCGTCATGGCGGAATTAAGACGAAGATTACCTAACTTTGCTCCAGCCAATGTGCTCGACTTTGGAGCTGGCGTTGGTGTTTCTGTAATGGCGGCGACACGATCGTTTCCTTCCGTAAAACCTGATCAGCCAGCTTCAAGCATTCTTGACGCCTGTGTAATAGATCAATCATCACCGATGTTGAAACTTGGAGAAAAACTTCTGGGAGTTGATCCAAACGTTTCATCCACAAATGTTCAGTACGTTACCTCTACGAACGAGCAAAGTTTAAGAGGAAAAGTGTACGATATTGTCTGTGCATCATACTCTCTAAATGAAATTGTTCGCGACGCCATGGCAAATCCTCATGATTCAAAACAGCAGGCCAATGAGTTGGAAGAGGAAAATGGTTCTGTATGTCGCGAGAATCGTATTAAGATAGCGGAGAAGCTGCTTCGAAGGACAATTAAGTCATTATGGTCACGTACGAAGATCGGGGGTCTTCTTGTTATCATAGAGGATGGAACTGCCGCAGGGTTTGAAACCATCTCTTTTGCTAGAGACACAATATTGAATTTGAATGCCGCACAAAGAAATCAAGAAAATGACAGCGATAAATCGGTAACTACGGACGAAGAGCATATCGTCGCAGGAAAAGTGATTGCGCCGTGTCTACATTCAAAGATTTGCCCTCTTAAGGACTCAATAACCAGACATCGGATATGTAGGTTTCAGCAACGTCTTAATCGGCCATTGTTCTCCCGTAATGCTGATCCATTGCCTACTGGATATGAAGATGAGTTCTTTTCGTTTATAGCAATACAAAAAATAGCTCAAAATTCTAGTTGTAGTAGTGAGGATGAGGATCAGAATGCAGGCTGGGGAAGATTAATAAGAGCCCCACTAATGAAGAGAAAGCATATAGCTATTGATGTGTGCACAAGAGATGGAAATCTGGAGAGACGAGTAGTATCGAAGAAAAACGCACGTCCAGGTCATTTTTCTAAAGCCCGGAAGTCTAAATGGGGAGATGTATGGCCAGAGGAACCGAGATCTAAGCCACAGACACTAAATTTTTGAGCCCGGGGTTTCGAAGCAACCATCGTTGCAAAGGAGAGCTAGCATTAATGGAGATTCGTGTTTCAGAAAGAGCAGAGAAAAGATAATAAAGCGAAACGGAGAAAACTGATCAAGAGCCTAAGGAACTTTGGCCTGCTGGGCCGAATGTGTTTACCTCCTCTTGCGTCGCTCCACTTGAGCCATGAATCCTTGCCTGATTGGTGCCACAGAACGCTTCGCACCGCAGCTTTCACAAGAAACGAAGTAAAGCCGAGTATTAGCATCTCGCATCAACACTGTATCAGGTGATCGGCAGGAAGTGCAAATCACGTATTCCAGCATGTATTTCTTTAGTACGTTTGCAATACCCTCAGCACCGAAACGCCCCTTGATTACAAGCCTTCCCCCGTCCTGAATGTTGCTTGTTGTACCAAGCTCAGCACCAATATAGTTGAGCAAATGTTCTTGCTGACGATGAATGCTCTTGCAGATTGAACCAAAGTTAAGAAACACAGTCTTTTTAGTTCCTTCTCTTGCAACTTGCGGAAGCTGTAAGGAGATCTTTTTTCTTACCGGACCACCACTCGCCAAGGCAGGGTTCTTTCCATGCAAAAACTGGAAAGCACGGTTGATGAGTTCCGAGTAAGTGTAATCGCGATCAGTATCGTCCCAAGGTTGCGGCTGTACGTCTCGGCGCTGCGCACCCTCAGTAGTTTCGTTTAGAGTCCCTGCGTCAGCATCCCCGTCGTCGTCGAAAAAGACCTTTTTCTTCTTCTTCTTTTTCTTTCCGGTAAAGTCAGGCAGCGCAAAGTCAAGCGGCTCGTCGACATGTCCATCAAGGTTGATATTGTTATTATCCTGTAGAGCCATGCTATCGACCCCATTTGTGGCATCTTTGACATTCGCAGCGTCGACAGTATCGGTAGTCGAGGGTTTGGACTTCTTCTTCTTCTTCTTCTTAGACAAGTCAAAGGAAGGGACTGCGGCGGCATCTTCGGTCTTTTTCTCTGCTTCCAGCTGAACAGAAGAGCTATCTGGAATTTCTCCCGCCATGGTTGCAATGTGTAATGATCTACGAGGAAGTCGTGGAATTCGCGCTATGTACTTCAGTGCTGCACGAACGCTTCAACCACAGTGGCTTGGATCAGAATTATCGCAGCTGCAGCGGTTTGGTTGGAATAGACGTCCAAAGCTCGTGAAAAGGACTTCAGAAAGTTCGGTCGATAGGATAAAGGGGTTCGTATCTTCGGTGGGACGTTTGAGCGGCATGTCACAGGGCACGCTCTCATCCGAACTTCCGCCGGTGTCCAGCAAAAATATGTCCTCTCAAATACAATTTGGAACGGGTAGTTTTAATTTCCAGTTGTCAATTGATCGACATCACCGCCTTGATCTCGAAACGAAGTCGAACCACAAATGATGGACCTTTCGTCGATGCGGAGCGAACCGTTCTTCCTTCTTCGAACGCCAACTCTGTATCAAGCGCTCACAAAATCGGAGGATTCTTCTTATCTCCAGACGCATGTTTTCGTTTTTTAAAGTCGCAGCCAACATCTGTCTTTTATGATGCAGAAATAGAGAGTGGCATCTCTTGACCTGACTTTGAAAGAAACGTCGTAGAAAGAGTGGTATACATTGATTTCGGTGCTGAACCAGTCTTGTTCAGTATCATTTGGGCTCCTCTTTCAAAAGTTCCGAAAAACAAATGAGTAGCATTTAGCTTCGGGCTTGGCAAAATACGAAATAGGTTTTTCTTTTTCGAACTGCGAACTCATTACCTTTCATCCTTTCCGAACGCGAGTAGCTTTTTTGGGGACTCTACTTGGGGGAAAGATTCTCTGGCTATTTTTTTTTTTTTTGACTTCTTTCGTTCAAATGAAATCCCAACTTTTGTTCTTTGCTTTCCCAACATGCCTTTCAGTTTCATGCTCAGCAGCGATGGATACAACATCTGACAACAGTAAGAGGAAGCGCTTCCGTGCTCGCGTAGCTTACGACGGCACGCATTTTAGGGGATGGCAGTTTCAGAAGGCATGTCGCTCAGTTCAAGGTGAATTAGAGAAGGCCATACAGCGTAGAGCTGGTAAGCTAATACGGGTGGTGGGGGCAAGTAGAACTGACAGTGGTGTCCATGCAAGGGGACAAGCGGTGCATTTTGATGTACCAGAGCTATTGGCTTCTAAAGAAATGAAGGATATGAAGAAGTTCCAGTTCGTTTTGAATCAAATACTGCCGAAGGACATTAGACTTACAAACTTGGAACTTGCTCCATTGGTTACGCAAGATGCCATACCCATGTTTAAACAAGCTTCGTTACTCACTTCACAGGATATAAAACTCCGCCCATGGCATAGTATCTATTGTTCTACAGGAAAGCTTTATACATACCGTTTCTCCATCGCCCACTACCCGGACCCGATGCGTCGACTGTACAGATACCATGAGTGGCGAGCGGCAAAATTTGGATTTTCCGAGTATGCATTACGGGCAGCAACTAAAAAGTTCGTGGGGTCTCATGATTTTTCGGCGTTTACGAATGCCAGTAACCCACCGGAAGGAATTATTGCTCCTGTATTGGCGAATCCTGTTCGAACAATCTGGTCAGCCGATGTAGTCAATGAAGGGGATGACATGTATCGGATTGATTTTAGAATAAACGGTGCCATGTACAAGATGATTCGAAATATAGCGGGGACCATTCTCGCTGTTAGCTGCGGCCAACTAGAACTGTCTGCCATCGATAAGTTTTTCGAATCTCGGGATAGAAGAATTGTTCCGAAGAGTGCTCCTGCACATGGACTATGTCTTGAACAGGTGTTCTATGAGAATTGGGATATATAGTCAAGCTTGAATTTTGGATTCGAATTTCCAAAGGTAAGACGGATAAAAATGTGCTTGTCGGAATGATCGTGTAAGAGGAATGTTCGGAGTGTAGTTAGGAGGTCTTCACGGGACATTAGATAACGTGAACTGGGAAATGTAAGGGGTTCCTTGTTATTAGCTGCTGCGGGATCTCGCGATTCAGCTGATTATGCTGTTCAGGATGATGATGACACTTGGATTTGCGTCCGATAGGGAGAGTACTGCTGGTATGATCGAAGTATAATTGTGTCACGTTACACAAAGCACGGAATTAGGTAGGCGGACCAGTCTGCGCCAGTCTTTACTTGTTAGAAGATCGAGCAGTTTTTCTCATGTGAAAAGAACACTGAGTTATTCTGTCTTAGTTCACGGGGCAGCATCTTTCCGCCATGTCATCTATAATGAGGGTCACGTCATCATCATCATCATCATCATGACCATCATTACATTGAGCAAGAGTATTGCGGAATGGCACCAATGTGTGTATCATACATTATGACAGTCGAGGTTTTTGATAGTGTAAGGAACTGAAACAAGCACAAACGAATAGGGTGCATTTGGTTTGTATGTTTTACGTTGCCAAGAACATGAGCTGAACTGAGATGCGGACGACATTTGGAATCCAACATTGCACGGTAAAAGGTCTTGAAAGGCGTCAAAACTGAGGGTTAAAAAAAGGCAACCGCGGCCTGTACAAACAGCACGCAAGCATCAAAAAGTAGCGGGTTTCCTAGAGCGACATAAGCCATCATAATTGCTTTGGAGCTGCCTGCAAAGCAGGACACATGGAGCGAAAACTATGTCCCACAACCTTCTTCAAAGAGCGAAGAACAACCTGTTTAGCGATGTAGCGGGCCGAGAAACGAAGCACGCGCACCCAACGCGGACATTGGCGATGTGTAACATTAAGGGTGGTTGTAGAGTTAGCAATCGTATTAGGTGAAATGGCGACCGTTTGGGGTTGGTGGGTAGCTGAAGGCGATAAAGATGCGAAGGGACAGGTTGGAGCGCGTTTCGGAGAAGACGGATGTTGCAATGGTTGTATATCGACGGAGGCTTTGGAAAGCTTAGAGACCTGAAACACGGGGGTTGTACAGATTTCTGAGCCTTGTTTTGGGCTTGGTGCTGCGGAAGTGTGCGACATGGTGGTCTCCGATCTCAGTTTGCTTTGGTTCGATGGGGGTACGACAGTAGGAACATTAGAGGAGACATACCAGTCACACGGCCGGGACAGAGAAAACGCTTCACGCCTCTTATGGGAAATTGTGGCCGCCCTACTGAATATGCACGTAGTGACAGCCATCGACCACTTTGTTGTTCGCTTGTTGCTGCGCGTTCTGTGTGCGTTGTATGATTTGACAGCACTTCATTCAATTTCTCTGCGCTTCTAAAGAAAAAAAAGTTTAAATACGTCTAAATGTCCCAGAGCAGCAGTCGAGGGACAGGTAGATAACGTGGCCGAGTGGTTAAGGCGATGGACTGCTAATCCATTTCCCTAGGGAGCGAGAGTTCGAATCTCTCCGTTATCGGCATGTCACTGCTTTTACATGTTTTGTAGAGTTGTTTCCGACGCATGTCGTGCATGAATTAGCTGTGTGATTGGTGCTTTTTCACTTTTCGGGAGGAAAAGACGATTTTCAAACCACCGATCCAACGCTGATGCCTCGCACTATCTTGTTCACGATTCTAATTCTACGTCATCTCTTTCACTTCTCCAGAACTGCTGTGGGATATGCTGTTCAAAGTAATCAGCAATCCGCATGAGAGAAGTTCCCTTAGCTCCGCCGCTTTCTACCTGCATCCGAATATCATGTGCCAAGACTGCCCCGTCAAACGCGCATCCCATTACCGCGTGTCGCAAGTCTTCCTGTATGTTTAGACCTTCAACGGAAGTCCTCAGTTCGACATCCTGCACAATGCCTCCCTTCTTGGCGTACAGAATAATGCGCTTATCAGAATCAACCTGTACATCACAATGAAAGCGCGGCGTTTGTCCATACACCCATGCGTGACTGCTGAGTTCATCTCGTTCTTTTTGGAAACCTTCCAGTTGGAATGGGTTCACCTCCACTATATTCTCATTACCTGCGAATCGAGTTGCCACAGCTTTCATCAATTGCGTTGTCGTTACGTTTAAATGCATCGATATGTTCGTAACTTTTGAGCGAACGCTGCTGGCACCACTGGCATGCACTTCATCACGTAATGGAGAGCGAAGCACTCTTGAGAGCTGTGCAAGATCTGAATTCACCAACAGCGTGCCATGATGATAAGCTCGGCTACCAGTAATACGATACGCAGCTCCGGAAACCTTCATCTCATCTACGAGAATATCTGCACGTTCATTGACTCTCGCACTGCGGATGTTAAATTCACTCTGGAGCACTTCTGAGATCATTGTGGCAGCCTTTTGAGGACTGTAATCGTCTCTTGAAGTCATCCAGCAAAAGTTCAAGTTTCCTTCGTCATGCACCACTGTGCCACCCCCTGATCGACGTCTCAAGATTGATATTTGCTCCTGCTTTGCAAATGATACGTCTGCTTCTTTGAATGCATTTTGGGTGCGTCCTAGGATCACACACGGAGCGTTTATGTAGAAAAGCAATGTCTGTTCTGTTGATTCGTGCAATAAGCGTTCTTCCGCTGCCAAGTTGGAAAACGCATTTCTTGATCTCAGAAGCAATACGCGAGTTGCATTCATTCTTTTCCTTCTGTCCCGTGGGCCTTTCGTCGACCGTCCTGAGATTGTTATCCAGATTAGCGGATCACTCTCAATGATGCGCGTCTTCACAGACCCTTGCGCCGCAGACAATAAGTTCCTAAGAACCTAGTTCGGTGTAGTTTGCGTATCTGCCAACATGAAGCGGATAGTCTTTTCCCTTGAGAAGTGCCCAGCAACTGTCCTCGATGGGATTCGAGTCTATAATTGGGCCATTTGATCAATAGACAGCGAGCTGAGGAGAGAGAGAGCTGTGATCACAAAACTGAGCGAAATTCAGATCGCGGTAGATAAGTGCTCTTTCACAGTCTGCGATACATCAATGCACGCAGTCCGCTCTGTTCAAAGCCATGGGAAAACCTGAAATTCGGGTGACCGAAGATTCCGATTCGACCGCAATCCTCTGCACGGTAGGTTATTGGAACTAAACAGCAGTCGGCTCCTCTCGAGCCCCCTCGCAGCGAGCTGCATGCTTCACTGCGATACCTTCACACGTCGCTCACCACCCGATCTTTTCGCTTCGATACCCTGTGCTGTGTGCCGAAAGAATTGTTTGGGGATCACTCAGCTCAGTGATTTTTGTCGTTCAGGATCTAGCCCCGTTTTTTGGCGAGCTTAATTCAACCTTCGTTCTTAACTCCTGTCTCGATCCCTTGTGGCGAGGCCAAGATGAGCAAGATGAGCCCGATCCAAAGGCATCGTACTCCCTCATTCGTAGGCTTCCCATTCCTGCTCAAAAGGCGATATCAACAACACGCATTGGTTCAATCCAGAAGAGAGTACTGTATATTTCGCCAAACAGTGAGATGTTCCATGAAACCATACCTGGAGAAGCTGGTTTCGCTGCAAAATCTCACATCCACCGAGGCCACAGATGCGATGAGCTACATTCTGAGTGGCGAGGCTTCGGACTCTGAAATCGCTGCATATCTTTCCGTCCTTGCTGCTAAAGGTGAAACCTCTGATGAGGTCTTCGGCTCAGTGAAAGCCATGAGGAAGGAAATGGTGCCCGTTACTTCTTCATATCCAGTTTTAGATATCGTTGGTACTGGAGGCGATGGCTTCGATACAGTCAACATTTCTACCGCTGCATCAATACTAGCAGCCGCGGCGGGGTGCAGAGTTGCCAAACATGGAAACCGCTCTGTCAGCTCCAAAAGCGGAAGCGCAGATGTGCTCGAGGCGTTGGGGATCAACATTCAACTTTCTCCAGAAGGAGTTTCCCAGTGTATAGATCAAGTTGGAATTGGGTTCATGTTCGCACGTGTCCATCACCCGAAAATGCGCTTAGTTGGCCGTGTTCGTCAGGCTTTGAAGATTCGAACTTTATTTAACATCGTGGGACCACTCCTCAATCCTTGCGGAGCAGAGTACGCGGTGATTGGCGTCGCCAGACCTTCCTTACTTGATACTATGGCTGATGTTCTCATCTCATCGGGTGTCAAACATGGTGTCGTTGTTCACACTGCGGGACTTGATGAGTATAGTAACACAGGTGTATCAAATGTCGTTGAATTTGTCAACGGCGTCAAGGAAAAGAAGACATTCGATCCTGAAGCAGAGTTAGGAATGCCTCGAGTGCAAGTTTCTGCACTCAAGGGAGGTGATGCCAATGAAAACGCCTCCATCATTCGCGACGTGTTGTCTGGGGGGTTGAAGGGGCCTATCACGGACGCTATAGTCCTTAATGCAGCTGTCGGTTGCTACGTCTACGGACTCGATTCAAATATTCGCGAGGCTGTGGATCGCATCCATCAAGTTCTAGTTTCAGGAAAAGCAACTGCTTTGCTTGAAAAGTGGGGAGCTGTTTCGCGGTCGGCGAAATGATACATTTCGTTACTGGGCATGGGGTTTCGAAGCAACTGCTCTTCTCACCGATACAATACCCCGCATTCGAGCAGTTGTAGCCTCTCAGAACACTCCAACTCTTGAATGTAAGCAAAGTCGCAGAATCAGCGGTTTTGGTATTCTGTTTGAGCTAGCCGATCATTTTTGTGCTTTACATACGGGCGCGCAGAATTTGTCTCTTGTTTGAACATCAGAATCTCCAGATATCGGATAGACATACGACACTTTGGGACGCTTTCTTCTTGGTCTTTCATAGTTTAGTGGTGTTGAATGGGATAGATTGAACTTGGACTGCGGCGGCTTCTCTTCGTATTGCAAGAGAAGGTTTTCGGCAATTGGAAGGGGTGGAAGGGGTCTCGTTTTGCGCTTTCGAGTTTTATGGGTTTTATAGGGTTCTGAATGTTTCGCAGGTTCAGGTCGAAACTGCGAGTGTCTCTCTTCAGGATCATCTTCCTTTCTCTCAACTGTCTCTGGTTCTGCCGTTTTTCGCTTTTCTTCTGATCTTCTTCTGCCCGGCTGCTTCGTTGTTGAACGGTCATGCAAAATGTCTTCATTTTGTGTGACTTCAGAGGGAACATCTTCAACAGTCGGACCCATGACTTCTGATGTTGAGGCGGACGTAGAAATTCGTTTTGAACCCGAATGAGCACTGTTTGGTATTACTCGCCCCGTGCTTGTGCGTAACTTGTCCTCTGATGTGGTGCTTTTCTCACTGAGGATCTTTTCCAGTTTATCTTGCAGTTCGAGTACTTGTCTCTCAGCGATATTGGCTCTGCGGGATTCTTTTTCAGCCCTCATGCGATGGTTGAGGACAAGTTGGGTATACTGAATATTCTCTTGTTGTAAGTTGCGGATGGAATCCCTGGCCGTAGACTTAGCTTTTGCTTCCGAATGCAAACTCTTTTGCAAAGCCTCCAACATGTTCTCTGCTGATTTCTCTCTTTCGTCTATGAAGTAAAGAGCCTTATCTCTTTCTTTGGTTACTTGCTCAAGTTTTTTCTTCGTAACTTCATTCTCTTCCTTGACCTCCTTCATTTCTGTTGTTAAGGAAGAGATGGATGCCTTCAACTGCTTCACAGTGGTAGACATTTGACTTTTTTCGTTCAAATGGTCTTTTTCTTTTTCTCGAGCTGTTCCACGCAGCATCGTAATCTCGTTTTGAGCCTCGAACAGTTGGGTGCTGAGGTCATCTCTGTGAAGGGCTGCCAAGTCGAGCAGTCGCTTACGTTCTTCAAGTACGGCAGAAATTAGCGTTGGCCCTCGCTCGCCCCAAACACGCAGCATTTCAGACAGTTCCGGGTCCATTTGAGTAATAAAACGACGCCGCACGAATGTTACGTTGTTGTTGACCGTTTTGACCAACGAAATCCCGAAGACCTACAAATCGAGCCAGTGAGAGGCATAAAAAGCAGTGGAAGGGAAGAGGATGCAGTGAAGCGAGGCTGACTGCATCGAACGGCGAACGAGTTACTGGCGGTAACGGAAGAGAGATGACGAGAGATATAAACAAACGCACGTATGGCAGCCTTCACCTAAACGAGCGCATTCAAGGCTCCTTGCGACGTTTCACGTATAAAGGCACCCAGAGGGTCCGGACCAACGCCAACAATAGCGATATCGAAGGTACTGTACAAACGATCAAAGCGTCCGACGAAACAAATGTACGCGTGCACCACGTTTTCGTGCGAAAAGCAATGGCAGTGCTCACAGGCGTGGAGTGGCTAACGTTTTTGCAACTTTTGGCGAGTGGACTGGTAAGCTCAGCCTTCGGCGCCGTCCTGTCACTGGCGTATTCACCGCCCGCACCGTGCGCCTCCTCCCTGTGTTCAACGGCGCATGCTTGGTCCGCTTCCCGTGGTTCACGCCGGTACTCTTAGTCTTTCTTGACAATGACACACGATACTCCCGTCAGCCGCGCCGAATGTGAGTCTCCTTCGTTGAAAACGTGGCGGGTTTGAGGTTCTGACTCGCTTTGGCAGCAATATGGACAAGCCCGAGCAGCTCAGGATCCACTGCACTACCAATCAAGCACATGAGCGTTTGATGCAATTCCGTGCAAACGATCTACTCCAGCTCACATTGACGCATAGCGTCAAACTGTTCAGCCCCGCGGAAACTTCGGAGCATTATGCTTCACAATCAGTCCAAGAAGGTTTCAAGTGCACAGTTGGGCAGCGATCGCAACAAAAGCTATTGAATATGGCCATAGTTCAAAACAATATGAAAACGGACTGGTGTGGCCATGTTTTGGTTTCTCTCCCTCAAACTGAAAGCACACAGAATGTACTTATGCGTTTAATGCCATGGTGCGAAACGGGTTGTGTTGCAGTCACCGGTTTACAGACAAATGGGCGAGGACGCCGTGGGGCTGTATGGGAATCCCCAATCGGCAGTGTCGCAATCTCTGTTAAGGTGGTCGTTCCAAGTACAAATTTCACAACACTAACATTCTTGCAATACATTGCAGCTTTAGCTGTTGTAAAAGCTGCAAAACGGAAATGGAACATGACTTTGCGTATCAAGTGGCCGAACGACGTATACAGAAATGGTAATAAGCTTGGCGGGGTGCTTTGCGAAGGTGCGCTTCGTAACAACCACTTTGAGGTGGTCGTTGGTGTTGGAGTCAATGTCACAAACCGTCATCCAACGACATGTTTGCTCGATCACGAGATGATACATGGGAGAGAGATCTTTGTTGCTTTCTTTCTCGCGGAATTCGAACAACTTTACAATGTGTATCGCCAACATGGATTTGATGGTGAGCTAAAGAACATGTATCTCGAAGCATGGATGCACAGTCAACAGCCACTCATGATTGGTGGGCCTAATGGAGCACGGGCTATTGTGTACGGTTTAGCTCCCAACGGGTGGGTTCGGGTGCTGAGAGAAGACTTGGATACGTTTGAGGACCTGCCACCCGAACTCACAAGCCTCGACCTGAAAAATGCCATCCTGAAAGAAAAAGAGGTCGGTCCCAGATACCCATAGTTCTATCATTCTACTGTAGGACACTGCTTGTCTGTGTCCAAAGTACTCGGTCTTAAATTGACGTGCGGGCGCTCGCTTCCTTTTGAGCCTGTCATGCAATGCGACAAATGGTGAGATTCATAATGTTAAAAGTCACTCGCCTAACGAATACGAGCGTTGGTATTCTCTTTCTTCGACCTATTATGGTTGACTGAAACTGTACTACACCAAACTGAAAACCTATACATCAGTTAACTGATGCTGTATGAGCTCAGCATAAGCTCCGTTTCTTCGTAGAAGAACATCGTGTGTACCGCTTTCAACGATTCGGCCCTTCCGAACAACAGCAATAACATCAGCATTTCGAATAGTTGACAGTCTATGAGCAACCACTATGGTTGTTCGCTCAGATGCAGCACGGTCAAGAGCTTCTTGAACAATACCTTCACTGGCACTGTCAAGGGCGCTAGTAGCTTCATCGAGCAATAGAATAGGCGGTCTGCGTATTAAGCTACGTGCAATTGCAACCCGCTGTCGTTGGCCTCCGCTTATGGCGTCTCCACGAGGTCCTACCGATGTGTCATATCCCTGAGGCAGCTGAGCGATGAACTCATGCGCATTTGCGAGTTTGGCCGCCTCAACCACATCCGACATGCTTATCGGCGTTCCATCTTCATGACTGGCGCCGTAAGCAATGTTGTCAAACACTGTCCTGTTGAACAACTCGGGCTCTTGTGATACGATGCCAATATGAGACCGCAGGTTCTGAACGTTTGATTCGGAGATATCGTGATCATCAACAGAGATTTTTCCTTCACGAATTGCATAGAACCTTTCAAGGAGAGAAATGATTGTGCTCTTTCCGTGACCTGATGTGCCAACGATTGCAAAAGTCTTGCCCTGCATGATATCAAGGGAGAGCCCACGGAGAACAGGTACATCTGGACGTCGGGGATACTCGAAGTATACTTTCTGGGCTTTGATGTCACCATTCACAGAGGCCCTCTTCTCTCCATCGACAGATGACGGGTCGATCATGCTCGTACGATCAATTAAACGATAGATTTGAGTGGCTCCAATCTTGGCAGCTGCGACATCCGGTGCAAAGATGGATATATTTCCTAAAGTGATTGCAGCAAATAGAATGGCCATGGATGACAAAAGCATTTCTGGAAACGTGCAGTATTCCTTTTCTACGAAGTCTCCACCAGCCTTAAAGGTAGCATACCACAAAATATATTGGCAGAACTCAGAGAACCCGAAAGCAAGTCCAGTTACAAGTGCCTTCTGTCTCTTGGCATTGTTCGTCTCATTAATACCGCTATGATACCGATCAACAAAGTAGTCTTCGATGCCAAGGCTGCGGACCGTACCAACGTTGTCAACGGCCTCTGCAGCCAAAGTATTCGCCTTTGCAAAATCCTTCTTGGCTCCAGAGTCAATCCCTGCTGAAGCTTGCATCTCAAAGTACCCACCAAGAGCAATGCCAGGAATGATTGCCAGAACGACTAGAGTAAGATGCCAACAATTGACAAATGCGATTATAAGACCCGCTAACATGGACCCAATAAGGTTGACCCCCACACCATAAAGGTCACCAGTAAGACCCTTGACAGCTCCAGCATCTGCAGAAAGACGGGTAGTAAGTGCACCAAGAGAATTCTCCTCCATGTCGAAGTAACCAATTTCTTGACGAAGCAGGGATCTAAATGCAAGCTCCCGCAGTTTCTTCGTTAGTTTTTCCCCCGAAACACCAAGAGATGCGTGTTGCAAGATATTACCAACAAACGCCATTGCTCCGAGGACGACAAACGACATCGCCCAAAACCTAACATCATTGCTTTGATTCTTACCAATCATGATGTCAATGAGCTCAACTAAAGGAATGGAAGCAAGAGGCCATATAATACCGCCCAGGACCGCACCGGCAGTCCCAATAAAAATTAACAGCCACTCGGAAGAGTTCATCCTTAGAGTTCGCATGAAGAGTCCCTTGTCTATATCAGGACCTTTTCCTTCTTCCTCCTCTACGGTATCAATAGCTTGGGTGGTAGAATCTCCCTTGGTCTTACTGACACTCAATGCCAAAGCACTAGTGGCCGCCAGGGGTTGGGCATCTCCATCATCATCATCAGTATATATCTTCTTCTTCTCCTCAATCTTGGCTTTCTCTATTCTTTGCAGTTCGATTAGCCCTCTGTAAAACCCTTGTTCATTGCGGACAAGTGTTTCGTGTGGACCACGTTCAATGACGTATCCGTTCCGCACGCAGGAGATGTTGTCGGCGTTCCTGATTGTACTCAAACGATGCGCGATGGTGATTGTTGTTCTTCCCGCAGCAGCCTTGTCCAGAGCATCCTGCACAATCCTCTCGCTGGCCGTATCCAGACTTGCCGTAGACTCATCGAGGAGCAAGATCTTAGGATCTCGAACTAATGCTCTCGCTATGCAAACGCGTTGCTTTTGACCGCCACTGAGCATCGCTCCTCTTTCTCCCAACATTGTATTATAACCCTCAGGAAGTTTGCTGATAAATGAATGTGCATTGGCCATCTTCGCAGCATTGATAATCTGCTCGTCAGTGACCTTCTTCCTTTTTGCAACAAGTCGCCCTTGTTCATCCTTTATAAATTCCAAACCAGCCCCGAGAGCGATGTTGTCTTTGATTGACAGCATGAATAGTGATGGCATCTGTGACACGACCCCAATTTGAGAGCGAAGCCATTTGACGTTAAGCTCGCGAAGATCGGCACCATCCAAGGTGATACGGCCATTCAGCGGGTCATAAAAGCGCTGAATGAGTCGAGCGACAGTAGATTTTCCAGACCCAGACTTACCGCAAAACGCCTCAGAAGTACCAACCGGAATATCCAGGTTGAAGTTGTTCAAAACATAGTTTGCTTGACCCTCCTCCACGATGCGCTTGCAGTAGTTGAAGTCAACGTTCTCGAATCGGATGTGACCCTCAACAGAAGCACCAGGCACAATACCATCCTCACTTGTGGGGTCAATCGGGCTTTGGCGATCAATAATCTCAAACACGCGAGGGGCAGCCGCACGCGCCACGCCGAAGGACTTAAACGCTGGACCCGCAGTACCAAGAGAGCTGGCACCCAAAGTGATGGAAAAGAAGACGAGCAGAACATCACCAGGTGACATCTCCTTGTTACGAACAAGCACAGAGCCATACCAAAACGCCAATCCATACGTAGACAAGATGAGCAACATGCTGGTTCCGAGCCCTAATCCAGTAGAGACTGCGGCCTTCACAGCCGATTTGTACCCCTTTTCAAGCGATGATTCGTAGCGCTTGGCCTCATCTTCCTGGCCGCCGAAGGCGGTAACCGTGCGAATGAGACTGAGAACTTCGGAAGCGACTGCGCCAGCCTGACCGTAGGCACCGAGCCCATCGCCGGTGGCTTCTGCAGAGGCATTGCCAAACACAGCACCAGCGACCATGAGCAAGGGGGTGACGGCGAGCACGACAAGAGTGAGCTTCCAACCGTAAGCAAAACCAACAATGATTCCGACGGCAAAGGTTGAGAGGTACTGGCAAGCTGTGGCGAGTTTATCCCCAATACCAGCCTGAATAAGATTGATATCATTGACGACGATGTGAGTGAGTGAACCTGCCTCATTGTCATCATAGAAATCGCAGTCCTGTGCTATGAGATTGTCGAAAAAGCGGCGGCGTAGATTGTTGCCCATGCTATTTGCAGCGGCAAGTGCAAAGAACAACTGCAAAAAAGAAACGGCAAACGCAACAAACGAGACAATGAGGAAAAGATTGGTTGTATTCTCAACCTTCTCATTGACGGCGTCGGAAAAGCCAACCTCACCGTCTCCCGTGGGATTGAGAATGGCTCCAAATTCATCAATGATTCGTCCAAAGAGAACCGTAAGAATTGGCAGAAGTGTACCATGACCAACTGCAGCAACGATAGAAATGAGGATCATAAGCATTTCCATTTGAGTGGCATATCGAAATAGCTTCCAGTATGCAATTGGGGGATACTTTGGCGGTTTGACATCTTTGCTCTTCTTCCATCTGAAGAGGGTTCTCAGCGAGGACTTACTTTCCGACGAGGAGGAGGTTTGTTCCAGTTTGTCGGCCATGATGTGATAAACGGAATGCTCGGGGCGGGGGATACCGCACAGGCGTTATGTACTGTGAGGGCTGAAGTGAAGGAAAACGGAAATTAGGTACATCACACGCCAAAGTGTGTCCAAGGGCGGGGGCGCGACACCACTCACAGGAAACAGAAGCTCCAGAGCAGGCTTTAATGCTCTCCGGCGCCACGCAGCCCCCTGCAATCTGTCAGGGAGAGGCGCGCGCCACCATAGTGAACACAGCCTCTCGCACATATGGACGCGCCCTGGCGCGAAGCGTTGCTTTCGACAACCATCATGGAGCAGGCGTGCAATCTGCGCGCAGCGTTGGCCGACCAAAGCCGTTGAGATCGTATCATCATGCACGCCATGGCACCGAGCACACAGCTCATTGGACACGGCGCGTTGCCTCAACGCGCGATCTGAAAGATTCGCTTGCACGAAACGAAAGCGGCTTGACCAATTGCGCGGCGCGGCTTGGAGCGCGTCCCGTTGGGGCTTGGCGACGTTATTGCTGTCCAGCGCGTACAGCGCGCTGTGCTGTGTACGCTGTACTGTACCCGTCACGTGCGTTATGTGCGTCACGCGCGTCGCGTCGCTCCGCTCGTCGTGCCTTCCGCTTCGCGTGCCGCGCGCGCGTGCGCTGCGGGAGGTGGCCGTGGTGGCGGCGGCGGTGGTAGGGGTGGCGCCGACGGCGGCCACGACGACGACGACGACGACGACGACGACGGAAGCGACGAAGAAAGCGGCGCGGAAGGCGCGGACAACGCGGAGGGCGGCGACATCGCCGCGCGCGCGATGGTCCGACAGCATGAGGCGCTCGCGTGCGCCATAGCGCGCTTCCATTTCAGGCCCATTGTCGCCGAGACGGTGCGTCTGTTGTGCCTGCACCCGGGCTCCACGCTGCCCGCGCTGTCGCGGCTGTTGTCGCCCTTCTTCGAGACGCTTTCGGCGCGCAATCATAAGCTGCAGCGCGTTGTGGGTGACGAGCAGCGCCGCGGCTTTGCGCGTGATTCTCTGGCTGTGCTGTGTCAGCATGGCATTGTGTACTACGTTGAACGGGTGCTGCCCGGCGCTGCTAAGAGTGCCGCGGTGAACGGCGCCCGCTCGTCGCCCTCGCAGCCGCGCACCGTCATTCAGTACTACTGCGATGTCAACGTGCTGCTGTATAGACCTCGTCTGCCTCTGTATCTCGGCTGGGCGCTGCGGCGCTTTGGCGAGTTTGGTTACGCCGTGCTGTCCGCTTTGCTCGAGAGAGGGCGTCTCACCTCAGCACAGCTCTTCAAGTGTACCTTGACGCCCAAGATGGCTGAGTTTCCTTTATCTCAAGCCGATATACAGGCCTGTCTCATTGACATGGTGCAGTCCGGCGTCGTGCATTGGTGCGGAAAGCGCAAACGCCGCTCCTCCTTAGTGGCCAGAATCCACAAGCAAAACGAACAAGCTGCCGTTGACGCTGTCGGTTCTAAGCGACCCAACCCGGATGCCATGCATTACGATTACGAAGACGATGACGATGACGATGACTATGACGATGAACAAGATGATCGCCAACGCATTCAGATTGGGAGGGGTGATCATATACGTTCTGTCATTGTTCCAGACAAGGATAACGACATCGATATCTGGGGCGTCTGCTTCTGCCATCTCAATCGCGAATTCCGAAACGAGTGCTGCATCATGGTCGTAGCAACTCGCGTTCCAAATGAACTTTCAATTCACATCCTGCGCGTCGGCTTGCAAATCGCCTTGTCTAGAGAGGACTGTCAACAGCCCTCCGAAGATGCAGTCACTGCTGAAGTCCCCACTGATGATATCAAGAAGGGACTGGAAGAGTTTGACCTATTCGTAAGCACACAAGAGTTTTGGGATGCAGCGCTGCTCCTCGCCAAACAAGACCCCCCGTTCGTTATGGCGGTGCCCGCCCACGCGCCTACCCATCTGAAGTTTGTACCTGGAAGACTGGTTTCCGATACACGTCACAAGACCGTAGAAGAGCTCATCTTCAGGCGGTATGGTGGCACTGGAAGACGCATATTTAAAGCGTTAGCGTTGGAAGGCGCTATGGAGGAGAAGATGCTCGCTGAGAAATGTATGCTACCGCTCAAAGTGGTAAGAGAGAATTTGTTTCGTATGTACCAGGATCGTGTTGTCTCTACTCAGGAAGTCCCTCGTTCGAATGATCAGCAGCGAGCCGGCAACTGGTTTTATTTGTGGAAGGTGAACACCTTCTCTTTACATCGCAGCTTGCTCGAGGTGATGTACAAGACATTACTCAACTTGTTTGCACAATATGAGACGTTAGACAACGATACAAAAAACCCGCAAGAGCAGAAGAAGATGAAGAACCGTGAAACTCTTCTCGTTTCCAGTATTCTCAGAGTCGACCAGTCTATCATGGTTATGCGAGATTTTGGTCCCATTACTGCTGCATATTTTCCGTCAAAGTATGAAATACTTGATGGATATATATTACAAAGTAAAAAGCGACGGCGAAGAGTTGCGTGAGCAGCTCGTCGACAGCTCGTCGGATGTATGCTGGATATTTCAATTCGGGCTCGAGTTAGTATTTGTTGCTTAACAAAAGGCGAGAGAACAGACTCAACGCTTAGTATACACCTATATCTCTACGCCATCCTTGTAGATTTGTGACTATACGCAGGCAGCCACTGCCAAGCGATCTGCCGCTTCATTGCCGGGTATGCCCACATGGCCCTTGACCCAAGCCATCTTCACCGTGATCCCAATTCTAAGAAGTGCGCGTCTGTTGCTATCGATGGCTAACCATAGTTCCTTGTTTTTCACTGGTGTCCCGGCTGCCGTCTTCCACTTTGCCACCCTCCAACCGGGAAGCCATGAATCCATCCCATTTATGGTATACTGTTGAAAGTGTAGAATAAAAATGCATCAAGAGGGGCGTCAGAATCCTCCGAACACACATACAAGATGATGGGTTATAAAGTGGAATTATAAAAAACTTGTTGCAAGTAACTTACCATCGAGTCTGTGTAGATGTAGACGGTGCCACCTTTCGCCACAAGACCGTGCTGTCTCACAATTTGAAGAGCCTCTATAACAGCACTCATCTCAGCCCTTTGGTTGGTGGGACGTTCAGTGAGACGTTCCGATACATTGTACGGATTATCCTCGCCAAAATAGACGCCGTAGCCCGCTTTACTACCCGCTTTCCCGTTCTTGAGACAAGCACCATCCGTGTATACCTCAAGTTTCGCTACAGCATCAGCAGGTGGATCGGTCGCTTGGAGGAATTGCACCTCATCATCACCGACCACGTCGGTAGAGAGCCGAGGTAGAGACGCGGTGTGACTCGCACGCACAGCTTGATTAGAGCGTCCCGAAGCGGGACCAGAAGCGAGACCAATAAATGATTGTGCAGCCTCTAGAGTCTTGAACGACTTGAACTTTGCATCGGGAACGCCATTTACGTAAAGCTTACATTCCTCCCACGAGGACAGCACCCCAGAAAAGCCGTCCAATCCGCGGCGCACCGCGTAGTACTTACGCTTGGAGGGTGCCGAATCCGAGCCCATCTTGAATTGGGAGGTGCGCGGCCCCAGGCGAGGCGCAGCGTGCTCGCCAGTGTACCTCCATTGTCGCTTCCTTCTGGGCATGGCGGTGGAGTGGAGGAGGGGCTGATGGCGTCTGAGCAGGGAGTGCGGGGCGGGGGGGAAGAAGGCGGGGATGAAGGAGGCGGGGACGAAGGAGGCGGGGATGAAGGCGCGGCGGGCGGACGACCGCTGCGCGATGCTTTGCACTAGTGTCCTGAACATGGGCGCGTGGGGCTGGTTGAGTGGCGACCTCATCGGCTCCCCCACTGGCCTCTCCCTCTCTAGCGTTGCATGAGGCGCGATTACGTCACAGCTGCGACGTGGTTGCGAAGAGTAGATAACGTGGCGCTGGAAGAGCTTTCGAGCTGCACGCGAGGGTGACGCGTATGACGGCTGTGCACAACCTAATATTTTCTGATGAATACTTTTGGAATCGCAAAAGAAATGAAAATCTTCTCAAGCTTAGAGTGCCAGCCGCACCCTCCACCGTCCGTAGCGCCCAAAAGCAACGAACTAAACTCGCCCAGCTCCACCGTCTCGCTTTAACCCCTCTTCGCCTCGCCCCTCTTTGCCGCGCCGCACTCCGCCTCTCGAGCACTCCACCCAAATCCCGCATCATGACCACCGCGCATCGAGCCACATGGAAGGCGGCAAGAGGTGGGCTTCAAGAAGAAGGCAGCTTTCGGCTCCACGCTCCGTCCGTTGCCGTTTCTGGAAAGGACGCACCAACAGAGCGCACGTTGAAGAAACGTCATTTCACCCCCGCCGATGCGTCGCGCGATGAAATGCGTTTGCGCATTGACAACGAAGAAGAGCACGTGAGCAAGAGACCTAGGCGTTCCCGCTTCGGACCAACCCCGGAAGCTGACGCCGGTGGCGAAGCGGGTCAAAGGCTGCTTTTAGCGCCTTCTGACGCAGCAGAGACGCAAGGAAGCGCAGCGAAAGAGAAACATTCAAATTCGCCAGATGAGGATGAAAACGGTGTAGCAGCAGTGCGCAACGACGTTCAGTCCGGGGCCGCCGTGGATGCAACCGAAGCTGATGGCGCCGACGAAGGCAAACACTTCGACCAATCCCAACAAGATTCCGACAGCGAAGACGATGAGTCCGAAGAGGACGAGGCCGAGCTTCTGGCAGAGCTTGAACGAATTCGCAAGGAACGCGAGTTTGACAAAGCAAAGAAACAAGCCGAAGAGCAAGAGCGCTTGGAACGGGAAGAAACCACAAAAGCGGCTTCGGAAAACCCCTTACTCGCGCAATTGTCAAACTTCAACGATGAAATTAGCGAGACGGCGAGTATTGCTACTGGCAGTGTGCCGGCGTTTGCTGTTAGAAGGCGGTGGGATGACGACGTTGTGTTTCGCAACCAAGCTCGAGGGGAACGCAGCCACAGACCTAGATTCCTCAACGATACTATCAGGAACGACTTTCACAAGAGATTCATGAAGCAGTATATGCGGTAGCTTTGCTCGGCCTGGATTTTTGTGCACTTGGTCCTTTTTGCAAAATACAGGCTGGCATTCCCTTTACTTTTGACAGCCCTTTGCGTTGTATCTGTCGATGATGGCAGTCTGTTGCTATTCCGGGAGTTTCCTCCTTACGATGTGTATTGTAAGTGAAATAATCTCACGGGTCTCAAGTCTAAACGTAGTCAGACAGTACGGCGCAAACATGCACACAAAACAGGCCATGTTTACTCGAGACTCTGATGAGCAAAGGGAAACAGGTTGCAATATGTTGAAGGAGGACTTGTATATGAGGGCTACAGTTTTCTATTAGTTATATGTGCAGTATCAACAGTCGAGGGGATCACGTTTCAAATAAAAAAACGTACACGAACAAGTGCACGATAATGACAAGATTGTTACGGGCTATTGCTGCTGCGGCTCCAGAGAACCTAGAGAGGTACGCATAAGCAAAGCCTTTGTCCGACTGGTGAGAGAGAGTTGTCGTCGGGCACGCGGTGTGGCTTCGGTGCTTTCGGTTTGTGATCGTGACGTGATGAAGTCAAATGTGAGACGACCCTCTCGCCGTGATGCAAAACCTTCCAGCAACCCCCGTGATCGCTCTACAGAAGCCTTTCTGTTTTGAGGGGAGTCAAACTCATCCTCAAGAGCACATTGCTGATGATCATCTTGTAGCTGTTGGTTGAGGTTCTGTCTTCGGAACCAGAAGAAGGAAGAGTTGTTTGACTTGTGACTTGAGCGTCGACGCGTGGCTAAGCTAGGCGAACTTTGATTGTGGCGATCAGAGTGCGACCGTCCGAACATGGGCTTGTGAGCGTGGGGCGTAGAAAAGGTTCCCACTCGTTTGACGGATAGCGAAGTTAGGTCAGGGTGCTGTTCCGGCTGCAGTTCCTTCTTCGACTGGGGCGGGTGGTGCGCAGAAGTCGGGGCTGGGCGACCAGTAAGCCAGGGGTGCAAGCTGACTTGGGCAACAGAATAGCGTTTGGTGGGGTCTAGAGTGAGAAGACGCGAGGTGAAATGCATGGCGGCGCGCGAAAGCGAGTGGGGATATTCGACGAATCCTTGTCTCATCATGGCGGTCATAAGTTGGCCGTTGTTGTCGACGAAGGGGTGGGCGCCGGTGAGAAGGATGTAGGCAAGAATGCCAAGCGTCCAAGCGTCGGCCTTGGCACCGTCGTAGCCCAGACCGTTGCCAAATGTAATCTCCGGGGCGGAGTAGTAACTGGAGCCACACGAGGTGGTCATGAGGGAGTTACGGCGAATGAGGCCGGTGAGGCCAAAGTCAATGATCTTGAGGGTTCTGGTGGGGACGTCAACGAGCACGTTGTCCGGCTTGAGGTCTCTGTGGGCGACGCCCTTGCTGTGCAGGTAGGCGACGGCGTCGACGAGCTGCGCCATGTAGAGCTTGGCGTCGGGCTCGGACAGCGGGCCGTTTGCGACGACGTCGAGAAGCTCGCGGCCAGGCGCAATATGCATGACGAGGAAGAGCTTGGTATCGCTCTGAATGGCCTCGACGAAGGCGACGATATTTGGATGCGAAAGCTTGCGTAGCACAGCGGCCTCGCGACGGGCGTATCGTGCCATGTCCATGTCCTCCAAGCTGTCCTTACTCATGACCTTGACGGCGTAGGTGGCACCGGAGCGGTCGTCCACGCCGAGCATGACCTTGGAGAACATGCCCACGCCCAGCTGGCGCGTGAGGCGGTAGCGACCCACGGTGCGGGTCGGCATCTCGTGCGTGAGAGAGGAAGAGGAACAGCGGGGGGGGGGGGGGGGGGGGGGGGGGATGGGGAGAAGACAAAGGAGAGAAGCTAACGGAGATAAGACAAGAGGGGCGCAAAAGCAGCAGCGACGCGGCCGCAGCACACTGAGAATTGGGGGGTGGGCGGGGACACCAAAGCGTGACACGCACGCGACGCGCCACGCGCCAAAAGCAGGCGCGCATGGCGGCACACGCGGCGCGCGCTGACGGCACTGCCAGCGCGCTCTGTGCTGCGTTGCTGCGTTGCTGCGTCGCTGCGTAGTGTCATCATTGGTATTTGCCAGATTGAGTTTCTATGTGATGTATCTGCGCGGCACTGTTCGCTGTCACTCTTAGCTGCCTGCGTTGACGCTGTCTTGCGACTCGCTCTTCACACTCTTCTTGACAGCGGCTCGACTTACGTGCCGCTACGTGATCGCCTCGCTTGCGCAAAAAATAGATAACAACGTTGCTGTGCTCCTGCCACCGTCCAACGCACAGCGTGAACGGCTGTGTACGCCCATGTCGTTTGCCACAAATACGTTTGTTTCCGCCTTTCATAATCTTCAATGTCTTCTGCTGCATCTCGCCCCACATCAACATTCTTCTGGCCTCGGTACCGATCTGCCCATCGATACCAAAAGCAGCAAACAGCTCACTACTACACTAGAACGTCCACCAGCTCTTTCAATCGCATATATGCGACATGAACACACAACAGCACATAGTCAAACACCATCAACCGCCTGTATTGTACGATGACTCTCATGCTGGAGATACCACGAGCTAGCGGTGCATCAGCGGCATGAGATAAAGATAGGAACAGCTCAACTGCTCAACAAAATTTACTCCATCACTCGTTATCAGAAACTTGTATTTTCCTCATCACGTTACATGCAAACGTTTCTGTGACAGCAGCTATTCGTCCCAAAACAAGGAAGAGGTTTAGAAACTCTGGGTCAGGTATCCACAGCCCATGTGGCAGTGCAAGACAGACATCGTTGGCAAGGTGTCACACCACGTATTGCAACATCGTGGGACATTTACTGCTCCGATTTCTCCGATTTCTCTCGTCTCTAGCCGGCGGTCAACAGGAGGGGTGGTCCAAATTGATGAGCGATGCAGTGTGCCCAACGAGTGAGAATGGTAGGGAATGGTTCGCGTTCTAGCTAGCGTCCATTGCACAACTGGGTCTATTTTGGTAAATATTATGTCTTCCCCGAATGTGAAGCAATCCCTCCTTTTCAATGACATCGCAGCGTTTTTGTTCGATTCCATGGATGGGATGGTTAAGATATTATTCGTTTTTTTGAGAGCACTCAGCTCACAACACACCCTTGAGCACTCTGGCTCCGCTTCCAGCATTGGTAGCGAAAACCATAGCCTCCCGCCCACCACTCACGGCCGGATATTTATCGCTAAAGGCCTTCATTAGATCTGACACAGCTTTTTCCTTCACCAACGTCACTGTGCAGCCCCCAAACCCACCACCGGTAATTCGCGATCCATAGACGCCGTCAACCTCAAGGGCAATTTCAACCAAAGCATCAATTTCCTCCGTACTTACCTCATACAAATCTCTCAACGACTCATGACTCTCAACCATAAGCTTTCCAGCCGTAACCAAATCCCCTTCCTCGAGGCATTTTTTCGCTTTCAAGGTGCGAATGTCCTCCGAAATAGCATGCGTTGCCCTCTTCACAGTGTCTTCGTCAAGGTCGCTCTTCACCTTTTCAAGCATTTCAAGCGTACAATCACGAAGATGTGTGACGTTCTGACCCGGGAATCTTTCCGCCATAGCTTTGGCAGCGGCAGCACATTGTGCTCTTCGGGTCGGATACTCCGAGCCAGAAAGCTCATGCTCCACACAGGAATTGGCCACCACAATCACGACATTCGGATCATTTAAAGGAACGAGCTTTGATTCAAGTGATCTGCAATCAATAAGCAACGCATTACCGCCCTTTCCACGACTAGAAATCAATTGATCCATAATCCCACAAGGCACATTAGCAAATTCATGCTCACAGCTCTGGCCCATCAATGCGCGATCCGTTGCATCAACTTGAAGATCGCCGAGAGCCTCAATCATCATACCAGCAGCCATTTCAAGCGCCGCCGAAGAGGATAGGCCGCTTCCAAGGGGCACATCACTCGCGATCGCAGCGCGAAATGGAACCACCTTGTAGCCTTTTCGAGCATACAGAGCAGTCATACCCTTCAAATAGCGCGCCCATTTCGGGACCGAGTCGGCTGCAGGACTATCTTCCGCCATGAACTTGGCGACGACGCCAGGAAAGGCTTCGGCCACAACTTCACATGGTTCTCCGACTGGGAGCGCCTTGCCAACGAGATAAGTGTTTTTCTCGAGCGCAAGCGGAAATACGAATCCGTCATTGTAATCAACGTGCTCACCAATAAGGTTAACACGCCCTGGCGCAGCAACTGCCGTCGTTGGTTGCTCTTTAAATTCCGAAACGAACAGCTCTTTTGTTCTGCCCACTGCGGCGATATCCGCTTGCGGAACGTGCGAAGGATCCATTTCGACGGACAATGACGGCGGTTTGTGCTATGAAATTGGAAAAGTTGTGTTTGTGAATGCTTTTTACGTTCGCCGGATCTGGCAGAGGAAGCGATGAAGACGGGGGATGTCAGAAGCGAAGTTCAAGATACCGACGGTAGAAACTAAGGTCTGAAGTGCAAGATCACAGCAGGATGCTCAGCAGTGGTGGTCATGTCAGCAGCGAAATTTTTAAAAGAAACGCCCCGCTAGCAGCGATTTAACAGCCTAAAATGAAAAAGACGCACATGTTTTATCTGAACGGGTGCATATAGTGCTCATCGGGGCTTTCTACGCGCCTTTTCTCCACAACCGCAATCTGCCGCTTGAAAGCAAAGCATCAAGCCATCTCCAACGGGGTGATGGAGTACAAAGGGTAGGTACACATATTCTCGGGCACAGTAATTAAAAAGAACCAAACGATAATCAGTGTTTTGGGACGTCCCACCGCAATAATAGGAATGAGCTGACCCTATGCGACATCTGGCCCCCTGTAAAGCGAAATTCTGCAAGAGCTTTGCGATGTCGTTGGCAATGGCCAAGATGTAGAGAAGCAGGTGACGTAGCTTTCGCCTTCGCAATCACATTGGAAATATGGGTGCTGAGCCCATTCGTGACAAGAAAAGGAGCAGTTGCGAAGGGTAGCCATCTATATGATCAACCCTGTAGTGGGTCACCATCGATTGCATACTACTTTCTCGAGTCTCCAGCCTCAGCGCGATTTTTGGAGCTTAGCGTGGGTGACATGCGATATCGTACCAGTTGCGGATTTTGGATTCGTTTACGTGACTGGAGCCCGATCTGTATCTCAAGTGCGGCCTCTGACGCAACCAAGAAGCGGCCAAACGATAAATAAGCTGTGTCGGAGCCTTCTAGTATGTCGGCCGAATCATGAAGCCATTAGCGATTGCCGACCCAGCCTTCCCTCTTCGCTACGGCACTTGGATTCATGCTCTTTCTGTTTAGGCTTGTTGCATCAGTGCCGCTGACTTTGGCACTGCTTTCATTTTTCTTGGCTTTCGCTCTGCTTACCGCTCTGGTCTCGGCCTTCTCTTTTGCCTTCAATTTAGTCTTAATTCGTTCTCTCGCCTCGGTCTTTTTGTTCACTTCCTTTAACTTCTTCCTCTTCGGCTTGCCGGTACCACCCAAAACCTCTCTGAGTCGTCGCTCATTCTGAACAGCCTTCTTGTCGCTAAGCCTCGCGCGTGTAGGCGCGTTTCGCGGCGTGACTATGGATCCGTTAAGACTTCCCCCCTTTCCTGATTGAGACGAAGCGTCTCTGCCACGCGATCCATTTCTTTTCGTAGTTGTTAGTGATTCTTTATCTTTCAGCGTTCGGTGCTTGACACTGCTGCTTCTGTCCAACGGCTCGCGATATGCTCCTCCTCGCGGTTCCATTCTTGTGATTTCTATGCCCAATTCTCGAGCCAACCGAGTCACAACAAACGCTGTCTCGGCGTTTGTAATGCTTATCACGTGACCGTCACCTCCAATGCGTCCGCATCTTCCAGCTCGGTGTAGATAATGATCCCCGTCAGTGGGCATATCCAAGTTGATAACATGGGTGATGTCCCGAACGTCCAAGCCTCTAGCGGCGACCTCCGTTGTTACCAACATAACCACACGCCCTTTTCTGAATGCAGTTAGCACCTCTGCTCGTTCAAGCTTGTGTGCATTTCCACGCAATCCTCCAGCGGCGAGTTTCATCTGATGTAGTCTGTGTACCACGATATCCACTCTTCGTGGATCGTCCACGAACACAATTGCCCTTGTCGGAACTGGCTCTGAGTACATGAGCTTTCTAAGCGCATCAATCTTTAAACGCGCTGGTACAAGATAATGCCAGTGAGATATCGCCTTCGGGATTCTTTGCGAGCCACCAACGCGCAGTAAAACAGGGGCATTCATGTTTTCCATCGCGAAATTGCGAACAGAGTCAACGTCTCCCGTGGCAGAGACAAGCACCTTTTGTGCGCTTCGAACCGCATGAAGCAGACGCGTTATGTGCTTCATGAAAACTTCCTGTAGACACTGGTCGACTTCATCGACTATAAGTGTCTGCACATGCCTTAAATTCAGATCTCTTCCCTCGTGTAGTTCCGCCAGGCGCCCCGGTGTGCCAGTAACGATATGAGGGGTTTTCTTTCGAAGCTTTTCAGCTTGTCTCGCCGGATTCGCACCCCCAATTAACGCCATATTGCGAATATCAGTGCCCTCAATTAATCGATCACATTCCCGAGAAATCTGCATTGCCAATTCTCGAGTGGGAGCAACGATAACCACTTGCGTGATGTCATGTTCAATATCTATTTCATCCAAAACTGGAAGTAAGAATGCCAGAGTTTTCCCCGATCCAGTGTGACTCTGTATGACAATATCTTTTCCGTCAGTTACTCGAGGAATAGCAGCTAGTTGAACATGAGTCGCCGTTGTGATTCCGAAGTTCTTCTCCAGATTCTCTAAAAGTTCTTCCGATTCAACAAGCGCTTCAAGCCCAACTCCGCAGAACATATCGTTGTTATCTTCATCATCAGCGAGAACACCACCTTCTTCAATATCTACATTTACTACGCCAGCGTAGCAATTACGAGTGAGCAGTGTTCTGCTGTTTTCATCTACGGCCCCTAGGTCAAACACAGCGTTGCCACTTGCGTTTTGAGATGAAATGGTCAGGTTGGCGGCTTCGTCTTGCTTGCTTATTCTATCAACTATTCTATACCAGTCACCGTTCTCCTCCAATTCTGCGTCTCCATCCTCGCCTGCTATGCCTATATCATTGAAAAGGGGTGTCGTAGTTGACGGTTCACCCTGCGCGCCGGCTGCGCCTTCCTCATTGATATCACTATTTTTACTAACCTCTAGGACAGCTCTTGTCACGTTTGGTGCGACTTGTCTCCGTCTCTCGACACACGTACGTCGCACAGTGTTGCCTTCAAGTCCTCTCAAACCAATTACACCGAAACCTGTCGATATAAAGGCACCATTGTCAGTCCGTTTTAATCGCATCATTCTTCACTTCGGATTTCGTTTGCGAAGTAACTTTGTTAGTGTCGTTCCTTCAATAACTGTGTTTTCGTGCTCGGTTCGGTCCGCTTGATCTCCTGCCAATTCAGGTTTTCATTAATTTAAAGCTCAACAGTCAATAAAAATCTGACTGGAATAATGTGGTGATGTAAATGTTTACCCTTCATAGGGAAAGGTGTGAAGGAATGCACATCGAAAACAGTTCCAAAGACCGCGAGAACAACTCAGAGCGTGAAACCTTTGGCAAAGTTCTCTCTGGCGTCTATCCAAACATAACGTTTTCTGAAACCCGTCTGGGAATCTTTGCCATAACAAGAGAATCATCTACAGCATGATCTGCTGACTGTTCCCTCCTTTCGGTGGCTAGGCTGTTTTTCGTTTCCTTCTTTCATGAAATTATAGGTGTTTCATTGCTTCTTCCAGCCATTTGCAACTTCCAATATGTGCTCGGCTATCAGATCACGTGCGGCGTGAACGTCTTCGTAGATAAAGAAACGGTACTCTCGTCGCAAAAATCAGTTGCTGTTCAAAAATGAAATAACTTTTCACCAACTTCGCGAAAGGGTTAAACAGTTCATCACGGTTTTGGTGTGAAGTCCAAACAACCACAAGTATAGCGAATAATCAATTCCTCATAATAAACCGACTCCACCATGGACAACCGACAAACTAAGAGCAACCATTCGCATCAAAGGTTGTCCAAAGTACGTTGTTACTGTAGAAGTCTATTTTAAAAGTAAAGACCTATCCAGTCATTCTTGTTTTAAGTTCCATCCCTGCGTTGGTAATAGATACACAATCTGTCTATACTTTTCATTAGATTCTAGCAAGAATTTGCGTCCACTTCAGAAAGACAAACAACGTCGCCTTAGCATCAGGTCCGCGTGCTGTCGAGATATGCCTTCTTGTTCCGTTCTGTCGAGATATTCTATTTCGACATGATGCACATGGAATCACGCACTTCAGCGTACAGGTGAAGTTCCAGATTGAGTGCAAAGATGAAGAAGGCTCATTCCTCTATGCGTTCCGTTCTTCCGTTTTTTCCAGTACTTCTATTCCTCTCACAGTATGTCCATGTGTTGCCAATGAAATAGCACTCTCTCGGACAGTATCTTCCCATGGTATTTCCTTCACCCCCAATCTTCTCATTTTGCTGTTGTCATATGCTTGCTTGCGTCTTGGTACAGTACTGTCCAAGGCGCGTTCCGGATATTGCTTGAAGGTATCATGTTCGCAAAGCTTCTTGTACATGTCCACATAAAGTGGAGATTGTGACAATGCCACAATCCGACCCTCTGCTTGCTCTTGCTCCAAGGCTAGAACGTGTGCCTCGGCCACCTCACGAACATCAATCAAATCACAAAACTGGTCCGGAATCATCCCAGGTTTACACCGTGCCACACCACAACCACGGCCTTCGAGTAGCTCAAGCAGCATTGCGACACTTCCGTTGACTGCAGGAAGCAGCGAAGGTCCGACAATGTATCCGGGGTGAATACAAACAAGTTGAAGAGACATCGCCTTGGCAACTTTCCAAGATACTTTCTCCTGCTGCACTTTCGCGAGTCGGTATGCCCCATAAGAATGTTTCATGAGTGTCTCTTTACAAAATCCTTCATCACTCCAACAATTTTCATCCAACAAGGCAGGCAGTGATCGCTGGGCAAGCATCGAGGCTGTAGATGAAGTTAACACGACTTTCTTCACTCCGGCTTTGGCGGCCGCAGTTAACAGCGCTTCGGTACCTTCCACGGCCGGCTTGACTTGGTACTGGATAGCTTCATTTTCATTCTTGAATGGCAGACCACCATCCAAAGTTAGAAGCACAGGCGTTGCAACATGAATGAGAGCATGACACCCGGATAATATATGAGGAAAAGATGCTGGCTTCCTGAGGTCGAGGCGATCGAGGGAAAGGTTTTCAGACCGAGGAAAGGACTTGAGCGCTCTGTGAATGTGATTTGGGAACGAGGTCTCCGTACCGCGCACGACAAAGCTGCGAGCGAGAAGAGCAGCTATCACATGTGAACCGACGAATGACGATGCGCCAGTAACGAGAACCGTTTTCATCGTTGAGCGTTCCATGCAAGATCCCGGTCAATAACTGCAGAAGAGGATCTTTCGAGTCAAGATAGTAAGCTGCCAAGCCCTTTCACATTCATGGGCGTGATAAGTATTTTCATGATGTGCACGGTGGTCCAAATAGCAGCATCGCCGATTTCACCATGAATAAGACATGCCCTATTTGCCGCTTTAGCAATTGCGCCGGCCTTCCCCGTCACCCTTATTTCTTCTTAATCTGTACGACCTTCACTTGGTAATAGTTGCATCTAGCTTTGGAAGTAGTTACTGTCTCACTCTTTCTTCAAATCATATGATTTCTAAAGCGATTTCTTCCAATGAAATCTTTCATCTGAATTGGTCTGATAAAGTATTGGTATGGAGTTGTCTAACAGGTGTGCTTGAGAAGAAAGCTTCCTATTGGAATGTGATGAGAGTACGCACACATGCTCTTTATCTTCCTGTTGTGTGCCTGTTCCTATAAATCCGACAAACAGTTGACGGAACGCCTTTCCACAACTTTTATCCGTGCAAGCATCACGCAGTGTTGAGTTGTACTTGTCAACTCATTCTCAATCCTTCGAATAAAGCGTTATTTTCTAAATCTAGGCTCTCTCTATCGTTAAACGACACCTCACAGAAGATACTCTCAGAAACAGATTTTCGTAAGAAGAAGAACAGAGTATTAAAAAGTCTAAAAAAAAGATTGTTCGGGAAAGAGGCTTCTTCTTCTTCATTGCGGTCTTCAACGGATAAATAGTTGCCTACTTTGTTCACCACAGATAGAGGAAGAGGGTTCAAATCGATCGCATCGTAGATATTACAATCCCAATATTGAAACGAGACACTCTTCTCTTTACCCACATTGCAATCAGATTACAATATTTCTGACAAACTTTTTCGAAACGAAACCATCTCCACTCGTTCATACAGACCAAGTTAAGCTCAACCACGGTTACTGCTTTAATATTGTCGAAACTATGGGAACCAAATCTACACGAAAGACAAAAAAAGAGTAACGAAATACTAGCATAGAAGCTGTGATTTTGTTTTTCATACTCTGGAGCAGCATCTTGTGATAATGAATGAAGAAAGTGGGCATCAACGAAGAAAAAAAAAACCCAGGAGTTTATAGGTAATTCCAGTTTACTTCACTGTGAAAGTCGAAAGACGTTGATTTGGTTTGATCCGGCGCATTTTTTCTGATCTCGCCGGAGATGTGAGGGTAAGATAGATGGATGTCGAAATGGTACCTCTAGCTAGCGACATGACATGGAACTTGCAGAGTCGTGACGTTGTGTGCCCTTTGTTGATGGACAATATGGGTGTGAATAAAGAAGCGCGAGAGAAGATAATACGAAAAGCACATCGCTCTTAAAAAGGATACACGAAGAGTGCGTCTCGTGGATTATGATGTATAAAATGATGGTTTTAGCGACTAGTATGAGTGTGAGGGAAGTCCCTCGCAGATACTCTAGCTAGCTAGGGGTGCGAGCAGTGAGGGTGACCGAATTTAGAAAACTCCCATGTTGTCATATTCTGCTTGTTGACGCCAAAGACTGCGCTGTAGATCGTATGGTTTCCTCCCATGGAATCTCCTTTACACCCAGTCTCCTCACTTTACTGTTGTCGAAAGGTGGAGGTGTATTTAGCGTCTGCGATTGGTCTACTTCTCTTCTGGGAAATTTCTGGAAGGCCTGATGTTCCCGAAGAACTCTGTAAATATCTTCACAATGCTTGTAAAACGAGATCATCAAGTATCGACCTTCAGCATCTTCACGCTCGAGTGCAAGAACGTGAGCTTCGGCGACCTCGCGAACGTCAACAAAGCGGAGTAGTCTGTTCGGTAGCATTCCTTCTTTGCAGGGACAGTCAAATAGACCTCGACCTTTCGCCAGGTTCGCAACTACATCCAGAGAGTCGCAGGAAGTCGGTAGCAGTACGGGGCCGAATGTGAATCCTGGATTGATGACTATGAGATTGATTCCAAGCTTTTCCGCGAGTTCCCATGCCATTTTTTCTTGCAGGAGTTTGGACAACCCATACACACCTTCCGTGGTATCCATCATAAATTTTCTAGCATAGTCTTCATCGCTCCAGCATGTCTCATCTAAAATGGCCGGCTGATTCGGTTGTAAGCTCATTGCAATCGCGGAAGAAGTGAGCACGATTCGTTTGACACCGGCTTCAGCGGCAGCCTGAAAGAGTAAACGAGTTCCCTCTACTGCGGGCTTAATTTGCTTCTCTATCCCCTCCTCTTCCGTTTTGAATGGCTTGTTCCCATCCGGCCCAATCAACACAGGCACCGCAAGATGGATTAAACCCTGAGAATTGTTCAGGAAGGCAAGAAATGTTTCCGGCTTGAGCATGTCAGCTTCGACGATGGTCAAATTGTGGCTATTTGGAAGTAAATTAAGAGCTTCAACTCTCGACGACAAAATGTCTCGTGTCGTACCACGGACAAGATAACCTCTGGATAAGAGCATGGCCACCACATGTGAACCGATGAAGGAAGTAGCTCCGGTGACAACGATTGGCTTCCCAGACTTCATTTCCACTAGCTAGATAGCCCGTGACGATATGATAACTCAAAGAGCCCGAAAAGACGTGATACTGAGGTTAAGTCGAAACAAAACACATATCCTACACTGCAGCTCGATGAGATTTCCTCGCTCTGTATTTTTCCTTTTCCCAATGCTGTCTCACGAAAGTTGTCGCAGACAACAGCCCTGCCCAAGGAAATGCGAGGAATCTCGAGAGTGGTAGAAATCGGACATATGGCACCGGAAATCGAGATAAAGAGGGCTTCCCCAAATTTTTGCCAGGAATGCCCATCCGTTGACTCAAGTGATGCAGAAGTTTCCAAATTTTTGAAGTCATTTACCCTCGCAGCATTCAGCTACCATCTAATGACAGCAGTTGTGGGCCATATAGTTGATCCAAAGCCAGAACTTTAGGGAGAGCTCAACAGTAGTTGGGGAAAAGACGGAGGTCAAAACAATCTATGTAACTGCTCCGAAGCTCGGTTAGTAAGAATAATATCTATCCTCATGCTCTGTGAGATATTAACGAACGAAACTTGTCTTAAAGAAATACCAGGTATTCTTGCATGGACTACAACATCCTACTCGACGCTGTTAAGTAAGGCGGAGAGGGTTCATGGTTTCTGTCAGCAACAACTGCAGTTGTAGAGAACATTTGTTTGCTATAATTTTGACACAAATGATAAAGGGTTTGCAATTGCTAGCAATTGCTAGCCCGCTACCCCAACGCATGTTATTCCGAAATACAAATCGCAGCTAGATTTCACCATCTCGATGTTCAGTTCCTTTCTCTCCTGGGTTTACCAACAGAGAATGTGTGTGGACGAAAGACTCTGGGCTTCTCAAATTGCAATTAGTGGTTTCTGGACAAGACAGAATCAAGGCTTGTCTGCAGAGTTCAGAGCAGCAAGAACCTGCCTCAGATCGTGCAAGGACGGTGCCATGTGTGCGTGAGGGATGGCGCGCAGTAGCCTGCATCATGCGGCGAAGAAATGAACGTTGTTCTCGTATTTTTGAGCGATACCTCTGGGGCTGGCAGTTTAGTTTTAGCCTCGCGGGCGCCGTGACGTCTTTTCACCAACCTTCTTACGGTCTTCTCAACGTTCTCCGCTGTGGATGATAACACTCACTGGCGCATTATATTCGTGATATTGGCCGAATCCGTCTTTTGTCGCTAGTGAAATGGTTTGATGGACTTGGTGGCGCTATTGCAGGCAGACCAAACATTTTGAAGACAAGTATCATAAAAGCGGTGTTCTGGAAGAGGAATGTGTTCCCTTCGCAGTTGCTAAAATTTCGCAAGAGGTTTCTAAAGCTGGGAGGGCGCGCACATCCGGACGTCCGCTATGAATTCGTCCAAAGTTCGGGTCGGACCAACGGAGGCAAGCTCAGGTCGCTTGTTAATCTTAGAAGTGACTCTCAATCCAGATGTGAAGATTTTGCGAACCGTTGATCTCGCCCATGGCCGACAGTTGACCATTGCTCTGTGCGAAGATTGGATGAGCAGCGATGTAAAGCAAGGAGATGTTGTGCGGATAATTCTGACTCATCCTGATGGGACATTTCAGACTTGGGACACAGACGTGTATCAGAGTACGAATCCGGTTCTTGTCACTAATGAACTTCATTTCTTTGTGCATCATCCAGACACTCTCGTTTCGGCCACATCAGTTGCTGATTCATTTTTCTGTTTGCGCAAGGCTGTCATATCCCATCGATCCCCATCTGGCATGCCACAGGACTCGGTGGTGGCGAGTGAAGCGGCCGTATTTGGAAATCTCATTCACGATATGTTTCAATTCATTCTCGCAAGCGACTCAAGTACGCGAGACTATACGTCAGCGGAATGTGTGTCTCAAACCGGTGGAGTGGATACACTGTCGTTCTTTGAGGCCGTTGAAGATGTTTTAGATCGCAATTACGAATCCCTTTATGCGGCTGAAGTCCTTGATCAGAATGCTCGTCGTGTACTTCATAAAGTCATTCCCAACATCATTGAGTGGTATAAGGTTTTCATGGGTTCTGGAAACTACACGAAGACATCGGGTGGTTTAGTCCAGGATGGAAAATCCTCTCACAACGTTATTGTCAAGGAGATCCATGATATCGAAGAGCTGATTTGGTCACCAATTCTGGGTTTGAAAGGCAAAATCGATGCATCTGTTTTGTTTCGAATTGATGGTGTCGATACCGGTGTGGGTGTGTTTGAGTTAAAGACTGGAAACTCGCTGGGGTACTCAGCTATCTCTCACAGTGCCCAGACAGCGTTATATACGCTGCTCATGTCTGATCGGAACAGTCAATTTGTCAAACACAGCTTGCTCACTTATATTCAATATCAAGAAGCATTAAGGGCTGTATCTAAAGCTGGTGCTCCAAACGCCGATCACGATTCTAAACCAATGCAGTCAAAAATGAAATCTAAGACAATCCAAGGAGGGCATAAGAATCGAATAATTATCCCTGTAAGAGGCGAATTTGTTGGTCTCATGATGCAGAGAAACAGATTAGCTTCTTTCTTGAGAACTGAAGCGTCGGACAGCGCCCTCCCCTCACTTTTAAAAGGCCGGCCTGACTTCTGCTCTAAATGCTTCGCAAATGGGAGTTGCATGACACAGTATAAACTGTTAGAGCGTTTTTCTGAGCAGGATCTGAGTGAGGGCCCCGGAATTGAGTTGTACAACGAAAAGACATCACATATAACACGCGAACACGAAGAGTACTACAAGTTTTGGAGGTCTCTGTTGGCTGAAGAGGAAATGAGCGCCGGTCGTTTCTCGAAAGAAGTATGGACATTGGAAAGTCACAAACGAGAGGAAGAGGGACGTTGTCTCTCGAGCCTCGCGTTACAACCCACAGAATCTTCGTCCTTCCTATCTCCTCATCAGCTTTTGGTTCCCGGTACGACAATGCAGGCTGTTTTTGTTCGCCATGCGGCTGCAAAAATTCAGCCGGATCTAACAAAGGCAGGATTGGCGAAAGGAGACTACGTCGTTATATCTGCGGAACATGTAAGCTCGGACAAATTTGGATTTTCTCGTCAGAAGCTGTCCTCTCACACATGGCAATGTGGGCTAACGCAGGGGTTCATAGTTCATTTAGATACGAGCACTGTTTCCGTCACTGTTGGTCGCAGTCTCAGTGCTTGGGTCTCGCACCAAGGATTGGCTCTGTCAAAAGTGTTGTGGAGGATTGACCGAGAGGATATATCTTCCTCACATAACACCCCTAAGAGGACAATTGAGAATCTTTTTTGCGACAAGGATAATGCAATCACGAGCAGATTGCGAGAACTTATCGTGGACGGGAGGGAACCAATTTTCCTCTCCAGAGAAGAAGCTGAACGAAAAAGTGGCTTGGCATCATCTGAACTTATGCATGCTCTGAACGCAGATCAAAAAGCAGCGGTTGAAATGTCATTGCGAGCGAATGACTACCTGCTTATTCTTGGAATGCCGGGCACAGGAAAAACTACTACACTAGCGACAATTGTTTTGGCGCATGCTTCTCAGGGGAAGTCCGTGTTGCTCTGCTCCCATACAAACACAGCGGTTGACAACTTGTTGACAAAACTCATGGAGCATGGCTTCAATGATTTTATAAGGTTGGGTCGAAATTTGGATGTTATCGATGCCCGAGTTCGTGAGAATCACGTATCCAAGTTTTGTCGCCCTAGAATTGGAACAGAACAACTTGAAAAAGACCTTGACGCACCAAGAGTAATCGCAACAACGTGCTTGGGGATCAACCACGCTGTATTGGCGAGAAGAACCGAGTTTGATTTGGTAGTCGTTGATGAAGCATCCCAGATATTGCAGCCCATATGCATTGGTCCGCTGCAATTTGCGCGAAGCGCGTTTATTCTCGTCGGTGATCACTATCAATTACCCCCACTCTTGAGAAGCTCAGGAAGAACTGGGCACTCTGCCAGTCGAAAGGCAAGGGTGAAACGAGAATCATGCAGTGGAAAAGAAGTCTCTTTACGTGACGTTGAGAAATCTCAAAGAGTAGAAGAAAACGAGTCGCTGTTCAGAAGGTTGTGCATCAGGCACCCCGAAGCAATGGTAAGTCTGTCAATGCAATACCGTATGGCTGGAGATATTATGGATCTGAGCAACGAGCTTGTGTACTGTGGAAGCCTTCGTTGTGGCACGAAAACTGTAGAGTCCCAGGCCCTTGATATCCCGAAGGGCAGCATCCGGAAAATGCACCCGTGGCTCGAGGCGGTTCGGAATTCTTTAGATAAAGTTGTATTCTTGGATACTGGGAAGATAGAAGAAGGGGTCCCCGCAACGCTGTCAGAAACCACGCGTGCTCCTGAGTCAACCAATAAACACCGAAAAAGAAGCGGTGATAAGGCACAGAGAGACAACGAAATCGAGGCTTCCATTGTGCTGGAGTCAGTGCGTGTCTTAGTAGAAGGAGGAGTGCCTCCAAAGGACATCACTGTTCTTTCTCCATTTCGAGCTCAAGTGCACCTTTTGCGGGATCGTTTATCCGAACTGGTCAATTCCAACGACCATACAAGTGGCTCATGTCAGGTGTTTACCGTAGATCAGTATCAAGGGAAGGACAACAGGTGTATCTTGGTCTCTTTTGTACGTGGAAAGAAGAACCCAATCGGGCCGCTGCTCCACGATTGGCGCCGAATCAACGTGGCGATCACAAGAGCCAAAGAAAAACTGATCCTCATCGGGTCAGCCGAAACCTTGGCAAAGGGCAGCTTCTTTCTCGAAAAGATGATTTGCTGGTTGCGTAACCGAAACTCGGTTTACTCGGTGTCCGCGATTCCTGAAATGCATGAGCACTTGGAAAACACCCTGCTTCAATAAGAGCAGCATTTAAGCATTCTTTAGGTTTTCTCGCAGAGGAATGGGTACGGGGATGAGTATGGGGATGGGGATGGGGATGGGGATGGGGATGGCTGGGGGAGTTGTTGGAAGGTTGGGAAGACGATCTACTAACTGAAACTTCTTTTATACATACACGTCCGGAAATCAAAGTTGAAGAAAATATTTTCCTCTCGCTCCGGACTCGTGTGAGTTGTGGCCAAGTAAAAAAGCTTCATTCTTGGGAGTGTCGCTCGCTGGTAGAACACAAGAATGGCGCTCTGTGATCTTGCACTTCCGGCAAGACGCAGTTTGTGGAAAACAGACTACGGGATAGAAAAATGTGTGTAAATGATGACTTGAGACAAATGCTTTATGATTGTAAGTGAACGTGCACAAAAAAAGAGCCTCAAAACCACGAGGCGGAAAAAGGCCAGCACAAACACTGTAGCACTGCGCAAGACATAATGGTGTTGGGGATGGGGCCTTTTTCTACAGGAACGGATTGTGGCGCAAGCATTAGTCGGCCATCATTTTCTCGTAGAACTTGACGCCGAGCGACTTGTCGTAGGGAGTCTTCTCGAGCTTCTGATCCTTCTTTCGGATGCGGGCGTGCGGGTTGAGCTTGAAAAGCATTTCCTTGTTGCGAAGCGGATTCTTCTTGCGTTGAATGTGCATCTTTCGTTCAGCAATAGGTCTGACAACGGATTGGATCTCATCGGAGTTGATGATGCGGGCAACGTCAGAGTTGGAGATGATATTCTTCGGAAGCATGTAGCTCTTCTTCGCCGAGGTACCGCTCTCTCCGGTGCCGTAGATGTGATCGAGCTTGGCGACAGCGCCTTCAGTCCAGATGATGAAGCGGCCAACGTGGCCACCAGGGGCGAGCTGCAGAAGGTTGAGGCGGGCGACATTGCACAGATCGACGCCCGGAAGGTTGCGGAAGGCTCTGACGATGCCGTCATCAGAATCATAGACAACAAGCGGGCCACGGCGCTGCTTGTAGCGACGATTACGCATCTTACCCTTTCCGGCACGCAGGTTCTTGGTCTCCATGACGCGCTCGACATCGTCATAAGCGCCAAGCGACTTGAGCAGGGTGACGGCCTTGGCGGTCTTAGTAAAGCCCTCGACGGAGGTGTCGACGACAAGAGGAACCTCGGGAACGTCATCAATCTCATGTCCGCGGGCCATGACGAGCGCAGGCAGTGCGGATGCGGCAAGAGCCGAAGCAGTAGCGTAACGCTTCTGGTTGAGCGGGACCTTTCGATGCCACTTTCGCCAGATCTTTGTGGGGGCGAACATGCGACCACCACGACACATGTTGCCGAAGGCGCCCTGACCGGAGCGGTGGGTACCGCCGCCCGGCACACGCGGGATTCGGGAGACGGCGCGACCCGTGCCCCAAGAGGCGGCGGAGGACTGCATCCCGGACATTCTGTTGACGGCGTAGGGTTGACGACTGTTCTTTCGCATGTTGGTGTGGACGAACTGCACGATGTCGTTGCGGATCGGGGCGGAGAAGACGGTGGGCATGGGGACGGAACGTGAGGGTTGCCCCGTCTCCGCGCTGAGGACGGAGACGACTGGGCGCGCGGCGGCGGTGGTGGCCATGGCAGGTTGCGCGAACGGGGATCGAGGGAGGCTTTCGGTCTGCGCTGAGGAGGTTGGATGAGGTGACGATGAAGCAATAGTCACCGGCGGCCTCGTTGGCGACGATGGCAAAGTGCGACGCGCGGTGGGTGTCGCCGTCGACGGCGCTTTCGGCGTGTAGGCTTACAGCATTGTTAGAATTTATAGTAAATTAGAAAAGCGAATGGCTTACAGAGGTTTTGATACAACGAAGAGGGCGATGATCTACGACGAGGGGGGTTTTGGGCTGGAAAGGCGCGCTGGAGCATCCAAGTTACGAAGGGTTTTTTACACATATGTTCTACAGCAGGAAGCATGTACAGCGCATGTAGCCAGATGGGGATGAAGGCGAGAGGAAGCGAGTCGTGTAGAAACAATGTAGGGGCGATAGACGGCCCGTGAAGGCCACGAGGGGCACGAACACGGGTGCTTTTTCACAACCCCCTGACCAAGTCACTCTCCGCCGGTTCGATTTGGTCGCTGCAAACGGCGCGTTGCAGCGCCACGTGCGAGAGTATCGGCGTTATGCTGAGGCGCGATTGGCCATGCCTCGTCGCGCCGCGTCGCGAACGCGCGCAGCCGCGGCGGCGGGCGACTGCGACGGAGGCGCGCGTCCGCGGCGGGCGGCGGGCGGGAAAGCGGGGCAGGTGTTGTGTGCGCGACGGAGGCGCACGATATGCCTACCCAAGGCGTGCGGACAGTACTGGCATGGTGAGTATTTCTCGGGCTACGACTACGACTACGACTACGACTACGACGACGATTACGTCGGGCTGCGGCGAGGCAGCGGCGCGCGCAGCTCGGTTAGGCTACGCGAAGGGGGCAGTGATTGCAGTTGAGGAAGGCGCGCGACGCGCAGTATAAGAAGGCAGCGCGATGACGCGCGGCGACGCGCGGCGACGCGTGGCCAGCGCGACCACGTGGCGCGCGAGGCAAGCGCAGCGAGCGAAACAAGCGGAGCGAAAGCGGCGAAGCGAAACAAGGGTGGCGGCGAAGCGCAACGAGGCGGCGAAGCGCAACGAGGCGGCGAAGCGCGACGCCACGGCTAGACCGGGGCGTCGTCGCCACCGTGGTCATCTTCGTCGCCGCCGAGGTCGTCTTCGTCGCCGCGGTCGCGGTCGCCGTTGCCGTTGTCGCCGTCCGTGGCACACAGCGCGCGCACGCAGCGCGGCGCGCAGTCGAAGAGCGCGGCGACGCGCGCAGGCGACAGCGCCCAGTCGCGCTGGCAGCATTGCAACACGACCTTACTGCCGCTGCGATACATACATACAGCGGCCCACCAGCGCGGTTCCTGAGCCAGCTGCGCACTTTGAGTGTGTCCCACACGCGCGCCGTTCACCGTGAAGCCGACGTGAACGGTGTCACAGGCGGTACGTCTCACTAAAACACCGACGCGATCGCCGCGCGTGAAACGCTGAGACGCCAACGCACGGAACGAGGCAAAGTTGTGCACCAACTGGCCGGTGCTGTGCAGCCCGCAGCTGGCGGCGTCTGCGCCGAGTATTTGGGTGTGGCTTTGGGCGGGGCCACATACGCCGATGCAAATGCCACCAACGCCTGTGTCGTCCACCACGACTGCCTCAAAGTAGAAGCTTGCGTTGGGACGCACGCGCACGCTACATGCGCTGCGCGCGGTTCGATACAATCCGTGTGCGGTCTTCATGATACCCACACCGTTGCAGACGGCGCTCACATCGGGCGGTACTCGACGTGAAAAGCCGCAACGCTCGGGCAGGGGCGCGGCGTGATTGGTTTGCAACGGCGACTGCTCGTGGTCGGAAGCGTCGGGAGAGGGGTGATGCGCCAAATGAAGCAGACGGGCGTGTAAGAGATGGGCGAAACGTAGCTCATGTTCGGAGGCACGTAGAAACATGGTTTCAAAGCGGGCGACGTCGGGTGATGACGTTTGCGACGCGTCAAGCACGCATTGTGGGGTGTGTGTGTCGGGGCACTTGGCGCAGTGGGCCGCAACGACGGCGGCCTGATCGCAGAGTAATTGAGCCTCGCTGCGCGCCAGACGCAGTTGGGAGCACAGCAGGGCGGCGGACGCTTCGTATTTCACGACGGCGTCGAACAGCGTGGACGGGATGGCGCGATGCATGTGTTGCGTCACTACGGCGGCGTCTGCGGCGTCTGTGGCGTCTGCGGCGGCGCGCTCGGTGCGCCGCAGCTCTAGACCGACTGCGAAGCGAGTCGTGGAGCACATTTTTCGATGCTGCATGCTGCACACTGCACGCTGTCGGCGGGGGGGGCCGCGTTGCGCGCGCTTTTATGAGCGCGTCTTCCGCCATCGTATCTACGCGAGCGGCAACAATGTCCCACGTTTCCCACGTTTCCCACGTTTCCCACGTCTCCCACGTACGAGAAGCATTGGTTGCATGCGCGTGCAATTGTGCAACTTGGGGTCGCAGCGTGAAAAGCGCGCAGCATGTGCGCACAACGGATGGGTCGTCTTCCGCGCTCCTTGTTCGCCGCGCGCTGCTTTGTTTGCGCGCTTCTTACGCTCCGCATGCCCGCTGCTGCTGGCGCTGTGGCGCCGCCGCCGTCGGCCTTCGCGCTGGCCCCGCTGCTGCGTGCGCGCCACCCCCGTCGCCGCTGCCTGCCGCTGCAGCCGCGCCCCGCCGCCTCCGCCGCGCCCGACCAAGCCGCTGCCACCCCCGTGCCCAAGTCTGCCTCTGCCTCTGCCTCCGCCTCTGCCTCCGCCTCTGCGCCGCCACCGCCGCCGCCGCCACCGCCGCCACCGCCGCCGCGCCGCCGCCGCCGCGCACGCTGCCTGCCCAAGCGGCCGGTACAGCGGTACGAGCTCAAGCTGGCGCGGCTGCCGCCGTCGCAAATCAGCTTCACGCAGGACGCGCCGCAACAAGCGCTCTTCTCCGCCGCCGTGGGCGCCACTGCCTTCGCCGTGCTAATCCCGCCTCTCTTCTCGCCGCCGCCCGCGCTCACCGTCTCCGTCGCCGTCGCCACGTCCTCCGTGCTCGCCGCCTGGGCGCTGGACGTGCTTGTCTTCGACACCGCCCTACAATCCGCCTTCTGGCTACTCTTTCAATCGCGCGCCCGCATCGCTCGCCATGAGGCTGCCCACATCCTCGTCGCCCGTCTGCTGGCCATGCGCGTCACTGCCTTCCGCCTACCCACTCCGGCGCGCGCGTTGCGCCGCGTGTCGTGCGGCGCTACCCTGGCAACGGAGCACCCTGATGATGAGTATGATGTGTGTGCTGTGGCTGTAGCTGGCGCCGTTGCAGAGATTCGACACTTTGGAACGGCGCGTGGCGGCGTTGATGACTTTGAGCGCGCTTTTCGCGCCGCTGGTACCTGGTCTGTTGTGTATTGGGGCGTGTTGGCGGCTGACTTTCTGCTCGCGGAGCATCAGGTCGCACTCGAGGCGCTTGTCGCCGCCATCATGCGCGGCGAGCAATCGCTGCCTGCCCTGCTGCACATTGTCGACTCCACTCTCGATCTGTCGTGAAACCGTGCCTGCACTTTTCGCTTTTTTTTTTTTGTCTCGTCTGCTAAACAAAACCACTGTATCTCTAGCTAGTCTAGCTAAAGCTAGAGCTAGCTCTCTCCCCCCGCCCTCCCCTCTCTCGAGTAGATACTCTTGTTCCCCCGTGGCCCCCGCTCCCCCTCCCTCCGTCGCCGCAGTCCACCCCCAACCCCCGCAATGATCTTCGAGAAGACCGCCACCACCGTGTCCTTACACGCCACGCGCCAGCTGTCGCGCCGCCGCCCTCTCACCATCCTGCTGCTCAACGCCACCATCGCCATCGCCATCACCTTCGTATCCTACAAAGTCACCTTCTCCATGGTGCTCTTCCCGCTCGCATCTCTCTCCTTCCAACTGTTGCACCGCGTCCCATCCTACCCGCCCGTCCCCGCCCCACCCGCGCTCCCGTCGCTACCGCGCGCGCCCGGCGCGCTTCCGCATCCCACCGCCCACGTCGCCCAACGCGCCCTCCTCAACTACGCCTCGCTGCCCATGCGTCGTCCGGAGGCCGATCTCATGCTCAGCTACTTGTCGCCCGCCGACGTCTACCTCGAGTACGGCGCCAGTGGTACCACGCTTGCCGTGCCGCCACTCGTCGCCACCGCTTTCTCCGTCGAGCATGACGTGCAAGTGTGCAAGGGAATTGACGCTGAGATGCATTACCATCCTCGTCTCGCCGATACGCTGCGCGCCTTCTGCGTACCCGTTGCCGCGGGGCACGCCGGTTGGGGTACCTTGTCCCCGTTTGAGGAGGGTTCGTACGCTGCCTTTCAGAACTACGTTGACTTGCCACGCTCCAACCTGTCTGACCATCGCTTCGACAAGGTGCTTATCAATGGCCATGCGCGTGTTGCCTGTGCCTTGCGCATCTTGCCGCAGCTCAAGCCTACCAGCTTGGTGTTTTTTCACGACTTTTTCTTGCGTCCCGCCCATTATGCCGCCGTTCTCCCGTTTTATCACGAGGTTGCGCGCGTTGTGGCGCACTCCTCCGTCACCGGTTTTACTGATGAGCCCATGGGCATGTTAGTGCTTCGGCCTCGCGAACAGTACGTCACAAGCGATGCTGACGTGGCCGTGTCTCGTATCAACACCATCTACGCGCAGTATGAAGAGGAACAGCCCAGCGAAGCGTCAACCAACATGCAAATCGCCTATGACCACGGTCTGTTGCCGAGTGATGGCGGCGCCTTCCCGCTCCTCAGCCTCAAACGACAATTGGCGCGACAGAGCACGCAGGCGCGTTTGTTTCTTGATCTTGTGGCCATTCCGTTTGTCATTCTTACCTACATGGTCCTCCGCGACGTGTTTCGAAAGGTGTTTCTCAAGGCCTTGTCCGCCTCCAGTCCGCGCGGACACCGCTTGCTGACCGGTGATTTGCTGGCCGCCACCAGCTGGGCAAACGCTTCTACAGGCGCTGTTTTGGCCGTCCATGCTAAATCATCCTCACTACCGGTCACCAGCGCCAGAACAGCAGCCACGAGTTGCGCAAGTGGTAAGGCCGAGTAGTGATGTATACGACTAACTAATTTATAACCCACTACAGCTTTGTTTGTTTGTTTTCGCATGTTCTTTCTTTGTTTCTTTCTAATCTTTGTCGGCGTCGGCGATGGGCTGAATAGACACGCCTCAGTATGAGTGCTGCTCGTAGTAATGCTCTCGCGCTTCATTATGCGGATGTAACGTGTAATAATCCACCGCTCCGTCTGAGCGCACAATTCTCACAAAGCACCTTCCGTCGCCCATGAGATGAGCCTGCACCGGGTTTTGTTCGTCGCGCTCTCTGTCATGTATGTATTGCTTTTCGGTTTCCGAGCACAGTGAGATGTCCACCTCTTCCACAAGCTCCTCCCCGGTGAGCACCACCGACTCTTCTGGGGCGCTGTCGGTGGGGTACAGCTGCAAGCAGCTTGTTTGGCTGGTATGTTCGGTGTACGGTGTCGAGGCAACACTGTGTGACATAGGTGCTGCATGTCGGGGCGGGGCAGCGTGCACGTCGTTCACACTGAGGTTGCGAAGAGCGGATCGACTTATCTTTTCTGAGCGCAGCACTTGTTTCAAAATCTTCCTGCGCGCTTTCTTGGACGGCGTTTCCTTTGGGGTGGCAGTGGCGGCATCGCGCATTTCCACATCGGGTTTGAAGATGCGAAACTTTTTGCTCGTCACCGAAGCGCCGTTCTGAGCGTCAATGTGGTCACTCGAAGATCGACGACGCTTTCGGCACGACGACGGCGTGGCGGCGCCGCGCTTGCGTTTCAAATGAGAATTGACGCGGCTGTGGGAGGCTGCCGGCGAGCGGCGTTGCAGCGGAGTGCACGGGGCGGGGCGGTCTTCAGAGGCGCATGGAAGGCGGCTCTCGACGGACGAGAGCCGAGTCCTCTTGGTCGGTCGTTCCGCCAGATGGTGGCGACGCGTTGGAGTGGCCATGCTCATTCCTAACGCAACGTCTCAAGCAAGTACACCGGCAAATGGATGCGACTGGGCGTCGAGGATAGGCGGTTTAGAGCGAGGTCGACGCGGCCACGCAAGAGGATGCAATCCTGGGCGAGGCGCTCGGATTCGCCGATGACATTGATGGCGTTTTGAAACGGTACAATCGGAAGCGCGCGCGTAGCGCGAGCTCTGCAGCGCGATTTCCGCCAGAATCCTTTTTATTACTTGGGCTTCACGCCGCATGCTATCAAAACAATTTCAAACAGCTTACAGCGACGAACTGTACCAGTCTCTATTGGACAACTGGCCTCATATGTGGTCAAATTGAAATTTTTCGTGTTGGTGTTTAGTTACTTTGACCGGATTTATTTCTTGTTTTGACTTTCAAGAATTAAAGACCTCATATCATCTTTTCAAAAAAATCTAAGCTTCTTGAAATTTTTTCTAAGTGAAAAGAAAACGAAAGGAGCACAATAATATAGAACGGAACTTCTTTTGAATATTTTTCGAGAAGAGCCAATAGTGCAAATCGACAGAAATTGATGGGAATCGTTTAAACGCCAAGTTGTGGTTGTATCTGCCATCAAATATTGGAAGATGATTGATATATCGGACAAAGATTGTAATTGGATTGCTGCAGTTCATCAAAGATCGCCACCGGGGGGGAATCAACCCATAAAGATTACAATCCGATTGCATTACAAGATAAACATTTTAATCCCCTCAAAGACTTCCAGTACAGGTTTCAATCCATGTATCCTCAGAATAGTTACACCTCTGCAATTATTTGTTTGCACTAACCGGAATGCACCATGGCAAAAAGTACATCTGTGTTTGTGCTCGCATCTCGCCAACTCCGTACCCAAGCGAGAGTTTTAATTCAAACAAACAGTATACGTTCGCATTTTTGTCGAGGTCGTGATTTTATTATAATCCGGTACAGCCTCTCTTTCAATTGGAGACCTGGCGTACGCTATTGATCCCCGTGTCCATGTTTTGACAGCACGACTCAGGACAAATGCAATTAGAATATATCAAGCAGTCACAAATGGTGACACATCCTCGTGGAAGAGAGGTCAATCCAACCATACAGTTCAGATTCTCTGTACTGACACAATTTCATCTGCCTTTCCAAGGAGCAACTCATCGATCACGACTCTGTGACGCTGCTGAACCAAATTGGTCTTTCGCAGATAGAGGGAGTAGATTATCCTGCTCAGATCTCACTGTCTCCGTGGCCCAGCGACAGTTTTCAGTCAAAGAATCTGTGGACGCTCGGATTTCTTGTCTCGGTCGTGAATGTATCTTCGCGGTGAAGCCTTTCTTTCAATCAGAAAAGTGATTTATGCTGCTGATAACTGTGTCACGTCGGTGGTTGTCGATGCTTTGAGTGCACAAAGCAGGACAGATACAATTGGAATCAGTCAAGCAGTAACGGAGGCCGTTTCAATCGATGGACCAGGGATGGTATAAAAGGAGCGCACACCCACACTCTGCAGCTTTCACACTCCATCCTTCACCCACATCCATCCCTCATCAAACGCAATCCTTCACCCAACGCCATCCTTCACCTACCACCATCCATATCACATCCCCATCCTTCAACACAGCCCATCATCCGCGCTTCCATCCCGCCCACTCGTACCACCCGCACTATCCATCAAAGCATCACGAAATGGATTTTTCTCAGTGCGTATTCGTGGACAAGGCGGGAGATGTGCTAATGATGGACATCATGTGGGAAGTCACGGTGGTGCTAATGTTGGGCGCCAGCTTGGGCTACAGACCAGTCTGGTATGTGGACTGGCTGAAAAGAAACGACACAGCGCGCCACGATTGTGCGCGGCCCGAGCTGGCGCCTAGGGCGACCCCCAGCGTATCTATGTTTGAGCCCGCGTGGAGGCGGAACAGCGGTTCGAGAAGCTCAGCGCCAACGAATTCGCCGAGGGGGTCGCCTAAAAGATCACCGAGGATGTCGCCAAAGGAGTCGCAAAGGAGGTCACTGAGGGGATCGCCAGGAGGTGTATCGGGTTGCAGTGGAGTGACAAAGGTTTCTACGAAGTTGCGACTTCAAAAGATCCCGCGTCACAGGTTTTCCAGAGATAAAATTCTGGAAATGGTGGAAGTCGTTGGGGCACCGGTGATCCAGCTGTCAATGCTGGGGCGGCGGGAAGCCAGTGAGCCTTCGGCGGTGGTATCGTTCGCCACGGCGGAGCACTGCGACAGGGCGTACGAGGAGGTAAGGCGACCCCTGGACCAGGACGGAATATGGGTATCGAAGGTTTAGTTCGGCGGGAAGGTAGCGTAGTAGTATAGTGAACGTTGATTGTAAAAAGTACATGGAAAATATCGGGTTCAGTCGGATGCAACGGATGGCGAAAGCGGATTAAGTGCGAAGGACAAAGCGGCGCCGATGGCGGCGGGGTTAAGCAAGAGTGAGCGCTCGAGGTAGAACGCTTGCTGAATACAATTAAAGTACATGTTGTCTGTCGAATCAAACCAAAAGGTTGATATGACCCTCTCGCGGTCTCGACTGGAGGCTTGGGAGAGTGCGTGAATGCAGTACGACTCGTGGCGAAGACGGCGAGGTTATTTCATGGCGCTTCGAGCTTTTCGTTTGACGTGAGGCCATCATGGCGATGTTGGTAGTTTCCCTTCCTGCAACTCACGAAGGGCGCCCGGAGTTCCAACAACTTCAACGACAGGCGAAATTCTGCCCAATCCTACCCTTCAAATGCAAGTGCAAATTGTGAAAATACTTGCTGTGAAAGTTGTGAGGAATTACTGTCATTGAAGGTAAACCGCCTAGATCTCTCCAGTGGTAGTGTAAACAAGACCATTGGACCCATGTATCGTATTTGTGGGCGCCATCTTGGGAGTGTGACGCGGTGGGCCAACTTGACAGTAAAAGTCAATGTAAATGGGAGTCCCTCGTAGCCAAAAAAAGGCCCGTACAGATAAGTGTAGTTCGGTTTCGCAAAGAGATAAGTAGAACGGCAAGACAGGGAGAATACTCAACCCGTCAGATAAAAATAGATAAAATAACAAGGGGAGGACGAAGCTCAACCTAGCGATAATTCTCCAAAATCTTCTTAGGACGATACGCAACGAAAGACTTATGTCAATGGTCACTAGGAGTCAGACTCCCGACTTCCGATAAGACACTCCGGATGTGAGACGATTCTGCAGCCTACGTACTTCTGCGCCAACCAGAAGCACGCGTATACAATCCCTACAAGGCTTCCCGAGGAGAGCTAATGACAGCGAGATATGCCTTCACTCATATACCCAAGCTGGCCTTTTGCAGGAAAGGTTACGCGGCACCACTTGCGGCAGCTTCCCGTCCAGTACTGAATCCCAGGAATCCTCCAGGTCTTACCGACCGACACAGGCTTTTCACTCTGTGGGGGACCCCTTGCCAGACGCAGTACCGTTGGTACACACAAGCCGTCTCCCGTCCACGCCAAAGGCGCTTCAACCGGTACAGTGGGCTGATAGAGGGTGCACCTTCCAGCGGCAAACGCCTCACTGGTCCTCTATACGGCGGCAAACGCCTCACCGATTTTAGATAATTATAGGGTTGCTCCTCCAGCGGCAAGCGCCTCACTGGACCCTAGGCGGCAAACGCCTCACCTTTTGTTATAGTTGAAGGGCTCGAAGCCAAAGGAAATAGTTGAATTGGGTGTTTGTTGGCTTGAGGTCGTCCGAGATGGTGTTCGGAGACTTCAGAGGCCCTTTTATAGAGATCTAGAACCCACAGAATGGGCTGCAACGCATTGATACTCACTTATTACTACGGTGTGCTTCTAGGTTACTCTATTGGCTTCTAGAAGCCAGTACAGCAGCACACTAACCAATTAAAATGTAACAACTACGCCTGACATCACCAGAATACCACTGCAACGTCGGCGTCAACAAAGATGTAGGAACTCCCGGCGCTGCTGGCACATCCTACACGTGTGTTACAGCAGTGCCGGAACATTCCACACGTTCCGCGACCCACAGTATTTACGCTGATAAAAGGCGCAAGATAAACGCGCAGCTGGAGAGCCGGCGAGCACTCGATTCTAGTCAGGACGAAGTTCCTCCTTGTCTCTCAGAGCGCTCCTTTTCATCTTGGACCGCTCAGGGGGTTTTATTATCGCACCACGGGGAGGGCGGCGCGAGCAGCACGCCGCCGATCTCAGCATACGTTTCAGTACTGCCAGTATTGGCGCGCGACAACAACGACGATCGTCGCGCAACCAAGATAGAATCGCATCAGCCGTCGTCATCGGACACAGCTTCTGTGACGAGTCCCTCGCCCTATTGTTTGCTGTGAGCTCCGAGAAGCAAGAACTGCTCAATCACGCGTGACTACAGAGCCATCGCACACGCTCGTTTTACGATCACCACATACATGCAAATCCTACGCGTACGTCAACGTGTACGTCAGTGTATACGCATTTCTGTCATTCCATCAAGCGCGTGTCCAACGTATTGATGAAGCAACTTCTGACCAGAAATCAGAAGCATCGAATGATGGTTGAGTAGGGGAACATATCGAACACGATAGAACGGTGAAGTATCGTATGACAAAAAGGTGCGAAATCTGGCAAGGATATACGACTGCTTCTTACACAAATGACAACAACCGCGTCGAGGAGGCCAACGATTCATTCGGCGACACTATTAATCGCCGGTTGAAGGCATGGTATGGAGATCGCAGATTTGACCACCGTATTGATGCGGCACCGTCTACGAAAAGAACTGCAAACATTTTGCCGATAACGTGCATAGATGATCATGGCTGTGAGTGGTATTTGCTGAATCATGCAGCTGGAGACAGGAAAGGCGTACGTGCATCGCAATTAGCAATCATGGTAGGTAGTACAGTCTTAAAGTGGTGCCAGGCGCGGCCAGGTCATCGAATGGATCACAAAGCTGCCATACGATACAAGCTATACGATGATGAAATTGGAACGGAATGGATGGTGTGTTTCACAATGACTGTGGTCTGCAACATAGTACTGCGCGTAAGGGAAGACATTCGTTGTTACTGGGGACCGCGATACTATTGCATGAATCATGATGAGAACAATCATGAATGGCAAGCAATCCAGTTTTATACGTTTATGGGTAATCAACTAGTAATTGCACTAGCAGAGCTGTGGTATAAACCAAAACGGTAGCAAGGTGTAGGAACTGTCGTTTATAGAGAGCACGCAACGGATTTGACCTAGAAGACGGAGATTGAAGATACATGTAAGGTGTGGCTGCACTAGACACTTAAAAGTGCAACAGAAACGGCGAGCAAACTGATATCGCGTTGGTAGACGGTGATTCATAACGCACGCGGTCCAGAAAACTGTAAAAACACTAGACTTACCTTTATGCTGGACTGTAAAAATCAAAAAGGGTTTGCTTAGTCTAGTAGGTGCTTAAATTTACAATAGTTACACGTGCGGCCATGATTGGTGAAGATATATATCTGATAAGCCACACGATATACGGTAGCGCACCTCGTTGCATTGCGACGGGAAAGTGCATTTGAGGTGCGCCTTCCTATCTACTTAAACCTATATATCTCATACTAAATTAGCAAAAAGCTATACCAACTGCTAACTACACCCTTGTAGTACACAGTGCATGCCAGCAGACATCAATTTTCAACAAGTGGCATTATTTCCTCCTCGGTGTAGCTCAATATACTACAGATCCCCGTCCTAGCGACAGCCACGCCCTGTGGCTGTACCTTAGTGTGCTTGGCAGTGTGGTAGAACACATTATAGCAGTCGCCAGTGCGGGATTCACTATACCGTTTGGTAATGCCGCACGGTGAGCTGAACGGTTTCAATCACCGTAATGGTGCTTGAGGTTCATCCCCCGTAGTCTTTCGTAACGGATTCTTAATTACGCTTCCCTCGAGGTTGTTGTAGGACAACGCTTAAAGCGGAGACACCACAAAGATGTTCGGGATCTTCCTCTTTTGAAAGACACGCCTCAGGCGGAGGATGTGGAGCAAAACCCGGCGACGGGAAGTGCTCTCAAGGTGTTCGACGCCTTGCTCCCTGGGGGAGGCAGACTCAGAGACAGAGCCCTCCGTTACACCCGTAGTGTGGGGTGTAACTCCCACGGGGGATTCCGGCAGTACCGACGGAGGTGAGGGGTAGAAACCGTTGGATCGGGAATGGGTATGGGTATCCCAAAGAATGGGGGAAAATCCGGCGAAGAGGAAAAACGGGGCGAGGGTCGGGCACTAACAGGCACCGGACCCGAGAACCAGAAAAGGGGCGAAACAACAAAAGAAACCCAATACAGGGGCGAAAACCTGTCCTCGAAAGGAAACACAAAAAGCACGCAACAAGTAAGCAGAACCCCCACGGGGTATCGTGCACGCAGGTCGTCTGAGCGGTCCCAAGGGGGTGGTTGCACGGAACCCAAACGTGGGCACTCTCCAAGTGGAGTCGTGTCCTTACGTAGGCGTTGCTAACCAGAGCCCGTTCCGGGTTGTAAGGCCGAAACGATGGCGACGAAGAACCTCTAAAGGTATCGAAGACCAACCTTCGTTCCCATTTACTCTGGGCTTCGGACTGTCAGATCTCGTCTCCCTAAGTAGGGCCCACTAACTAAACTCTACTAATTACAGTAGTGCACACCTGCTCAGGGCCATACACGTGGAGATCCCACTGTCAGGGCCCAAAAGTCCAACGTTCTAACAAATATCCGAAAATCGGTGCCAAAATTAAGCCACGTGTATCACGGGGCCAATCCAACCATGGGCCATCCGAATTTTCACTTCATAGGCGAACTCTAACCAGAAAACAGTGCCACCTCAGCACACCTTAGAGGGGATCATAGTCATAACCCTCGGAGGGTTCAATCCTCATTCTATGAGTTGCATCTTCAAGTATCCCCTAACTGGGCGTTGCTCTACATCTCCCCCTCCTTAAGACGAGGAAGAACATTCCGAGCCGCGGGTGTCTCGCTTTCCGGTCACTATATATACTTCTCTCCCAATGGGGTCCTTCACCACTTCTGAGGATCGCCACAAAACCGGCACATCGGTACAACTTTCTTCTACTCCTCCGACTTTCGGCGATAAGCAACTTCTCGCAACAACAGTCTCAACCAGCCCTATCAAGGGAATGAACCCATACGTCCTCAACCCACTCTCGGGGCCATCGGTCTCCGCGCCTGCGGACAACGAAGCTCCCCAGCAGGGTGGATATTTCTCCGGTTTGGATGCGGCTCCGTCAGGTACCGAACCTTCCGCCTCGGCGAGCAACCGACATCCTCAGGAGGATTTGGACATTAACGCGGTGGCGTGGAACTCCGCTCATGCGATGCCCTTGGTAGCAAACTCCAGAGGTTGGATCTCAAACGAATCCTTTCGAAGGTGGAGTCCCCTTACCGAATACTGCGGTCGCGGGGAGTCCCTGGACAAGGCGCGCGCAGCGATGGCGGCTCTGGCCTACCAGCGATTGGAGAGGTCACGCTTTGACCATCTGGTTCCCCCGGAGTACGGGTTCGATGTCGCCTATTACCGCACGTACGGTGAGGTCTCCTACGGGGATAACCTGGCAGCCTTTCCCGAAGCCGAGTTCCGCGGACCGGGTTTTCCTCTCCGAGAAGATATGCTCCAATGGAGTCGTCCCATCCTTCGGGCTGAATTCAGGTACCTTCAACGGCAGTTTACCCAGTATGGGCTCGATCGACGCGTGCGCTTCGAGCGCCGCTTGCGCTCCCGTTTCGGGTTCTTTGTCCCGTATCCTCACGTGGAACTGGAGTGTATCCGTGACACGGCGAAGGTTGGGCGATTCGTGCCCCTTCCATCTTGGTGGAGTAAGGTCGAGGTCCCCCGAGGGTGCTTTGCTGAACTGCCCCCATGCATCTACTATATCGGGTCTCGTTTGATGCACGACCCGAAATCGGGATACTGGGCCCTCGTTGCAGCCGAGTGGGCAGCCCGCGTAGCGGCGCACCTCCTCTGGGATGCTCATGACCATTTCCGTATCTGGTATATTCCTCCGATGCTACGGACCATTATGCGTCAGATCGACCTTGTCCCAGCGTTGGGTTCGGCCAGCATCGTGCAGGACCTGTATCCAATCTTGGACGTGATCGACAACACCCAATGGGATCGAGTTCCATTGGAAAATCAGCCCGCAGGGGAAGGATCCGCGCGAGACAAGTCTCCTGGCCGGTACGATCCGGGCTCCGGTAACTGGGTCTATTACAATCCCTTCGAAGGGGTTCGCATCAGCGCGGCGCAAGCACGGGCGCTGATTGAATCGCCTCGACCGATGCCGGTGGGACACCCGACGGGGTTCATTTATACCGACGATTACGAGTACGAGCCTCCAGTAGACCTGGACGATCCAGCGTTGGATAACGACATGCCAGCTCCTAGTGGAGTCCTCCCTGTGGAGCCATCTGCACCCTTCCAACCAGTGGGAACGACCTCAGCTGCGGCGGCGAATGCATCCGGTGGCGGTCCATCTGCTCCCCCCGGGTGGGGTGTGAACACCCTTGCGCAGGCGCCGGTTGCCACTCCGCAAGCGGATAGTGTGCAACAAGGCCTCGTGAACGCGGGCATTCCGATTCCCCCGGGTATGACGGATGTGAGTTAGATGTTGGCTTTCGCCTCGGCGTACCATCAGGGTAAGAATCCCAACGGTGGGGCGGGTCCCTCCTCGGGCTTTCCGTAGTTCCGCCTTCGAGAAATTGTAGAGTCCATAGCTTGGCGACAATAGTAAACTTCTGATATTTGCATAACTTCTTTTCTTCTTCCTTCCTAGGATCTTAACTTCTACTTCATCTTCTTCATTCCTTCTTAGGATCTTCTTTATCTTCGTCTTCCTCTTCTTCCCTTCCTAGGGTCCAATCTTCTTCTTAATCTTCTTCTCCACTTCGTGGGTCTTCTTTTCCTTTTTCATCATAAACTGTCCCGATAACCGGTGCTGTGTTCCCCGGTTAACGGCGCTAGGCCGAGGGCCAATAGACATTCCCTCTCAATACGTTTTCCTCGGGATACTCTCCTCAATTCCTCTTCAGAGGTCCAACATCTTCCTCACTTTGAGGTCGCATCCACACCAGTTCCCGTGGTGGCTTACCCGACTTGGGCACGATCCAGATTTGGAGGCAAGGTTACCCGAGCGCGTCGGTGATAGGATAAAACCTTAGACCTCGGAAGGTGCTCCATGGGTTCCACTGTATTCTCATCAGGCGAGAATCCGTACCATCGGACTTGGTAGTGAACTTCTCCCTCGGGGGTGTAGATGTGACGCACGATGCGATCGATAACGAATTCCTGCGGGTACGCTTTTCCCTGTTCGGGCTTCTCTTCCATCTTGGAACGCTCTAGTTCCCTTGAGGGTGTCAACGTAGGGTCTAGACACACCCCGGTGGGTTCTTTTCCGTGTTGCGAGCGGGTCTCAGCACTTCGTCAAAACGGCGCCGAGTGGCCTGTGGGCTACGTTGTAACTTCCGTCTACGGAGTCAAAACGGCCCAGTTTTGAATTCTTCTTAAAGCTGAGATTTTCCCGATAACAACGGTGTTCTTAGATTTCGTGACGGTTGAGAAACCGCGACGCGGTAGCGTCTCCAATCTCAGGGGGGTAAGACTTCAACGTCAACCCGAGCTACGGGGACGAAGGTTGCTCTCGTGCAACGCGCCGTGCGACGGAGGCGGTTTGCGTGACGGTTGGTCGTCAGAGCCTTTTGATTGGCTCAGTGCCATTCGACGTGTGCCACATAAATGGGCGGGCGCCGGTTGCCACTGCGCAAGCGGATGTGAGGTGGCGCTTTCAACACGCGCTAGCACTCTCTTGAGCTGTCCCCGACGGGTCTCACTCATTTCTTTCCCATTCCTGAGGGTTCCAGTGTCTCCATAGGAGTTCCTATTCCCATTCCATAACGGAGAGCCAAATTTGGTCAACCTCGTCGTCGAGATCTTCCCCGTGCGGGTCCGCTGACACAGCTCGTTCCCGAGAAAGCGGGGTTTGAGTGTGCGACACCTCAGTGTCTCGTCAGCGGCGGCGGGTGATCGTTGGCTCTGTAGGCGTTCCGGGTGCGGAGTTCTCCACACGACTCTCCCTAGGCGGGTTTTCGTCATCTTTTCTGACGTCGTGCTCGGCTGGGTCGGCGGTGATGTCGCTACCCATACGCTGGGGTTGTGACTTCTCTGTCGCCGGCTCGGTCGGGCTCGCTGTCTCACTGTGAGAACTAGATTCCCTGTTAGGGCGACTGGCTGACGCCGAAACATCGTCCTGCGAAGGAACTAAGTCCACTTCCCCCTCCTTCGGCGGAGAGCCAGGAGGCTTGATTACCTCCGGTGGGGGAGTAACTCTGTAAGAGTTCGTTGACTGGGCCCTTGAGGGAGCGGGCCCAGGTTCGGGAGTATCCGAAGTTTCCGGTAGGTCGGTTAAACCACGTTCCGTGTGCGGAAGTATAACGCGGCGGGTGTTCGGATCTCCGCCTGACGGGTTCACTTCCGTTGAATCATCCCCTGTGGAGGGCGTTGGTGCCGACACCACTTCCACATTTGGGTTGGGCGCTCGTGTGATGCGGTCCCTGCAGATCCGTTCGTGGCGGTTAGCGATATCCAATACCACCGTGTCTGGGTCTACAGAAACCACACGATAGGGTCCGTCCACAATTGGCGAAAGCTTGTGCCTACGTTCCTTTTCAGGATTGTAGTATTCCTTTCGAAGAAAGACGAAGTCGTCGGGCTCCACCTGAGGTAGAGGTTTGCGAACCCGATTGTCAAAGTCCTTCTTGTAGGCGCGTTGAGCTTTGTCCATTGCTTTCCGGGCTATCGGCACCATCTTCGTAAGCCACTCCTTCCAGGCTTTTCGGTACAATCTCGGTGACGGGTACGTCGACAGCGTCGGTTGAGCCGCGATGGCGACCGGCGGCGGTGTCCTCGACAGTACCAGTTCGAATGGGGATAACGATGTAACCCGATGTACCTGGGTATTTTATGCATACGTGATAGCGTCTGTGTACAAGTCCCAATTTTTGGGGTGATCCGCAACATACGATCTCAAAGCGTTGAGGATCGTGCGGTTAAACCTCTCCACCTGGCCATTCCCCTGAGGGTGATACGTAGTAACAAATAAATTCCTTACATCAAGGATTCGACATACATCCTGAAAGAACTTTGATGCGAATTGCCCTCCGTTGTCGGATAACAACTGCACCGGCGGTCCATATACGAACACCCAATGGGTCAAAAACGCTTGCGCGACGGTAGCGGCGGTGATCCGCTTCAGCGGCACAGTTCTCGTTAGCTTAGAGAATCTGTCAGAAATGACAAGCAGATACCGATGACCTCGGGGCGTCCTGATAAACTCCCCTAGGATTTCTATGGCCACGAATTCGAGTGGAGCCCGTGCCGGGAACAGCGTCAACTTCTTAGAGTGCTTCCGTAGTTTGACGTCATTCTTGGCGCAATTGGCGCAGGCCCGTCTGACGGCGTAACAATCGAATGCCATTGCCGGCCAGTAAAAGTCCCTTCTCAACGTGAGGTACAGTTTTCTTCCCCCGGGGTGGGCGCCAACCTTCACATAGTGAGTGAGGTGTAATACCCTCTGTTGTAGGGTGTGCGGCACCACTATCCTCGGGCGAGGTCCAACAGTCCTGATTAGGTAACCCTGATCGTCGTCCTCGAAAGGTAACTGAAATCCTGCGTTGAGGCGAGCCCGAATCCGTGTACGGAATGGGTCGAGCTGTTGCTCGCGCATCATCTCCTCTGGAGAGATAGATATAAAAGAGCCGGTCGGCGAATCCAGACTCTCGTTGACGAGTACATCGTCACAAACATCATCCGTCAGCGGTTGAGCTCCTCCCTCGAGGTCCGATACCATAAAACATGGGATGTCATCGTCCTCGTAGGGTTCCGTTTCCGCTGTGGTTCCCAAGCGGGATAGTGCATCAGCCTGAGTGTTCAGCTTCCCTTTCTTGTACAGGATCTCAAAGTCGAATTCCGACAGTCGGAGACGCCAGTGCATAAGGCGGCCCGAGGGTTCGGAGATCTCCAGGAGCCAACGCAAGCATGCGTGGTCCGTATGGACTTTGAAACGAGTACCCATCAGATAGGGGCGAAGTGTAGCTAAGGCCCACACAACGGCTAAACATTCTTTCTCGGAGACCGAGTAGTTCCTTTCATGGACATTCAGGGAACGTGACCAGTACCCAATAGGGTGACGTTCACCATCCTCAGAGGATTGGAACAGTGCACACCCTACTTGGTTTGCACTAGCATTGGTGTCCACTTCGTAAGGGAGCCCAGGATTGGGTAGAGCCAAGATTGGCGGTGATGTTACGGCATTCACCAGTGCCGTGAAGGCAGACGCTTCCGCGTCGCCAAAAGGTTCCAGTTCAACTGGTTGTCCCTTCGTCAGGAGCCTGTTGAGGGGGGTGGCAATATCCACAAAGTTCGGGACGAATCGGCGATACACGTTACACAGACCTGAGAAGGATCGCAACTCCGTTTGAGTTTTCGGGTGTTTTGCTTCCTTCAAGGATTTCACTCGTACTTCATCGATTAAAAGCTGTCCGGGACGGATGATATGACCCAGATACTTAACCGAATCGGTGAAAAACTCGCACTTCTTGAGTTTCAAGGTGATTCCCGCGTCGCGGAGTATCTTCATTACGTCCCTGACGTGTTCGAGGTGGTCATCCAGGTTGTTGGAGAAGACAATAATGTCGTCTAAATACACTAGACACGTCCTCCACTTGAAGGGAGCCAACAGAATGTCTATTGCCCGTTGAAACGTTGCGGGGGCATTTGTCAACCCAAAAGGCATCCTCCAGAATCGGAAAAGTCCTTGGTGATTCACGAAAGCCGTTTTGTCTCGATCTTCCTCCCTAATAGGGACTTTCCAGTAGCCCGAATTGGCGTCGAGGGTAGAGAAAACAGTACCGCTCCCGAGGGTGTCGATGTATTCGTCCATCCGAGGGATCGGGTACACATCCTTAATGGTTACCTCGTTCAGGCGTCTGTAATCGATGCAGAAACGCCACGATCCATCCGGTTTCGGAACTAACACCACTGGTGCGGCCCACGCGGACTGGGCAGGTTCAATTACGCCCGCTTTAAGCATCTTCTCCACCTGAGATTTCTCCTCTTCCCTAGCTTTCGGTCCAGCCCTGTAAGGGTGTTGGGCAATAGGCCGAGTGATCGGTAACAAGTCGATGCGGTGTTCTGTACTCTCAATAGCTCCAAGGGAACCATCCCACATGGGGGTAAATTCACGAAGCATGTGCCTCAGCTTCTCCCGATGAGATGCGGGTACATGGTTGAGATCCCATTTCTCCAATTCCTGAACAGGATCCGTCTGGTCTGCTCCTGTGATAGGGGCCGTAACCTCCTAAGGTTTAAAGTGTTCAGCGTGTGGAGCTGCAGTTGTATGCTCACCGTCTTCCGCGATTTCGGCAGTGTCCTCCCCCTCCTTAGGGTCCGCCACACCAAGGACCTCTGCGATAGAGATATTTGTAGGTACGACCGCATGCGGGTGTGGAAGAACAGAACCCAGGATCTGGTGTTTGACCAAATGCTGCGTTGTCTTTCCAAAGTTGGCTACCAAAACCTTGAAAGGTTTATCTGGTTCCACGGAGACAACCCCATTCGCAAGGGCGAGTTGACGCCGCGTATACAGAGACGGGTTCGGTTGTACCACATGCACACCAATTTGCTTGGTAACAACTGTGACCCAAACCTGGGTTTCTGGCGGGATAGCCACTGACTTCGCAACCTTTACCCGTGTAGACACCGGGTCCTTCTTCACAGATTCCTGCACGACAGGGAGAGGAACGCGTGTTCGCGCTGCTCCCTTTAAGGGTTTACGAACGATTGGGATCGTAGACCCGTCTTCGAGTTCCACAGTTCTATTCCGAGGACGGATGGCTTCCACGAAGCGGTCGCAAAAGTCACAACCCAGTATGACTGGTGCTGCAAGTGACTTGCATACAATAAACTCTAGCTGAACGAGATAGGAGCCTAACCTCACCATGAGGGAAATTGTACCCAGTGTCCGTAGCGGATTGTTGTTCGCATCGGCGATATCCAAACGTGGACCGGTACGAACTTGAACCCGGAGCAGCGGGGGTAACAATTCAACATGAATAAAGTTAGGAGCGGCTCCTGTATCCAGGACAGATATTTGACGAACCATAAACTGGTTGGACAGGCCGAAGTCGGCGAATACTTTATAATTCCGCTTGGCCATTACCATAACTCGATCCGGAATACGGAGATTACGGGACCGTATCCACGGGCGACGGAGGACACTAAAGTATCCCGAGTTAACGTCGGTGTCAGCCGTTCTCCTTGAGAGGATAGTCACAGCTGGGGAGCGAAGCTGGAGCGCCTCGGGCGTCTTCAACACCGGCTTAGAAGACGCCCCTCCCGCAGGGGAGACTCCCAAGTTTAGTTTTTCGAAGCGGACCCCACCGAATTCGGTGCAGCTGCCTCGAAGGGGACCGGTTGTTCCCCGTTCGCGGGTACAAGTTCTGTATCCCTGTCAGCAAGGTGAGCTCGGAGTATCCTTTGTTCCTCATAGGACCTACTCGGGACTCGAGCTTTCTCCTCAGGGGTCAGAGCCTCGTACTGAGCGATAATTCGTGAACCCTCCCGCAGGGGAAATGTGCAGTCTGGTGCTTTGTGACCACGGAGGTAACACAAATAGCAAATCAGCTCTGCCGGGTTCGGTTGTGGACGTGAATCCACGCGACGTAGTGCTGTATCCCTCCATCCGGGGCGAGAGAAACGAGCAGCGGTATTCGCAAAAGGTAGCGATGCGGCTGGCACCCTCCGTCCGTGGGTATAGAGCGCAGGGTCTTCATCCGTAGTCGGAGCGGATGTCGACGGCAACTCAGACGTACCCATAGATTTGGGGTTACTTCCCATGAAGCGAATGTTATCATTGACCCCCACAGGGGCAGGGCCTCCTGCGAGTGACAAAGACGAGTTACCTCCATCGGCGAGGAGTGCACGTGTCGGCCGACTCGTTCGGTTCTGCCGGGCACGGAGAGTATCCCCCTCAGCCTGGGCGTACTGAACCAGTTCCAAGTAGGTCAGCTTGCGCTTCTCTTCCCGATGTCGGGCAACCAATGCCCTTATCGAGGGGTCCAAACCATCCACAAACATGGTGCATCTCTCGTAGGCGGGGAATACATTCCCGCATCGGTGAAACGCTTTATTCAAGCGAGTTGAATACACCGTCTCGGTTTCCATCGGCTTCTGCCGCGTATCCCTTAATGCAAGGATTGCTTCCTGAATCGCATTTCCAGTAGCGTATGACCTCAAGAGGTACTGCACCGCTTCGGGCCAGCACGTGACTCCCCCTTCCGAGGCTCGGGATGATCCACGGACGGAGTTGAACTGGTCTTCAGCCATCCCCTTTAAGAAATAGGGTAATGCAGGATATGCTTGCTCTTCACTCATACCGAGGATGTCAGCCTCCTGGACGAACCTCGCCAGGAAATCGAGCACCAGAATTGGGTCTGTTCCTGTGAACTCCCTCTTCTGTAGGGTGATGCTCAGCCTTTTGATGTAGTCCTTGACCTTACCCGTTCCGCGGGGTGTTCGATCTCCCGAAGGGTTATCCAACCGGTAATAGCGGTACGATAGCAGCTTCCGATAGAGAGGATTCGTGGGCTTCAGCTCCCTTAATCCAAGGTGTTTCTTTTCCTTCTTCCGGGTACGGATTGCCCCTTGAGAGGTGTAAGTAGCCTTCGACCGAGTCGCCCGGGATGACCGGCGTCCATCTTCACTATCCGAAGATTCGGAGGACGAACTCGATGACGAGCGATTGGGATCGGAATCCGATAACTCCTCTTGGAGGTGAACCCTCTTCTTTGACTTGCGGCGGTCCCGTTTAGCGGAGCGGTGTTCTTCGTCTTCCGAAACGTCGGGTTTATCCTTCGAGGCTTCCGCGTCTCCGTCCATACGGATAATGGCCTCGAGGGTGTCCAGCCGAGCTCGGAAGCGTTCCGCTTGCACGCGGTGTTCCTCCACGAGGCTCCGGTACTCCTGGATAAAGACCCCAGGGGTACAAAAGCTTTCCAAAAGGGAGTTCACATCCCTCCTCAGGGTACGAAGGTCATCGGCGACTCCCTGCACCTGGGCGTCCTCCACCTTGAGGCGGAGGGTAGTAACCTCCTGAAGGAGCTCGACGTGAGCCGCGTTGGCGATATCGATTCGAGTCTCCAGGCGCTGTAATTCAGGGTCAGCCCGACTTCAGGGTGCTGCTGAGGGGGTCTCCACCACTGGAGCTGGGCCCACAGCCACGACCTTTCGAGGACCTGAAACCACTGAGGGTGCTCTCCGAGTGTCCGGATCGATACCAGAATGTTCCGACCTTCGGGAATTGAGCTCCTCGGCCTAGGCAGGGCCGGGGGCTCTGAATCCGCTTGAAGGTTCGATCCAGTCCTGGAACGACGGGTAGGCGGCGACATGCTGCAGACACGACACCGACGATTCGGGGTAACTATGAAATTCGATCACGAGATTCCCGGAGAACGGATGACGTAACACAAAACAAAAATAAAAACCAATTCCACCCTTTCCAAAGGAGACCACTACAACAAATCTTCACGACGGTGCTTCCTCTTCCAAGAGATATTCCAACACGTGGATGACCAACCCAAAAGTCCGAGAACGGATTCTAAGTCGGGAGACCACTTGTGGAGCAAAACCCGGCGACGGGAAGTGCTCTCAAGGTGTTCGAATCCTTGCTCCCTGGGGGAGGCAGACTCAGAGACAGAGCCCTCCGTTACACCCGTAGTGTGGGGTGTAACTCCCACGGGGGATTCCGGCAGTACCGACGGAGGTGAGGGGTAGAAACCGTTGGATCGGGAATGGGTATGGGTATCCCAAAGAATGGGGGAAAATCCGGCGAAGAGGAAAAACGGGGCGAGGGTCGGGCACTAACAGGCACCGGACCCGAGAACCAGAAAAGGGGCGAAACAACAAAAGAAACCCAATACAGGGGCGAAAACCTGTCCTCGAAAGGAAACACAAAAAGCACGCAACAAGTAAGCAGAACCCCCACGGGGTATCGTGCACGCAGGTCGTCTGAGCGGTCCCAAGGGGGTGGTTGCACGGAACCCAAACGTGGGCACTCTCCAAGTGGAGTCGTGTCCTTACGTAGGCGTTGCTAACCAGAGCCCGTTCCGGGTTGTAAGGCCGAAACGATGGCGACGAAGAACCTCTAAAGGTATCGAAGACCAACCTTCGTTCCCATTTACTCTGGGCTTCGGACTGTCAGATCTCGTCTCCCTAAGTAGGGCCCACTAACTAAACTCTACTAATTACAGTAGTGCACACCTGCTCAGGGCCATACACGTGGAGATCCCACTGTCAGGGCCCAAAAGTCCAACGTTCTAACAAATATCCGAAAATCGGTGCCAAAATTAAGCCACGTGTATCACGGGGCCAATCCAACCATGGGCCATCCGAATTTTCACTTCATAGGCGAACTCTAACCAGAAAACAGTGCCACCTCAGCACACATTAGAGGGGATCATAGTCATAACCCTCGGAGGGTTCAATCCTCATTCTATGAGTTGCATCTTCAAGTATCCCCTAACTGGGCGTTGCTCTACAGAGGAGACGCGTCCCAGCGGAGCATAGAAACAGAGCCAGCCTGGAAAGGCACGACGGAGTCGGGTGTAAGACCGAGGCAAATCCGGCGGGATTTACCTAGAGTGTTTAGGTGAGGACGGCACAGTCTGGGGTGTGACCAATCCTAGGCGGAGTGGTATCACGGCCATTGTCGGAAAAGGAGCGAGGAAACACTCGTATGAGGGGGGCGAGAGGGGTGAGTGAGGCGGCCACTCACGAGAGCCAAAAAGGAGAACAAGAGGAAACGGGGGCAAACCCCTATACAGGGGCGAGACTACGAAAAGTGTCGGCGATTAAACATGAACCCACGGTGGTGGTAGCATTCTGGGGTCGACAGAGGGGTGGATGAACTAACGTGAGACGGGCGATCACGCAGTTTGCGGTGAAGACGCGCTCAAGGAAAGCAGTTCAGAGCCAAGACTCTCTTCCTTCGGATCCCCCAAGAGGGTGTGTACTGGGGAGCAGTGCTCAACCTTCTAAGTAGTGTGGCGTGCGGCCCCTGATAGTGGGCGCGGGCCCGAAAAATAGACACTAACTAGCGATAGCGTAGCTAAATAAATACTAAAAATTAGTAAGTAATACTAACCATTAGGAAGAATCCGGGCCACATGTGGCACGCCTCGCACTCCAGCGTCGGCATCCGTGCAGTCCACGTGTTCCACCAGTGTGCACTTCCGGTCCCAACTGGCCGTTAGCACGCAATAGCGGTATAGCTTGTCATAGACCAAGCTAGTCCTCAAGCGAGCGAACTCTCTAAGTCCTGCGAAGAAACCCCCTTGAAGGGCATTGTCCTTCATATCCCCCTCCTTAGGTGACGAACACGCCGTCGACATGGCGGGGAGGCAACAGTCCAACTGGCATAAAAGCAAGCCGCGTAACGCTTCCAGCGACCACTCGACTGTCGAAGGCAGAGCTGCACAACCGAACGACAAACGCACCAACGCGGTAACCACTCCTCGAACTTTGAGCGTTCTTCTGCATCGTACGCCAACTTCCAGCGAACACACCCCGATACCTCGGCGACCAGTACTCCCGATGAACGGTGGTAATAATCCCCGCCGGGGTTACTTCTCCGGTTTCTATTCGGCTCCCCTTCCGCGGGGGAGTGCCTCGTCAACCGCGCCGAGCCGATCCCGGGATCCCGTTGAAGCTTTAAGCCACATTACTCCTGCGGAAGACACCTGGCCCAGTTACGAAAAACTCGTCGGGTTAAACCCGCGTCAACATGCGGCGATTCTCCGGAGAGCTCCGTGGTTCCATCCGACAGCGATCTTCGACGAAGAACTCGTGGCCGCGTATGCTGATGGCAATGCGCGTCTCCCGAGCGAGCTGCCGGCTTTGATCACCACTTCGTGGGACTGGCGACGCCATGTGGCGGTTCCCGATCACGCGATTCTGCAGCGAAGGCGCGAGTCGGCGGAAGAGGCGCATTGTATATTCGTCCGCATCGGCTACTCACGGATCACCCGGGCGAACTTCCAATACCCCATCCCCGACGAATTCGGCTTTGACCTACGGATGTACCGGACTCAGGGTGAGATCGGCTATTGTGACCGCCTTGCGGCGTTGGAAACTTACGCATGGCGCGGTCAACCGCGAGCGCGTCCAGGAGCGATCTGCTGGCTCCGTCCGATCATTCGGGCCGAGTTCCGTCACCTTTGTCGTGAGTCCCGATATCGGTGGTTACAGAACTTTATCCGCGAGGAGCGTCGGGGCAGATCCCGCTTTGGGTTCCTTGTCCCTTATCAGAACACGGAGATAAACCAGATTAGTCCCTTCTATCAGTTCGGGCGATACGTTCCCCTGCCTGGGTGGTGGTCTTCCGTCGAGGTGTGCCGGGGATGTTACGTGGAGTTGCCTCCAGTCGTCTCCTATCTGGGATCGTACCTCATCGAGGATCCGCACTCCGGCTTATGGTCCGTGGTCCTAACCGAATGGGCAGTCCGCGCCGCGGCGTACAGCTTGTGGGAAGCCTACGACCAGTCCCGACTGTGGTATCTTCCTACGCGTTTGCGTGGTTACATCCGGTAGCTGGACCTTCAACTCCCTCTTGGAGGTGTCAATAACGCTGATGAAGCTCAGGAGCTCATCGACATCATTGGGCGTGTCAACTGGGCTGTCGTGCCTGTCCGGCAGAGCGGCCGTGGTCAAGAAGCCGGTGGGGCTGATCGGTCTCCGGGGCGTCGCACGCCGTCGGCGGGAGATCTCATCTTCTTTAACCCATGGGAGCAGCAAGAGATCTCCGAGGCGGAGGCGTCGGCACTCCGGATGGCTCCGCGAGCCATATCATACGGGCACCCCGTGGGGTTTGTCAACTCGGATGACTTCTACTACTGTGACGCAACGCGCCGGGCCCCTATTGAGGACAAGTAGCCATCCTCCTCCGACCTCCTTACAGTAAGCAGTGAGGACGCCGTAATAGCTGACATACTGCCAGGATGAAATACCGTGCATGGCGCTAGGTGTCATACGTGTGGCAATGGCCGGCAGCTAGTTCGTGTGGTTGGCACCATACAGTGCTCTGCACTGTTGCCTTGTAATTTTTAATTGTATTTATTAGTTGTAATCTATCGTAATGGCTAACTGCTAAGCGGCCGGCATTACTTGAGCGCCGGGTCGCCGGGGGCTAGACAGAAGTAAAGTCCAAGAGGCAAAGGGGGCCTCCGAACTACTAGTTCGTGTTTTGAGACTATAGGGTTATCAGACCTTCGTTCCCAGTCGACGCCGACCAGACAGGCGGCAGTCTGATCAACTGCTGCAGAGGTACCTCTCGCGTTTTAGCCTATCGAGTATTCCCCGTCCAGTCCTTGCCCTCACGGCCATCGGTCGCCGCGTGGCGCATTGCACTTTCGCTCGGTCTATTGGACCGCTGGCAGTTCTACTGCCCGAGCAGATTGTAGACCCGTATCCGTTGGATACCGAGGTGTGGATCGGGAGCCTCTGATAAGTGAGTATCACTTCCAGGTGCAGCTGGTAAAGCCAGGCAGGCGCATTCGTCTGGGCGCTGGTTCAATCCCAGAGCTTGCCCTGCTTTGCTATCGTCACCCGTTGGGTGTGAGTGATTACCACTTTGTGGCGCCAGTCGGCATAGCCAAGCAGACGCTCTCATCTGAGCGCTGGTACAATCTCAGGGCTTGCCCTGCTTTGCTATCGCCACCCGTTAGGTGAAGTGGTTGGTGCGCCGTTGCCGACGTTAGGGTCGTGGCGCTCGTCCGGGCTCTGGTACAATCCCGGGGCTCGCCCCGGCTACTCTTCATACGCGGCGCATATCCAGGCCGATCACTTCGGTTCGTGTCGGATCGACACCACTCCGAGCACATCTTCCGGACGCCAAGAGCTCCTGTGGAACGATAGGAGTCTGTGCCTAGTAGACACTCCTCGCCTGTGAGACGACGTCTCTCTTGAGTCGTTGCGGACTCTAGGGCCAGATAGCCGACCCCGGCTTCCCAGGCTCTGCTTGTGTGTAGCTCTCGCCGCCCGCGGCTGGTCTCCCGAGTAGCGCATTGCGTTACAACCACGCCTGTGGCGGTGATGATCTCCCGGAGGAGGCCGGCGAATACCGTGGCGACGAAGTCATGGAAGACGTGGGAGACCCCGATGGTGCCGATACTACGGCGCAGCCGGCGCAGGGAGCGACTCACGCAGGTGCGGTCATCGATCCAGTGGCAGCGGCGTTGCCGGACGAACCGGAAGTTATCGAGGTTCCCATACGCCCAGAGGCGGTCGTGATCTCCCAGTTCCTTCGGGGTGTTGGACTGAACCCGCTAGCGGCGAGCGGCGACATCGGTGCGATGAGAGACGCCCTCTCGGCACGCCTGACCGGCGGGAGTAACTCCGCTAGCGATTCGGTCGATGCGCACGGCAATCCGGGTTTTTCCAACTAATCCCTTGTGATCTTGGTTAGTAAATCCCGCTGTGCGGTATTGTGTGCAGCAACTTCGAAAATAGTAAACTACTTCCGTCTATGACGTATTTGTTTTCTTTATTCTCTTCCACTTCTTCTGAGTGCTCTTCTCCAGACCTTCTGTGCATCTTCTCCTTCTTCCAAGGGTCCTTATCCAGATCTTCTGTTCCTTTATCCCCATCGGGTGTCTTTTTATCCCACTTGGGCTCGGTCTATGGTAGCTGACAAAGCCGTGATTGTACGACGATGATACTGTACCACCTTCGACCGAGGTAGGTGCTCTATCGGTTCGTCTGAATCCCATTCGGGGCCGTACCCGTACCAACGGACCAAGTATTGGATATAACCCTCTGGGTGGTAGGAGTACTCCAAAATGCGTCCGACCACGAACTCTTGTCGGTACACTTCCCGGCCATCCCGTATGGCGGTGTCGCTATTTATGGGTGGTAACCGTCCTGAGCCAGGGGGTACCGAAGTGATCACGCGTTGGGCGGCTTCGCTCCGGTCGGACCGTGTAGCGCGCATGGCAGTCCTTGGCTGAGTAGAATGTCGACCCGACTTCGGCAGTTCATTTTCCCCAAGTGCCGGGCTTGTTTCGGCGCTTCCCACTCCGGTTGGAGGGCCCACACCGGCGGGTAACCCGGGTGGTCGTTCCGCTAAGCGGTGTGGTGAAGCTCGCTTCGGCGGTGAGATTTGCTGGGGCGGTGGCGCATTGTCGCACAATCTCTGTCCCACGGCGAGGTTCCGTGTAGTCACGTGAGCGTTCCAATGGCTGGCTGTCCGGCGTCGGCGCCGTGGATGTATCCGCCTCCCTGTGCGGGGTACTTGGCGGTGCGTCTTCCACTCGTACTGTATCAGGCTGCAGTGCGTCGAGCGCATTTGCATTCCGTGTTGCACATGTGGTGACACCTCGGCGAGTGTTGGTGGCGTTATCCGCAGCTGCGGTCTGAGGCTTGTGTAGCGACTGCATCGAGTCGTGCAGGACGTCGGTATCAGGCACCCCTGACGGGCGAAGAATGACACGCGACGGTGCGGCGTTTCCAGCGACGGCATTGACCGGATTAAGACGGCTGTCGGGCGCCTCCCCCTCCTTAGAAGATGCACCGGGGTTGGTGTCCGTCGACTGGACTGGGGAGGAGCGACGAATGCGTGACACGATTACTTGCGGGTTGGGCGCCGCGGGTAGCGGAAGTTCAGACAAACCCCGAGATGGATGTGGTAACGCGTAGGGATGCAGGTGGACCTGGGTTAAGGGGGTCGATGTATCCGTTTCAACGGGAGCAGTCACACCAGTAGGTTGGGATGTTAAAGGCGGAGGAGCCGATACCACGCGATCACGAGAGCTGCGTTCGTGATTACCAGCGAGTTAAATAACTACAGTGTCCGGAGCCACCGAAATAACCCGAAAGGGGCCGTCGGCAACGGGTGACAGCTTGTAGCCTTTCTCCTTCTCTGGGTTCCAATACTCCTTGCGGATGAATACATAACCGTCGGGGGCGAGACGTGGCGGCGAGCGAGGGGCTCTGGCATCAAATTCACGCTTGTAAGCGGCCTTGGCTCGGCCCATTGAACGCCGTGCGGCGGGAACGAGCTTCGTGAGCCAAGTTTTCCACCCTTCGCGGTAAGCAGTCGGTAAAGGAAAGGTATCCAGCGTGGGCTGTGGTTTCAGCGCCACGGGCGGTGGGGTACGGGACAGTACCAGCTCGAAGGGCGTTAATCCAGTTGTCCTGTACACCTGCGTATTGTACGCAAAGGTGAGCGCATCAGTGAACAAGTCCCAATCTTTGGGGTGGTCTGCAACGTATGAACGGATTGTCGCAAGTAATGTCCGGTTGAACCGTTCGGCCTGCCCATTAGTTTGGGGGTGATAAGTGGTCGTGAACAGGTTGTTAATGTCCAAGATGCGACACACATCCTCGAAGAAACGAGAGGCGAACTGTCTCCCGTTATCGGAGAGCAGGTTGACCGGGTGGACCGTAGACGAAGACCCAGTGTAGGACGAAGGCTTGAGCCACGCTCATAGCGGAGATCATCCGTAATGGTGCGGTCCGGACCAGCTTTGAGAAGCGATCCGTAATTACGAGTAAGAACTTGTAATTTAGCTTAGTGGTAAGGAAGGGACCGAGTATATCGATGGCCACAAACTCCAATGGAGCGCGAGCTGGAAACAGCTTCAACTTCGTCGCATGACGGCGGAGTTTGACACGGTTCCGAGCACAATCGGTACAAAACCGCACCGTTGCGTAGCAGTCCACTGCCATGTAATGCCAGTAGAAGTTACGGCGTAGGGTGAGGTAAAGTTTCCGTCCCCCGACGTGGCCACTCAGTTTGGAGTAGTGCGACAACCGCAAGACTCTCGACTGGAGGTTATGTGGTACCACGATTTGTGGGTGCGATCCGACGGTCCGTACAAGGTATCCGGCGTCATTCACCTGAAAGGGGTGAGTACCTCTTCCATTGAGTTGAGCGCGGACCTTCGCGCAGAACGGGTCAGCGAATTGCTCCGGTATCATCTCCTCTGGAGTAATAGGCACGAATTTCCCTGGTAAGGGTTTCTCGGAATCTTCCGAGAGAAGAAAGTCGTCCAACTCGGAACCGGAATCTGAAGAGTCCGTGTCTCGTTCCTCGTCCTCGATGGTAGCGTCGTCGCCATTCACTGCAAAGGAGGGTATTTCATTGTCTTTGACGGGTAGTGCTTCGCCAGTAGAGACCAGGCGGGAGAGAGCATTGGCTTGGGTGTTGCAAGATCCTTTTCGGTACTGCACGTCAAAGTCAAATTCTGCTAGACGGGGACGCCAACGCATCAAGCGGCCTGAAGGCTCCGAGATGGAGAGTAGCCATCGAAGTGATGCGTGGTTCGTAAAAACGAAGGAATGATTACCTATGAGATAGGGGCGCAACGTTTGTAATGCCCACACCACTGCAAGGCATTCCTTCTCCAAGACGGTGTAATTCTTATCGTGGACGTTGAGCGATCGGGACCAGTACCCTACGGGGCGCCTTTCCCCATGGGGTGCAGTTTGAAACAGTGCACAACCTACTTGGTAGTCGCTAGCGTCCGTATCTACGGTGAAGGGCCTTACAGGCTTGGGCAACGAGAGGATCGGGGCGGAGACGACATAATCCTTAAGAGAATTGAAAGATTCCGTTTGAACGGGGGTTAAGGGGTCCAGTTTTGGTGGTTGGCCTTTCGGCAAAAGCGCCTTTAACGGCGCAGCCTTGTCCGCAAAGTGCGGGATGAATCGTCGGTAGACGTTCGCGAGTCCCAAAAAGGAACGAAGCTTGGTTTGCAACCGCGGTTCTTTAGCCTCTTTGAGTGACTTAACACGAGTCTCCTCGATTGTAACACATCCTGGACGGATAACATGGCCGAGATACTTCACGGTGTTTATGAAGAAGTCACATTTATTCAACTTAAGAGTGACACCCGCATCTCGTAGCATGGTCATGATATCCCTCACATCAGTGAGATGTTTGTCCAGATTATCTGAGAAGACGATTATGTCATCCAGGTAGACCAGGCAGGTACGCCATTTGAAGCGGGCCTTTAGAATGTCAATGGCTCGCTGGAAAGTAGCGGGGGCGTTGGTAAGACCAAAAGGCATCCGTTTGAAACGGTAGAGACCGGAGTGACACGCGAAAGCGGTTTTATCCTGGTCTTGCTTCCTTACCGGAACTTGCCAGTATCCCCAATTGGCGTTCAGGGTTGTAAAGACGGTGGCGGTGCCCAGCGAGTCAATGTATTCGCCCATTCTTGGGATTGGATACACGTCCTTGACGGTGACGGCATTCAACCGACGGTAGTCGACGCAAAACCTCCAGGAACCATCCTGCTTTGGAGCCAGTACTACTGGAGAAGCCCACGGCGACTGAGCCGGTTCAATGAATCCTGCTCGAAGAATTTTATCCACTTGTGCCTTTTCCTCCGCGCGTGCGGCGGGTCCGGCACGGTATGGGTGCTGAGAGATGGGTCGGGTGTCCAGTAGCAAATCAATCCGGTGTTCCGTAGTGGCAATATCACCAAGGGAGCCGTCCCAAATAGTGGTGAAGTCCCTTAAAAGTTTTCGCGATCGATGGCGGTATGACTCCGGGACGTGGCTGAGAGCCAGGTCCTCGAGTTCTTGGGCTGGATCGGGGCGGTCACCGCTCGTTGAAATGGGCTGCGTCCCTGATGTTACAGGTTTAACCTCGGGTACTGGTGATGAAACGGGTTCCGAGCTGTCCCTCTCCTTAGAGTGAACGAGTCCGAGAACGTCAGCTGCGGTCAGCTTTGTCGGCACCATAGCGATGGGGTGCGGCATGACGGACCCTATCACTTGGTTCTTCACCAGATACTGGGGTACAGTCCCTAGTTTGGCGATCAGCACGTGAAACGGTTGGTTTGGCTCCACATGGACGATTCCATTCGCAATTGCGAGGCTGTGCCTGTCATACAGTGACGACAATGGTAGCAAACCCCGGAGTCCGTGTTGACGGGAGGTTACTTTCACCATCATTTGGGACTCAGGCGGGACGCAAAACGACGCTGCGACGCGGAGCTTATTAGATTCACGGTTATTCGGTCCAGGTTCCTTTGCTGCCAGTAGCGGGACATACTTCTTCGTGGCACGCCTAAGCGGACGACGAACGATCGGAGTGGACGATCCATCCTCCATCTCGACACGCCGTTGGCGGGGGAAGATCGCTTCGACGAAGCGGTCGCAAAAGTCGCAACCCAAGATGACTGGGGCGGCTAATTTCCGACATACGACGAAGTCGAGTTTCACCACGCGAGCGCCAACGCGGACTACCAGTTCTATGAACCCTACCGTATCCAACGGTTTGTTGTTCGCGTCAGCGACCTCCGGGACGTGGTCGCGGCGGATCCTAGACTGCAATGCAGGCGGTAACACTTCCTCCACGACAAAGATTGGACCGGCACCGGTGTCTAAGACGGTAAGGTGTCGCACCATAAACTGGGGTGAAAGGCCAAGGTCAGCATAGACCTTGTAGTCTCTCTTGGCCATCACCAGAACTCTATCTGGGAACCGGTTGTGGGAAACACGTTTCCACGGACGACGCAGAACACTAAAGTGTTCCGAGTTCACTTCATTGACGGCCTCTTTCCTTGAAAGGATTTTGACCGGGGAGCGAGGCTTGGACGCCTTGGGCGCCGTCAACCTCGACTCTCAGGGCGCCCCTCCTTGAGAGGAGACTCCCACATTTAGGTTTTCTGGGCCTGCTCCGCCGGAGGCGGCTGCACAGGGCGTTGAGCGGGCAACTCCTGGGCATCAGGTCCAGAAGGTATCGCAGAAGCGGTGGGGTGACCGACCACGTCGGTGACACGGGATTCCGGTTCAGGTACGACCCGAGCTCAGGGAAGTGACATGTGACGCGGAACATCCGTTCGAGCACGGATATACGATGCAATCGGAACAGCTGCTTTGTCCTCCGGGGGTAGGGCATCGTAATTGACTACAACTTGTCCCCATTCTCGGAGAGACAACACAAATTGTGGAGAAGTATGGCCTGGTTTGTAGCAGAGATGACAAATCAGACCAGAAGGCGGGGTTGGGTGGCGAGGCTCGGCGAACTTCACCGCGGGGCGGGTATCTCTCCAACCAGGACGCGAAAAGCGGACATTACCACTCTCGTGTGGGACGCGTGGCGCATGAACGCGACAATTATCCGCATAGAGTAGCGTGTCATCCTCAATCACGTATAGTGACTCGTCCAAGGCTGAGGGTAACTCCGTTGTCGGGATGGAATGAACGTCGCTATGGGCTAGCTGCACGTTATCATAATCCCTTCGAGAGGCCTGTTCGTCGAACATCGCAGCTGACGGGGTACCCGGTTGTAACATCAACGCTTTTGCGGACCTAACCCCGGAGCCAGGAGTGCGTGCGCGCAGGACTTCACCTTCTGCACGAGCGAACTGCACTAGTTCCAAATACGGGACTTTAGTTCTATCTTCTCGACGTCGAGCAACAAGAGTCCGGATCGCCGGGTCAAAACCATCGACAAACATGGTGCAACGCTCTTCAGCAGGGTAGACATTGCCACAGCGGTGGAAGGCCTTGTTAAGGCGCGACGAATAATCGGTTTCCGCCTCGCCTGGACGTTGGCGAGTGTCCCGCAGGGCGCGTGTAGCCTGTTGAATGGCGGAATTAGTAGCATATGACCTCAGGAGGTATACAACTGCTTCAGGCCAGCATGTGACCCCTCCTTCGGAGGCGCGTGAGGAACCTCTGACAGAGTGATACTGGTCTTCTGCAAGCCCACGTAAGAAGTACGGTAAGGCAATGTAGGCCTGTCCCTCGTTCATTCCAAGGATGTCGGCTTCCGCGACAAAGCGTGCCAAGAAATCCAACACCAATATTGGGTCTTCCCCAGAAAACAACTGGTTTCGTAGTGAGAGCTGCATTCGCTTAATGCAGTCCTTCACTCTTCCCGTACCACGGGGTGTACGATCCAAGGAGGAGTCCTCCAAACAGTAGTACCGGTATGATAAGAGCTTCTTAAAGAGCGAATTGGTCGGTTTCAGCTCCTTCAAACCTGTGTGCTTCCTTATCTTCGTGCGGGCGCGGGTCACACCATGGGTGGCTGTTGACCGCTTAGAGCGTGAGGAACGCTCACGGCGAGCTACTTCCACCGATGAATCGGAAGAGTGGGACTCCGAGGATGAGGAGTCTGACGGTTCGGGATCCGTGTTCATTCGCTTCTTTCGAGCCTGGCGGTTCTCTTCCTTACATCCCTTGTGGAATACTGCAACCGGCTCGGCCGGATCATTCCCCGACATTAGGGTTTGTTTCAACGTCTCGAGACGGCTTCGGACGCGCGAGAACTTGTCCGCAACGTCCTTGACAAAGGCCGAGGGTCCACCAAGGGACTCTAGAATCGAGTTCACATCCGCACGGAGGACACGGAGGTTCTCAGAAAAATCCTGCGTAGCAGTGTCGTTTACCTTCTTGCGAAGGGAATCGAACTCCTCTGCAAGGATGGCTTGAGCTTCACGCATAGAGCGGAGTTGCTCTTCCACAGCTGCAAGGCTGGGATGGGGTGTGACATCCCTAGCAGGGGAGAGCATCAGGGCGGCGGCAGACGCCGGTCCTGCTCCACTGGCTGGGGGTGTCGAATCAGAGACAGGAGGTCTCGAGGCTCTTCCACCTGGCACGCCAGTCGATCCACCGGTATGAGATCGTGAACGGACTGGGATACGGGATGGTTGCGAGGGTTCCGGTGCACCGGTTTGACTCCGCGTCCTCGGACGGTCTTTGGACAACATGAGATCAGAATCCGTTACACAGGAGTATCCAAACCCGATCGGCTATTGGGGCCAAGAAACTTCCTCAAAGAGGGCAACTGAGATCAACCTCAATTTGTGAGTCCTCTTTCAGATTAATCGTGACTGAGTGTGCTCGACTCAAACTTCTAAGTCGGGAGAACAGTTTGTAGGACAACGCTTCGAGCGGAGACACCACGAAGATGTTCGGGATCTTCCTCTCTTGAGAGACACGCCTCAGGCGAAGGAGACGCGTGCCAGCGGAGCACAGAAACAGAGCCACTCTGGAAAGGCACGACGAAGTCGGGTGTAAGACCGAGGCCAATCCGGCGGGATATACCTAGAGTGTTTAGGTGAGCACGGCACAGTCCGGGGTGTGACCAATCCTGAACGGAGCGGTATCACGGTGGTTATCGGAAAAGGAGCGAGGAAACACTCGTATGAGGTGGAAGAGCGGGGTGAGTGGTGCGGTCACTCACGAGAGCCAAAAAGGAGAACGAGAGAAAAACGGGGGCGAACCCCTATACAGGGGCGAGACTACGACAAGTGTCGGCGATTAAATATGAACCCACTGTGGTGGTAGCACTCCGGTCGACAGAGGGGTGGATGAACTAACGTGCGACGGGCGCTCACGCAGTATGCGGTGAAGACGCGCCGAAGGCGAAGAGTTAAGAGCCAAGACTCTCTCCTTGGAATCTCCCAAGAGGGTGTTTACTGGGAAGCAGTGCTCAACCTCCTATGTAGTGTGGCGCGTGGCCCCTGACAGTGGGCGCGGGCCCGAAAAATAGACACGAAATAGCGATAGCGTAGCTAAATAAATACTAAAAAAACACTAAGTAATACTAACCATTGTGTAGAATCCGGGCCACGTGTGGCACGCCTCGCACTCCAGCGTCGGCATCCGTGCAGTCCACGTGTTCCACCAGTGTGCACTTCCGGTCCTAACTGGCCTTCGGCACGCAATAGCGGTAGAGCTTGTCATATACCAAGCTAGTCCTCAAGCGAGCGAACTCTCTAAGTCCTGGGAAGAAACCCCCTTGAAGGGCATTATACTTCAGTTGGCTAATGCTGGCCGGGAGGACAGCTTCAAGGCTGCAGAAGAGATTGTGGATCACATTCTGGACAGTGTTGTAGAGCAAGTCCCAAAACGCAAAGAACGTAGCCCCCATGTGACTGCATGTGATGGCAGCCTGGATGGGAAAGACGTAGAGGCTCTCACATTCGCAAAAGAGGAAGCAGCTGAGGTATTGAATGAGGGATCGACTGGGAGCGGTAAAATGGAAATGAAGTTTAAGGCGAAGGTGAAGATTGTGAAATCGTTTATGACCTAGATCGCGCTTACGCGGGGCTCGAGTGCGAGGCGTGCCACACGTGGCCCGGATTCTACATAATGGTTAGTATTACTTAGTGTTTTTTTAGTATTTATTTAGCTACGCTATCGCTATTTAGTGTCTATTTTTCGGGCCCGCGCCCACTGTCAGGGGCCACGCGCCACACTACATAGGAGGTTGAGCACTGCTTCCCAGTAAACACCCTCTTGGGAGATTCCAAGGAGAGAGTCTTGGCTCTGAACTCTTCGCCGTCGGCGCGTCTTCACCGCATACTGCGTGAGCACCCGTCGCACGTTAGTTCATCCACCCCTCTGTCGACCGGAGTGCTACCACCACAGTGGGTTCATATTTAATCGCCGACACTTGTCGTAGTCTCGCCCCTGTATAGGGGTTCGCCCCCGTTTTTCTCTCGTTCTCCTTTTTGGCTCTCGTGAGTGGCCGCACCACTCACCCCGCTCTTCCACCTCATACGAGTGTTTCCTCGCTCCTTTTCCGATAACCACCGTGATACCGCTCCGTTCAGGATTGGTCACACCCCGGACTGTGCCGTGCTCACCTAAACACTCTAGGTATATCCCGCCGGATTGGCCTCGGTCTTACACCCGACTTCGTCGTGCCTTTCCAGAGTGGCTCTGTTTCTGTGCTCCGCTGGCACGCGTCTCCTTCGCCTGAGGCGTGTCTCTCAAGAGAGGAAGATCCCGAACATCTTCGTGGTGTCTCCGCTCGAAGCGTTGTCCTACAAACTGTTCTCCCGACTTAGAAGTTTGAGTCGAGCACACTCAGTCACGATTAATCTGAAAGAGGACTCACAAATTGAGGTTGATCTCAGTTGCCCTCTTTGAGGAAGTTTCTTGGCCCCAATAGCCGATCGGGTTTGGATACTCCTGTGTAACGGATTCTGATCTCATGTTGTCCAAAGACCGTCCGAGGACGCGGAGTCAAACCGGTGCACCGGAACCCTCGCAACCATCCCGTATCCCAGTCCGTTCACGATCTCATACCGGTGGATCGACTGGCGTGCCAGGTGGAAGAGCCTCGAGACCTCCTGTCTCTGATTCGACACCCCCAGCCAGTGGAGCAGGACCGGCGTCTGCCGCCGCCCTGATGCTCTCCCCTGCTAGGGATGTCACACCCCATCCCAGCCTTGCAGCTGTGGAAGAGCAACTCCGCTCTATGCGTGAAGCTCAAGCCATCCTTGCAGAGGAGTTCGATTCCCTTCGCAAGAAGGTAAACGACACTGCTACGCAGGATTTTTCTGAGAACCTCCGTGTCCTCCGTGCGGATGTGAACTCGATTCTAGAGTCCCTTGGTGGACCCTCGGCCTTTGTCAAGGACGTTGCGGACAAGTTCTAGCGCGTCCGAAGCCGTCTCGAGACGTTGAAACAAACCCTAATGTCGGGGAATGATCCGGCCGAGCCGGTTGCAGTATTCCACAAGGGATGTAAGGAAGAGAACCGCCAGGCTCGAAAGAAGCGAATGAACACGGATCCCGAACCGTCAGACTCCTCATCCTCGGAGTCCCACTCTTCCGATTCATCGGTGGAAGTAGCTCGCCGTGAGCGTTCCTCACGCTCTAAGCGGTCAACAGCCACCCATGGTGTGACCCGCGCCCGCACGAAGATAAGGAAGCACACAGGTTTGAAGGAGCTGAAACCGACCAATTCGCTCTTTAAGAAGCTCTTATCATACCGGTACTACTGTTTGGAGGACTCCTCCTTGGATCGTACACCCCGTGGTACGGGAAGAGTGAAGGACTGCATTAAGCGAATGCAGCTCTCACTACGAAACCAGTTGTTTTCTGGAGAAGACCCAATATTGGTGTTGGATTTCTTGGCACGCTTTGTCGCGGAAGCCGACATCCTTGGAATGAACGAGGGACAGGCCTACATTGCCTTACCGTACTTCTTACGTGGGCTTGCAGAAGACCAGTATCACTCTGTCAGAGGTTCCTCACGCGCCTCCGAAGGAGGGGTCACATGCTGGCCTGAAGCAGTTGTATACCTCCTGAGGTCATATGCTACTAATTCCGCCATTCAACAGGCTACACGCGCCCTGCGGGACACTCGCCAACGTCCAGGCGAGGCGGAAACCGATTATTCGTCGCGCCTTAACAAGGCCTTCCACCGCTGTGGCAATGTCTACCCTGCTGAAGAGAGTTGCACCATGTTTGTCGATGGTTTCGACCCGGCGATCCGGACTCTTGTTGCTCGACGTCGAGAAGATAGAACTAAAGTCCCGTATTTGGAACTAGTGCAGTTCGCTCGTGCAGAAGGTGAAGTCCTGCGCGCACGCACTCCTGGCTCCGGGGTTAGGTCCGCAAAAGCGTTGATGTTACAACCGGGTACCCCGTCAGCTGCGATGTTCGACGAACAGGCCTCTCGAAGGGATTATGATAACGTGCAGCTAGCCCATAGCGACGTTCATTCCATCCCGACAACGGAGTTACCCTCAGCCTTGGACCAGTCACTATACGTGATTGAGGATGACACGCTACTCTATGCGGATAATTGTCGCGTTCATGCGCCACGCGTCCCACACGAGAGTGGTAATGTCCGCTTTTCGCGTCCTGGTTGGAGAGATACCCGCCCCGCGGTGAAGTTCGCCGAGCCTCGCCACCCAACCCCGCCTTCTGGTCTGATTTGTCATCTCTGCTACAAACCAGGCCATATTTCTCCACAATTTGTGTTGTCTCTCCGAGAATGGGGACAAGTTGTAGTCAATTACGATGCCCTACCCCCGGAGGACAAAGCAGCTGTTCCGATTGCATCGTATATCCGTGCTCGAACGGATGTTCCGCGTCACATGTCACTTCCCTGAGCTCGGGTCGTACCTGAACCGGAATCCCGTGTCACCGACGTGGTCGGTCACCCCACCGCATCTGCGGTACCTTCTGGACCTGATGCCCAGGAGTTGCCCGCTCAACGCCCTGTGTAGCCGCCTCCGGCGGAGCAGGCCCAGAAAACCTAAATGTGGGAGTCTCCTCTCAAGGAGGGGCGCCCTGAGAGTCGAGGTTGACGGCGCCCAAGGCGTCCAAGCCTCGCTCCCCGGTCAAAATCCTTTCAAGGAAAGAGGCCGTCAATGAAGTGAACTCGGAACACTTTAGTGTTCTGCGTCGTCCGTGGAAACGTGTTTCCCACAACCGGTTCCCAGATAGAGTTCTGGTGATGGCCAAGAGAGACTACAAGGTCTATGCTGACCTTGGCCTTTCACCCCAGTTTATGGTGCGACACCTTACCGTCTTAGACACCGGTGCCGGTCCAATCTTTGTCGTGGAGGAAGTGTTACCGCCTGCATTGCAGTCTAGGATCCGCCGCGACCACGTCCCGGAGGTCGCTGACGCGAACAACAAACCGTTGGATACGGTAGGGTTCATAGAACTGGTAGTCCGCGTTGGCGCTCGCGTGGTGAAACTCGACTTCGTCGTATGTCGGAAATTAGCCGCCCCAGTCATCTTGGGTTGCGACTTTTGCGACCGCTTCGTCGAAGCGATCTTCCCCCGCCAACGGCGTGTCGAGATGGAGGATGGATCGTCCACTCCGATCGTTCGTCGTCCGCTTAGGCGTGCCACGAAGAAGTATGTCCCGCTACTGGCAGCAAAGGAACCTGGACCGAATAACCGTGAATCTAATAAGCTCCGCGTCGCAGCGTCGTTTTGCGTCCCGCCTGAGTCCCAAATGATGGTGAAAGTAACCTCCCGTCAACACGGACTCCGGGGTTTGCTACCATTGTCGTCACTGTATGACAGGCACAGCCTCGCAATTGCGAATGGAATCGTCCATGTGGAGCCAAACCAACCGTTTCACGTGCTGATCGCCAAACTAGGGACTGTACCCCAGTATCTGGTGAAGAACCAAGTGATAGGGTCCGTCATGCCGCACCCCATCGCTATGGTGCCGACAAAGCTGACCGCAGCTGACGTTCTCGGACTCGTTCACTCTAAGGAGAGGGACAGCTCGGAACCCGTTTCATCACCAGTACCCGAGGTTAAACCTGTAACATCAGGGACGCAGCCCATTTCAACGAGCGGTGACCGCCCCGATCCAGCCCAAGAACTCGAGGACCTGGCTCTCAGCCACGTCCCGGAGTCATACCGCCATCGATCGCGAGAACTTTTAAGGGACTTCACCACTATTTGGGACGGCTCCCTTGGTGATATTGCCACTACGGAACACCGGATTGATTTGCTACTGGACACCCGACCCATCTCTCAGCACCCATACCGTGCCGGACCCGCCGCACGCGCGGAGGAAAAGGCACAAGTGGATAAAATTCTTCGAGCAGGATTCATTGAACCGGCTCAGTCGCCGTGGGCTTCTCCAGTAGTACTGGCTCCAAAGCAGGATGGTTCCTGGAGGTTTTGCGTCGACTACCGTCGGTTGAATGCCGTCACCGTCAAGGACGTGTATCCAATCCCAAGAATGGGCGAATACATTGACTCGCTGGGCACCGCCACCGTCTTTACAACCCTGAACGCCAATTGGGGATACTGGCAAGTTCCGGTAAGGAAGCAAGACCAGGATAAAACCGCTTTCGCGTGTCACTCCGGTCTCTACCGTTTCAAACGGATGCCTTTTGGTCTTACCAACGCCCCCGCTACTTTCCAGCGAGCCATTGACATTCTAAAGGCCCGCTTCAAATGGCGTACCTGCCTGGTCTACCTGGATGACATAATCGTCTTCTCAGATAATCTGGACAAACATCTCACTGATGTGAGGGATATCATGACCATGCTACGAGATGCGGGTGTCACTCTTAAGTTGAATAAATGTGACTTCTTCATAAACACCGTGAAGTATCTCGGCCTTGTTATCCGTCCAGGATGTGTTACAATCGAGGAGACTCGTGTTAAGTCACTCAAAGAGGCTAAAGAACCGCGGTTGCAAACCAAGCTTCGTTCCTTTTTGGGACTCGCGAACGTCTACCGACGATTCATCCCGCACTTTGCGGACAAGGCTGCGCCGTTAAAGGCGCTTTTGCCGAAAGGCCAACCACCAAAACTGGACCCCTTAACCCCCGTTCAAACGGAATCTTTCAATTCTCTTAAGGATTATGTCGTCTCCGCCCCGATCCTCTCGTTGCCCAAGCCTGTAAGGCCCTTCACCGTAGATACGGACGCTAGCGACTACCAAGTAGGTTGTGCACTGTTTCAAACTGCACCCCATGGGGAAAGGCGCCCCGTAGGGTACTGGTCCCGATCGCTCAACGTCCACGATAAGAATTACACCGTCTTGGAGAAGGAATGCCTTGCAGTGGTGTGGGCATTACAAACGTTGCGCCCCTATCTCATAGGTAATCATTCCTTCGTTTTTACGAACCACGCATCACTTCGATGGCTACTCTCCATCTCGGAGCCTTCAGGCCGCTTGATGCGTTGGCGTCCCCGTCTAGCAGAATTTGACTTTGACGTGCAGTACCGAAAAGGATCTTGCAACACCCAAGCCAATGCTCTCTCCCGCCTGGTCTCTACTGGCGAAGCACTACCCGTCAAAGACAATGAAATAACCTCCTTTGCAGTGAATGGCGACGACGCTACCATCGAGGACGAGGAACGAGACACGGACTCTTCAGATTCCGGTTCCGAGTTGGACGACTTTCTTCTCTCGGAAGATTCCGAGAAACCCTTACCAGGGAAATTCGTGCCTATTACTCCAGAGGAGATGATACCGGAGCAATTCGCTGACCCGTTCTGCGCGAAGGTCCGCGCTCAACTCAATGGAAGAGGTACTCACCCCTTTCAGGTGAATGACGCCGGATACCTTGTACGGACCGTCGGATCGCACCCACAAATCGTGGTACCACATAACCTCCAGTCGAGAGTCTTGCGGTTGTCGCACTACTCCAAACTGAGTGGCCACGTCGGGGGACGGAAACTTTACCTCACCCTACGCCGTAACTTCTACTGGCATTACATGGCAGTGGACTGCTACGCAACGGTGCGGTTTTGTACCGATTGCGCTCGGAACCGTGTCAAACTCCGCCGTCATGCGACGAAGTTGAAGCTGTTTCCAGCTCGCGCTCCATTGGAGTTTGTGGCCATCGATATACTCGGTCCCTTCCTTACCACTAAGCTAAATTACAAGTTCTTACTCGTAATTACGGATCGCTTCTCAAAGCTGGTCCGGACCGCACCATTACGGATGATCTCCGCTATGAGCGTGGCTCAAGCCTTCGTCCTACACTGGGTCTTCGTCTACGGTCCACCCGGTCAACCTGCTCTCCGATAACGGGAGACAGTTCGCCTCTCGTTTCTTCGAGGATGTGTGTCGCATCTTGGACATTAACAACCTGTTCACGACCACTTATCACCCCCAAACTAATGGGCAGGCCGAACGGTTCAACCGGACATTACTTGCGACAATCCGTTCATACGTTGCAGACCACCCCAAAGATTGGGACTTGTTCACTGATGCGCTCACCTTTGCGTACAATACGCAGGTGTACAGGACAACTGGATTAACGCCCTTCGAGCTGATACTGTCCCGTACCCCACCGCCCGTGGCGCTGAAACCACAGCCCACGCTGGATACCTTTCCTTTACCGACTGCTTACCGCGAAGCGTGGAAAACTTGGCTCACGAAGCTCGTTCCCGCCGCAAGGCGTTCAATGGGCCGAGCCAAGGCCGCTTACAAGCGTGAATTTGATGCCAGAGCCCCTCGCTCGCCGCCACGTCTCGCCCCCGACGGTTATGTATTCATCCGCAAGGAGTATTGGAACCCAGAGAAGGAGAAACGCCACAAGCTGTCACCCGTTGCCGACGGCCCCTTTCGGGTTATTTCGGTGGCTCCGGACACTGTCGTTATTGAACTCGCTGGTAATCACGAACGCATCTCCCGCGATCGCGTGGTATCGGCTCCTCCGCCTTTAACATCCCAACCTACTGGTGTGACTGCTCCCGTTGAAACGGATACATCGACCCCCTTACCCCAGGTCCACCCGCATCCCTACGCGTTACCACATCCATCTCGGGGTTTGTCTGACCTTCCGCTACCCGCGGCGCCCAACCCGCAAGGAATCGTGTCGCGCATTCGTCGCTCCTCCCCAGTCCACCCGACGGACACCAACCCCGGTGCATCTTCTAAGGAGGGGGAGGCGCCCGACAGCCGTCGTAATCCGGTCAATGCCGTCGCTGGAAACGCCGCACCGTCGCGTGTCATTCTTCGCCCGTCAGGGGTGCCTGATACCGACGTCCTGCACGACTCGACGCAGTCGCTATACAAGCCTCAGACTGCAGCTGCGGATAACGCCACCAACACTCGCCGAGGTGTCACCACACGTGCAACACGGAATGCAAATGCGCTCGACGTACCGCAGCCTGATAGAGTACGAGTGGAAGACGCACCGCCAAGTACCCCGCACAGGGAGGCAGATACATCCACGGCGCCGACGCCAGACAGCCAGCCATTGGAACGCTCACGTGACTACACGGAACCTCGCCGTGGGACAGAGATGTGCGACAATGCGCCACTGCCCTAGCGAATCTCACCGCCGAAGCGAGCTTCACCACGCCGATTAGCGGAACGACCACCCGGGTTACCCGCCGGTGTGGGCCCTCCAACCGGAGTGGGAAGCGCCGAAACAAGCCCGGCACTTGGGGAAAATGAACTGCCGAAGTCGGGTCGACATTCTACTCAGCCAAGGACTGCCATGCGCGCTACACGGTCCGACCGGAGCGAAGCCGCCCAACGCGTGATCACTTCGGTACCCCCTGGCTCAGGACGGTTACCACCCGTAAATAGCGATACCGTCATACCGGATGGCCGGGAAGTGTACCGACAAGAGTTCGTGGTCGGACGCATTTTGGAGCACTCCTACCACCCAGAGGGGTCTATCCAATACTTGGTCCGTTGGTACGGGTACGGCCCCGAATGGGATTCAGACGAACCGATAGAGCACCTACCTCGGTCGAAGGTGGTACAGTATCATCGTCGTACTATCACGGCTTTACCGGCTACCATAGACCGAGCCCAAATGGGATAAAAAGACACCCGATGGGGATAAAGGAACAGAAGATCTGGATAAGGACCATTGGAAGAAGGAGAAGATGCACAGAAGGTCTGGAGAAGAACACTCAGAAGAAGTGGAAGAGAATAAAGAAAACAAATACGTCATAGACGGATGCAGTTTACTATTTTCGAAGTTGCTGCACACACTACCGCACAGCGGGATATACTAACCAAGATCACAAGGGATTAGTTGGAAAACCCCGGATTGCCGTGCGCGCCAACCGAATCGCTAGCAGAGTTACTTCCGCCGGTCAGGCGGGCCAAGAGGGCGTCTCTCATCGCACCAATGTGGCCGCTCGCCGCTTGCGCGTTCAGTACAAGACCCCGAGGGAACTGGGAGATCACGACCGCCTCTGGGCGTATGGGAACCTCGATAACTTCCGGTTCGTCCGGCAACGCCGCCGCCACTGGATCGACGGCCGCACCTGCGTGAGTCGCTCCCTGCGCCGGCTGCGCCGTAGTATCGGCACCATCGGGATCTCCAACGTCTTCAATGACATCGTCGCCACGGTATTCGCCCTCCTCCTCCGGGAGATCATCACCGCCACAGGCGTAGTAGAACTCATCCGAGTTGACAAACCCCACGGGGTGCCCATATGGTATGCCTCGCGGAGCCGTCCGGAGTGCCGACGCCTCCGCCTCGGAGATCTCTTGCTGCTCCCATGGGTTAAAGAAGATGAGATCTCCCGCCGACGGCGTGCGACGCCCCGGAGACCGATCAGCCCCACCGGCTTCTTGACCACGGCCGCTCTGCCGGACAGGCACGACAGCCCAGTCGACACGCCCAATGATGTCGATGAGTTCCTGAGCTTCATCAGCGTTATTGACACCTCCAAGAGGGAGTCGAAGGTCCAGCTACCGGATGTAACCACGCAAACGCGTAGGAAGATACCACAGTCGATACTGGTCGTAGGCTTCCCACAAGCTGTACGCCGCGGCGCGGACTGCCCATTCGGTTAGGACCACGGACCATAAGCCGGAGTGCGGATCCTCGATGAGGTACGATCCCAGATAGGAGACGACTGGAGGCAACTCCACGTAACATCCCCGGCACACCTCGACGGAGAACCACCACCCAGGCAGGGGAACGTATCGCCCGAACTGATAGAAGGGACTAATCCGGTTTATCTCCGTGTTCTGATAAGGGACAAGGAACCCAAAGCGGGACCTGCCCCGACGCTCCTCGCGGATAAAGTTCTGTAACCACCGATATCGAGAATCACGACAAAGGTGACGGAACTCGGCCCGAATGATCGGACGGACCCAGCAGATCGCTTCTTGACGCGCTCGCGGTTGGCCGCGCCATGCGTAAGTTTCCAACGCCGCAAGGCGGTCACAATAGCCGATCTCACCCTGAGTCCGGTACATCCGTAGGTCAAAGCCGAATTCGTCGGGGATGGGGTATTGGAAGTTCGCCCGGGTGATCCGTGAGTAGCCGATGCGGACGAATATACAATGCGCCTCTTCCGCCGACTCGCGCCTTCGCTGCAGAATCGCGTGATCGGGAACCGCCACATGGCGTCGCCAGTCCCACGAAGTGGTGATCAAAGTTGGCAGCTCGCCCGGGAGACGCGCATTGCCATCAGCATACGCGGCCACGAGTTCTTCGTCGAAAATCGCTGTCGGATGGAACCACGGAGCTCTCCGGAAAATCACCCCATGTTGACGCGGGTTTAACCCGACGAGTTCGTCGTAACTGGGCCAGGTGTCCTCCGCAGGAGTGGTGTGGCTTGAAGCTTCAACGGGACCCCGGGTTCGGATCGGCGCGGTTGACGAGGCACTCCCCCGCGAAAGGGGAGCCGAATGGAAACCGGAGAAGTAACCCCGGCGGGGATTTTTACCACCGTTCATCGAGAGTACTGGTCGCCGAGGTATCGGGATGTGGTCGCGGGAAGTTGGAGTACGATGAGGAAGAGCGCTCGAAGTTCGAGGAGTGGTTACCGCGTTGGTGCGTTTGTTGTTCGGTTGTGCAGCTCTGCCTTCGACAGTCGAGTGGTCGCTGGACGCGTTACGCGGCTCGCTCTTATGCCGGTTGGACCGTTGCCTCCCCGCCATGTCGACGGCGTGTTCGTCACCTAAGGAGGGGGATATGAAGGACAATGCCCTTCAAGGGGGTTTCTTCGCAGGACTTAGAGAGTTCGCTCGCTTGATGACTAGCTTGGTCTATGACAAGCTATACCTCTATTGCATGCTGACGGCCAGTTAGGACCGGAAGTGCACACTGGTGGAACACGTGGACTGCACGGATGCCGACGCTGGAGTGCGAGGCGTGCCACGCGTGGCCCGGATTCTACATAATGGTTAGTATTATTTACTGTTTTTTTAGTATTTATTTAGCTACGCTATCGCTATTTAGTGTCTATTTTTCGGGCCCGCGCCCACTGTCAGGGGCCACGCGCCACACTACATAGGAGGTTGAGCACTGCTTCACAGTAAACACCCTCTTGGGAGATTCCAAGGAGGGAGTCTTGGCTCTGAACTTTTCGCCTTCGGCGCTTCTTCACTGCATACTGCGTGAGCGCCCGTCGCACGTTAGTTCATCCACCCCTCTGTCGACCAGAGTGCTACCACCACCGTGGGTTCATATTTAATCTCCGACACTTGTCGTAGTCTCGCCCCTGTATAGGGGTTCGCCCCCGTTTTTCTCTCGTTCTCCTTTTTGGCTCTCGTGAGTGGCCGCCTCACTCACCCCGCTCGTCCACCTCATACGAGTGTTTCCTCGCTCCTTTTCCGACAACCGCCGTGATACCACTCCGCTTAGGATTGGTCACACCCCGGACTGTGCCGTGCTCACCTAAATACTCTAGGTATATCCCGCAGGATTGGCCTCGGTTTTACACCCGACTTCGTCGTGCCTCTCCAGAGTGGCTCTGTTTCTGTGCTCTGATGGGACGCGTCTTCTTCGCCTGAGGCGTGTCTCTCAAGAGAGGAAGATCCCGAACATCTTCGTGGTGTCTCCGCTCCAAGCGTTGTCCTACACTCCGAAACTATTTCCAATACTCGGAGGGAAAAGTTCTCTATGATCAAATTCATCGACTTGTCGCAAACATGGGCATAACGGCGCTGGAGAGTGTCTACAGAGTTCTCGGAACCATGAAAGAATCTCTGTCGAACGGATACCTTCCAGACGTTTCAGCTGCAGATAAACTTGAATACGTATATTCTAAGCAGTCGAACCACATCGTATTCAACGTATCTTCAGCAAAGACAGCAGACCTCTCGATCATCCGAGCCCCAAATATGGCTTCCATGAGACCTGAAAATCGGATGAAGAGTTTACCAGAGCAATTTAATAGGAAGAAAAAAAGAGTCGAGGCCCCTGATTCGGGTAGAAAGACAGTTTGAACGACTAAAGCTTTCAGTAATCAATCTTCGCAAGACTCTAGTGCGTGCCTTCTATCTGCCCCAAAACGTTCTGAAATAGAAAGAGCATACTTTAGAGCACTAGAGATCATTCAGAGAGTCCATCAGCGATAAAGGCATTATTTTGCTTTCTGTGTAGGGTAAGAAGTAGTAAAATTGCATGTCGCTGATGTCCTCCATGGTAATAACTAATTGGCACACTGTTCCAATGCCCATAGATATCGCTGACTTCTACTTCGCGCATCACCTATTGATCCACTGTACCGAACTGAATCTGACACTCCACCTGCCAAAAACCTGAGTTATCGATTCATTGCGACGCCTTGACTCGTTTAGCGGCACGTCTTGATTCAAATTTCTGTCGGGCGCGCTGCACGCGTCGTTCTTATTCCAGCGAGTGCTCCTCCAGTCCGTCAAAAAGCGATGTTCTTTCCTTGAGTCGATTCAGGAAGTGATCGAACCCATGCGTTTTCCATTCGCGGCGTCAGCGCCGGCAGCTCGCCACGAATCATCCTCTACATGGTCTGCTGCACCATCTCAGGGTTCTAAATAAGCATATTTTGCATCTGCTGCAGCCCGCTATTCTCCAACCAGTCGTCCAAAACCTCACACGGAACATTAATATCCATCATGTTATCCCTGTTACTAATTACGTCGCGTTCTATCTTAGAAATAATCTCTTTAAAGTTTCCATTCGCGCCAACCGTCAAATGCACCAGCGACGGCAACGCCGTCGTTTGGCTCCCCTTCACTTTTGCCTGTTATTGCTTCTGAGCTACCGCCGCTTATGGCAAAACAATTTTACGCGTCTTGTAGCTGTCTCTTTTTTTTTGCTTCGACTCGTTTAACTTCAACGCCTCCTTCAGTACCGGAACTTCATCTGCCGTCCTGACCAGGATTCGGTTAAGATGAGCCAATCGTTCTTGCAGTCGCACAAAATTGGCACCCAGTTCAATCGCTTGTCTACAATCTGTCTCAGTTTCGTCAAAGCGCTTTAGCGGCATGTTGACATGGTTGTGAGGACATTGACTTTGAAATCAGGAGCCAAAACTGGACAGCTCATGACCGCATATGCGTGGAGACTTGGCGGTCGATGACTAGTCTCCAGGCGTTGAGTTGGGTTCCTGTATTGTGATTGGATTAGGGATGGACATGGAGAGTCCTGACTTGCTGTGTTCATATGCGCCCGTACGGTGTGATTGAGTTGGGTACCACGGCGCATGGTGAGCATGCCGAGTTGTGTCCCTGCTCGTTTATTGGTTTCAATTCAATCTATTCGCTACATACGATACGTCGTGTATTTTCGCCTTTGGCCCGAATTATGCCACTGCGTAAATCCTCTACCAACCAGGCGTTTTCACTGCGTTTTGTCACGAGTCCATTGCAGAATTCTTCCACTGTAATTTTCTTTTTTCCTGAAGTCCCAAAAATGTTTCCAGAATTTTCCAGGCGTATGGTCACTATTCTATATGATTCACAGCATTCGGTCTGCAACTGCATGTGAACCGCTTTGCTCACGATAGATCAAGAGGGGTGCGAACACTGTGTTTTGGCCTCATACGCAAATATGAAGTTCTTCCAGAGGAGGTGCGGAAATCGGAATAGTGCGGCGAGTCCGAGTCCAGGAATGTCGGACGGGCTGTTGAGAAGTGCCGAACGCGCCGCTCTGTTTGGGAACTCTTTAGTTCGATGAAGGAGGTGCGGACCTGCAAACCTAATGTAGCTTTCCACATCTGTGGATCAAACTCACCGAACTTGCCTCATCAGAAACTGTCTATGTTTGAATGTTGAGCGTTTTACTACCGTTTGTGGCCGCCGTTGCAAGCATTAGACTATTGAATAATATCACTATGTACCAAGTGTATTTGACGCTCTGTTCCAACTGCTAGCCAACATATTCGAAACACCATTCTGAAGAAGAATTGGCCGGCTGTGCATTTGAATGGTGTTTCTTTCCAGACTTCCAGAGTCCTTCAAGATCGCCATGATTTGCACCTGTTCGGTGTTACCCGAACGGTGATCTGCAATTCATGTCAATGTCGCTGCAAAGGCATGTGGTTCTTTCCCTTGGTACAGGCACTGGGTCGCGGCTAAATTGCCTGACAAAGAACATCAGCCGAAAACTAACTATTAAAGCTGCCTCGCTTTGACCACTGCCTTCTCTCGTGCCAACATGCGAATGTGCGAGAATCTTTTTTCCTCAACAACATTAGAAGATGCTGCTCACTTGCCTTTTTGGTTTTGCCGCTGTATCCATTTTGGTTCGAGCTCGCCATCTTCTACCTGTTTCGTCCCGAATTTCCCGGTCTTGGGCCGATGGTCCTGTTAAAATCTTTGACGCCGTCAGCTCCAAAAGCCTAAGTCGTATGCAGACGAAGCGACATCTTTCCACGCCTTACCCTGCGAAGAACACTTTTCGAAACGAAACGAGCACCAAATGGAGTAACTTTCCTAGCTCAAGCTTCAGCTTCACATATTCGACAGCGGTGAGCAACTCGGGTTCAGCTCCAGCTCCAGCTCCAGCCCTGAATACCCCACGAGACCAAAGCTCTGAAACCCAACAGCAATCTGCAGCAGCAGAAATGTTTTCGAACAATCCCAATCCGACAAATAACATCACTGCAACCGATGAGGTTTCTAAGAATAAGTCCCTTGACGATTCGGATGAAGTCGGGGTTACATGTGTATCCCACAAATCCTTCCGAAATCTTCTCGATGCAACATATGACTCCCATGTTGAACTGATTCGTCGTGGCATACCGTCACATACAGTCAAGCATTTTTTCAGCGAAGCTCTTAGATATCTCACCCGAGATGAGTGTTTTTGTTCGGGCCAGCGCTCGAGAATTGCCAGTGTTTGCATTGAGGCCGCATTCTACGATGGTATGGACTACCAGATTGCATCGCGACTGTACTTCATTATTGAAAATGACAGACTGGAGCGCATTCAAGATCAAAAGTTTCCGCTATACCACAAGATTGCATCGAATCCGTTACCGAATATCTCTTCGAAGGAAAAAGATGCTATTCTACTCGCAAAGAAGAGCACCGTCGAAAGCATTCTTCTTTTCGAAGACGACCCAGGTCGCGGCGGCTTAATAGACCCTGTGTTCCCTCGAAGCAAGGAGCTTCTCCTTGCTGACGAGGGGGATGACTCTAAATGTGAAATGTTCAGAAACGACTCTGTAGGGCTTCCAGTTGGTCATTATATAGCGTACACCGTGGGACTGGCCACTCACATTCTTCTCAGTGATTCCGAAGACAAAGAGGCTGAAAAGCTCCTTCGCGAAGCAGTTTCTATCGCCTATGTTCGATCTCAATGTGAAAGAAAAGAAGGGAAACCAAGTCTCATTCCATTTGACCTATTTCTGGATCTATATGAATATACCGAACCTATATTGAAGGATGCTACATATTCCACAGCATCCGCATTTCCTCCAGAAGGTTTTCATGGTGTAGATATTCCATCAGCTGTGTATTTCTCGCTTATTATCCGTGTTGCTTACTTTTTCTTCGAAGAAGACATAACGTTTTTATCGTCTATTGACAGTCATGGCAGGCCAGTGGTTCTACAAAATGTTAAAAACTCTGTGTATATGAGAAGGGTAACAAGGCGAATAACAGAGGAGATTTCCGTAGTCTTCCTACAAAAAGCCTACAATGTGGCGAAGGCTCTTTTGAAGAGGGAAGGTGTGGATAAAGGATACCAAGGCAGCAACTCTATAAATAATGGCGTTCGAGTAAGGTGCCCTTCTGGATGGCAGTATGTCCCGCGAGTAGCACCGGTCTCAAATGTTATGGAAAACTGCTGCTCAGTGGAGTGCCATGTTTTAGAAAACGTGATTTACTCCTACATTGTGCAAAGCGAAATGTGTTGTAAGGCTTGCAATTATTTGAGTTGCCAAGGTACAGCTATCGCTATGAAAGGGAAAAGAGAAGTAATTCCAAGAATCGATGTTTCTGGTCTACGGCCTGCTGCCGACAACCAGTCTCACGGCGTTACGATGGTTTCCATTTAGACCAGCCTGAGAAGTAATCAAGCACTAGTTGTCTTCAAGCTGCTAGCACCTACTTCTTGGTATCTAAGGCACTTGAAGCAGCTTACAAACCTGACTATGACGCCAATGAAGACACTGCGTAGGTATTCTTCGTGAATGCGTAGTATTTGACTGTGATTCAGGACGAGTATATTGTCTTTGTTGCAAAACTGTACTCTAGTTTAGAGGCGTGACTGTATCACGTTGACCTAAAGCTGTGTAGAATGGCCGTTATATAACGTAGTTTCTACCACATTCAAAGCATATTTTATAACCAACATGTCCTCATTTGACTGCAGTCTTCATTCTATTAGTAAATATGTGATGTATGACTTGGAGTTTGACTATCACTATCCAGATTCGCCCCCGTCACATCTCATAGCGATTGCTATGGCGACTTTCTTCTATCGATTGTACAAAGCGCCACTCTTCGCAGACTGTCACGATATCTGCAGAACTGTTCACTGGCAATTTTTTTTCCGACGGCCTCTAGGTAATTCCCCTTACAGACCTTTTGTCTTTTTGAAGTTTCCCCACAAAATGGCAACGCACCAACCCGCTACAGCTCTTGATCCTCGCATTTCTTGCTCGTAAAACTATGTTTTCCCCCTTTACTCATACCGGTTCTTACATCACAAAAGTGGGCCAAAAAGCCAGGCATTGAAACGTTTGAATCCTACACGGCGTGGATATTCTCAAACTAAATCATGTCATAGTCAAATTTGAATGCAACTCAAAAGACAGTTTTACCCCATATCAACATGACGACTATCATGCATCCAACAAACGTTCCCGACCTTACGCATCTCCCCACAATTTGAGGACCGCTATGTGCCGCGATGTAAGCAATGCGAAAGATGATGTAAAGAGAAGTGAAGGCCATCAACACGGAATCACTACCACCCAGAGCAACATTTGCAGCCATATCCGCCGCATACACGCTTTGCATTTCGAGTTGATTGAGATGGCAGCCGGACAGACGTTCTATCAAAGCTTTTTCGTCGTCCGGAACAGAATTCGTTTGCTCATTGTAATTTCGCGGGGTGGTGTTTTCAAACTTTCCAAACTTCCGGAGAAGCATAACGCGAAAGAAATATGGAACGTATGCAAGGACAGCAGCTATAATGACTGAGAAAGATACCTATAGAAAAGCCATTTTGATTTTGACACTAACTTTTCATGGAACAGAGAGTGGGGATACAGTGCTGATTAACCTCTTCTGGGGTTGAAGTTTGGGGACTTTTGCTGTAAGAGCGGGAATGGAGGTCATTGAGGTTGAATTAGGAAATCGACCAAATCATGCCTGGCAGACGTTCATTGAGGGTTGATGGCATGACATTCTTGTCCTGAGAAAGCCCAAAAGAAAAGCCTGGTTGAAATGGACTTCATAGAAACGGGACAGGATGGAAATTCTGAGTAGGGTACTAGGAAGGTGCACGTTCAGGATTGATAGAAGAGCCATGAGCGGCTACAGTGTAGAAAAAAGTGCTACAAGTTGTTGGGGGTCCTTAGCCAGCCTCACACGATACGAGAAATTAACGTACGTGCTTACATAAAGAGAGAGAGATAGATAGAAAAGCCTAAAATTCCTATCGGATCGAGTGTGCTTGGCTCGAAAAACATCATTTTCATATAAGCACTTGAGCCCGGAGGAGCTGCAAAGCTTGCTGCAAAGCTTGCTACATACAGTGCGTTTCAAAAACATATCCCTTTACAAAAACTGCGCCAAAAAGGCATTTCACGTACTGTAGAGCACATTTCACAACAAATAAAAACCACTAAGTCAATAACACTGTTTCAAAAGTATATCCTTTATACAATCATTCGCTCAATTATGGCTCGTGGCGCACCTCTGACACGCTCTGAACAGCTCGAAATCATGGAATTAGTAGGTCAGGGTATGATTCCAGCAGATATAGCCCGAAAACTCAAGCGCAGCCCAAAAACAATCAGCAACTTCATCAAAAACCCCGCTACATACGGAACAAAGCGTTCAACCGGCCGTCCTACGGCACTATCCCCGGCCGATAAGCGCGGAATTAAGCGAGAACTATGTCGCAACACTTCATCTTGCGGGAAAATTGTCAAAAACCTAAATTTGCCTCTATCAAGATCTACAATATGGCGTAAAGTCAACTGTCAAAATTTGTTCAAGTACACAAAAATGAGGAAAACTTTTTTTTTAAAAGATAATCACAAGAAAAGTCGAGTTGAATGGTGTGCTCAAAAGGCTTATTGGAAAACTGAATGGAATAATGTTATCTTTTCCGACGAAAAAAAGTTTAACCTTGATGGTCCAGATTGCTATAAATTTTATTGGCATGATCTACGAAAAGAAAAGAAGGAATTTGTGACTAGGCATTCAGGAGGCGCATCAGTAATGGTTTGGGCTGGAATCTCCACTAAAGGAGCAACTGATATGGCTTTTGTTGAAACTACAATGAACTCTGAGAAGTATGCTGAGGTTCTAGAAAACTATCTTTTACCTTTTTCATACTGTATGCATGGAGAAGAATTCATTTTTCAGCAAGATAATGCACCTGTGCATAAGTCTAATTTTATGAAACAGTGGTTCAATAGTCTAAATATGTCGGTTATGGAATGGCCTGCGCGCTCTCCTGACCTCAACCCTATCGAAAACATTTGGGAAATGTTGGCCCGAATGGTTTATGGGCAAGGAAGGCAATTTGATACAGTTTTTGATCTGAAAAATTGTATCAAAGATTGTTGGGAAAAGATTGACTGTAATGCCATCAATCCTTTTATAGAATCAATGCCAAAGCGTTGTATAAGTGTTATACAGGCTAAAGGAGCAAAAATAAACTACTGAACTCGCGTTAGAATAAAAAGGATGCAATAAAGGTTATGATTTTGAAACAGTTTTTTTACTTGAAAATTTTTTCACACTGATTTTGTTAGTTTTACTGTAGCCAAAACGTCGATTTTTGGAAAATTTGCGCGAGGGATATGATTTTGAAACAGACTTTACGTTCACGGGGGAACACAGTGGGGAAGGACAAAAAAAGAAGTTTCTTGATATACCCGTCGTCATGGCCGTCATTGTACTTAAAGAGCAATTAATCGGGGAGGCAGTAGCACAATCGGGAGAATAAGCAATCTCAGATGTTTTGCATCGGAAGAAATTCTTCTTTGTCAGATGCTGTGCCCGGTTGAAAACACGCCAGATATAACTCAGAAAGCAACAATGCCCCAAATAGAAATGATCATTATCATACATGCGACGAAAGAAGCTGTTCTGATATATCCCTCAGCATACTGGGGCAAAAAGTGAACAATGATGTACGACGGTACACGACCCAAAAGTGATGGGGGCGATGTATGTAAATCAGGGCATTCCGTTCGTCACGTTGCGATACGGCATGACATAGTAGGCGCAAGAGGGCCAACATTTACGATCCATCATGTTGATAACTTGCACTTATACTGCCATGATGGCACGTCCGGCCCAAAAGACGCCCCGCTACTGCCCAAGCAGACTCATACTGTGAACGGAGACGTTGAGGCTGTTATATAGATTCTGCGAGATGCGGGACGCTGAACTTCATCGTCGTCTGGGTATGCCAAAGCATCGAAAAGAGCAAGTTCTATCTTACTAGCGTGTTGAAGAGACGGGGGATGCTTATATATTTATAACCGAAGGAGCAGGCGAGTTGTGTCATCAATCTGCAACGATGGGAACGGATGCAGGGCCGTTATATCCAAGCGGTCCCATCGTCGTTAGATGGAATGGATGACTAGCTAGAGATGGTATTTTAAAAACATCCACCAAGATGTTGCTGGCTTGCGTGCGAGACAAGTCCTTCCTTAAAGCAATTGGTATTCTTCAATTCAAGCTAGCAATGGACGATTCATGCGAATATGAAATGTAAGTCTTTCTCAAACCTTGCACACCTGTCTCAAGCTGTAGCCTTTGAGTTCTTCAGCGTTCATGTCCATGTAGAATTTACCACCATCTGAAATGCAAATCAAGGTGAATTTGCGTCTTGAGAACGCTTCTCGACTTTTTACATCGCTTATAACGTCGACTTTGAAGAGAAAGTCGAGGCATTCCAAAACCTACACACCTTGTGTGGTGCATGCGTGCGTTAGATGCATGTATATATTTCTTGACAAGCGTGATATAGGATGAACTTCCAAGCTTCTCATTGAATTTCCAGCGCCACCTCTTTTATTCAGATTGGTCGACAAGGATTCATTCCAAATGCAAAGGAAAGCATTTCTTCGTCCATGGCGGGAGGGCGCGATTTACTCGGTAGAGAGTTGGCGCGGTTTGCGGGTTGCCGCCTATCTTGGTCAACTCCCCTCCAGAAGCCCTGGCAGAGGGGAGAATGATTTCCAAGTTTTTCAGACTGTACGGCACACCAAGATTGAAACATTTACCCACGACGGCCGCAGCTCAGCTGTACAAGATAGCATTTTGACCGTTTTTCGCAGTCGTATAGATATAGTTTCTCACGCAAAGTTTGTGTCACTGGTTCCCATGTTGCGAAAATGCGCGCGTTGTTTTCTTCCAGCCACAGTGTACATGGCAGATTCGCCAAGATGTGCTTCTTGTTTCACTCACTACCTACAAAAGACTTTTAAAAACTCGCTCGGCCGTTTCGGAGGTGGAGGACGTCGGAAACTCGCGATTGCGCTTTCTGGCGGTCCAACGTCTTCAGCCGTTGGTTTGCTATACGCCCACTACATATCTACACTGGTGGCAAATCCGAAAGCTCCCGAGGTACAGCCAGTTATACTACATGTCTCCACAACGGAGCCACCGAGTGTAGTGGAAACTGTCGTCAGCCTCGTTCCGAACGCCGTCTTGCAGGTCGTTTCTCCTGCGTTTGATACGAGCAAAATCCGGGATGGAAATGATCGTATCTTCATGCACCAGACGGCTGTTCTTCGAGCTTTATTGGAGGCCACAAAGGACCACGCGTGTGAGGCATTGATTTTGGGTACGAGCGCAAGTCGTGCCGCTGCCGATGTCCTGAAAGCGCTTATCTTTGGAAGAGGGAACGCGGTGAAGGATCAGAGCTGTGGTGTCGTGCACCTAGATGGTGTCAAGGTACTGCGACCTGTGCGGGATATCCCTGTGAGATTGCTGGTGCGATATGCCTACTTGCAACTCCCTGATGTTTGCTTTAAGATTAATGAAGAAGCGAAGGCTGGGCTTCACAGTGTTGCAAATCGGTTCATTCAACACGCTGGGGCAGACAATGTAGCTTCAGTACACAACATTGTAAGAACAGCAGACAAGTTGATCAAGAGGGAAGGGCAATCATGTGCTCTTTGCGGCAGTCTTGTAGTTGTGCCTGAAGGAGATTATACTATCTCAGGGAGTTGTGAGTGCCATGGTTGTGATTGTTCCCAAAACATTGAGATATGCAGCGCTTGCCGTGCATGCGTGAATCGTGCTAGCGGTGAAAATAACGCAATCCAGGATATCATCTCTGAGATTACGACGAACCAGAAGCGACGGCTTGCTAGGGAGGACATGCGGAAGCAAATTGAGGACTTTCTAATCGACGATGATATATGAAATCGGAAGTTTCTGCCTGTCGAGTGACAAGAATAAACGATGGTACGCGGTGAAGCTTCGGTACCACGGCACAAAACTTCTCGCAAGGCTTAGTACCGTAGGGTTTCTCTCAGCATAGTATTCACCTGTTACTTTTTGTGCGTATCGGAAGCCTTATTCTCCCGCGCATACCAAAAGCGGAGGTCGTTCGCATAAACCAATACTATAATCGCTTCGTTTGGAGAACGAACAGAAGCTGTCATTATGCGCCTTCCAGTAGCAGTTTCGGTACCACATTCATCGATTGCAACTCCTGAAATAACAATTTGCAAGCGTATGGAATCTTAAGTTGGCCAACTTTTTCGCCGGTCTCGCAAGTTTGACACCATTCCTTATACCCAAGCAAACCACATTTCTTACACGCAAATACCGTGAACTCATCAGAAGAAACCATCAGTCGTTCCATCAACAACATAGAAGCACCATACCCAATTAGACAATCCCGTTCCATCTCTCCTAGTCTCAGCCCCCCATCACGACTGCGTCCCTCGGTGGGCTGCCTCGTCAGCATAGCACGAGGTCCCCTCGCTCGCGCATGCATTTTGTCCTTCACCATATGCTTCAACTTCTGATAGAATATCGGTCCAGAAAATACATAGGCTCGCAACGGCTCTCCTGACATGCCACTGTACACAAAGTCCTTGCCGTTATAGTTATACCCTGCTCGCACCAAACTCGTTGCGCATACTTCAATCTTATCTCCGTGAAACGCGGTTCCGTCTCCACAGTGTCCCTCAAACACACCAGCCTTTCCAGCGATAAATTCGATCATTTTCCCTACGGTCATTCGACTCGGGAACCCGTGGGGATTCATAATTAGATCTGGAACAATACCCATGTCCGAAAATGGCATATCCTCCTGTGATACAATCAGCCCACAAACGCCTTTCTGTCCGTGTCGTGACGAAAACTTGTCCCCAAGCTCTGGTCGTCTTGTTTCCCTCAACATCACCTTCACCAGCACATGGTCAAGGTCATTACTCGTTAGCAGGACCTTGTCACATATGACCGTCGCAGTCCCCTTGAACTTTAGGCCCTGCGGGCGATAGGTCACCACATTCGACTCTCCTGGCACATCTGTCAATCCGACCCGTGGCACTTCCTTGTTCACAAACATCATCCCAGCAGATAGATGTTCACCAGGCGCAACAATTCCATCGTCGTCCAATGCGGCATATATTGGATGCACCCTGGGTTTCCCATCCTTCGTTTTCAAAGTTGGATCTTCAGGTACAGGCATGATTCGGTCACATTGTTGGTTTGCATGACGACGACAACCCGCTGCATGCTTTCGGGTGACGATACACCGTCCATATCCTCGATCGATTGACGCTCTGTTCAGCACAACTGCATCCTCGATATCGTATCCACTATATGACATAACCATAAGTGACGCATTTTGCCCTCCAGGGAGGCGTTCAAATCCCACAACGGGTATCTGCTTTGTTTGTACTAAAGGACGCTGAGGATAGCTCAAAAGGTAAAGCAGAGTATCTGTACGCATGTGTTGATTATATGCAATCGCACCGATGGCCTGCTTTCCCATTGCGCATTGGTATGTATTACGCGGTGATTGGTTGTGGTGAGGGTACGGGATCAAACCGGCACAGATGCCCAAGATTGTCCATGGTGCTATTTCCAAGTGCGTTGTCTTTCCAGGCTCAATGTCCGTTTCATACGTTGCGATAAGGGTATTGTTCTCTTCATTTACATCCAAATACTCGATGAGACCTTCTTGCAAAAGGTCTTTCCAGTTCATTAAACCTTTCAAAACCTTTTCTACGTGTATATCATTCACCCTTGGCAAACCTGTTTCAAGGTCGACAATAATGAGCGGTCTCGTCACTCTACCTCCATCACAAGCTACATGCACCATCTTTTGCTCGGGCTGCTCAAAGATACTGACGTATTCACCGACAGCCCCTGATCGCCGTAGATGACGAAGATACAGAGTCAGTTTGTGTGGTTGAGTATGCACACCCAAAAACAATCCATTCAACACAACCACATGGTTTTCGTTCAGTTGCTCAGCACTGAGGGCATGTGTCGGTTGAACGCCGAGGTCATAAAGCAGTCTTTCCAAAGAAGCCGGGTCGTCGTCTGTGGTCACATGAGTCATGAGCGCCAGGTTTTTAACAAGACCACATGCTTCGCCTTCTGGAGTATCACTAGGGCACAACATACCCCATTGCGACGGTTGCAGAGCACGCGGTCCTGACACTTTCCTTGTCTTTTCGAATTGGGAAGTTATTCTTGTCATCATTCCAACGGCCGAAATGAAGCTCAATCTCGACAACACTTCTGTTACTCCTGCCCGTTCCATTTTGAATCGTTTCACGTTCCAGTTTCCCGTAGATATGGCAAACTCTAATCCTTGTGTGATAGTATCTGTTCTGAAGTACTTCGGGGCGTCAATATTCGGTCTCGGGATCGTACGACCAAGATCCGTCCCGTCGCTCATGCGGCGACGGGACCTGTCTTTTGCTACCTTGGACGTAATTCGTTGTATCTGAGTGTCAATTGACTTTTTCAGATCTGTGTTAAGCTTCTTAAACAAATCTTCAAACAAAAGTGATAGCAATTGTCCGGCCAGCTCCAGGCGCTTATTTCCGTAATAATCTTTATCATCAATCGCCGAAGGGTCATCCAATGCAAGCAACACTCGTCGACACATCCGCGCAATGTAAATGGATTTGTCCCAGAAATTGAAGTGTTTCACAGGAACGTGAGCCAGGATAACCCCGGACAATAACTCACGCGCATGATCAATTGTTTTCTGCTTCGGATGCGGTGGCGGTCCTTTCGTGTCGCTGTGAGTTTGGGGTTTAAAGGACTGTGAGCTTGTCCGGGTAGAACTAAAGCCGCCTCGCGCGCCTGGGCCGAACGACGAGCCTTTGAATGTTTTCGCTTTCTTTCCAAGATGTAAAAGGGCCTGGGTTTGCGTGTGAATTCCTTCCTGTGCGCATTCGTGTAGCGTCGGAGTGATACCATCGACAAACCTGGGTTCTTTACCGACAAGTTGGATAATTTCTTGATCCGTCTCTATTCCCATCGCACGGAGTACGATGGCCACGTTGATATCTGCCTCTAGAATGTTATGGTTCAGGTAAAGTTTGTTTCCTTTCATTAGCAAGGTTGTTCTCGATTTACGTTCGTGAGTGGATGATTGAACATTCGCAATTACACCTCTGGCGTCCTTTTCAATGATAATACGATTCTTCGATAATTGCTCCTGCATAAGAATGACTTTTTCGGCACCTTTAACGACAAAGTAGCCACCGGGATCCAGAGGGCATTCACCAAGCTTGGCAAGTTCCCTGTCAGATTTTCCCTTCAGGATGCAATTATTGGAACGGAGCATGATAGGAATCTTTCCAATCATGAGCTTTTGGCATAAAACATTCTCCGGGCCTCTCGCGTACTTGATGTCGACGTATATGGGTGCGGAATAAGTCATGTCCCTCAAACGACACGATTGTGGGGTAAGTGGCGTTGTCATCATATCTTCGGTGAGGCAAGGTTTTCCAACGTGAACGGACTCGTACTTGAGATACCAACGAGGGTCGACATCGGACGTGACTCGCTCGTTTGCGCGCACGATATTGCATATTTCGGTCTCCAGCAGGTAATTAAACGAATCGATGTGTTGACGAGCAATTCCTTTCATCTGCAAAAACACTGGCAAAAGACGCCACTTGTCCTCAACAGCCGTGATGGGTCGGAGCAGGTCATGAAGGCCCTCCGAGTACTTTTCATAGTATGTGGCATGATGTGGAGTGTGTAGTGAGGTGGGGTGGTTTGGAAAGATCCCATCTTGCGCTGTGTAGGGCGCATGCCTCTGAATGGGCTCAGTCTTCTGCTCAGTCTTCTGCTCAGTCTTCTGCTCTGCCTTTAGCCATATCTCTGGCCCTATCACTGGCCCTGTCTTCGGCTCGGTCTTCGGCTCGGTCTTCGGCTCGGTCTTTGGCTCGGGCTTCGGTTCGGGCTTCGGTTCGGTCTTTTGCTTGGTGTTCGGCTCGCTCTTGTGAAATTCGGACTTCACTTTCATGGACGGGGTAAGAATCAAACTGGTAGCAGAACACAGATTCGCTGGCGACTGGGTCTACTGTCGCCGTTTCAAACGTCAATCAAGCAGAACGCTAAGATGTAGAACTGCAGCGCACTTCTCGCAGTTACCACATTGGTCGCTCAGGTCGTGAAATTCAGTTCACAGACTGGCTCTTTCCAATGCAGACTTAACCAACAGTAATATCGCATGTACGACGAAGGACCTCAGTGAGTCCTGAAAGATCAACGATGAGCATTGCGTTTTTGAGCCCAAAGTTTCCAAAGTTTGGACGTCGAATTCAATTTCTCTTTTCAGGTTTTTCTAAAAAAAAGCATGCATTCAGGGCGGCTGGCGCGGCGAATCCTCCCCATTGGCGCAAACACCCCTTGCTTTCTTCGATACAGGACTGCCACATGCTCTCTCTCTCTCTCTTTACGGGCACACTTGTCTAATTCCTACGTAGTGCAGAGCGTTCTTTGTCAAAAAAACGTTCCCTCACTAGGAAGACCAGCATTTTTTCTGGCCACTTCTTGATGATTTCGTCTACCGCTAGGCCTTGACGTTCTTGCACAGGGGGCAAACATATTCTTCTTGACATAGTTCTCGACGGGCATCTTAAGACATAATGATCTACATCATTGAGCACCCCCGGCCTACAGGTACAATAGAGCCTTTTCTTCTGTAAGTACGACCCCAATGGATGCAAGCACGGTGTGTGACCAACTACAAGTTGCGATAAAGCGACGTTTGCCTCTCGTAGAGAAACAATGTTTTCCAGTCCTTCTGGAATGTTTTCTATTAATGGGGACTTCTTTTCCTTCGTTATGACTCTTCTCTTCACATCCGTAAAATCAACTGGAACGGCGACTTGATCTTGCATAGAAATATTCAGAGCTTCTTTTGCTAGGTTATCCACCATATCATTTCGAGGGATACCACAATGGCTTGGAATCCAAACCATATCAATGGTACAGTACTTTCCAATTTCAGAAAGGCTGATAGATACTTGCTGTAGAGAATACGATTGATGTCGGGCAACTCCTCTGAGATTATCCAATATGCTGTGAGAGTCGGTAACAATTCTTATATTTCCAATCCATCCCTCCCTAACGCGTATCAGAACAACTTGCAACGCTTTTTTCAAAGCCTTTATCTCCGTAAAAAAGGAGCACGTTTCAACTCCTGCCGGGAACATTCCTTTTTGCGGTTCTTTATCATCGTTCCACCAAATTGCAAACGCACTCCCTCCTACTTCAGTAATTTCTAGAGTTTTCCAGCTTAGTTCGTGTCCATCTGCATCAACAAGATTTCGGTGGTATTCAGATATAGAATAGGCCATACCGAACCCGTCGTCGTAATAAATCGAAATATCCGGTAACCTTCCGTGTTTCTTGTAAAAGTTCTGTACTGTTTTTGAGTAGTTACCACTTTTCCGTAAGTATTCTATATACCCTGTGTACCATCCCTCATTCCATTCGACAGCTGCTCGTAATGGTTTCTTGATTTCAAGCCAATTTGGGCGCCCAACAGAACCATCGCTCCATATTTCACAGTCTGCTTTCCGCAAGCTTCGTAGCATACTTAAAGCTTGATGACGTTGAAAATCGATATTATCTTTCTTTGTGCAGCTGGTGTAGTGAAAGCAAATACTTTCGGAATTGTGAATCACGATCGGTACAGGCAATGGTTCTCTTGGTAGCATAAGTAGCCCGCAAGTAGCCAGTTGATGTTCGGCTGCCTTTTTGAAAGTACTTCTTGATTTTCGAATGCGAGTTAACGACTCTTTCTTCACAGCCAGAGCGATCGGTGATAAACTATCCTTAAAACATCGTTTCGCTTTTTCGTAGAGTTTTACCGCTTGAGACACTGCAATATTGTACAAACTTGGTTGGTCCAATAAACTTCTCAACTTTTGTATGGGTGAGGATTTCGCCCAACCGGTCTGGATTCTGGAGGCCTCGTTTCGTGCCCTTTCTACTTCCTCCGCTGCGCATATTATCGCGTTAGGGATGACAATACTGGCAGCATATCTAGCGATTGGCTCTGCGAAGCCGACCCGAAAGGTGTTCATGGTCTTCCAATCTGCTCCCCAGGTGGTGCCAGTGAGACAGCGCAATATTTGGTTCCTTGCTCTGTACTTTGCTGCTACGCGGTTGAGGTGATGGTGGAAGTTAAGTCGACAGTCCAGTACAACCCCTAGAAACCTCGCACATTCCGAAAGTTGTATCCACGAGCCCGCCAGTTTTACTTCATACTTTGTTCTTTCTTTCTTCCAATTAGAATAAGTAAACGGCACCAACGAAGTTTTCTTAGGGTTCATTTGGATATTGTTCTCTGCACAATATACTTCCAATCTTTCAACTGCTGCCTGAATAGCATGTCGGCTAAACTCTAGTTTTCTTTGGGTCGAAGATATGGAAACATCATCCGCAAATAAGCTTACCTCAATTCGATCGTCGCCTTGCTTTACCTTGTTCGGAAGATCTGAAACGTAAGCTATCTATAATCCCGGGGAGAGGGTCCCTCCTTGCGGGAGTCCTTTTGGTACGACAAACGGTCTGGTGTCCGATGTTTTCCATCTGCAGGTCCATCGTCGGTCCATGATAAACGCTCTAATCCATCTCCACAACTTTGTTGGGCATCCCATTCTTTCTAACGTCACCAGTAACTTATGGTGTTGCACGCAATCATAAGCCTTAGAAAAGTCACAGAATAAGGCTATTGTCTGTCTTCTATGCTGCCAGCCATGTGTAATTCGTTCACATAAAGCCACAACATGCTCCTCGGTTGTTCGCATCATTCTGAATCCCGCTTGGCATGCCGGTAGTCTTGGTTCCAGCCAGTTCATAAACAGCCTGTTAACCATTCTTTCTGCCACCCTTGCTACAACACAGGTAAGTGATATCGGCCGAAACTTACCTTTAACTCCTGGTTTGGGGATCGGGATAAGGCGTGAAAGTCTCCACTTGGCCGTTGTCTTACCTTCCTTGTAGCTCTTGTTAATTATTTCAAGAAGCCATTTCTTTCCCAATTCTGGAAGATGCTGAAGAAAGGCTATCTGTATTAGATCCGGACCTCCGGCTTTCTTAGGGTTCATTTCTTTGAGCTCCACCTCCAAATGGTGCATGTCAAATGTATTGTTCGTCCATGCTTCAGTGTCCTTTGCTTTCGTTCGGTAATCGTTTAGAGCTTTTCTGTACTCATTTAGTGATCTTGTTTCCTTCTCATGAGTTCAGGCGTTCCGAATTTTTGATTTTACAAACCACTTTGCTCGCTTTTTATCCAGCCAGCGTTCTCCAGCCGGTGGACAAAAGCTCGGATGTTCCATACTGCTCTTGTCAATTGCTTTCACTATTCTCCACAGTTTTGCATCTTCGTCTTGTGGTCGTAACGATTCCATCATTTTTTTCCATGATTCTCGTTTTAGCTTATCAATGACAACTCTTGCGTGATATTGGGCTCTTTGTAGAGCGGTTCTGTTTTCCTCACTCGGATTGGCTTGGAATTATTTCCACCTGATTGCTCTCATTTCCACTACTTCTGCTGCCTCCGGGCTCCACCATGGTGCTTCTCGTCTTCTTTTCCCAAATGGTACTGAATGCTTTGCTGCTTCTAGAACTGCTACATAAAACATTTCATAGAGCTTATCAATACTTTCTACTTCTCTATTATCTAGCATACAAAGCCTGTTTTCTACTTCTATGGAGAATTTTTTCCAGTCTGCTTTACGTAAGCTCCAGTGCTTCCTTTTGTCTTTAACGTACTTCTTTTTTCCCACATCTACTGTTATGAGGCGTGCGTGATGATCTGTAAAAGGTTCTGGTGCTGCTTCCCATGTAGTGAGAGGTAGCCATTTTTCCGGGATGACCGCCACATCTATGCTACTCTGTGATCGGCTTGCCGGATCTGTGTGAGTTGCAACGCCATCCATATTCAATACCTCTCGCTGCGTCTTCTGCATGTGCTCTTCAAACTCAATTCTTGCTGCTTCGGCTCTTGAAGGGTACCATGAGCCACAAATATTACAGTCTCCGACTATCATGTCTTGGTCGTCGAGTAATATATACCATTTTGTCATCCGGAGCTGTGGTGGTTTGTACACATTAGCAATAGAGAGTAAACCTCGTGGACTCCGCACAAGAACAGTCACTCTTTCAATTCCTGTCGTAATTGAGCGTTCTGTGAGAAGATCGAGACTGAGATCGTTTCTCTGGTATGTTATTACCCCGCCACCTCTGCCCCCATTCATACTAAAATCCCACTCTCTGTCACATCTGCCTACTACTGAGAAGCCTTGGATGGACGGGTTGCGATCTCCCTTGCGTAAGTGAGTTTCTTGCAGAAGAAGCAAGTCAGCTCTCCAGGTGTGCGCGAGGCGCGCTATCTCACTCCGTTTCCCCGTCCGTAGAAGGCTTCTGCAGTTCAGTTGTAGTATGCGCAGCGTTCTTGTTCCAGCATTTTTTGATTTTTTCATCTTTGGTAACCTGAAATATGCTGGTCTCCGTTGGAGACCCAACCGCAGATCCGTTTCGCTTCCATAGAAACGAGGGAAGTCAGTCACACCACGTGAAGGCGGATCGCTTGTGACCGCCACATGCTCACGTTCTGCATAACACCTCGACGACCAATCTTTATACTTTTGCAATCGCGGGGGCCGGGCTTCTAGCTCTCTAATGGCAACCGTGTTCTCTTGACAAATTGTGAATTTAGAAGCTAGCAGTGCTAACCCTTACCCTTACAGAGTATCCCCTCAGGGCGGTTTGCCGCACATTGTCAACCTAGAAATTCTATGCTTCCCTGCGGACAAACACTACATAAATGCTCTCCGTCAGGCGGTGGTAAACCTTGGCTTCCACTTGAGCACTGCCCACACTTGCCATTCTTTTCGCTCGCCTAACTGTAATCCGAAGCGATTGCAGTTTGCTTATGAGGTGAACCGTTCTTACCATTTATTCACTTCATCAACCTCGGCAAATGTGCGTACTTGTGAAAGCCGACACAAAGCTGTGGGAAGACTACAATATTTTCCCTCGAAACTCAGCGACAAACGTGTTATTATCTGTATGTGAGGGAGAGACTTGAGCGCTCGGGACTTTTTTCTTTCCTCGACTTCGCCTCGAGCGCGAAGCACCGCAATACATCACAAAGCTCGCAATAAACTCTTCTGTGTAAGAACTCAGCGCTGTGGTTAAAATGGCCGTCTGGGCCACATATCCGGCCTGCTTCCGGAATTGAGCAGTTCCCGTTGAAACAGATCGGAGAATGGCAGAACTCCCGCCCGTATCACTGCAACAGTTCTTGGCCCGGTAGGCAACTTGACGCATTTCTCTCTGACAAACATTTTGAGCTGCTTGGACCACTTTTAATGCTCTGAAGATGCTCGTTCAACGAACGTAGAGCAGCTCAGAAAGCGTTGGTGTTGTTTATTACGGCTTTCTGAGGAGCTCAGATGCAATTGTGAGCGATGTGAGGGGGATGGGTAGATTTGGCCCCATCAGATCGCAATCTTTTGCTTTTCCGGTCATTCGATTGCGATTGGTTTGTTTGTCAAGGCGCAATCGAGACGATTGCAGTCCCAATCTATTGTGCTCCACCCCTGATGGGCGTTCGTTGTTCATTTGGTGGACTACGAAAGTGTGTAATTGTGGCGTGTACGGCGGTGCATGGCAGTGCATGATGGCTGATTGTTCACGGTCTTTGTTCGCGCTCGATATATTTTGTTTCGCGTGTTGCGATGAAACCTTTGACCATGAGTGGTTTGTTTTTCGTGTCGATCCAGCGCTGGGTAGGGTTCATGTGTAGGTGCCCCGCCAGAACAAAATGGACATGAGATCCGAACCTTCGAACAACTCACACGCTCTAAAGAGATCCCAATGTTGAGAAAAGTAGACGCCCGACTGCAGACATGAAGCTCGACACAGTGGAAGACAGCATTGACAGCGCGCGCTCACGTGCGAAAGCCGCGGTTCACAGGGAGATTCGTTCCGAATACGCGTGATCAGTAAACATTATTCAGGCTATCGATACAAAGTCTAAGCCAAAGGCCCGTAACCCTAACGTAAGTTAACCGCGCACTACCTTCGTAACTTGCGAGCGTGCGAAACAAACAGAACGGACAAAGGGCGCAAGCGCGGGCGCAGAAGGAGGGGGCGAGCGCGGGGGGGTTAACAAGAACGCGCGAGAGCAACGCGGCAAGAGCTGTATCTATTACGGTGCTTCACGAGCTCGGGCGGCGACAGCGCAGTACAGTGCGTGCGTGGCACGTCACGTGCGGCGCGTCCGCGTTGCACGCGCGTCTGCGGTGAGAGCGGGGGGGGGCCATTTCAGACGCAGCTCAGCGCGGCGCGCGTGCTTCGATTTCGAGGGCCCCCTTTGTATGTCACCGCTGCCGTTTCTGTTGAGCTTGCCGTCTTCGCCGTGCCGCCGCTCCCGTGTCGCGCTCCCGTCTGCTTTCCTTCCCTCACCGTGCGTCGCTCGTCGCCAATCATGCAGAAGTTCTTGGAGCTCTGCCGCCAGTTTGAGAACACCGAGTATGTTATCGAGGAGGATGCTATCGTCTTTGACAACAAGCTCGGCGATGGCGCGTCAGGCACCACCTACCTCGGCCACTACCAGAACGAGAAGGTTGCCATCAAGGTGTACTCCGCCTCCATCCTCAAGAACGATTTCAATTCCGTCAAAAACGAGCTACAAATCATGTCCACCATGCGCCACAAGAACATTGTGCAGTTCAAGGGTCTGTACTTAAGAAAGGACCCCCCCGGCGCCGCCCTCGTCACTCGCTTCGCTGAGAAAGGCGAGCTTGGTCACGTCCTCTACAACTCGCGTCTGGTGCGCAAGAGGGGGGATGCCATGCGCTTCAAGATTGTGCTGGGGTTGGCCGAGGGGCTAAAGTACTTGCATTCCAAAGATGTCATTCACCGCGACATCAAACCGGCAAACATTCTTTTAGATGACGACTACGAACCCATGCTAACCGATTTTGGGTTCAGCCGCTTTATCGACCATGACCAGAACAGGCAGATGACGGGCGAGACCGGCTCATACCGCTACATGGCGCCGGAGGTTACCAGTCACAGTCGCTACTCCGAAAAGGCCGATACGTACAGCTTTGCCCTCATCTGTAATGAGATTTTCATGGACGAGCGCCCTTTTGAGTACCAAATCTCCCTCGTCGTTGCGCGCGACGTTGTTGTCAAGAATCTCAGGCCTTCTCAAAAGAAGATAAAGAACGAACGCCTCAAGGACATCATTGCCCGTTGCTGGGACCTCAACCCCGAACTGCGACCGGGTTGGGACGAGGTAATATCCGAATTGGAAATCGCCAAGAAGGAAATGGAGGCGAAGAAGGCCAGGAGCGCTCTCTCGTCCTTGTTCAGAAAGAAACATGGTGCCGCTAGTTCTTCTAGCACTGAGTTGTGAGTAGCTTATAGCTGCAACATGAGTGCCAATACTGCAGTTGCGTTGCTTTATTCCACTGTTAGAAGCTCTTGCGTAACGGGCTACCCTGTTCTTTCATGAGCTCATGGTCGTCCGAACACTGGGATGTATCTTCATGTTTTGCAATTTACAATCGGCTTCCCTCGGCTTATCGTACTTTCGTCACTACCACGCAGTCTTGTTAGTTGTGATGCCGTCGCTTTCGTAGTGTTATTATGCCCATCTCTACCTTCGTAACCGATCGCTATATGCCACTTTTTTACGGCTACGTTTACTTGCCCTGGATCTTGAACCGAACAAGTATTGAACATATCACCGGCGGTAATCACCACCTCTTCTCATTGTGTGCAAAACAGAGCAAGTTGTTTTATGTTAACCCTCATGTCATGAGTAGAGCACGGCTGTTTTCAGAGGCGGACGCATTGTACGTCTAACCTATCTCCCGTCTTTCAGTGCAGCTACACTAGAAGGTTTTTTTGGAGGAATCCGAGCTGGTGCTTCCTTGCCGCCGCCTTCTTGCCTCTTTCCTAGCTTTGTGCACGGCTCTCGATTTTTCCTTTACTTCTTCGTAGTCAAATTCTTCACATTCCTGCCATTCCCTTGTGTTGGGTTTCGAAATATCGACTGTCGCAGCTTCTACAGCGACTTCAATGATGGGTTCGGACTCGTCGTAGCCACGGGGCGGGAGCTCATACTTCCGGTCATCCTCTTTCTCAACGCGACGTAACTCGGCGTAAAGATCCTGAACCATTGCTTCTCCACCTATTCGGTGCACATCTTCTGGAGGAACTAGAGGAAGTTCGTCCTCTTCAGGCCAGGGACTCATGTGCCTCGGTAAATTGGAACAACCAGCTTTGGGCTTTTTGGGCTCGTCTAAGACAGCCTCGTCTTTGGATCTTGAAAATGAGGGGAATGCGCCGCCGTCTTGTACATGGGACTTCGCAATTTCGAAGTCACGCTGTACTTTTTCAAGCTCTTCTTCGAAATCGGCGTCCCCGTCCCGCAACTCACTCTCGTCTTCATTTTCCTCGTCCATGAGTTCAAAATCAACTTCAGTATCTTTAAAACTACTTTCATAGTCGGCGCTGTCAGAGATGGTCACTCCTTTCAAACCTTCTACACTAAAAACGTCGGCATCTTTCACTTTTGCAGGCGAGGGACGGCTTCTTCTCTTGGCATGTCTTGTCTTGTCGACTTCAACAAAACCATCATCAGGAGAGTTGAATGGATGTTCTGCTTCGTCAATGAGCGATGAAGCACCCTGCTTTTCATCACTGAGGAGTTCAAATCCATCGTCGGTGTCGTCAAACATCGAGGATGGCCTTTTTTCACCTTCGTCAAGCTGCCAGAGGTCTGCATCGTCCTCACCGTTGAGAAAAGAGGCCAAATCATCATTGGAAGACAAAAGACCTTCATCATCATTTCTGCCGGAATCAAACAGGAAGTCACCGAATAGCTCTTCATCATTCACTGTTTTCTTTTCCTTCTTCTCTTTTCTCGTTTTAGATTCTTTCCGAGGATCTTCACTCCCTGGAAATAGGGCATCAGAAATAGTTTCTTTCGTATCATCCTTACTCTCAGCCGCGGCAAAACCCTCTTCATCCCCGAAATTGTACTGCGTAGTGTAGTCTGATTTTGGGCTGCCATCTTCGATATCGTTCAGCAACGACATGAGGTCATCTTCGGGGGATGCTATGCCAGCTTCAGCAGAAGATTTCGACTCCTTTCCAAGTTTCACCGCTTCGGTATCTATCTTCTCCCGCACGGTATCATTCTGCGTCAAGTATTCTTCCAAGTCGGCTTCTTCGATGACTCGGACTTGATGGAACTCGAGTTCTACAGCGCTTATTCGACCATAGATCACGAGTTCTGTCTTGACTACGTTAAGATCCGGTTTCACTTCAGTCACCCTACCTTTGTTGCCTCGATACGCACCTGACGTGATTTCGACAGGATCACCTGGTCTCACGGCTGTTTTCACTTCGGGCTTTCCGCTCTCAGCTTCTCTCATCTTCTGGAAAACAAGCTTCATTTCAGAATCCTTGACGGGAAGGGGCGGTCGGAATGGATCATTCTTCTTCTTATCCCGGTTTGGGTCATTCATAAAGCATTGGATATTAGGAACCCTAAGGATTTGGGTGTAGCCAAAGCGGCTCATGGACACCAGGACAATAATATATCCAGGGAAAAAGCGCTCCTCTTTGCTGACGGCTTTCCCACCTTTAGTTAAACGCATAATCTTCGTGGTTGGGACGAGCACTTCGTGTATTTGGGCATCTTCCACCGATTCGCTCATATTTCGTATCGAAATTGCACAGCTTTGCTCGCAGCCCGGCTTCACTTGGACGAAATACCATCTCGCATCTCCGCTCCATTTTTCAGATTCTGAGGTCTGCTCTTGCGGTTCTTCGGTCGCCATCTTCTTCGCCTTTCTGCCTCTCTTATTTTTCTTCTGGGATTCTTCCTTCGAGCCTTCCGCAGATGTTCCCGTCTCTCCAGGGTCTTTTTGCTCATCTTCTTCTGGAAACAAGCCTTTGGGGCTCTGGCGCTCTGTTCGTGTGTCATGCGGTCCCCCGTCGAACATGTCAAGAGTATCCCATTTCTTCGACAACACCTCTTCAAAATTAGCATCTACGGAGTCCAATGAAACAACGCCTTCGACTTGGGCGTGCGGTTCGTCGGGAATCGGGAGCTTGGAGGGTAATGGTTGTGCTTCATCGGGAATCGGGAGCTTGGAGGGTAATGGTTGTGCTTCATCGGGGGTGTCCTCTTGCAGAGAGCATCTCCACCGATGGGAAGCTCTGCGGTGATAAGGGCAACGGGCGCAAAATGCTTTCGGGCGTACAATCAGCGGAACCCGGGCATGAGCAGAAATGAAGGCTCTTTGGTGTTCTGGTGGGGTCATTGTTCCTGTTTCGTGGTGATTGTAGTCCCAAAGGGTTCCGAAAGTTTCGGCGAACTAGATTTGAAAAGGGCGTGGCTCAAATGTTTTAACTTGATATCTATGTACCATTTCTGATGTCGCCCAGAGTAGATCGTGTTTCTGGGTTATTTTTTGGGCTGATCTGACGCTTGAGATCCTTCAGATTTGCAGAGCGGTCTGTCCTTCTGGCTATGCGCAATTGAGGGATATCAATCAGCCCTTTGCTCACCGAATGCCTTTTTCTCCTCGCTCTCTCGCTAATGGAAAGCTGGAGAGAACAGAAGACGTTGCAATTTTTGAGTGGAGGACGGAGGAAGCTAGTTTGTACAACATGTCTGCATTTTGCAGCTCAGCACCCGTAAAGAGGCATCGAACATGTTCCAAGACCATGGCGAGCGCCGGGTGCGCAGCAGTGTGTTCCCTGTCGAGACGACGTATCATTCAATGCATTTCTTCGTTGACACTACTGCCATTCATGGAACAAGCCCATGCCAAAGCTACAATAGAGTATCCTGAACTAAGGGGCCTTGCCGAAATAGATGAGCGCACGCCAGTGTTTCGACAGCAAAACGGGGTGAAAATGCAGGACCTGTACGAAGGAAACGGAGACTCTGAGGTGCAGTCTGGCAGTATGGTGTCGGTCAAGTACGTGCTGCGTCGGAGTAATGGGTATTTCATCGACGCCAGTTATGGGTTTGATAGATTTGAAACGTTTTCATATCGCGCCGGCGCTGGGCAAGTGGTGAAAGGTTTTGAGGCGGGGATATGGGGTATGAAAGAAGGGGGCAGGAGGCGCTTCATTGTGCCGCCGGAGCTGGGCTACGTGGATGGAACTCGCGGAGCAGGCCCCATCCCGCCGGACTTTGGGGCGAAACGCTCGCTGTCGAGCCATGCCAAAGAAGCGCTGATCTTCGAGGTGCAGGTGGTGAAAATCAGATGAATAGTGCAGTCTACGTTTGTTAAAATGTTTATGTACGAGCACATACGAACGCCTCTTGAGGCGCAGCAAGAAGTTTAGGAAGAGACACTTGCAGTCAAAAGGACTTGATATACGAAGGATATGCGGATGCATATACAGTATATATATATATACAGTGCGTTTCAAAAACATATCCCTTTACAAAAACTGCGCCAAAAAGGCATTTCACGTACTGTAGAGCACATTTCACACTCACAGCAAATAAAAACCAATGTCAATAACACTGCTTCAAAAGTATATCCTTTATACAATCATTAGCTCAATTACAAGAGAAAGCGGCCTTCGGCCGCAGGCGGCGCTGCGCGCCGCGGTCGTTCTGCTCGACTATTTCGTTTCTATGAAGCTTATTATACTATGCTTGAGCATTTAGTAGCGTTTGTAGCTCTAAACGTAGCCTTTTGCAGAGATATAAGGCCAAACTTGCTGAAGATTCTATTATTGACAGTGTCGACGTACAGTGATGGATCATAGCAGATTACCGGCTACTAGGAGCGCTGTGCCGTTTAGCATTAGCTGGTGCACGATATATTAAAGATATATCGTGAAACGAGCTCTGAAATGTATGGTGTGCTTGGTTACGGACATTTTACTTTAAAAGCAAGGGGGCAGTTGTAGCATATTATGCCGTTCAAACTGCCTCCGAAACTGTAACTTGCAGTGTCGACGTACCGTCACGGACTTAGCAACTTGACTGCCACTAGCGGCGCTGCGCGCCTTAGCAGCAGCCGCGACACGCACATATTTCCGTTTGAACTGCCGCCAATACTATTACTTGCAGTGTAGACTTAAAGTGACGGACTATGCAACTTGACGGCCGCTAGCGACGTACAGGCAAGCACATTGCAACTTGACGGCCGCTGCTAAGGCGCTGCGAACCTTAGCAGCGGCAACGGCACGCACATATTTCGGTTTGAACTGCGGCCAATACTATAACTTGCAGTGTAGATTTCAAGTGGCGGATTTTGCAACTTGACGGCCAATAGTGGCGCTGCGCGCCTTAGCAGCGGCCGCGGCACACACAGTGGCGCCGGATATCTCTTTGTAGCACGAGAATGCATTGGTTTCAAACTATCTTGGTGATTTGGCTTTTTATGGCTCCGTGCGTCTCTAATCCGGAATGGGAAAAAGTTTGAAGATCAAAACAGGTTTACACGCAAACAAATAGAAAAGCATAACATTTTTTTTGGCTGAGTGTTTGAGCACTGATGCATATCTACGTAGTGGGGTGAGGATTGCAAAACTCTATAGCCTCAGGAAGCACTGGATTGATTAGTGGAACTGGCATCGGATGTATCGTCTGTGGATTGTTAGGCGTAAGGCTAGAGTCGTGCAGTAACAACACATGCTCGTTCCTTCGCACTCGTGACAGCGCCACATACAGCTGACCTGCACAGAAGAAATTTGATCGCACATCAACAACTAAACCGTTCAGAGTTTTTCCCTGTCCTTTGTGAACTGTTGCTGCAAATGCAAGTCGAATGGGGAACTGTCTTCAAATCATAGGAATGTCTGCAAAGGAAAACTCAAAATCAATGCGATGCAGCACTTGTGACTCGATTACTTGACCGTTTTCGTTGAACCTTGCCACATGCATCGTAAACTGATCCACACGAACTACGACAAACGTTTTTTCATTTACCAACACTGGATGCAGAACGTTTCGAATAACCATCACAGGAACACCAATTTTGAGGCACAGGTTGTGTGGAGGGATACCAGTAGGAGCATATTCATAGGCAAACTCAGGCACAATAGTGTCCGAAATATCCGACTCGGCATTCTGCGCTCGAAGTGGCTGTACTGTAGTTGCGGATTGCAAAGTGATTTGCTCACCCGGAAAAAGATTCAGGGCAGCAGTATTGTGTTCATCCACCAAATGATTTGTGGATGCAATTATCATTTTGCTGAGATCTACATCTTCTTTGCGCCGCGTCGTGACCCACTTCCACACAAACGTATATGCGGTTTGCATCACTCCAGTAGACTGCAGTGGAGGTTGTATAGTACTCGAGATGGTGTTGCGCGCAACGGCACGCAAAAAAGCCGCAAACCCCGGATCATCTTCTTGGCGAACTTGTTCTGTGAGATAAAGAACTTGCACAGAGGAATCTGTCCAGAGATTGCTTTTCCATGGCAGCTCTTTCAAAATGTTTGTATACACTCTTCGAACGTTCCCACCCGCCTCAGGCTCCATGTACGACTGAGGCACAACAGGAAGCAACTGTGAGTAGTCGCCGCCGAACACTATAGACAGTCCACCGAAACATGGCGGTTGCGTTTGTGTTTGAGAACTTCGCAAGTCTTTGAGTAGCACGTCCATGAGCTCAAACAACCTTCTGGAGAGCATCGAAACCTCGTCAAGTACGAGTAGCTGTAGATTGCGCAAAAGTTCCGCTCGTTGAGACCGAGGACCGTACTTGGACAGCAGTGAAAGTTGTGTAGTAGTACTGTCTTTATCTCCCACACCCAAACCAAGCAGAATGTGCAATGTGCGACCTCCCTCGTAAAGGGATGCAGCGATTCCCGTTGTAGCTGTCAATTCAACTAGCATTCCTTTTGATTCACATATATCCCGCAACAAATTCAACATATACGTCTTTCCAGTGCCTGCAGATCCTTGTATAAAGAAAACGTTTCCAGGAGTGGTCAGACGATCTTGATCGGATTGCTGTCGGAGTTCTAAAGCATTCACAATCGTATCCAGGACGTGTTTTTGTGTTGGTTTCAATCTATTATACCTGGATTGCAGTTTGCTTGCATTTCGCACCACTCTTAATTGGCGAGTGACTACTGCACGATCAGTCTCAGTTTGTTCCTCATTTTGCTGGATATATTGAACAAAGAAGCTATGCTCACGGAGCAAACGAACTCCATGGTGGTCAGATATGCTAATAATTCGTCGATACATTTCCAGCTTTCGCTGTTGTTCATCCCCGGTGTGAATATCGCTGCACAGCGCCTCCCAGTGATCAACAACCATTTTCTCTGCATCTGCGCCTTGCTGATATAGCGTAACTACCAACCGCCGCAGTTCAGATGAAGTGCTGTATATTTGAACTGCCTCTTCAAACTCATTGGCAAACTCGGTACCGTCACTGAGCAGCCCGCTTGCGATCGCTGCTTCCCGAAATGTGGAAAGCTGCTGTCCGTCAATGGTCCTCGCATCTTCGTAAGAACTTGAGACGCGATTCATAAGTAATAAACGCAGTGAAAAAAGCTCTATTTCGGCAGGAACGACGGCTCGAATTCTGGCGACGCACTGATTCTCTTCTGACCTCTCCACGACATACATCGACGGATCACAATCGTCTCTCGGCACTTGAGTACTGTCTCCATCAAACTGATTGAGTACACTAGTTGGGAGGGTTCGATACAGGCGCACCTTTTCATAATAGGAGAGGTAATCAAGACTGGCATATATCTCAGGTCTCTGAAAGTACCGTTCCAGTGTTGATGGCTGTGAAGCCGTGTGAATGTCATTAGGGCTGCGAAGAACAAAAGTTCTCTCTCCCTCCAAATTTATTGCAAGTCGCTCCACAGTGGGCAGAATGGAGACGTGACGAAACTCAAAGATTCGCCAAGCAGCATTCACGGCACCCACCACACGTGCCCGCATGTAGGCAAGGATTTCATTCTGCACCACAGCTGGTTGTTGGGTATCTGTACCCGATTCATTCTGGTTGCTAACATTCAGAGCACCTTCTTGTGCTTTGGGCTGCTTAAAAGCATACTTCATGAGGTACGCTACCGCTCCTCCACCCTGCGTGCGCTCTACATTGATGTGTGAGCGGTACTTCTTTAGTGAGTGTAGGATTGTATGGCACGATTTTGAGATCTTCTTCATTTCTTCTTCGGTAAACAACACGGTTTGTTCCTTCTTCGATGTATGTTTCTTGGACAATCATTGTGCTATCGTACCCAAAGCGGCAACGATCTGCACGATTACGACAATATGAAGAGTGGCGGTGGCGGTGCATAGAAAAAACGAGGGCGCGCAGTTCGTCATCTTCCCCTGGACTTGGTACTTCGGCTCGAATCAGACTGTCAATGGCATCTACGTCTTCTATTACACCTCCTTCTAACCATAGCAGGATGTGATGGTGCGGTACGTTTCGTTCTTGAAACTCCAGCTTTGCTGCAAGTCCCAAGCACTTGGACCCAAATAACTGTTCTGAATTCTTTTCGAGGTCTTTCACAATATCGTTGATGTACTGTTTGTAAACTCTGGCAATCAAGTCTGGGCGGTCAAACGGGCGTGGACGATTAGCTGGTGCTGTGAAAGCACTCCGATGAGTCGTATCCATGCCTAAACGCTTCACATCCGCTCGCCATACGTTCATTGTGACGGTGATGAATAGCGAAGGGGGTCCTTTTCTTGCCACAATCGCTTGCACATCCTGTCGTTTACTTTTCCAGTACTTAGAAGAGTTCACTAAGTCATCAGGAAGCAAAATGCGTCCCATAAGCCTGAATTGCGCGTCAGTCATTCCGCCAGTCGATTGATTTTGCGCTTGAACGATTTCCGTCTCTTGAACTATGCGTGCTTGCTGCTGCCGTTCTAGGTATTGAAGTCGCATGTCTTCAATGTTCGTTTGTGTGCGAAGCAGCCACATTTGCATTAATGGACCACTATTAAGCAAAAATTTATCTGAATACAGTCGACGCTTTGCATTTTGTGCCCAAGTAAGCTTCTGAAGATTCCACTGATCGAAACCGAACCCTAAGCTTTCTTGCATACCATTTCGTGCTTGCAGATACAAACGCAGGTCAAACGGTTTATGCTCGTCTCCATACGGGTACAGAAGGGGAAATGTATCTCTCTCTGTTAGCATAGAAGACGGTTTCAGCAATTTATACCGCACTCGGGAGTTGCTGTTTGACTGCAGCCCCTGCTTGCTCCGTGTTGCCTGTGATAGCTGCGTGTTCTTCCGTAACTGTGCCCTCAGTCAACTGAGGCACCTGGGCCTCGACAAGTTACAGACCGCCTGGATCGACTACGAAGGTTCTCATCATGGATGGTCCAGCTCCAGGAGCATCTTCGGACATCGGACCTGCACCTACGTTGTCACCAGACACTGTTGCAGTTCTGGTGCCCTCATATCCGCGCACTATCACTCCCTCGTTCGCAGCTTGCGAGCTTACGTCAACCGTAATTTCTTCTTGTGCCTGCATTTGCTCCGTTGTCAGCATCGCTCGATACCTCTCTCGCACCACATCAGGTTTGGGCTGAATCACCTCGTAAAGTCTCGGAACCATGTGTTTCACGTTGATGTCTTGGATAAACGCTCGCAGGTTTGCTCGTGTATAGTGATCAGGATCCAGAGAAGGAGGCCCTGCGCCCCAAAGAAAACTAGACCGCGTGCTGCTCTGTCTGTGTGCCGGGAGAGCGAGTGCTGCAGTTCCTTCTAGTCTGAGAAACGAAGGGCCACATTCTGTGACATAGGACATGTCCATAAACGCTTGAGTGGTGGCAAAAAGCGTATTCAAGTTTAAGGAGTTCGAGTGGAATGCTTTTTAACGGTATATGCTTCGTATTTCTTCATTAGTATGGCGTCTACGAAATGTGACCCCCCATCCTGAATTTCCTTTAATGCCACAATAGACTCCATGTACCTCTTTTCCTAAAAGCACACACCCACACCACACCACTTGCAACTATGAATTCGTAACGTCCAGTCTTCGTACGGACACGAACCATAGGTGTGTGAAAACTCACCGCATCTTCTGCATCTGCGGGTTCCTACGGCGGAAAACGTCTCAAACTCAGGAATGTTTGCACGAGTGGCTGGATCAATCCATGCTTGAGCAGCATCGGAATCCCATGCATAGTAAACGCGATACAATCCACGATCTGGACGTCCGGCAAACAGCATGACGGTCGAATCAAGCTCTTGGAGCGATTGTTGTTCTTCTGAATGAATAGCAAAAGTAGGAACCTGCTGAAGCTCTGACTCAGCAGACGGTGCGGGAGCTGGAGTGATTTCATCTTTTTCAACTTCCATCGGAGCAGGCATCTCTTCTTCGACATTAGCCCGAGGATGGTTTTCAGTGGTTCTCGTAGTACTTGGAAGTGATCCACCGATGATTGGAGCTGTAATGATTTCATCTTCGTTCAAATCCGCGACGACGACTGGATCTTGCACATGCTGACCAGTTTCGATTACTTGTACTTCATCTGGAGCATCTTCGACAGTAACCGTTACTCTTTGGGGTCCTTCCACTCCTGCGATTGTCGCGCCTCTGTTTTCTCCAGAACCTCTTCTTTTTCGTCTCCATCTCACGCCTCCATAGTTTTGTCTCTCTTCTTCTTCTTTATTCATTTTATTTTGAGCTTGTGCTAGCTCTTCGAATCTACGACAAAGTTTATATAATATAAAAAACAAACACAACTAAACCGTGTGAAGAAAAATGTTTGATCTTTGGTTGCAGTTTGTTGCTTTGCACCCGCCGGGGCTGGTTGCATGCAGCTGTCTTAATTTAAAAAAAAGCTGCAAGACTTATATTACCCAATGCAACTCATGCGCAGCACAGGGACTCTCGACACACTTCTGTTGAAAAGTGACGGACGAAGTGTGCCCAGCCGGTTTTCAAGCCGTATGCCGTGTAACCCGCGTCGGGTTGTTGGGATGGATTTGCTATTACTCACGGCAATACTCCCTGACACGCAGTAGAGCAAGCGCTTTCCAGCCCCCAGAGGTACGACACGGCGGCCGCCCCAGACCCTGCACAGCAAGGTCTGCTGGTATAAGGTCTGGGAAACCCTCAAGACTTCCTGAATCGCCGTCAAACGATCAGTGTACCACGCAGCACCTGACTTTTTCCAGATCCGTGGTACTCAGTGGGTTGCTACGATGGCGGCCTGCACACGAGCTCGGCCTTGCCTAGGTCCCAGGGCAGTCACAGCACTCAGTCTCTTGTCATAGAGTGCTGTGGCCCATGCCTGAAATTTGGAGGTTTTTTTGTGGTTAGCGTCAAGAGCCGAGTTGTCTGACCCGGTTCATCAGTGCACCATATATGCTGTTTTGGAGCCTGAGGGTCGGAGGTGTAATGTATTCTGATTGGTCGGCACTTGGGCGGCGCACGGCACTGTAGCAAAGTGCACTCGATAATGATTGGGTGGGAGTGCATTTGCGTGCGACGGGTCAGACGTGTAGGGAGATTTGGCGCGAAGGGGCCCCCCCTCATACTGATGACAATCATTACTAGGGAGATGGCTCGTGGCCCGCCTCTAACACGTTCTGAACAGCTGCAAATCATGGAATTAGTAGGTCAGGGTATGATTCCAGCAGACATAGCCCGAAAACTCAAGCACAGCCCAAAAAAAACCAGCAACTTCATAAAACACACCACTACATACGAAACGAAGCGTTCAAATTGCTGTCCAACGTAAATATCTCCAGCCGATAAGCGTATAATTAAGCGAAAACTATACCGTAATAATTCATTTTGCGGAAAAGTTTTCAAAACTCTAAATTTGCCTTTATCAAGATCTACTATATAGTGTGAAGTTAAACGTCAAAACTAATTCAAGTACACAAAAGTGAGGACAACTGTTTTATAAAGTTAATTAAAAGAAGAACCGTGTGAAATGATGTACTCAAAAAGCTTATTGGAAACCCCTGTTGAATAATGTTATCTTATCCGACGAAGGAAAGTTTAACCCTGATGGTCCAGATTGCTATAAATTTTATTGGAATGATCTACAAAAAGGAAAAGAAAGACTTTGTGAGTAGGTATACAGGACGGGAATAAGTAATGGGTTCAGCTGGAATTTCTTCGAAAGGAGCAACTGATATGGCTTTCGTTGAAACTACTTTGAACTCTAGGAAGTATTTTCAGGTTATACATAACTATCTTCTACATTTTTCATGCTGTATGAACGGAAAAAAATTCATTTTTCAGCAAGATAATGCAACTGTGCAAATGTCTAATTCTATGAAGCTGTAACACCCTGGATGCACCTGAGTTTGACCGTTTGAAATACTATGAAGTCGCGATACGGCATTCATAAGCAATTGATTGGACTATATTCGATTACGAGAAGTTATGAGAAGAATTACTTCATGGAAAGATTTGGACAGGAGAAATTTAACTAAGCAGTACTGTATTTAATGTACACAGAAAGGTGCTATCACCAAATATTTTAGTTGATATTATTCATAAAATTGTGTAGTGGCGCCCCACGTGTATGCATTACTGTACAGTACTTGCTTTGCCTCCTGGCACATAAAAGGGCGCAAGGCCCAGGAGAGGACGGCAAGAAGGACAACCAACAACCAACCTAAACACCATCTTGGTCATTCCTAGAAATTTTAAAGTGTTTCACCGCAAAGGGGCACCTTTAGCATCAGTTCTTAACCTTTCTGAGTGTCGTAAAATCACCTCTGGGGTCTGCTACTCTCTTGTGTCGGGAGCGTGGTGACGCTTAATTTTAGAAGGTAGACGTGATAAACCTCGATGGTAACAGGGCACCGTGAAAACCCGCAGGGGCAAACGGCGGGGCGACTAGCCTATACCGTGTAAGTAAACGATGGTAGGCGTCGACGCGCGGGAAAGCCTGTGAGGTAGCTGAGAAACAATAAACCAAAAGGTATAGTCGTGACCCAAGTGATGCCTGTCTTTGTCAGATTAGGATGGGGGAGGTGCAGTTCCCTATATGCAGTGGACTGCACTCTCCAGATCACCCGGGAGGTGCCAGCAAAGCACGGTCTCTGACCTAGTGTCAGAGACCTGGCCAGCACTGGCTACAGTGCCAGGTGGCCACTCAACTACTGTACTAAAATACGCATAATTACAATTACTATCACTAACAATTACTCAACCAGAAGGTCCATGTCCACACTACACGTGGCTGACAACACCTAGATGGTAGCTCGCCCGGAGCAACGTGGCCGATGATCCCTTGCACCCATCACCTACAGGGTCAATGCAGTATATTGACAACCTCAAAGGTCAGACCTTCCGCCACTATACGACAGACCCCCTTTCTGCCCGTGAGGCACGCCACTTGTCTCCTTCCATCAACCCATAGAGGTGTAGCGAGCGACAGCGGCGCGGGCATCGGAGTGGTGTCTGCGCGCGACGCGCGATCGCTTGAGGTTCAGAACTCGGCGCCAGTATCGGTTGGGGAGGGTGCGCGGCGACGTCGGCACACGAATCGAGCGACAACCATTCAGGTAGGGACTGTTATGATGGCGATGCAGTGTAACTAGCGCGCTTGCGGACACCGTTTCGGTAGTGGCCCTGCTTGCATGCGATTCGGCTTTCGCATAGCCCCCCTGTCTAACCAAGTTGGTGTCTCACCTTTTCCCGGTTACTCAAACTTCAGTCCCCTCCTAGGTCCCTGCGCAGCGCCGTCCCGCCTGGTCGTTCCCACGGCTCGACAACCCTTCAGGTAGTGCTGCCTTTAATTGGTGGCGTCGCGACCGTAACCGTTTGTCCGGCTTTTCCCTGAAGGTTTCCTGGCTTCTCGACCTTTCAGATTTCGTCTACCTCTTAGGTCGATTGGCTCCTAGCATTTCCGCAGGTTTTCCTCCGTGGGTAGTCAATAACACGTGTATTCCTGATTCCATTGCTCCTAAACCGACAAGTCCTTCTTAAAGTAAATTGTTGTCTCTTCTTGTCTCCTCTACTGTTACATTTGGTTTTTCTTTCGTGTCCTCCCTTGTAGGTAATCTGACACACATATGCTTCCACCTTCTGCGGAAAACACGACGTCTTTTCTCCCCCTTCCTTCGGCCTGAGTACCACGAAGGTCTAAGGTTAGCCGTCTGCAGGCATCGGCTCCTTGCGACGGCGCCAATACCTGATACGGAAGTATGGGGGAATTGCAGCTGGGGGTTCGAGGGTGTCCCCTTCTGAGCCCCAGCCGTACCATCTGACAGTGTACTTCAGACCATTGTAGGTTTGCGTGTGGCGCACCAGACGGTCAACGGGAAATTACTCTGAGGTTTAGTCCTGATCTTTCGGAGGAACGCCACCTCGAGGGTTCATATGTTCCGAGTTGGGAGCTTCGTGCGTGGGAGCCGGGTCGGGAGCTTCCGCTGTTACAGTGTGAAGTTCCATTTCCGTCCCTGTTAGAGGGATGTAATCCGGATCATCCCGTTGCAACTCATCATTCACCTCAATTGGGGTGGGGTCCTCCGAGGGTCGAGTGCGCAAAGCTACCGCTCTGGGCTCTCGGGCTGAGGTGCCTGCCTCCATGCGATGTTGAACCGTTTCAGGTGCTACTTGAATACGGTCAATTGATATCGTATTCGGTATTCCGTCCTGGTCAACCGTAACGGAGTGGTCTAATGCGTTCAATACATTATAAGGTCCCAATGATTTGGGTAGGAGCTTCGAATTGATATCTCTATCAATAGCTTCATCGTCCGCTTCATCATCCGGTCGTGGTATTTTACCTGAAGGTGGGTTGTCTATGTAGACATATTGTCCCGAAGATACAGAGACAACTTTGGTTACCCTACGGTCATAGTCGGCCTTGTACCGCTTCTGGGCTGCAGTGAGGCGGCTCTCTGCATGTTTGAGAGCCCTCCTCAACCTCACAAGGGTATTTCGCTTGACTTGGGCAGGGGTCAGTGTGCCAGCTGCAGTGCTGGTGGTATGATCTCCCTGCAATACAATACCTGGAGGGGGTCGCCAAAGAACCAAATCAAAGCGAGTGGCCTGCGTTGACCTGTGTACCTGAAGGTTATAGGAATAGGTGAGGGGTGGCACAAGCTCATCCCACCCAGTTTGGTGCTCTTCCGTATAGTGTCGTAGCCTTCATACCAATGTGTGGTTAAAACGCTCGACCTGTCCGTTCGTCTGCAGGTGGTAGGCAGTAGTGAAATATTGCTTGATACCCAAGAGGTTACAGACTGCCTCGAAGAACTTCGATGCCAAGTTTGAACAATTATCGGTGTGTGGGTACAGGAGTGCACCATACGGGTAGACCCAATTGTTGAAGAACGCAATCGCCAGCGTTGTTGACCTCGTATCTTTTAAAGGTATCGCTCTCGTGAGCTTCGAGAACCTGTCGGTGATCAATAGAATGTGCTGATACCCATTCTTGGTTTTGGGAATTGGTCCTAGAAGGTCTATCGCAACAAAATCCAGTGGACCCGCTGCTGGAAACAGCTTGAGGTACTTTCGATGCTTTCGAGTACCACCGCGGGTACGAACACAAGATTCGCATTGACCTACAAAGGTATAGACACCATGGGCCATATGAGGCCAATAGAACTGTTGCCTCAAGGAGTAATACATCCTGGTGGCACTGGGGTGTCCCGATAGTCGCCGGTAGTGCGCGAGGTACAAGACTCTCGGGCGCAGTGCCTTCGGAACCACCTTTTGAAGGCTACCATCCAAGGTTGACCTTCTCACGATGTACCCATTGTGGTCCACATCGAACGGTGATCCTTTGAAACCAATTTGGTTAGCCAGGGTTCTGCAGTACGCATCCTGGGCCTGTTCTCATAGAAATTCTTCTCAGTTTACGGGCATGACGTTCGTTTCCTCTAGGGTCAGTATCTGCGTTTCCATGTCGGTGTTCCGCAAAGCACCTTCTTCAGGTAAGTCCGAACATCCTTCTAGGTGTTCGTCGGTACCATTTTGGTTTGATGACACCAAAAAGCAAGGGATATCATCGTCCACCGCTTCTGTATCTAACCCTGAGGTGTTTCAGCGTGACATAGCGTCAGCTATGTTGTGCTTAATACCTGGACGGTACTGTACGTCATAGTCAAACTCCGAGAGTCTCAACCTCCAACGGGCAAGTCTACCAGACGCGTCTGCGAGTCCGAGGATCCACCTTAAGGCGTCGTGGTCCGTGCGCAACGTAAAGCGCTCACCAGAAAGGTATGGACGGAGCATCAACATGCTCCACACTACTGCTAGACATTCCTTCTCGGTTACCTTGTAGTTCTGCTCCGCCTCATTCAAAGCGCGGCTCCAGTATCCTATAGGTAATTTGTCTCCAATGTGCTGTTCCTGCATGAAACAACAACCAATTTAGGCATGGGATGCATCTGTATCCAGCGTGTTTGGTAGACTTGTTTTCGGTAACGCTAAGATTGGCAGCGACAACAGCGCTCGTTTCAAATCCTCAAAGGTGTCCATTTCTTCTTTTGGTAGATTCTCAAACCGTTCAGGTTCACCTTTCTGGAGCTTTTTGTTGAGGGGAGCCGCTATTTTCGCGAATCCCTTCACGAAGCGACGATAGACGTTACATAAACCTTTAAAGGATAGTACGTCTGTCTGGGATCGTGGCAACTTGACCTCCTGTACGGCTCTAATGTTGCTTGGCGCAACCTCTAGGGTACAAGGGCCTATGATGTGTCCCAGGTATTCAACCGTTCTGGTAAAGAAGACGCATTTGCGTAGCTTCAGCGTCACCCCCGCTTCAGCTTGGAGGGTTAGTACGGTGCGTACGTGTGCAAAGTGCTCTTCTACCGATCTGGAATAGATGATTACATCATCGATGTATACTGAGTCGGTTGTCCATTTAACCTTCGAAAGGATGATGTCCAGCGCCCTTTGAAAGGTGGCTGGAGCATTGTGTAACCCGAAAGGCATCCGCGTGAAGCGAAACAAACCTGCATGGCACGTGAAGGTCGTTTTGTCTCGATCTTCCTCACCTACGGGTACCTGCCAATAACCACAATTGGCATCCAACGTGGTAAATATCTGCGCATCTCCCAAGGAGTCGATGCACTCATCCATTCTAGGTATCGGGTACGAATCCCTGATGGTCACGCTATTGAGCCTCCTGTAGTCCACATAAAAACTCATACGGTTATCCCCTTTTTTCTGAACCAGAACCATGGGACTAGCCCAATCTGAGTTGGCTGGTTCAATTACCCCTTCTTGGAGCATTCGCTCCCTTCTTTGAGTTCTATCTCTCTCGCCTTCGGACCTGCTCGGTATGGTTGCTGGTAAGTCGGCTTCGAGTCAAGGAGGAGCTCGATGCAATGCTGTGTGGCCTTAATTTGGCCCAGATGGCCTGACTACATGGTTTCGAACTCCTCCAGAAGGTCGATAATACGGCCTAGCAGTTGGCCGTTTTCTTCACCGATCTGAACTGTATCTTGCCATTGCCTCTCAAGGTCCGGTTTCTCTTCTTTGTATACCGATGCCTTATCGGTTTCTTTCGCTTCCAAGTTGGTATTTATCGACACCTTTGTGGTTGTGGACGCATTTGCGCACCCCCCTTCCTTATCGAGGGCGACCTCGCCGAGATCAGTGTGAGCTACGGTGAAGACCCCTTGTGGTGCCGGTAGTGCGATGACAACATTGGTATTTTTCGGCAACTTCACGTCATGACTGCTGAAGTTTCTGAGACACACCTTAAAGGGGTGATTTGAGATGTTGTCGACAATCCCGTTGGCCATCAAGGTGAGGTGTGTGTAGTATTCTACTACTTTGGCGTTCCGATGGTTTCTTTGTCGCAAAGTCGCGTTTGGAACTCATTACTGAGTGACCTGGTCAGTGCTAGGATAAGAAGCGATACACCGCGTAGGATGCCAGGAGGCAGGGTACATTGTTGGAACACGTGGTATCACGAGTGGAGTGGCTTGCAACGGCGCATGTAGTGGCGATCCACGTGGCTGGTTTTACTACCGTTTGTAGATGAAAGTCCAATAGGGACCATACCCATACAGTGGTTTGGCTAAGTGGCTGACCACTGGGTATTATTTATATATTTATTTGGGCACTCACCCTGGTACACAGTATATAGTGTACCAGAGGTGAGCGCCGACTCCCATTAAAGGAGACAACATGGGCATCATGACTATTCTGTTCCTCGCTTAGGATTCCTTAACCGGAGATCCGGACGAGCTATAATAGATAGTCAGCCCCCAACCACTTCACCAGCCGTCTCGTACCTACGTTCCATCAACGTTTTACAGTTGCACTGTTCACCCTCGCTGGCGAGTAGTGGCTTTACACCCCACTTCCAGCTCGCTGGTGTGGTAGCTCTACCACCCCTTTTCCTTCGCCGCAAGCGACCCATCGGCAATCCGAACGCTGTCGCAGGTTTCTGCTCTCTCCGTTAGAGCGGATACTACAGTGTCGATGTGCTAACCTCGGATGGTTTTGTAATATGACCAGCCCGGGGGTCGCACACGACACTGGTACCAATATTTGGTGCATTAGCGGGATAACAACCTGTTTGGTAATGCGCACTTTGTTGGAGACCGATTCGGTGGATATCCTCTTCTTCGGTTTGACGAACCATCCCCGTTTGGTTTCCGTATTACCTAAAATGGCAATTCGTCCCCCCTGACGTAGGGCGACTGTATGGGAACCAGGAAGGATTGCTTTGACATGTCTGTCAATGAAGTTCGTACCTAGTAGGCAGTCTGTTGGTAAAAGGTCGACAACAAAGAATTGCAGTCTTACCTTGAGGTACCCGAGCTGCACCACAGTGGTGAGCATACCTCGAAGGTTTAATGGGCGCTCATTTGCATCCACCAACGGGTTGTTCTCGGGAGGTCGGCTCAAGTTCCGAAGTACCGCCTCAGGTATGACGCGGGAGTTCAGCACGTTTGGGCCGGCCCCCGTATCCAACACGCAGGTGACTGGAACCGCAAGGCAATCGGAGAAACACATTGAAGCACGTACTTTATAGTTGTTGTACTTCATATGACAAACCGGAATGGTTGTGACGTGTTCTCTTCCACCTTCAAGGTTCTGGGTATCGATTGGCCTTCCGATTGCAGGTTGGGTTCGGCCATTACGCCAACCGCTCGGTGTTTTCCTCCTTTACGGGAGTGGTGAGTCCAAGTTTGGTGTTTCCTCGATGGTATTGACCTGTACCGGTGTACGGGGTTGGAACCTATTTGGTGCTTGCGTTGAAGACCCATAGAGGCGTTGGTGATTCTGCATGCGAGCCTGAATCAACTGGTCTCTCATCCCTGGAGGTAAGTTAGCGCAATTGTTTGCCAAATGGTTTGTCGCGAGATAAAACCAGCAAACGAGGCCTCCAGTTTGAAGGTCTCGCGTTACCATTGAGGGGGGCTTCGAAACCTGGTTGGTAGGAGAAGTGGCGTACGATGTGGGTGGCGAGTTCTGGGAGCTCGCTCCTGGCATCCTATGCGAGCTCAGCAAACTTGGCGGCGATTGTACCGAGTTTGGTGTACGCGTTGACAACCAATTTCCTACCGTCGACGCTTTCGAGAACCGCCCCTGGGTCGCTACCAAGTGGATAGCGGTTCCTGTAGGTACTTCGATGTGCGAGCTACCCTCTGAGGTTGTTGTGTCTTCAATTTCGAAGACTGACCTTTTCGGTTTATCCTTTGACGTTGGAGGCATGGCTGGTCTCTTTCCCAGGCGAAGGGTATCTCCATGGCCCTGGGAGTATCAAACCAGCCCATTTTAGTCTACCTTTCGGTTAGTGGCCAGGTAATTGCGTACCTGGGAACGGATCGCTTTGTCGACATTGTCGGCAAATAGCGACTTTAACCTCGAGGTAGTGAACACATTACCATAACGGGTTGCCAGATTCCAAAGCGCGAGCGAAAACTCCGATTCGGCTTGCCCAGACCATTGATGATAAGCGAGGACTTACGAGTAAGCTTCTTGGATATTCTCATCGGTGGCTTATGTTTCCAAAAGGAAATTGACCACTTCTGGGTATGACTCCAAAATCTCTGGGCCATCCTCATCCATCGCTAAGGTGTTGCCGCGGAGCCTACCCTGCAGCAAGTAGTATGCTTGTCCTTTCAGGTAAAACTGAAATAGCCACATCGCAGCGCCCTCGGAAATACCATTTTGGTCACATGCAAGCTTGACCTTCTGTAGAAACTCAACTATCGCAATAGGATCCGTACCTGTGAAGGTTGTGTCACCCATTTGGAAGCTGAGCTTCTTGTGGTGCTTAGTAATCTTCTGAGCCACCACTTGGGTGTATTCAGAAGACTTATTGATGAACCGATAAGTCCTGTTGTCAACCGCTTTGGTGAACATATCGTTCAAGGGTTGGTGCACCTCCAGGTCTATTTCGGTGTCCGACTCAGCGTCGGGCGACTCATTGTATCGCTTTTTACCCTTTTGGTTCTTTTTCGACGACTTCTTCGTCGATCTATTCGGTTTCTTCTTCTTCTTACCTTTACGGTCATCATCCGACGATGAACTCGTATCGGAACTGGAGTCTGACGAGTCGAGGTCTGAATCATCCTCTCGATTCTTTCCCCTCCTCGTCCTCCGCTTCTTCTCTTTTCGGTTTCTTCGTCTCTCATCCAACGAGTCAGACGAATCGTCCTTTGGACCACCTCCATGCAGTAATTGGTGGCAGGTAAATGTCTTGAGGATCTACCTTCCCCGGGACCTCTTGACTCTGTCTTGGACCTTGTAGGTACTCACTATCAGTAGGTAAGTGTTTGGAATGGGTGGAATGACCCATTTGGAACCCTTGTGGTATGCTCTTTGCGATGTTCACCTGTGTTGGTCGGGATTCTGCGAATCCCTCGGAAACCCAAAGGTCCTGCACAGCGCGGTAAACATGCTCCCTAGCATCTGTAAAGAGATACTGTTTCACCATTTCAGGTATCCTTTCCGATAGCTCTTGAGCGGCTCAGTCAACCAAAATACGGGTAAATGCATCGACCTCCATTGAGGGCGGAACCATCCGGGTATCCGACTTCCCCTTTAAGTTTAACGCATCCTCGACCACGAGGGTGAAGAGCGCTTTCGCTCGCTCTTCGAGCTGAGGCCATAGCTCCTCCGCTGCAACCTCAATTGGTAATTCCCGTTGGGGTTCCGTTGCCATAGGCGGCGGACCATGTACCTTTACGGTTTTGTCCCGAGCGTGCCGGAGCAGCTCCTCGGGGTTCTCCAGAATCGGTTGAGCCGATGGGGCTCCTTTAAAAACTTTATGGCTTGGCGGGGCGCTTGCACCACGCGTATTCCTTTTACGTCTTTCCATTCGTGACCAGTAGTGGTATCCTGTATTACTTTGCGGAAGTTCCTGAAACCAAATAGGTGTACGAGCGTCCAATCCTTCTCGGAATCTCGTGTGAACCGTGAAGGTGCGAGGAAACCTAAAAATATTTTCTAAGTCGGGAGACCAAAATGTCGTACAATCACCTCTGGGGTCTGCTATTGCCTTGTCTCGGGAGCGTGGTGACGCTCAATTTTAGAAGGTAGAAGTGATAAACCTCGATGGTAACAGGGCACCGTGTGAAAACCCGCAGGGGCAAATGGCGGGGCGACTAGCCTATACCGTGTAGGTAAACGATGGTAGGCGTCGACGCGCGGGAAAGCCTGTGAGGTAGCTGAGAAACAATAAACCAAAAGGTATAGTCGTGACCCAAGTGATGCCTGTCTTTATCAGATTAGGATGGGGGAGGTGCAGTTCCCTATATGCAGTGGACTGCACTCTCCAGATCACCCGGGAGGTGCCAGCAAAGCACGGTCTCTGACCTAGTGTCAGAGACCTGGCCAGCACTGGCTACAGTGCCAGGTGGCCACTCAACTACTGTACTAAAATACGCATAATTACAATTACTATCACTAACAATTACTCAACCAGAAGGTCCATGTCCACACTACACGTGGCTGACAACAACTAGATGGTAGCTCGCCCGGAGCAACGTGGCCGATGATCCCTTGCACCCATCACCTACAGGGTCAGTGCAGTATATTGACAACCTCAAAGGTCTGACCTTCTGCCACTATACGACAACCTGGTTGCTTTCCGCACACTCTCCTCTTATCTAAGAACCGTCGCTCGCAAGGCGAAACCCGCTCTGCGCATTTACTTCTGTGGATAACGACTGCACCGAGACTTCTATAGTCTTCATTAGTATACCACAATTCTCGCGCCGGCCGTCTTCCAAATTGACTCCATAAGACCGACTTCAGTTGGCTTCAAAAGTCAGTACGAAACGCAAATGGGTTCTGTGTCTAGTAAGGCCCACAATATGGACAGGCTGGCCGGTACCGAACCGGAAGCCGCACGAATTCTCGCGCCGGCCTTCCTCCAAATTGTCTATATAAGGCCGACCCCGGTCGGCTCCGAACAACTCTGGTCAAGTCAGCTCGACAAAAGCGGCTCACCTCTCCCCCTCTTCTGACACCAAAACCATCTCTTAGCACAGTCGGTGCCTTTTTTGCCATATACTATCTTCCTTTTCTTTCTTTACTTGGGGGTTGGGTCCGCTTTCTCACGCAACTGCACCGACTTTTTCTGCGAACCCGTCACTCACGTGGAACTTTTTAGCACCTCCTGTTGTTAACAGAACCGATGGATACGGCGTAGGGCTTACAATTTACGGCCATTTGGTATTCGTTCAGGAGTAAGTGACTTTCACTGCTCTTTTGGTATTGTGTGCAAGTACTATCTTTTGTCTGTCTTGCATATATTGCAAACGTCTGCAATTTCTTCGAGCGAATATTCGACTGTTCAAGGTTCCTACTCGAAAATAGAAGCGTTAGCGTCATCATCGAAGCCAAATCCCTTCGCCGACTCTTCACCATCTACCGAATTCCTTAGTAACTCGCGCGTCCGCCCCATAATTCGAGTCGTTACTCAGCGTGAGAAGCGTCGCCGCCCTTTTTAATCTTGCAAACTCTTACTGAAGCGCTGTTCTGTTTGCAGCATCAACTTGCAGAGCCAGAGCCAATAAGAGGGTCACTAAGGCGGTCGTAAGCACCAAAACGCACTACGACGTGCTTATTACAAAGAAATTGAAGTCAGGTGCCTTGTATGCGATCTCAAATTCCCCGAAGCCGACGATCTTGAACTTTATTATAAAAGTTATCGTCATCGTGCCGGAATCAAATCGAGAAACCAAACTATTTTCTAGAATGTTTTCGATATAAATATTCAGTGTTGTTGTCGTGGTATAGGTCTTTCCACATTTCGTTAATTAGATCACATATTTATACCTTCGCCTCTGGCTGCCATATATATATATATATATATATATATGGGTCTTTTTATCATTCGCACTCTCTACCCAGTAGACTCCTTCTTTTTGTCGTCTTTCTTTGACTTCCTCTTTTTGCCCTATCCTGGGCTGGTACTCTCGAGAGCATATCTACTACTTGTGTCCCCTTGGGTTGTAATCACCGGCGTTGTGTCCCCTAACTAAATTTGAACGGATATGACGTTTACAAGACCCACTCGTAAACAAGAGGAGAAGAAACGGACCGGTGTGCGCTGATTTTGACCGGAACAACAATACGGGAAACGAAACCAGCGGAATACACAAATTCTAACTTGGCAGTAAAAATATTTGTTCTTTCTTGTGATATCACACGTGCCCCACAAGCTGATATCAGTGATATTGAGCGGGACCTGCATGATAAATAAATGTATCTCTATCTATACATGTTGTGGACTGCAAAAAGGGGAGGTAGAAAAATGACTGGCAAGGCTTGCGCTTCCAGGCTGTGCGGAAGCGCCAAGCGCCGAGCGCTCTGTTTTGCACACTCATTCGCAGCGAATGCGTCAAAATGCAATGGTCTATTTTCACGATGCAGTACGAGACTGCCTATGTACGTGAGGATGGAGCGTGAGATTGCGGCGCGAGCCTTGCATTGCGAGGAGTGCCAAGCAGAGAGAAGCGGCCCATGGCTACCAACATGATGAGCCAGCGTGTGGCGCAACAAATGCGGACGCAGCTGAAGAACAAATGGAGCAAATGTGCCGAATGGCGCACAAGAATAAGCACGCTAACACACCTGGACGATGAGAAAAAGGCAAGCATGGTAGACGTATCACACAAAGCAGCCAGCACACGCACGGCAACAGCAACTGGAAAAGTTCATGTAGGCGATAAAATCCACCGATTACTGCGAGAGTCATTGACGACGAGCACGAAAAAAGGTGATGTGCTGACGGTGGCGCAATTGGCGGGCATACAGGGGGCGAAACAAACGAGCAATCTGATCCCGTTGTGCCACGCGGTGGGGTTGTCGCACGTGCGCGTGGATGTGTCGCTGATGCGGGGGGAGGCGGCAGTGAAGATCGTGGCGAGCGCGAGGACAGTGGCGAGAACAGGGGTTGAAATGGAGGCTTTGACGGCGGTGTCTGTTGCGGCGTTGACGGTGTATGACATGTGCAAGAGCGGTGGAAAGGGGATTACGATTGAAAACGTGCGACTGGAGAGTAAGACGGGTGGCGAGAGTGGGGATTATGAGCGGGGGTCATTGGAAGAGGGTGTAATCGCGAATGACAAAGGTGTTTAGCACTTGTTGGAGGACGGCGGAGCGCAGCGAGGTGTCGACGGTGAGTGGGTGTGCCACGGTGGAGCCTAGACGGGTACTGGACGAGTGTGGGTGCAGCGCAACCGGATCGTTGAAGCACAAAAGTATGTCGGTAGTGACAGACGGTAAACGAATGCACACGACGTAGACATCAACAGTATTGGCATACATATCGTTATCACGAAATTTGGCAACGACATGCTGGCCATAAGCAAACGAAAGCGCAACGTTAGGCTCACGCGCTGTGAGGGCAGGGTAATCAGCAGCATCTAGCACGCGCGTGGAAACGAGCGAGCAGCTGGTGGCGGATGAATCTTCAGCAATGATAGCAAAGTGATGACTGGCGGCGGTGCGGTGCTCGGGTGACGGGATGGAGGTATTCAATTGGAGGATGTCGAAAATGATGGAACGATCGGTTTGTGGGTGCGAGAAGACCTCCTGATTGTCCGGCACCTGGCGCACGGTGGAAACATCGACGAAATGCGATGGGACATTGGCCGTGATGGCGGCGCCGAAGAGACGGCGCTCGAGTGGGGGCGGTTGAGCTGCGACCATTTGCGCGGCGGGCTGGGAGGGAAGTGATCAACGCGTGTTGCTCGGGGCGCGGGGGCCGGGGCGCGGGGGCGTGGCGCGGGGACCGGGACGCGTGGCAAGTTTTGTTGCTGTGTTGCTCGGGAAGGACGGAAGGGGAATTGAATGAGGTTGAAGCAAAGAAAGAATGTTGGTGGAGCTAAGAGAGAAGGGCAAGCGCAGGGAGAGTGGGAAGCGAACGAAACGTGCTGGTGGCGTGGAGAGGAGGGAAAGCGGCGGAAGCAGAGTGCTCTGCCAAACAAAAAAGAAGGGTTTGGAAGGCTGATATCATACCATTTGACTACAGGCGCTTGCGTACGCCCGCCGGGAATCGAACCCGGAACCTCAGCTGACATCACCTTGCTGTGACAGGCTGAGGACCCAAGTGAGATTTTATTTGCACAAACACAAGAAGCGTCAGAACGGCGCTTACACTCGGGGCGGCGCTGACAAAGGAGCGAAGCGCCACGTGAAGGCGCGTCAGCGCGCGGCGCGACTCGCGACGCTGACGTGGGCGCTAAAACGCGCACGCACAGCAGCAAGTGAGAGCAGATGGGCGCGCTCGCGAGTGTGCACCAACGCCACGTCCGTCGCCCCCCGCGTGCCGCATCGCTTGTCCGCACCCATCGCGCCCAACTGCGTGTACACATCCGTCTTTCACCCGTTTCGTGCTTCGCGCTCCCGCGTGCCCCGCTTCTTCGCTCCGCCCCCGCTGTCCGCCGTACCGGCCTTTAACGGCTGTGTCCTCCCGCATTCGCCGGGCGAGGCCGTAGCGCCTGCCTGCTGCGTGCGCCTTTCACTTGTGTGTCTTTCACCACCACCACCACCACCGCTCCTCCCTCCCCTTTTTTCCCCTTCGCTCCGTCGCTCTTCGTCGCGCTCCGTTCCGCTGCGCCCCACCTTCCTCCCGCCTCGCCTCCCGCCTCGCCTCCCGCCTCGCCTCCCATGGGATCCGCCGCTCCGGCAGCCGTGGCGCCGCGCCCCCCGTCCGCCACCGCCGCCACCGCCGCCACCGCCACCGCGGCCGCGCCGGAGGGCGAAAAGTCCTTCCGCTGCCCGACGTGCGCGCGCGTCTTCAACAAGAAGGCCAACCTCAAGGTACACTCCCGTCTGCACACGGGCGAGAAGCCATACAAATGTTCACAGCCACGATGCGGCCGTTCGTTCATGTGGAAGAGCTCGGTCACCTTTCACGAGCACAACTGCCCTGTGGCCAAGCGCCAACGCGCCGCCGCCACTGCGCCGTCGCCGCCCATGTCCGTAGCGTCGCGCGGCGTGCAGAAGCGTCCTAAGAGCGCTTCTTCCGCTGCAGCTTCGGCTGCCGCTGCTGTGGCGGCCGCTGCGCGCACCCCGCCCAAGCTCTCCACGCCGGCCAACAAGCGCCGCCCACCGCGTCGCTCGCACTCCAGCCCGCCCACCACGCCGCTCACCCCGGCCGACGCTGTCGCCGCTGCCGCCGCTGTCGCCGCTGCCGCTGCTGTCGCCGCTGCCGCTGCCGATGCGGACACCAACGCCGTGCATCGCAAGCACGCGCGTCGCCGTCGCCAACACCCTCACCCCCTCGCCCCTTCGTACGCCCCCATCGCCACCACCTCCACGCCGCAGCACGCGCCGCTACCACCCGTGTCGCCCGTGCTGGGCGCATCGTACGTCGCACTGTCTGCCGCACCGCCGCCGCCGCTGCAATCGCAGTCGCAGCCACAGCCACAGCCACAGCCACAATCGCAGCTACAGCCGCCGTCGCCGGCGCCAGCGCGCTCCATTGCCGACCTGTTTCCCGCTGCGTACGTGCGTCCTCCCCTCCACGCGCCCTTTGCCGCCGACGTTTCCGCGTCGTTCGCGTCACCGCCTGCAGCGCCGCTGTCGGCGCCACTGTCGCCGCCGCTGCTGGCGCCGTACAACGCGGCGCCTGTCACCAGCGTCGCAGTCAACACCACCGGCGCTGCTGCGGCTACAGGGTCGCCCGCACCCGCACTGGCGCCGCCGTTTGGCGGCGGCGACGCGCACACGCTGCCCGCGGCGCGCGCGCTGATGCCCGACAAGCGCGTGCATGGCGGTGGCGGACGACCGCCTGTCATCCCCGGCTCGCTGTCAAAGCACTTTATGGGGTACCAGACGCCCAAGGAACCGGCGTGCGGCCCTAAGGCTGCGTTTGACCTACGCGTGCCGTCATCGCCCGTGACGTGCAGCGCCAAGTCGCACGTGATGTTTGGCGCAAACAAAATGCCTAGCATGCCCATTGCTATGGAACTGGATGATAGCGATGACGAGTCGCCCGGCAAGATCGTGGGCGCGCAGGACGCGTTCGTGAGGACTGGAAACCCTTTTGGGGGGTTTGCACCGCCCGTGAGATGCTCGCCGCTGCCTGTGAGCTCGCCCATTGTGTGCCCTGGCATGTCGCCCATGCCGCTGAGCCCGCTGGCGCCGTTCTCGCCGCTGCCGCATGACTCACCACCCAGCCATGCGCCCACCGCCACTAGCACTCCCGTGCCGCCTGCCGTGCACACGCGCAGCGTGAGACCTAACAGCAACTGGTAGCAAGTGCGAGTGCTCGCGTGGCCCTCGTTTTGGGCGCTGTACTATGGTATTGGACTGGGCAATTTTGCGACGAGGGTGCGACGTGGGTGCGACGTGGGTGCGACGTGGGGATGCCAGCGGAGCCGTCGAGGGAGAGAGTAGCGTGTGGTGTGTGAATATATACATATATATATATATATATATGTGATGCAGTAAACAGTTGTAATGCGTTATGTGTGCTAGGCGCGATGAGCTGTACACGTGACGGTGCCGCATTGGGTGTCAGTCGCGCGCACCTGATGGCTCGCGCCAGCGTAGCGCCACGCCATTCGTCACTCGCAAAGCGCTCTCCTGCTGGCGCGCGCATGACGTAATTCACCCTCAAAAGTTGATCCGACGCACTCCGCCACACGTGTATGCGCTGGCTGCGCCTTGCGCTTGCAACACCGCGAGCCTGCTTAGCTCCACATCGTCGCCCCCCTGCTGTCCGCGCGTTGAGCCGCCGCCTGCCGTTGCGTCCCGCCCCGTACCCATGAACCTGTCACCGTCGTCATCGCCGTCATCGTCGTCGTCGTCGTCGTCGTCGTCGTCGTCGTCGTCGTCGTCGTCGTCGTCTTCGTCGTCGCCGTCGTCGCCATCGTCGCCGTCGTCGCCGTCGCCGCCGCGAGTGCCGCCTTACTTGCTGTCGCCGAGCTTCTCCGCGGCCGCCCACGCGCTGCACGTGGTGTCGCAGCCACCGCCGGCGCGCGACGCCGCGCTGCGTCATCTACGTCAGCTCCGCGCGCACCTCCGTCGTCACGTCGCCGCGTCCGTCCCACCCTGGTCCGAGCTATGCGCGGCGCAGCGCGCCCAATTCATCGCGCTACGCACCACGCAAAACGCGTCCGCACTGTTACGCGACGCGCGTCGTCTCGAACAACGTCCCCGCTTACGTGCGAGCGTGCTGTTGTGCGTCACCCGTCGCGCCGCTTTGCTCGCCGCGTGCATTGCGTTGGTGGAGCGGGTGCGCGCGTTTGTGACGATGCTGCCGCGGCTGACGGGCGCGTTGGCGGCGTCGGAGGCGCGCTCGCTGGCGACTGCGTTGGCATTGGCCGCGCAGTCGCCGCTTTGCGAGCTGAGCGTGTTGCATGCGCCGCGCGCGCGTTTGGTGGCACTGAGGGAGCGTTTGTCGTTGCGTCTGGCGCGTGCGTTGGTGGCCGCCGTCTTTGATCCGCCGTCTTCTTCTTCTTCTTCTTCTTCTTCTTCTCGCGCAGCCGCGTCCAAGCACCACTTTGACGCCCTGTCCGCGCCGCAGCTCGCCGCCGCCATTCGCCATCTTAACGGCCCCCATGTCGCCCCCGCCGTCTTGAGCCGCCATGCCGCCCCCGCTCTGCTCGCACTTTTCCGCGACGCGCTTTTCGCTCATGCGTCCCCGCCCCCGCCCAATTCCATCTCGTCCTCTTCGCCCACCGTTTCGCTCACCACCTCGCTCACCGCCTCGCTCACCACCTCGCTCACCACCTCGCTCACCACCTCGCTCGCCCACGCGCCGCACCATCAACATCCGTCTGCGCATGCCGCCCAGCTCTTCGTCTTGCACCCCCATCAACGCCACGCCCGCCGCATTTGTACCGCCGTCTTTTGTCGTGTCGTTGACAGAATGCAATCCGTTTTGGAACGATTGTGTCTGCTCGCGCACGATGTAAAACAGCAGCCTCCTCACATGTCACAAGCTATTGTACATGTCTGGCGAACCATGCAATCCTTGCTTTCCGTCTTTATCCACACGTTGCTCAACTTGTCTGTCGCCTCAAACTCGTTGTCATCCTCTCATCACTCCGCACCTACCACTCATCAAAAGCATATATCATTACTTCCGAGTGCCGCCAACATTCACACACTTCCCTCTTGTAACTCTTCTTCTTCTTCGTCTTCTTCTTCTTCTCCCTCGTGGCAGCCCAACGACGTTTCGCTGGACTGGTTTGCGACACTGCTCAGAAACGTGTCTTCCATCACCCCAACCATATACAATCTTCAATTCATTCACGCTCCGCTGCACAACTTTCTGTCGTATGCTGCTACTTTTGAACACAAGTTCCAACACATTCCCACCAAACATATGCCCGACTTCACCCCGCTGCCAGTTGTCGTGCGTCGCGCCGCCGACCATTTTTTACGCACCGTGCAGCGCGATGTCAAGCTTTACATGCAGCATAGCTTTGGACCTCGTGCTGGCACTTTACTACAACCGTATGCGCTGCGGAACAATGGCTTTGCGTCCAGCGATCAGACATTGCCGCCCTTGCCGCAGTCGCAAATGTTGATACGCGTTATTTCATCCTGCCTTTCCATGGCCGCTGGCGTGCCAACCGTGTCGGAGCGACTTGGATCGCTCCTAGACCAGCTCGTGATCATGCCTTTTTTGAACAGAGCTGTGTATGCTCTCAATCTGGCCAAAAGCTGGACAGATGCCGGCGCTCTTTTGGACGAGATGCTCCTCAGTGTCGGCCACCTTTCAAACACATTGGAGCACGATAAAGCGCTTCCGAGAAATGGCAATGATCCGCATTGTAAACGAAGGCGGCCTCGTCATGGCGCGTCGCGCAAATCGGCGTTGTTGAAGAATCTGCGGAAAAACCCCCAGCTGTCTATGCAATGCATGAGGCGCTGGGTCAATGCCCGAAGCGACAGCGGAGCCTCTGTCACCGATTTGCGCTTGCTCGCAGAGAACGAATGGAATGCCGCGATGAGAGTAATTCTGAGCGCACAGACTGTCATCAGCGAGCTGGAGCAGTGTGTGAATCGAAAGGGGAAACCCCCTCTAAACGGTGTGCAGATGAACGGTGAGCATATGCAACGACGCAGTTCTAAGGCATCGATTCAGAGTTCACTTGCTAACAGAGGGGTGTCCATCAAGTCGCATGCCGGCGTACAAAAAGCCGTGGCGAAGACAATTGATGGATGTAGCAAGCTCAGGGAACAGGTGATTGAGCGAGGACTGCTACTTTTACATGCAGAACTTACGCTGCAGTGCTTTTCGAGTGTGGTGCAAGCTCTTGTTGTGGAAGTGCCTTTGGGTGCCAACGAGACTCCAGCGCTGGGAAAGGGTGGGTGTGAACTTGAGCCGCATGCCTCGCTGCAGGTCGTGAATGATGAGAAAGCTGTAAAGGACGTGGAGTCCATAGGCTCTGGTAGTGACCTCGAAAAGAGGGAGAACAAAGAACAACGAGCAGCTGGTGAAAAAGCTAGTGCTGAGACGTCTGCTATTTTCAAGGTTTCAACTTTGAGAATCAGTCATAGCAGTGGCGATACCTCGAACACCAAGTACGAGTATGATGAGTTTGGCGACCGGATTATGACCGGGCACGAAGGATTGAGTGAAGGCGATGTCGGAAGTGAACATGAAATGTCTAGTAGCTTGATGTTCGCACCCAGCAGTGGGGAGAGACGCGAATGGGAGCGAGGTAACCACTACGAGAACGCAAAAACGTACGAAGAAAAGGAGGTGCTGAGTGAGCGCGATCGAAGGGCGCTGGAGAGAGGGCACGAGTTTGGCGCCAAACTTAAGAGGAAGGAACTGTGTATGAAGCAAAGCCTCAGTCGAGAAGAGGTGCATTTCATCGTGAGGGAAACTGACGGTGGTGTGGCTGTTGGAATTGAAACGGCGGGACGGCTTTGTGGGAAGGGGGATCGGGACGTGGCTATGGGGGCAAAGCTGTTCTTGGACGCGGCCGCTAGCGTTGCAGCCGATACTTTGGGTTGGCCTGTGGCGGAGACGGACTTTTCGGTGGCAGAGGGATTGTCGAAGAGCGCGGGCGAATGCAGGACTCTTCTGTACGCTGCGGGAATGCTTTGAGATGTAGCTCGTTGAGCTGCGTTTCTCGTTGTTGTGGCGTGGTGGAAGTAGTCGCTCTTGTCGCAGTTGTACGAATAGGGAAAGGATTCTTGTGGTGATGATCTGCTTGCTAAATTTTGCGAACTTATAAACTAACTTGTGGAAGATCAGCACGTGATATTCAAAATAACCTTTCATTTATTACACGACTCAGGCAAAAGATACAGAGAACAGGCGGTGGTCGGGTTGTACATGTCATGCTCATTCTTCTTCATTCTTGGCATCTAAGGAAATTCCAGTGCCCTTTGCGTGCAGCTCACTGACGCTGTGCCCGGGCTTGGAGGTCTGGCCGGGCGCCAGGTCGTAGCGATTGGCGGAGGTTGAGGGACGGCCCAACGGCATGAAGACCTTTGTCCAGGTGGACTGTGCGGACTTTGGAAGGCGGGTGCCGGATGGGGTGGACGGCGAGGAGGGCGGCTTTGGTTGAGTGGCTGGTGGGGTGGCCGGCGGGGACCGGGAGGCTCGCGCTTCGTGGTAGCGCTGGAAGAAGTTGGCCATGCCGGTGGGTTCGAATTCTTGCTTGTCCTCTTCCATGGCGGTGAGGGAGGTGAGGGTGGTTGAAGCGGTGGAGGATTCCTGGACCTGGTGGTGCACGCTGGGGTTGGAGGGGGGGAAGGAGGGAGGTGGGCTGCTATATGCGAGTAGGGTGGACTGATGAAGGAGGCAGGCGAAGGGATAATACAGGTGCCTACTCGCAGACGGCTTTCGGCAGGTGGCTTATATAGCGGTGGGATTTAGCCGAACGGTGGGGGCAAGGTGATGATGGAGGCTTCTTTGCAGATGGGTGGAGATACAAGACGCGCACAATCTGGACGGGCGAGGCTTCAATGCCATTGGGCCGTATGAAAAATCCAAATGCACACTTGCGGATCATTGGCTGTTGTGCAACTGAAAATCTGATTTCTAGATACAGCGTAGCGCCGAGCTCAAAAGTGCTCTATAATAATCATTAATGTTGCCAGCTGCATAAGCACAGTGTGACCGGCTCTGTGGCCAAATTGGATAAGGCATCGGTCTACGGATCCGGAGATTGCAGGTTCAAGTCCTGCCAGAGTCGTCCTTTTTATGTTTTTTGAGCTTTGGCGAGACTATTGTGGCAATGCCGCCGAAACGACGCCTGCGCCACGTGAACGTGCGCCACGTGAACGTGCGCCACGCGGCTCGGCGTTCGTGGTGACAGCACACGAGAGCGAGAGTGAGAAGTATTGATAGTTTTCGGCTCCAAGTTCCAGCGGCCGTCGCGCCGACAGCTCTCTCCACGACGCTAGTCGCGAAGCAGCCATGCCGCCCACGCTGTACCTCGCCCGCCATGGAGAACGCCTCGACTTTGTCGATCCCAAGTGGCGAGACACCGCCGCCCGCCCGGACGACGCGCCGCTCACGCAGTTGGGATTCGCCCAAGCCGGCAAGCTGGGCGAGCTGCTTTCCGCCAAACAGGTTACCAAAATCTACACCAGCCCGTTTCTGCGCTGCATTCAGACTGCAACCGCTGTCCAAAACCAGCTCTCGCCAAAGGCGGAGCTCAACGTGGAGCCCGGTCTTTGCGAATGGTTGAATGGCATCTGGTATTCCGCCTCGGAGAAGGGCCCCATCTGGCTGCAACCGCACGCCGTTTTTGAGCAATTTCCGGGCGTCAATCGTTTGTACGACCCTTTGTTTGGGTACGACTGGAACTTTCGCGGATTTCCTGAGAGTGAGTCTGAGTTACTTCATCGCTGCGACCAGACCATCACCAGGATTACTTCAGCGAATCGTGACCTACCTGGAAACATTCTATTGGTCGGCCATGGATCAAGTATTCCCGCCATACGCTTGCGAATTCTGCCCAACGTCCCAACCCCTCGTCTGGGATACTGCGGACTCACGGAATGCATCCCGACTGCACAGAGTCTTGCCTATACTCTTGGAGCTCATAACAACGATCAGTCCTTTCTGCGACACTTGCATGAACTACGTGAAATAAATGACTAATAGTCAATTCCGTGGTGACTTCCGCTTCAAACGCATATGGCATGACAACGAGAGCCTACCTTCGGTACTGAAAAAAATCGCATCAGCCCTGATACAAACCACTAACAGCGCCCCACGTGTAGTACGAGCCGCTTTGCAACTGCCTGCCCCACAAGAAAACAATCTGCAAAACCAAACACCCAGTGCCACGAGGCGCTGCTCTTCTTCCAGCTCATATCCTGACGCATCTATCCGTAACGCGGCCAGTTTCGTCCGGCGCTGCACTCTCATTGCGCATCCCCCGGACCATCTCAGTGCATCTGCCCCGCACCACCGCGCTTCCCGCCACTTTTTCTTCTACAAAGACTGCCGTTCGCTGCAGCGCACGCTCTTGTCACAGCCGCTTTTCACGCTCGTCTCTCTGAAACCATGTCGCCACAGTACGCGCGTACTCTCTCTACGTTTTCTCGCTCTGGGCCGCCCTCCACAGCTTCTACGCTTGGTACCATTCTATCTGCTACGACTCACCGCCCACCATCGGCGCCAAAGCATCCGCCCAGTCTGGAAAAGGTCGTGCGAGCTATCCCACGCCCGTCTGCCATTCATGCTGGGCTCAATGAGTATGTCATCGGTCAGCAGAGGGCCAAGAAGGTTTTGTCTGTCGCTGTTTATAACCATTACAAGCGGGTAGCCGCAAAAGAAGCAATGGCTGCTGCTGCAATGTTGCGAGCCTCACAAGACGCTGAACAGGACGCAGTGGCGGCGGCTCGCCATGCTGTTGTTAGAACAGAGGAACATAAGGACGATAAATGGTATGGTCCTCCAAAGGACCGCATTGAATCTGACATTCTTGCTGTCACCACTACCAGAGGTGATGGTCAGATTCCCACCCAGCTCTTGTCAAGAGATACTGCAACCACTTTACCCGAAATCTTTCAGCCCACCCGAAATGCTATTACTGTCGACCCCGCAGCAAATGCACCCGACCAGGTTGAACTTGAGAAGAGCAACATTCTACTTATCGGAAATACCGGTGTGGGAAAAACTCATCTCGCCAAGACGCTTGCGCGGAGGATTAACGTCCCGTTCGTCATAGCTGACGCTACTTCCCTCACTCAGAGCGGCTATGTCGGCGATGATGTCGAGTCAATTTTGTACAAATTACTCATGGCCGCCAATTTCAACGTCTCTCTTGCAGAACGGGGCGTTGTCTTCATTGACGAAATCGACAAATGTGCCAAGAAAAGTGAGAGTGTAAGCATAACGCGTGATGTATCGGGTGTAGGAGTACAGCAAGCACTTCTGAAAATCTTGGAGGGAAGCGTGGTGGGCGTTCCAGAACGCGGTGGCGGAAGAAAGAATCCTCGAGGTGACGTCATCCATGTTGATACTACTAACATCCTCTTCATCTGCGGCGGAGCCTTTCCAGGCTTAGAACGGATTGTTGCAGATCGTATGGCCGCATCCAGCATTGGTTTTGGCGCGCATGTTCGTGCAGAAGGAAAAGATGGCCCGATTGACTCCTCAGTCCTGGATCGTATCGAGAGCGAAGATCTTGCCAACTTCGGTTTGATTGGCGAGCTGATTGGTCGGCTGCCCATCGTCGTGAATCTTCACCCACTCGATTTGCAGCAGCTTATTCAGATTTTGACGCAGCCGAAGAATGCAATTGTTCGACAGTTCAGAGAGTTACTCAAGATGAATAACGCCCAGCTTCATATATCCGACCCGGCCTTGGGAATCATAGCTCGTAAGGCGCTTGAGAAAGGGACTGGAGCACGCGGGCTGAGATCGCTTATGGAGCGCACGCTCAATGAAGCTATGTATGAAGTTCCTGATCTAGAGGGCGAACATGCTGCCATTGTAATCGAAGAAGATCCCAACAGTCCTGGCAATGTGTACACTTTTGTGTTACGTGGAAAAGGCGCACTCGACCGCTTCCTGGCTGAAACTAGAGAGTCAAATGATGCCGACCCCGCTCTCAAACAAGCTGATGCTGCTTATAGCAACTAATGTGTCATATTTTTGAAAATCAAGCAATGTAGCGTAAGGGGAGTTTGTATGTACTGCAAAAATGTATATTCCCATCCCCACTCCCACTCATACTTATCTACAGTTGTGTGCTGTCCGCTTGAGCAACGGTCGCATATTCCAACGCTCAACGGATTCACATGTAAACCAAAACCTGTAGCTCACCAAGTACTAGACAAGAATAACCTCTTGCCTCTCACGTCTTCCCCACCGCTCCTTGAAAGATTCGGATACCCTGAACCGCAAAATGAGAATATAAGATTCCTCTGTTATTACCGAGTTGAACAGCTTGAGCTGATGCATAATGAAGACGTAAACTGGCTGCTTCCAACCGACTTCATTCTCGGTATCAGGACACTTCATTCTGAAAAGGCCTCAGCGTTGACGACAAAACAACTTCTTCTCTTTCGGGCCAATCATCTTTGTTTTCTTCAGCAGCTGACAGCGCTCTGCGTTCTTCCTCATCTTCTTCATCCACGATCATAAAGGGGGGGTTTGTCTTGGGTGTTCGCCCTCGTCTCAAGCGAATGAAAATGAACAACACAAAACCAACCGCCAGTATTGCAACGACCCCACCAATTGCGGCTAGAATTGCCCCTGATCCCGTAGGACTCTTCCCGCGTCGACCCGCCACTGCTAATAGCCCGCAGTCAGATATGCCATCAGTAGATGCACCTTCCATGATCGCATGACACAAATCATTCTCCGAATCACTCTTGAGCTCCCCTGGTTGACCGCCCCAAGTCAAATTTGTATACTCTGTTTTACGTATTGAACCCATGGAGCTCAGCTCAATCATATGCGTGGAGGAAGAGAATACAATTCGGCCGCGCACTCTGCGCTTCCGTACATTGTAGGACCATTCCGTACTGGCTCGCGTGCCCATCAGATGGCTCTGCGGAACAACATCTGGGGCACTCCCTGAAGGTTGCGTCGTGAAGTTCCGATCGACAACCGAAACAACACGAATAAATATGGGCGCCGTAAAGTTGAACTTCGCCTCGGAAAGTTCTTGAGAGAATCGGGTGCCACGTCCACCAGCGATAGGCGCTCCCGCGACTCCTACCTGCACTCGGCTACGACCGGCTATCTCTCCATCTTGACTGCTCCATTGCAACATGGTGCCGTCCACTTGAAACGCTCCGCTTACAAGCCAAGAGACCTCAAGACCACCTCCACGACCTCTGTTGACATCAGATATCAAAATATATGGCTCGACCGCATCGACGACGGTCAGAAGCAAGCGCACATTGCGCGGAATGTGGCCATCACCCGGAGCTCCTCTCCGCATCATATCTGTGGAATCGCCAAGAGTTTCTTCAGGAGGTCTCTTATCTTTCGCAGTTTCCACCAAATATGTGACGCACCGCTTTGTAGCATCATCAATCTTGGTCTTTTGTGGAGCATAGCCGCCGAGGGTACTCGGCCTGCAATGGGTCGCTTCGGGTGCCCAAGACGCTCCGTATGCCCAGTCTTCTAGACCGCCATTAACAGGATACACAGTCTTGCCCATATCGCCAATGATGTAGCTTGACTCGTACGCTCCAGCAGGACCGGCATTCTCCTGCATCCTCTTCGCGAGCGCCGCCATTACCTTGGTATCTGGTGCAGGATTGCAAACGTTTCCATTGCAGTGAGAATTATCTCCCCACTCATAACCGATAACGTTTGTGCCGCCGTGAAATGTTACGAGGACGCGGAACAAATGAACTCGGAATAGTTCATTAAGTGCACGGGATGCTACAGTGCGCATGCAATTGTTAGGTTCTTGGTTAAAGCCAAAGTCTCTGTTTGGATCGAAGGACATTCCTGATTTTGCTTGTCGCTCTTCTCGTTCATCGCTGTAGAAACCAATAGCGTTTGCCATGGGCACAACGGTTACTAACCTGGTATCGATCATACGACGAACAAAATCATTCTTATTGTAGTTTTCGGTCATGTACTCTAGGAATGCAAGAGTTACATGCGGTCCAATCGCTTCATTGCCGTGAAGCTCGCCACTGATTAACACTTCAGGTCGAGCAGGATCTTCCGTCAAAGTATCGAAGTTGGATAATTCCACAACCCAAATAGTACACGGTTCTTCATGAGCGGGGTCGCTCGTCTGGACATTGGTACAATTGCCCACGTAGGGAAGAGAAAAGCGGTCCTGCGCAGAGTAGAGACGGATTAGTGCCGGATACTTTTCGGCGAGACTCACGAGACACTGATGGATTTGATTGTAGGAACGATATTTGAATTTTTCGGCCGTGTTGGAGGGAAGGACAAGCGCAAGAAGTACAAAAATGAGAGCGTGTGGATGGAGACGACGCATGGTATGCGCTGGAGAAAGCGGAGAGACGAGAGAGTTGAGGCGTGGTGGATTGGGTCATCTGCCTGGCGCCGCGATGTGCAAAAGGGTAGCAATCCTAACTTATTTTCAGCGCAACGCTTGAGGGTCTAGCACGGCGCACGCCACGTGGGCAAGAAGAGGGGCATCAGTGAATTACTGGCGTTCGTCAATGACAAGAGAGAGCTTTACGCCGTCAGCGAGCCCCGATGGGCCTAATCTCGCAAGGGCCCCTTGCCTCCATCTTCTACGAAGACATAATAAACCAAGCATCACTCACGATAGGTACTGGGATACTGGGCACGGGAAATACTGGATGAGTGGCCATCTTGGTATCATTCTCTACAGAAGTATCTACTGTACCTCCACGCGGCGCGCCGGTGAATTGTTTCTTCAATCGGGTTCTCGCTGAGCGGTCCATAGTCACCAAGTCCCAACAATTGTTCTCGCCTCGGAATTAACAACACCAAACGTAATAACACAACAGTCTCCATTCAAAGTGTGAGCAATTATTAGATAAGAACGCTTGTCTCATGATGAGTTTCAACTGGAAGTACTTTTGTTGCTTTTCCTCAAGAAAGATCGTATTTCGTGCGATCTACCAGCTAGCTAGTAGTCCCGGGGCCAATTAGCGCCAATGGCAGGTAGACATCTGTTCATCATGCAGGGAAGAATACACCATCGGGGTACAGCACTGAACGCGTTAAAGAGTTTAGGGTGAGGTGGTCACGAAGGTACCTCGCTCACTACAACGCGTTTGTTTCTCGAGCTACATCTTTTAACTGAAGCTACCTTCCAGTTTCGTACTCGCACAAACATTCGAAAGATTGCATATTTGGTTCCTGGTCTCTCGGACTGGAACCAAATTTCCTGTGCGCTTTGAACGTTTGCGCTTTATTGTCCCCACCTGCACCATTCGCGTGTTCTACCTTTGTACCCCGAGTGGAGAGAATCGGACGATTCAACGTGGCAGAATACTTGCTAAATTTGTCATTGTTTCCACACGCTTCATTCATTAGTCACAACTTGTTCCTCCAGTATGTAGTCACAATCCTCTCGGAATAGTAAAAGCCCAAGATTTGCAGTCCCTGAAGAAAACGTTTCTGTGATCATTCTGAGGAAAGCGGTAAGAATAGCCAGCCTCAAATTCGACCCTGGAACGCACATTCCCGAACTTTTCGAAGCTTCTCAGAGCTCAAAAATAATTGAGACCCTTTTAGTTATAAATCGCTTTCTCTCTAGAGCACCTGCCATGAAAATCCCCACCGTCCCCACCAAAATGTATTCTAGGTAGAAAGGAGTTTCCAGTCAAAACGTGCTTCCAGGCAAAAGTGCTTTCAACCAAAAATATTGAATTAGAAGCCACTCTCATCATCAACGCTTTGTGCACCTAACCTTTTCCACTTCAACATTTTGGAGGCATACTTGTCAGAGTAAATAAACCCCAAACGATATCCGACACCCGACGAACAATCATTTCTAAACTCGGCAGCACGTATCCAGATTTGCAGGGGGGGGGGGGGGGGGGGGGGGGAGAAATTTTGCACTGCTGAAGGCATTTTTATATCCACTCCTAAACGTTTTCAGAATATGCATCTTGTTCGAGAAAGTGCAGGGTGAGGAGAGAAAACCAAGCACTGTGATTCATTATTATCATTTATACTTCGAATGACCCAGGGAAAACAAAGAACGTCTCTGTAGAAAGGAGTATCATTTCAAAACTACTGAGCACTCCAGCGCTGGTGTGCTGATTCACTGAACGGATTCCAGACTCTTTCGTAGCCGTGCCTGTTGGGGATCGTTTCGTTTCGCCTTTATTCTACCAGACACTAATTTGCTGCACTCAGAACCACAATGGCGCCGTAGGTATTCATTCAAAAGCACGAAAGAATAATTAACTCTGGGGGCTTGTACAGTCCGTTATGTTCTGGATATTCTTTTTTGAGTTCCTATAAAAACTGAATACCCCACATGATTATCGGCTGATGTAACTGCGACTTTTATTGCTAGTCGTCAGAAAGCGATCGCGCTCCCAAAATGAATCTCAATAGTGATTTCTTGTCATTCGTAAACCCCAGCATTTGTTGGATGAAGCTTCGCATCACATTTATGACCAGAATTGCGCTGCAAGCCTGCACTGTTCCTCCTTTCTCGGACTTTCTGGAAACGATTGATACTATTTTCGATTTTTTCTTCATCGAGAGGGTTTTTGATCTTCCCTTTTCACAGTTTCAACCCCAAAAGCTTCAGCATCTACCTTCCTGGCGAATGATACCTTTTCTTCTTTTAGTATTGGCAATAGCGACCGTTATTGAAGTTTACCATTTGAAGGCTAAAAGTTTGACAGAATTTCAAAGAAAACATGTTGCGGAGAAAGGAATACGTCAGAGCCATAAAAAAAAACTTCACGAACTGCAAGAACTACGAGAATCTTGTGGTATGCCCCGAGGGCGACAAATAAAACTTCTGCATCAATCCATTCAGAATGTTAGTCGGTTCAGCTCCCTGAGTCTTCAACGAATAACTCGTCTGCGCAAGATACACAACTCTCGCAGTACCATGTCAACTCATAGGAGAGCAGCAGTCAAAAGAAGATATACCGAGTCAAAAAAGAGGATTTCGAACTTTAAAGCCAACTACGCAAGACTTCGAGAAGTTCTTGATGAAATAGAGACGAAGATACGGGTCTTGGAAGCGCCTCGTCGAAGAATACTCGAAAAACTAAACAGTTCATGTCCATCGTCCGAGGAAGTTCTGTATATGATAAACATGATGAAAACTCAGATGTTTGTTTCACATGAGATACAAACGAATCTGAATAAGGCCATTGGATATGTTGATGGCTCTAACTGTCTGTAGGCTCCTCCAAATTTCACACTGGTTGCCCCACCTTGGGCAGCCCATTCAAAAATATACCTATGACAGGACAATGGTTTTAGTTTATCCATATATTAGCTACAACGCATCCCTCTTGAGAGTCTACTACTCCTTCTGGTATAAATGTTACACTGAACACTACTTTATCAACGAGAAATACCGTACCACTACTACACCTCTTTTAGGATATCGATAGTCTTCAGCCATTTGTAAGAATCATGTAGTTCTCTCCTTTCGTTGCACCTGCCGTCGAACTGGTGGCCGAACTCGAAAACCCTTGACTGTAGTTCTCTATAGAATACGTAGGTAGGTATGTTGGAGTTGATTGTGGATCCAGTCTTAAAGCTGTCCGAACAAAGACGTAGGTGTTGAAGACGCATCTGGATGCTTCTGAGAAGCACTTAGGAACTGTTTTGGTAAATCACATTGTAGATCCTTCTCAAGAACTTAAAGTAGAGAAATTCATTTATGTTGGTCGCAGAAAACTTTTAATGATCTAGAACAGTAAGGAGTTCTCTAAGAACTACAGAAGAAGTGAAAGTAGCATATACTAAACGGCAAATAGAAGTCACTGCAACTTAGGTGGTGAGTGGGAGCCGACAGTGAGTGGTGTCATGATTTTGAACGTATCAGGAGAGGGCCAGAAATGCAAGTTTTGCTTGGTCGTCAAGCTTTATCCAACATAACGCGACAAGCCTTCAAACCTTGTCACAGTTACAAAATTAGTTAGACGTAAAGTCTGTTTCAAAATCATATCCCTCGCTCAAATTTTCCAAAAAACGACGTTTTGGTTACAGCAAAACTAACAAAATCAGTGTGAAAAAAATTTCAAGTAAAAAAACTGTTTCAAAAACATAACCATTATTGCATCCTTTTTATTCTATCGCGAGTTCAGTAGTTTATTTTTGCTCCTTTAGCCTGTATAACACTTATATAACGCTTTGGAATTGATTCTATTGAAGGATTGATAGCATTACAGTCAATGTTTTCCCAGAAATCTTTGATACAATTTTTTAGATAAAAACTGTATCAAATTGCCTTTTTTGCCCGTTATCCATTCGGGCCAACATTTTCCAAATTTTTTATATAGGGTTGAGGTCATGAGAGTGCGGAGGTCATTCCATAACCGACATATTTAGACTATTGAACTACTGTTTCATATAATTAGACTTATACACAGGTGTATTATCTTGCTGAAATTTTAATTCTTCTCCGTGCATAGAGTATGCAAAAGGTAGAAGATAATTTTCTAGAATCTCAGCATACTTCTCAAAGTTCATTGTAGTTTCAACAAAATCCATATCAGTTGCTTCTTTCGTAGAGATTCCCGCCCAAACCATTACTGATGCGCCTCCTGAATGTCTGGTCACAAATTATTTCTTTTTGTTTTCGTAGATCATGCCAATAAAATTTAGAGCAATCTGGACCATCAAGGTTAAACTTTTTCGTCGGAAAATATAACATTATTCAATTCTGTTTTCCAATATGCGTTCTGAGCAGACCATTCAACTCGATTCTTCTTGTGATTATCTTTTAAAAAAGTTCTCCTCATTTTTAGGTACTTGAACAAATTTTGACGGTTGAATTCACGCTATATTGTAGATCTTGATAGAGGCAAATTTGGATTTTTGACAATTTTTCCGCAAGATGAAGTGTTACGGCATGTTTTTCGCTTAATTCCAAGCTTATCAGCCGGGGATAGTGACATAGGACAGCCGGTTGAACGCTTTGTTACGTATGTAGCTGGGTTGTTGATGAAGTTGCTGATTGTTTTTGGGCTGCGCTTGAGTTTTCGGGCTATATCTGCTGTAATAGTACCCTAACTTACTAATTCAATGATTTATAGCTGTTCAGAATGTGTCAGAGGTGCGCCACGAGCCATAATTGAGCTGATGATTGTATAAACGATATGCTTTTGAAACAGTGTTATTGACTAAGTGGCTTTTATTTGTTGTGAAATGTGCTGTACAGTACGTGAAATGCCTTTCTGGCGCAGTTTTTGTAAAGGGATATGTTTTTGAAACGCACTGTACTGTAGTGATACTTAGTCGAATCTAAATTACTTCAAGCTCTTTAAACTACCTTTAAGCTAGATTTTAGCACACTAGAAAGCTCTGAAAGCTCTGCTCTCTCGTGATGATAAGAGAAACGTATTCAAGACCAAAACTTATTACAACTCTAATTCTTCATACTACGTTTGGTAGCATCTATTCTTAGTTTGCGGCCACCAGAACACTCATATCTTTTCATCAATCATACCGCTAGTCTGTCAATCAAGACTTGATAAGCGTGCATGAAGTGCAAGAAGAAGCCATGGAGCAATCCACGCCATCTTTGCCGAGACACTTTCGCCAGGGCTTCGACGCAGAAGTTCGTCAATAACAAAATGGAATGGGAGCGCTTCACACATGTGCGGTTCTTGTTTGTAGCGTTCGAGATGAATATGAAATCGAATGCTCGAAATGTATCGAAGTGGATACACGGAATTCACACTCTATTATTGGTACTGCACTCGGTAACGAGATATCATGAGAAGAATACTTCAGGGGAAAAATGGAAATTAGGATTAATTTAATAGCATTGGAGTGCTGTACATTTGTACCGTGTGACCACCAAATCATTAATTTGTGTATTTTAGAATAATTAGTTTGGGGCACACCACAGTGTAGACATTACAGAAATGTAGCTCTTTTGCCTCCCAGAAAAATAAAGGGCGCTTGGCCCCGAGCGAAAAAGGCAAAGGCAAACCAACAACCAACTTACCAGCATTTTGATGTCCGCGAGAAATCCTAAAGTCACCATCGACTAAGAAGCACTTATAGCCTCTGTGCAAATCGCTTGTTGAGCTAATGCTCTTATTCCGGGAATATCCTTCACTTTGAGAAGTTTATCGCTTCTTCATTGTTTTTTTATGTGTTGTTTTGGTTGTTTTGTTCTTCTTTTGGGAGTGGACAAGAGTGATCGAGCCGATTTCGTATGTCTTACGTACTGCCGTGCTTCCAGTATTATTTCGTTTTTACAAGCATCTGAAGAGCAACGTCCTCCAGGGAGGTTTTTGGGGACTTAAGCTTTTTCCGGAGCCTCCGGCGTGCAACCTCGTTATGAGTAGGAGTAATCCGTTTTCACGGCGATGACCGGAACGCCAGTGATGCACCGGCGGGACCGGGTGCCATACACGTGGCCGCAGCGCCCGCGCGACACGTGGCCGCCAGATTGACCCCTTTGTTAGACGGACATTTAGCTATTTAGGATAGACTTTATTTATTCTATTCTACGGTGACTACAGTACTTAGGCCGCCGGCCTCGCGGCCGCCGGTCCGGTAAAGTCTCCCCAACAAGGGTGATCTTGGTCTTCCAGATCTTGGCTCTGGGTCGAACCGCCTGCGCGGATATACAACTCCTTACGGAGGGATTTCCCGTGGTGCACGGCTTCCCAACCCCCTTGGACGTTCAAGCAGCCTTCGTGTGTTGGGTATCTATTCCCACTTTCGTGGTTCCGCCCGTGTATACGGTTTGCTACACCCGGCAGTGCCCGCTATTCCCGAGTCCCCTCTTGCGACTCGTGGTCAACCTCGCCCTCTTGCCTCCGTTCCCATTTTCCTTCCCTTTTCCTCCCCTTCATTGGGCAATTCCCGCTCTTGCGACTCGCACTGACACCTGTCGTGCTCGCCATTCTCGTGGGGTTTGCCTCCTCAGAGGATACGCAAGCACCGCTTCGGCGGATATTCTCGGCTTCTTTCAGCCTCCCTGCGCCCGTCGCGACGGTTCGGCTCCGGCTTACACCCGGCATTGCGCGCCGATCCCTGGGAGGTCTCTACCGCGCCAGTTACCTCGTGAGAGGAAGATCCGGACGTCTTCGTAGGTTTTCCCCCTTGGGGCATTGTCCTACAGCATCGTTCTTCTCATCAGGCTCCCCTGATCATTAACTTTACCACATCTTCTTTTGAAGACTGTTGCCCGCAAGGCGACACCCGCTTCCTGTGGTGCTTTTCGTGGATATCCACCCGCTATCGAGAACCTTACAGTCTCTCGTTGAATTCCACATAAACTAGTCTCCGGACTTAGAAGGAAGAAGTACACTTTTTTGTAAGAATTGGTCTCCTCGACCGTAGCTTTCGTGTATAGCACGTCGTTAGTTTTTCGTTGGATTTCTGTACGAGATACCTCGCCCAGTGAGTAGAACCTTGAACCGTTATCACGGAATCTGTTTTGTCAGAAGATATTCAAAACCGGATCTAACCGTTCGCTGAGTTCATCGGTTAAGCAGAAGTTTATTCTTGAAGAATTATGAATCATCGTTTGTAACTCTATTAGTTAAAAAATTTGTTATCCAATCGTTTTGTGGTTGTATCGATTGCAATATTTATTGTTTTCATTGTTCGAAATTGTGTTACTTGTTCGCATTTGATGGTCTGGTTTACCATTTGAAATTGGGCCACGATGCAAACGAGAAATCGCCCCAGTAACGGTAAGCCCGAGTCAATGGCACCCCGCTTAGCCACCTCTACAGAAGCTGGAAACCGCCTATACCTCCAGGCGAGAAGCAATTCGAGATAGACAGGAGGCGCTGGTGCACCTTCTAATGTACCGACGACGGCCGCTCAAAAGTTTGCTACCTCATCTATGCGTGATGTCACGGGAGGTACAACCTTGCGAGCTGAATTGAATCAACTCCGTGCGGAATCTTCGATGCAGAAGTTCCATCTGGGACAAATGGAAAGTCAAGTCTTCTCGTTAAGATCGTCTTTGAAAACGTTAGAAAGTGAGCAGGTTGCCCTGAAAAACCGAAAATTGGATACAGATCCGGTTGTTCAGACAATCAGAGAACACCTCAATCATTTGCTAAAAAAGCAGAGAATTGGCACTGGGGCTTTACCAGTATTGCCAGTCTCTGTTGAGGAGTTCCTCTCACGTATCCACCCTTGCCTCGAGCCATTGGAAACTGTGGTGAACGCACCGTTATCAATTCCTCACCCAGAAGTTCAGGATGCACCATTGTTCATTGGCGAAGCGCATCCGCGCAAGCATAAGCTGAAGAGGCAGAAACTTTCTTCGAAACGTTTGAAATCAAAACATTTCACAAGGAACAGTGACAGTGAAGAATACTCCGATAATTCGGAGGAGCGTTATTGTAATGCGGACGACTTCGAAGAAGACTGCTTCTCATTGGATAATAGTTCGAGCAAAGATGACTCTCGTAGATCGAGAAGGAAGAAGAGAAGTCAACCATTGTCGCGTCTTAAGAAGGGACCGGCTTACTAAGGGCTGAAGCCCCTTCCATGCACCAATCCGGTTTATCCGAAGATTATTAACTACGGCATGTATCAGTTGAAGATCCGGGGGAGCAAGCGATCTAGTCGCGAAACGGTGAGAGTGAGGGATCACATCATGCGTTTTAAGATTGGACTCGATGGTCTTACGTTTTCTGGGAAGGATCCCATACTCGTGTTCGAATTCTTGAGTCGGCTTGTTTCTGAAGCCGACAATTTAGGAATGACGGAAGCTGAAGCAGTTGTGATTCTTCCGCATTTTCTATCTGGATTTGCTTTAGAGCAATAGCCCCCTGTTAGTGGTTCACTTACGGTTCATGAAGGTGGAGCCACCAATTGGGTAGAAGCCGTGTAGTACATCCTGCGTTTGTGTGCCACGTCGAACTCAATTTGAGAAGATATTTTGAAACTCGGGGATCTTGTCCAAAAGTCCGGTGAGATTGAAGTTGAATACAGTTCAAGACTGAACAATGCAGCCACCCGTTGTGGAATTTTCATTCTACAGATGATAAGATGACGTATTCGTCGATGGATTGGATCCGACTATCAAGTCATTAGTAGCCCTTCATTTGAAGTAAAATGTTCGTCTTAGCTTTTTGGAATTTGTGCAGTATGCCTAGTTTGAGGTTGAAGGCGTTCGCGTTCGTCGCGGTGGTACAAGTCACTTAAGATTGTACCCCTTTGCAAAAAAAGATCCCAAGCCCACTTTGAAGCGAAGCAATTTATTGTATCTGGAATCGCCAGAGGACTCGCGCGTTTCGCCGCATATGCCACATCAGGCGAGCCAGTCCATGGAGGATGCACTTTATTATCTGGACGACCAAGAAGGTTCTGTACCTACTAGGGATTTGCCGTCCACAGAATTTCTCAAGAAGAATGATACAATTGCTATGGAGCAGCGCCGATCCCCTTGCAGAGGTAACTCGGCGGTCCCGCCCGCGGGAGGATGCACTTTAAAGAAGCCAGGATGGGTCGATACTCTTCGACAGAATCAGGCTCATCTGAGAACGAACAGGTATGGTGTGATATGCTACAGTTGCTACGGAAGACACCATCTGTCATCAGAATGTACCCTATCCGTAGGGGAGTTATATCGAGTTGTCTTGAATTATGAATCCCACTCAGAGGCAGAGCGCACCCATGTATTAGGTCATTTGTATCGGAAAGCCAAAGCTTGGGGTATTTCCGATCATTCCAGAAGAGGACCCACCGGAATTCAGAACTTTGAAGCATCACAGGCTGCTGCCTTTCGAGATGGAAGTATCTCCGAGAGGGCGAAGGAGAACCCCGCTCGTTCGGGAAACTAAATGAGGAAGCCCTCGAAGGGACGGCCGGGATCGAGCCCATAACGCCGACCGGGGAACTGACATGGCCCCACTCCCGGGAAATTAAAGCGAAAGTCCTTCTGAAGCCAGAAAAATATTTGGATGTCACCAAACGATTACAGCTTGACCGTACTTTAGAACGCCCTTGGAGAAGATATATATGTGTCCAACAAGAAGGGCTGAGTACATCATAGATACGGCCCCCAGGATTTAGAAGGTCTATGCCAATGTCGCCTTTTTTCAATCACTGTTGTCACGCTGAATCGCTGTCTTGGATATCGGAGCCGTCCCGAACTTTATAAAATTGTCAGGACTGCAAACCGACCAGTGAGATCGAATCCAAAAAGCACAGCTACCGGATATCAGGGTTGCAAGCAAGAGACCAACAAAATCTCTTGGAATTGCACGATTTGCCGTTCGGTTTAGATGTCATGTTGTCATGTTACCGTGTGTCGTGTGTTTCACGTTAGCATCACATGTTCTTGTTGGATGAGACTACTGCGACAGATTTGTCGAATCGATTCGTCCGAAGAATCAGGAAGTGGAACAGGATAGCGGAACAACAGTACCTATTGTGCGCAAACCGCTGCAGCACCCTGCTTCAGTGGTACCGTTACCAACTTCACTAGATCATGAAGCCTCACTGAGCTGACGTTCACCCAAGATTCTGGTTTGTCAGTTGACGATAATACTGACGAAATCTCAGGCATGGGTATCAGCTGTGTGAAGCAGCAACGATTAAGGCTGAGTCCTGTAAGCCGCCAAAGCCTGAGCTATCCTACAGACGCCACGTGGACTGCCTGACCTCAGCTGGACACATTTAGATAATTATTTTATTTTATTTAGTGTAATAGAATAGCCTCATAGTTCCATGGGGATACCAGCGCCTCGCCATTGATATTTACTTGGCTCGAGTGATGCTTCTCCATTAGAATCAGGTAGGCACCGTTAGGATACTAAATTACCCTTTTTTGTACATTAGTTCCACCACTTGGTCTTCAATCCATCGTTTCCGATTCTCCGACATGTAGGTCTACGCGGTAGACGCCAGCCCATTGCCCAGAAGTACAGAAGCAACCTCTGTTATGGATGCAGAAAACACACCCAACCGACCAGACCATAGGACTCCTATGGCAGGACCAGCTGCAACTTCAACGCCGACGATGTCGCCTGAACCACAGGTTGATACCGTTAGCGATCGCAGGAACACGAGAAGCCAGCCGCAGGAAGTACTGACTCCCCTGGACGACCCTGAAAGGACTCGCTGAGACCCCACGGTAGCAGCGCATTTACGAGAACGCCTCACCAAGGCCACCTTTAGACCAGGGACACCCCAAGGAGAACCCCGTAAGCCCAAAGAAGTTAGAGAGGCCATTCCGGCAGGGCTTGCAGACCTTCTGTCGCCCCGTCTCCGTGAGCTCTGCTCAGCCCATGGGGATTCCATTGTGGACATGGGACTCGCTACGGAGATCGCTGGCCATAAGATAGCCTCATTACGCGAATCGTCTCCAAGGTACTGGAGTCTGAGCTATTCATAGACTCCCTCTTTCAGGCTGTTCAAGGAGCAGTCACCAGCCGGTTAGGCAATGCGGTCCCTAGGACCACTCCACAAGTCAATCACCCGGCCTCCATATGGAAACACCTTACCGAACCCCCAAGAGTGGCGGTATTACCCGCCCCTCGCCGAGAAAAGCATCAGGAAAATCCAATGGAAAGACAATCTAGGAGCAGAAGGGAGGCTCCGCGTCTAGAAGAGAGACAGATTGCTCGAACCAAAGGACAAAATGAGGTACAGCGACCTCAGGGCTCCATCGGATCTGATAGAGAGATCGGTCCTTTACGTCCCTACTACGCTGGAAAGAAACGAAGTAACCGTAGGAGAAAGAAAAACAGAAAGAGCAAGAGAAGAGACCGTTCGGACACGGGTGATTCCGATTCGAACTCAGCCAAAACGACAGACTCGGAAGTGAACAAGGCTGCCTTTCGAGGCCTAAAACCACTGAAAACGACAAACGAACTTTTTCTCAGGGTTCTAGACTACCGGAATTACCGGCTGGCCGACAGGTCTCCGAAATGTTCTGGTTGGGTGGCTCGAAGAGTTGCCGAATGGCCAAACGGATTCAACTAACCATCACGGACATGTTCCCGGGTTCCGATCCCATTACTGTCCGTATGTTTCTTAGTTTGTTTCATACGGCCTGTGATCAGAACGGTTTCCACGAGGGCGCCGCTCTCTACGTTTTCCAATTCTTCCTCACAGTACAGGCACGTGACGGAGTGGTTTCGAAGATATCTGGCACAACTGGCCTCTTGTAAGCTCAAGACCGTGAGCTTCTCAGGTCTTATCCTTAGGTTTTTCATTACCTCTTGGGAATCTACGCCATGGATGATGATACAATGAATGCTCACCAGGAAGTGATCTCCTTTAGGCAGAGCTACATCTTGATCGAATCGGCTTTTGCAGACGACCTATGGAAGAAGGCTTACCTATATGGAAACGTATTCTCCGAAGAACGGCTAAATCGTCATTTCATCACTGGATTACTCCGTGCCATTCGGGGACGTGTCCGTAATTACCACACGGGAAACCCACTATACTCCTTCTGACGGCTCGTCACCTACGCCAAACGATATGGCAAAACCTACCGGACTTCCAGGCCCAATTCTGATGTATCCAGAGGACACGTAACTCCATTGCGTTGTCCCGACCAGGCCCATTTGGTTAGCTTCACGGAATCGAAAATAGATTCATCACTCCATTATGCCGACTTGGGAGATGTCCTCGCGGTTAATTTCAGTGCTCCTCCGTCCGGGCCCGCATCATGTATCTCCTAGGGAACTACAGCGACCAATGGACCACCCACTCCCAAGTATTCCCCGTTTCCGCCCCGCAAGGACGTTTATGTCCACTCACGAAGGACCTGCTTCCTCTGCCATTCTATGGTCCAACCCTGTGAATGTACGAGGTATCTGCCTGAGGACGCACGCAGACTTCTTCTCGCCTTAAAGGAAGATAATTACATGTTAAGCAGATCCGAAGGAATGCTTACCGGGGCACAGCAAAGAGCTATAGGAACACCTGGAAGCTCCCGCTATGCCACCCCTCCGGATACCCCAATGGAAGCCCCAAAAGTCCACGACCTTGTAGACCCCGCGGACGAACCCGAAGAGGAACCCCACCCTCAGGAAAAAGCGGAAACCCCCTTAAAACGCTTAGAGGTTGGACGCGAGGCAGATCCCCCCTCTTCAAGTCCATGCCTCAACTAATTGGATTGTCAAGAGCAAATGAGCTCCTCACCTCCCAATACAAATAACAGCCATTGGACAGCTGAAAATGGACCGGAATTGGAAGACAGTAACGACCCCGTCTGTATCCTCAGGAAGGAGAATTATAATATTCGGGTACCCATGGGACTACGATCCAACAGCTCGCGAGTGGCAACAGCAGTATTGGACACAGGCGCTGGTCCAAACTTGGTCCATCCTAAGCTACTCCTACTGGGTTGGCAAGAATTCGTTCAGGCAAGGAAAACCCCAGGGATTACCGATGCATCACGTAGACCAATGGATATTAAAGGGAGAGTACCACTTTACGTGAACACAGGACGATTCAAAGTCCGCAAGTGCTTCCTTTTATGTCCTACCTTGAGCGCTGGCGCAATCATAGGGACGTCCTTCATCGATCGATACATTAAGGCCATTTATCCAGGCCTTATGAAAGTCGCCTTTTATCGCGCACCTTTCATCTCCATAATTGGTTCCGCTCCAGGGCCAGAAGCTAACATCCAACGAGCAATTATCTCCAAAGATACTAAGTCCATTAAGGTTCGATTATCAAAAGCCAGAACGATGCCCCTGATGACACAGATCATCGTATCGGTCCATTCTCAGCCCTCAGGTCTCGTGGCGATACAGAAACACCCGAAAACGGTTCTCAAGCTCCTGACCTTACGGAAAAATGAAGTAATGGACATCCACCCCAACAACCCCTTCTTAGTCAGGGTCAGCAATTTCCGAGATAGGCCCGTACGGTTACCTAATGGTACAGTGATGGGCATCACTCTACCTGCCCCTGTGGCCATTATGGAGGCCCAAATAGATATCTTTTCAACTACAACTCCAGACGAGTACATCAACTCTTAGGAGGGTAGAGTCGCTATTGGCGCAGAATTCGAATCCTAAAGGCCCCAGGTACTTGATCTCCTCAAGGAATACCAGACCATGTGGTCAGGTAGATTGGGAAAAATCAGAGCCACTAAACACTGCATTGACCTTCAGGACGATGCTTGACCACAGTTCCAGCACCCATACCATACAGGTCTGAAAGGTAGGGAAATTCTTCCCGACCAGATGGACAAACTGCGCAAACCTCACGACATAGAGCCGGCGCCTCCTAACCAATCCGAATGGACAAGTCCCCTTCTCCTCGCGGCTAAGAAAGATGGCCCCGTCAGGTTCTGTGTCGACTACAGGAAGCTGAACCCAGTACCAAAGAGGAACTCATACCCGATACCACGTATGGATGACTGTCTAGATTCCTTAGGTGAAGCTGCAGTATATACCACACTGGACGCTAACTACGGATATTGGCAAATCCTTTTGGCTGAACATGCGAGAGCGCTGAAAACTTTCACCAATCATGGAGGTCTGTTCAGATTTACTCGTATGCTCTTTGGTTTAAAGAATGCACCAAAAACCTTCCAACGGGTAGTGGACATCATACTGTCCAGGGTCAAATGGAAATTCGCCCTGGTCTATTTGGATGACGTAATAATCTTCTGACAGACCGTGAAATAACACCTTCTCCACGTGAGGACGGTGCTAACAATCATACAGGACGCTGGAGTAACACTGAAACTGCGTAAATGCTCCGTCTTTCAGGCCCCATTGGACTATCTCGGTCACGTCGTCCTTCCCGGAAAGTTAAAGGTAGCCAAACTGACCACGGATGCAATCCCCCAGGCTAGAAATCCCAGAACCCACACGGAACTGCGATCCTTTTTGGGCTTGTGCAATGTCTACTGACGATTCGTCCAAGGGTTTGCTAAAATCTCGGCCCCTTTCAACGCAATGTTGAAGAAGGTAACACCTTCTGAGCTTGAATGCGTTACCGAGGACCAATATCAGGCATTCCAGACCCTAAAGAACAAATTGCTGAACCCACCCGTACTGGATTTATCAAAACCCAAGAGGCCCTTAGTCCTGGACACAGACGCCTCTGGTTTCCAAGTGGGATGTGCACTGCTACAGTAACCGGAATCACCGAAGGACTATAGACCTATTGGATACTGGAGCAGAACACTCACCAGCTCGGAGTGCAACTACAGTACCACCGAAAAGGAATGTCTAGTCATCGTATGGTCTGTATCGACACTCCGTCCGTACCTCAAGGGAACTAGGTTTAACATTAGGACAGACCACGAATCACTCCTCTGGTTACTTCATATGACCGATGCATCCAGCCACCTCGCTCGTTGGCGCCTTAGGCTGTCAGAGTATGTCTACGGTATAACCTATAGGCCAGGCATCAAGCACCATGCAGCAGATCCCCTCTCACGAATCATTACCGACGGAACTGATGACACGCCATTGGACGACCTCATTCCTACCCCCTTCATAAATGATGGACCTCAGGGTTTTACGGAAACGGATGACCTTATGGTTAAGATCAAAGCGGATGGTCCTGAGGTAAAGGAGAACGAAGTCGACCTATTGGACCGAAAGACAGTACCACTCAATTCGAGACCGTCTCAGTTTAGCGCGATAGCCCCAGAGAAGAAAGAGCTCCTTCCTATAACTATTGAGGAATTCTTACAGGCGCAAGTCGAAGACGAGTACTGCAAGGACACAGTCCAATTGGTAGGAACCCCTGGATGCCTATTCGTCTATGACTAATTTGGACTACTGTGTCGCCACTCACCACTGGATGGCGCACTACAATGGGTAGTACCAAGGTCATTAAGGGCGCGACTCATATACCTGGACCATTTTCCTCGCTTGGCTGTTCACCCTGGAGGCTGACAAATGTACCAGACCCTAAGAAAGTTCTTCTACTTGCCACCAATCGCGCAAGACCTATGGCAATACGCCGGGAACTGTACTTCCTGCGCACAAATTAGAGGGTCTCGCGCCAACCATCAGGCCAAACTGAAGCTCTTCACCGCCGCAGGTCCAATGGAATTTGTCGCAATGGATATACTTGGGCCTCTGCCTAAGTCATCCCATGGGAATCGGTTTGTCTTGGTGATAACCGATAGATTTACCAAACTTACCCGAGCCCCACCTCTAGGGAAGACAAAAGCCATGGATGTCGCCATGGCCTTCTTGTCCCACTGGATATATCTTTATGGCATGCCACTTTACCTCCTTACGAATAACGGCAGCCAGTTTGTATCCAAATTCTTCTCACACGTTTGTGCTACCTTACTTGTAAAGCATGTGACCACCACGGCGTACCACCTGCAAACCAATGGCCAACCCGAACGCTACAATCGCACAATTCTGGACCGATTGGCACACTACGTATCGGAGCACCAATTGGACTAAGACGGCTACGTAGAGATACAGGTTTATGCCTACAACACGCAATTACACGCTTCCACGGGGACAACACCTTTTGATTTAACGCTAACGAAATCGCCACTGCCGATAGCTGTTGACCTTCAGGAGTCCAATATACCCCAGGACATAACCAAAGGGATGAATCCTACTCAGGCGAAGCGCTACTCGCGCCGACGCATCGCCAGCATTATCCAATCGGCTAGAGCTGTACTTACCAAAGCCCAACGCCGCTACAAGGGCAATTTCGACAAAGCCGTCTGGCACAAACCTACCTTCGGGAAAGGAGAATTGATTTACTTGGACCAGCCACCGAAAGACAGTGATGACCGCGAGGACACTACGCGGATACTCCTACTCCGCTCTACGGGATCACATAAATTCCTTAAGGTCAGTCAAGACACAATTAAGATATTAATTGACGGCCTACAGAACACCGTGTCTATCGATCGGGTGACACGAGCTTCCAGTTCCTCCAGACCACCAGTGTTCCAGCCCCTTGGCTCCACAGAATCACCACGACCTCAGGCCGAGGCTCAGGTCCTCCCAGCTCCTAAGGAAATATCCACGGACCCGACTATCTCCAAGGACCCATTAGTCAACGCCAAAGACGCTGACCCATCTCTCCCGGCCGACTCCGATCTAGTTTCCCCTTTGGAGCACACTATCCTTCCGGAGTAGGAATACCAACAGAAATACGTGACTGATCGCATCATCTCCGCCGGTCGGGGAGAAGGCGGAACTATGCGCTATCGCGTCCGTGGGTTCGGTTACACCCCTGAGGAGGACACTTTCCAAAAGCCTTAAACCATTCCGGCTAATTCTATCGCCCGCTCTTGGCACAAAATCGGCAGCACGGAGCGCAGCCTTCAGGGGAGGGCAACCATTGGCCCAAATAATACCAAAATGCCTCCCAAAACGCCTCTCGAAATGCCTCCCGACACGACGGTTCGCTGTAGCTCCCGCATCAGGGAACAAAGTCAGTTTTCAGGCGACACCTGAAGAAGATCTGAGACGCTTTAAAGGTTGGCACGCCGTCCCGCGGTACGCACGTTTGAGGAATAAAACAGCAACTTTAAGAAAGAACAGCCGTTACTTTTTTTGACTAACTATTAGAGGGCTAACAGCCCTCGCCATGACCTCAAGGTTTGCGCAAGCGCTCCTAACACCAAGAGGAGTCACTAGGGCGGCGCAGGAGTAGCTCCGTCGTCCTCATTGAAACTTGCAGGAGCGAAACCGGGACTAGTGTCACCCGAGGAGCCCACAGTACCAATATAACCGGCCTCAGCGAGCCGAGCACGCTTCTTCGGCGGAGATTAATATGAGAAACCATTGTCATTATCGGAGGCTTCCCAGTTGCTCAAAGTTAGACCATACCGGGCATCCAAGTCGGGAATAACCCTCTGGGACATCATTTGTGCATTTTGCTGCAGGAGATTGATCATAGCGGTCTTCAGATCCTGACCCTGTTGGACAACCGCGGCGTAGCGCGCCGAACGACGCGCCGAGGACCAATCTTTTCTCAGATCTATCGCAATTTCTATTGAGGCAGTAATACCAACGGTACGGCAGATATGTCCGAGATCCGCCGCTGAAGCCGTGACCGAAGCGGGAAAATGCGGCAACGGAGAGGACGGAGCGATGTCCACGCCCAAAGTGGATTTCTCAGCCCTCACATCACCTACAGGACTTTCGGCTTCGACAGTAACCTCGCCGGGAGGGACCTCCACTTGGGCAATGGGCGGCTTCTATGAGAGTTCATTGTGAGAAGCAGCGCCCGGAAGAGCTGGAGGAGAGGAATCAGTCGGCAACCAAACAGCGGACTCGACCTGAGGATTGACGCCCTTTGCGTGTAAGATGAAGGGATCTTCACCGAAGTATTCTCCATCGGACATACCAGCAGGAACCAACTGCGTGGCTTCCAAATCAGGCTCGAAGCACAGGGGATCGAATCCAATGGCCTCCGTGTAATCGTCAGGCACATGATGCCTCGGAATGTCTCATGGTTGATTCCTCAAAGGCTTGGCGGTATAGGCACGAGTGTCATTTTGACCCTGCGGATGTAGCGGAATCGGCGTGAACGAGTCGGTATCGTGGTTATATCAAAGGAACTTGGAGTCTTGCTCCACTCCACCTGTAGGCCATGATCCAAAAGAACCGTCGGCCTTCTCGACAGCGAACTGTGTCTCACAAACCATATTCTGGATACCCAGGTTCCTTAGGAAACGGATCATGATGTCCGGAAGTGGGATTAAATGACCTCGACGACCGGGTAGGTGCTTTTCTTTCCATTACCACCAATCATCCAAATGAACATTAACACGGACTCCGTACTTCGCGATATCCAGGAAGGCCATAAGAGACATCACGCCGAGCTCAACGAAGAGTATCTGCCAGGATAACCAAGACCTTCAGTCATTGTCGTCGCCCATGAGTTGAGACGAATGATACGCCACCACGGACAGTGTGGGAACCAAAAAAAGCGGCGAGACACGCCATTACATGCCCCATTGGTTCTCATTCACACGGGGAAGCGAGAGATATGACGAAGGACGTTTGTCTGCGCTCATGTCGTGAAACTCCACCTGGTGCCAACAAAAGAAGAACTCCAAGGATTGACGTAAACGACCATCGGGCTCATGCACCTCGTTCCAATAGACCCTATCGGACGTCCAAAACAGGCGATCATACGGCGGTCGGAAGCAAATGAGCGCCAAGAGGTTTCCAAGTACTATGATACTCATAGGTAACTGCAACGGCTGGGATGAAGTTATGAAGCGGCATCCCGAAGATATCCAGCAAGGTGGTATGTTACACGTGGGATCTCGGTCTGCAACGGCGCATCCGATTCGACCCTTTGTAGGGAAATACCGGATTGGCAACGGCGTATATAGTGGGTTGCCACGTGGCAACCAAGCCTACCCTTCGTAGGCGGAAGCCCATTTAGAGCTAGTTATTCCGTACTGTAGAGGGGTTAATTGCCTAACCAAGTTTATATCTAGATATAATTATATGCGGCGCTCACCTCTGTGCACAGAATGTATCGGACAGAGGGAAGCGCCGACTCCATAGTAAAGGAGACAACAACGGGTTTACAAACTATCTTGTTCTTTGTTCAGGATTCCTTAACCGGAGATTCGGACGAGCTACAACAATTAGTTGTCCGTTTCAATAGTACCAACCACCCTCATTGGCGAATGGGGCCTTAAAACCCCCATTATAGCTTGCTAGTGTTGTACTCTACCACATTTTCCCCTTAGCCGCAAGCACCCATTCGGCAGTCCCAAACACTTCTGCAGGTGTCTGCTCTCTCCATTAGAGCGAATAATACATTGTGACTCGCCGGAGGAAATCTCACGTGAAGCGAAAGGAAGTCCTCTTATAGACCAGAAAGGAGTTTGTTCATCCTGAACTGGTACTCGGCTTCCTCCTCACAACTGACGTACGACATTTCCGCTTGAATGAGAGTACGACAGCTTTGTAAGTGGAATATATGCCGATATCCTTCGAAGGTGCATTGAAGCTTCTTGGAAATACTGTTTTCGACAGATAGGCGATGCTGAAGGGGTGATCACCCATTCTGTGAAATCAGCGGGAAGATTCTTGTCAATATCATCGAAAAGCAAGGGTTCTTCGTCTGTTCTGATCACTACTCGGTCTGGAGTAGGGTGAAGGCCCGGTTTTTCGACGACGGCAGCTTCTATTTCCGGAGTTCATTCGGGAAAAAGAGCGAAGCCGAGCTCGAGACGCTCCAGATTTTTCAAACGCGGGTTACTGGATCGAAGAAAAAGGTCTTCGTAGCCGACTACGTATGTGCTGCCTCCTAGAGATTGCTCGGAGAAGATGGAGACAAGGTGATCGTATGCTTCCTTAACGTACCTTTGTTGCCAGAAACCGCACTTATGACATTTACGAAAGACGGCTACTGTGGTTCTGGGTGCAAGAAACGTTCTTGACAAGAGTTTAACATCTTTCGACATGAGAAAACGGTGCAGAGCATTGCACGTTTTTTGCTCCGTGTTGGCAGCAATTATCTCCTCGTTTATAGTAATCTCGGATAGGCCCTAGATAGAAGGCGTGTACCCACGAGCGAGTTTGAATCTAGACAATAGGGTCGAGCTCCGTAAAAAGTTTCTGAAAACGGCTGCCTTCGTCACAATATCATGGTCAGAAAGCGCCGGGTTGCCACATGAAAAGGCGTATTGGCGATTTTGTTTCAGTGGTTGAATGATGTAGCGAATTGTTTCATGGGATGAATCGACGATACCTACTTTGTTATGCCTTCTTTTAGGTTGCGGAGAAAACTTGAGGTTGTTCTCCGCGCGAAGCAGCATGATTTCTTCGTTTTAGAACTCTTAATCTCCAGACAACTCCGTAGGAGGGCCGTGAATAGAAATCCAGTGTGTGGGAATCGACCGTTAGGCTTCTTTCTTTGGGCGTGAGAATGACAAAACCACTACTGCGAGTCCAATGGCGGCCTTTTTCATGTGTATTATGGGAAGGTTTCCCCTTTCTGATATAAACATGAAGTCTATCCGAAGATGGTCGATGAACTCCTTCAGAAGACAAGAAAAGAGTAACTTTCGAGATGCAAGCGGGCGACCAGTCCTTAAGTAACTCGTACAGTTGTTATATGTTTCGCAAAGTAGCGATATCAGTATGGGCTGTAGCTCTTTCTCTCGTCGGGAAAGCTGGTTCATCTTTTTCGGACGCATGTGAGTGCATAGGTGAAACCTCTTAGACACATTTTCTTCGTCCTTGATGATTTCAATTCGATTGACGATAGGTTGCTGCGCCCGAATGAGATATGCCTTCATCGATATTGTTGAAGAAGGTACAAGTAGAAGACGCGTACGTTTAGATAGCTCTTACTCTGTACAATGTGTTCGCAGAAGAATCTCACCAGAGCCAGGAATACCAGGTAGCACGCGTATATGGTTCGAATCCCCAATTATGTCGGATATTGAAAGTATGTCGTTCCCAAGAAGAATGGGACCATCACTAAAGACGACATAAAATGGAATGGAAAAGGATGAAGTGTATTCATCCTGTCCAGTAAAGATCCAATTCGCGAATATGGGCTTCGCATCTGCGCAGGACTTCCCAAAGCGGTACAGAAATGGTTTACAATCAAGAGATTCAAGATTGAGACCTATGTGTAGGGTTGTACAAAACAGCGAGATCGATTGCAATACTACATCACTATTATGATATCCTGGGTCAACAGTGGGGTTTGGATCCTTAGCTGTGTGTATGTCCGAGTAGGTTTTACTCCCAGCCGTTAGCGACGATTGTTTCGTGAGGGGGTGAAGCCCTTTCGAAAAACCTTTCCAGAGTCTTTGTCCAGATTTTCTGGTCGAGCGATGTAGGCGGCTTCGGAGCGGAGACGTTTTGTGTAGAAACTTGGAATCTTGCAGTCTTCAGAACCACGACAACGGAGTTTCGAGCCACAATCATAACAGAAACCTACGTCTTCAGTTTTTCTCTTTTTCGGTTTGGGAATTGACTAGCTCGGGCCACCTGTGCTTCTCAGACTAGATCGAGGTGAAGCAAAGACAGAAGAAGATCGAAAGTTTTCAGCTTCGGGCACGAGATTCTTCTGGTAAGGCGCCATGGCTTATTGCAATCATTGTTCAACACGTTGATCAACGGCTTGAGAGACAATTTTTTCAATTTCTGACTTCGAAAAAGTCTTTCCTCTGGTCTTCAGCAACGAGGTCAAGTTCCAAACAACCGTCAAAACGTCATCAAGGTTGAGTTTTCATCGCATACCCGTCGTAAACATGTCGATTTTTGCACTGCATGCGTCTGCTTTTCTTAAAAGATATCGCTCAAGGTCTGTGCTCTCGTCCAACACCTCAAATAGTCGGTGTGTAAGTGCAAATGCTTTCCTTCGAACGAATGCTGCGTTACCGGAAGACGCAGGACGCGTTTCGTCCTGTTGAAGCAATGCTTTCAGGTCAGCGCATATCTTACAACTCCTGGAGAGAGATTCTGTCGTGATTTAAATTTCTTCCTGATTATCGACCTTTCTTCTTGCTTCAGAAAGGGCTACTAATTTAAAATTTGTGTTAGTGAGGGTCTCTTCACTGAGCATTGCATTGTTTAGTAGGGTTAGAAGAGAACTTGGCCAACTTGAGAAAACGCCGAAACACCTACGTGCATCAGGTGATTTGCTGCAAAACAACGAAAACGCTTCAAATGAGTACAGGTCTTCGGTTTAATTGACACGGCTAGATTTGACATCATTAAAGAAGATATCAATCTTGGGACTACAGATATGAGTGGATCGGCGTCTAAAAGCTTGATAATTTGCTTCACAGCATCAATTTGATATTTTTGCTGGTAGTTGATGACCTTCTGTTTTTGAGATTTTTAGACGATTGATTCTTGCTCTCGAAGCAGACCAAAGTCGTACAAATGTCGGGCGAGGGTGAGATACTCTGTTTTGTCATCTTATTTGATTCCTTGTTAGAGACCAATTTGATTGTGTCAATCCATCGAGAAACTTTTTGACAATGCTCCTGCAGATTTTCTGCCGGATTGAAGAGCGAACGGTTTGTGGTTACGAATGGTTCATGGGTGTTTTGAGCTGCGAATAACAATGAAAACATTGGACACCGACCAAGCGCGCTGGTCAAATAGACAGGTCAATAATGTCAACGACAGAAGACCCATTGTTTTTGCTTGTTCTTATTTCGCGCATTTGGCTCAAATCAATGAGAGCGTTTTCGGCTTTTATTGTAGGTTGGTTGTAAACAGTCTCTACAATGTTTGCTAGTGTATATTTTAAAGATATTATCATTTGAAGTCAATTGATTTCATATGAGAACATTTTTCATTTCTTGGTAATGAAGCAGTAAATGAAATTTACAAACTATGCATAACTGGAACAGATTGTTGAACAATTTTTCTATTGCATCAAAATTTGAAATTTACATCCCCACACCCAGTGACCGCAACTAATGTAGGCCACATTAAAACTGTGCTCTCTTCCGCACTGCAGCTCACGCATATTAATGTGGCCTACATTAGTATTTGGACCCACATTAAATCGATCAAGTCTCAAATGGTGAGGGCTACATTATATGAAACGGTAGAAATTAATGTGGCTTAAAAAACAGGCTTTTGTTAATTGACTATTGCTTTCCAATAGCATATTAACCGCTTTCAACAAATGGAATTACTGATTCCCCTTCAAAATGGTGACGATACTTTCTGATAATCTCCTGGAGATTTGGAAATAGCTGCCTCTCCCCCCATAGCCCATTTACATTCAAAGACATTCCAGTCCGGATCATCGCCTTGCCAGCCTAAGTCAACCCATCCACATCTCTCTTTTTGTTCACATCTTGCACAGCCATCATCCCCAAACGCAGAAAAAAGTGCTTACCCGGGGTTTCAACTTTTCGTAAACATGACCACACTCACTTCGAAATCATTTCCAACTTGTGAGCCTCCCATCGCGTGAAATACGCCTTTTTAATCTTCTGAATTACAAACGAGTCAGCTAGTTGTATTAAATGCGTCGCATTCTTGGGGAAGTAACGAATTGAGGTGTTGATGGTATTCGCAGCGTGTTTGAGCTCTTCAGTTTCTGCATGGTCGCTGCAGTTGTCCAAAAAAAGAACTAGTTCTCTTCCATATGATAGCTTGTTGAAAATTTTTTTCTCCTTTAACCATTCGGTCATCACTTTTTCATCCATCCAACCCTTTGGCCTAGATCGATATGAAACACCACAGATATCATCGGGTATATTCTTGATATGATACGATCTTGATTTGTTTTGGAAAATTATGAAAACCGGTTGAATACGAGTGTTTCTACCACCAGAAATGCGAACTTTCATGGTCATACCCTCACCTCCGGAAACCACATCAGCGTACTTCTCTTCCTTCTCACCACAAAAGCCTAACGTTTTTCCGTTGTCAATATTTATTATGAAATGAGTTTTATCCGCATTTTCGGCGTTGCCTGCTTCAGGTTTTTTGTTCTCAAAAGCCCTCTTCATTTGACAGAGATGAAACGCAACTTCTTTCACAACAAAAGCTTCTTTATTCAACGACAACAGGTGCTTCTCAGTGAGAGAGAGACTCACGATTTTATGGCTGTCCGTAAACCCTTGCATCCAGCGCCGAGTAACGCAGACTGGAATTGGGTTTTCGCTTGCACATCAATTGTATCCTTGAAGTAAGACTGTTTCGATGAATAACATATCAAATGAAGTGCAAGGGAGTGAAAAGTATTCCAACTGAATTTACACCAAGTTTGAGAAGACGGTCGAACTCTTTCATCATATCATGCTGTAACACTTGCACGCATGGACTCAGTTATCGCCCTCGTTTGGCCCTGGCCTTAAGGCTAACCCTTTTCAGTCCATTGTAAGTGTCACGAGTAACAAAAGTGGCCACAACGTTTACGGATTCTGTCCCATCATAAGTTACGAAGTATTTACGATTTCTCCAGAGACGGCTTCCTTTCTGAAAATTAAGCTTTCTGAGAAGCACGAAACTGAGAGGCAAAGTGTTTCACAGCTTTTGATGGGATGTTTTTTGGCCTGTGGCCGTTGTTTTCTGCATTCATCCACTGTGTAATCTTAATTCTGTTTGCGACAGAAGTGCAATATGAGCCGCATGAAATTGTGCTTTTGACTTGATTGCGGTGAGAGACCAAACTTTTTTGTTTGTCTGAACATGGGGTGCAGGATTGGAAATATCAAGGGGTGTAGATGACTATTGTGCTTTCTGATGTGATTGCTTCTAAAATGCCGCGACAATGGGTGATGCCAAGAGTGGTATCATGCTTCAGAACTTTTTAAATACCGAAAGAAGACAGTGGCCACGAGTAAAGATCATGGGGTGACCGCTGATTGCTCAAAACAGCCTTCCTGTCTGTAACAGCGGTTGATTTGTCTCTGTTTCGGTTTGAATTGCTATCGTTTCCCGCCGTTTTGGCTACATTAAACAGTGTGCGCACCTCTTTAATGTGGGCTACATTAATTGTTTCACAGGCTGAATGTATGTGACCAGAAATAGTGTGGGCTAGATTAGTTGCGGTACCCACATTAATTTCCCACCCACATTAGTTGCGGTCACTGGGTGTAGTCAGATACGTAAGTTAGCAGCGTAGGTCTTACAACAGGTGGAGGGGTTCAATCTATGGTGGTCTTCTATAGGCATGAGTCTTGTGTGTGGGGTTTGACACAGACGACAGTGCCGGCACCAATTGCGCCGCTCACGGAATGCGCCGTGAGCTGTGACGCACGACTCGAGCGCTGATTGGTCACAGAGTAGAAAGAACCATTCTATGACGAGGGCAACGCCATCAGCGAATCACGTAATGCAATAATCCCACCAATCACAATGATTGATTTCTAGTCTTTCGCCCCGGCCAAATGCCTCACGGTGCTACACCGAAACCAATGCATCCTCCTTGGACACCGTTAGTTTTTGAAACTTCTCGTAGCAACCAGAACACCCCAAAGTTAATACACTCGTCTTGTACATGGGACTCCGTCGAAGAAATACGCAACAGTCTACGTCGAAGCAATCCTCCCCCGAGCGACGGACACACCGTGCCTCTCAATTTTTGTATTTCGTGTCCTTTTCTCTCCTCATACTGGTAAGCGTACGCACGAAGTGTTTGTAAAAGACGAGTCCTGTTTGAAGCCAAAGAGCTTCCAATGTCTTCAGCATTTGTAACTCATACAGTTCCTTTCCGTTCCAAGTTACTCGCCCGTTCGAATCTAGAGCAAACAGTGTTGAAGCGATTTACAAAGCCAGCCACGAAGATGACTGTTTTTCGTGACGTTCAAAGAATTGTCATTGCGCGTGAGCAATCAGAGGGTGTCGGCGCCCGAGTCCGAAGAAGCATCGGATCAGCTGAGCTTCGTAATTTTGATCCTTTCCTTCTGCTCGACGAGTTCAATGTAACGAAGCCAGCTGGATTCCCGGACCATCCTCACAGAGGAATGCAGACCGTAACTTATATGCTCGAAGGCGCCTTCCGGCACGAGGATAATAAAGGTCATGCAGGAACCATTGGAGTTGGTGATTTGCAATGGATGACCGCTGGTCGGGGTATTGTCCACAGTGAAATGCCCGCCACCAATGGCAGCAATATAGGTTTGCAGTTGTGGGTAAATCTTGCTGCCAAGGAAAAGATGACGAAGCCACAGTATCAAGGTGAGTAATTTTGCCCCTTCTCCGCTTCCACTGCGTGCTAGTGAACATATGATCGATTTTTAACATTTACTCTTGTCTCATGACTGTTACAGAGCTCTTGGCTGAAGACGTGCCATTGGCCAAGAATGAAGATGGCTCCATCGAGGTAAAGGTTATTGCCGGCAAGTGTTTCGACGTTGAAAGCAAAGTATTCACACAAACTCCAACCTTGTACTGGGATGTGCGAATGTTGAAAAGCGCCACTTTTGAAGAACAAATACCGGAGCATTACAACGCCTTTCTTTACGTATTGGAAGGCAAAGTGACTACGGGGAAAAAGGATGTTGACGGTGAGCACGGGTCATGCATTGTATTCGGTCCCGGGGAGGGCGTACAAGTCAAATCAGACGACGAGGCTAGATTTGTTGTGCTCGCTGGACAACCTTTGAAAGAACCCATAGTGCAACATGGTCCATTTGTAATGAACACGAAGGAACAAATCATGCAAGCCTTCCGAGACTATTCCGCTGGAAAGTTTTAACTATTACGAGCAGTAGACGCTATCTTATTGCTGGGTTAGTGCACCATGCAATTTTTGTTCGAAATCTCTTCTTGGTCTGGCCACTTTTAAAAGGGAAATTTCAACCTTGCTATGTTCGTTGTGGCTTGATTGGGAGAACAACTCATCTTTTACTGTAGGTACAGATACTATGTTCGAAGTTTAGTCCACATTTCGATGATTCTCAACGACTCAAAAACAACACAGCGTTAGGCATAGCTCGGTATTTTGTCTTTGTACCCTGCGTATGTTCTGAGGAACAAGGAAAGTTAGCAATTCTAACCCCTGCACCTAATAGAATCCAAATGCATAAGAGATTTGGTATGTTGTAAGGCTGCGTAGTCGTGGCTATCCACGACTTTCAAGCCCACATCTGCAAGATGGTGTACGTGTTCGGCGTGTACATCATCACGACGATTGGCGAAAGCATCCGGGCTCATGGTGCAGGTGTGGTGGTTAATGGTGCGGCTGCCATCTCAACCCGTTCCATACACTTCCCCGGTCTCAACCGACCCCGTTCCCAGAAACGACAGTCCGTCTCCGTCTCGGCTTTCGACTTTTGCAGTCATATTTTTTTAAAGAGACAAAATCGGCATGTATTTCGTAAAATACTGGATAAGCAGAGGAATGGAGGACCCAGAGGAGCGGGAGGCGAAGGCGAAAGCCCATCTCGAAAAGGTAAGACAACTCCCGCAAGAGTGCAGAATATCATAAGATAAACCTTCCTGACCAGTCTAATTCTTCAGATCCAAGCAAACATTCCGAAAGTCAAGAAGAGGTGGGACACCCCGCTTTTGCCGAAGGGATACTGGAATTCGCCCGGTATGACGTACGTAACTAAAGAACGTCTTGCGGATGCCGAGGCACAGGTCTTGTCACCATACGAACGCGCCCTTGCAGAAATGAGCTCCGGTGAAAGCAAGGAAAAATCCATTTCCAATTAATAACTGGATCGTGCACCGTCAATACATATAGTTTACACATCTCACTACCATATTTGTGAAGATTAAGCGTTTTAAGGAGACGATCAGGACATACAGAGATGCGGAAAGATCCACTCGTACAATTCTTCGGCTTACCGATGCAATGAACGTGTTCGACCAAGAACGGTGTCCAATCAGTCGGTCATCAGAACTCATTTCAGCGCACAGTTTCGTTAAACTTGAGGCACTTGGTGCTCCAAACTAAGAACATCAGAAGTCCTTTCGATTCTCTGATTCTTTGTATGAGCGCGGAAAAGAAGTGCTTGAACTGGTACTTGAAGTCTGCCCATATCGTTTCAACCCCCCGAACCATCATTAATCGCGTCACGTCTTCAGAGACTACCCTCCCCCCCTTCCGTTACCCGTTGGGTGACGACAAAAATAACCCAATTTTCCCATAGGCAGCTTAGAACTTGAATTTGACCCTGGGGTCCCGGTCAATAGCTGCGTAAACGCTATAAATCTGTTCCGCAGTGTTCACAGGAGCTTTGAGCGTTATGCTGCGGTATTTTCCCTTGTCTCTATAGCTTGTTTTCAAGTACTTCTTGTCGGTCTCCAAAGCTGTGGCGACGCTGTCGACAATATCGCCCATGAAATCGCCCTGTGCCATACCAATCACCTTGAACGTGAATACGCATGGAAAATCAACCAACTCATCAAAAACGCGACGGTCCCCAGAATTATGTGAAAAGTCGTTGTTGAAATTGTTCGGAAAGCCGCGAATCATCGTTATACGAGCTCGCCGATGTACATGACGTGCTCGGACAAGTGGCATTGCACATTGTCGCCGAGTGAATAACGGCAAGTTGCCGCGCGGTATGAACGCTTTGACAAAGGCGGCCATGTTGGCGTGCTTGTTGGCGTCGGGCTCTCAGCGAAAGTCACGAATTTCTCGTTTCTTTGTGACGCTGGAATTCCCTCAAAGTGGTGGAGCGAGGAAGATGCGAAGAATGGCGCGATATAGAGGCGCGGAGGATGCCACGGCTTTGTCGTGGCAGTTGGGTTCTGTGCAATGGACTCCACCACCTGTGGAGTCCACAGAACAGGATTGGACGGATGGAATTGGGCAGGGAAAAGAGCGAAATTGCGCAGGATCCTAATGATATGTGGACAACTGTCCACATAACTGTTCTAGGAGCCAGTCTTTCTTACTTGGTTGTGCTCGTTAGAAGTGGTTCCAATGCACCTCGTACTTAAAAGACTATCCTTGTTCTCCGTTTACGGATATTCCTCTCGTGGAGAATTTTGGGACGGGCAATTTCTTTCATGCAGGTTTACAGAAAACATTTATAGATTTACTCCTAGAAAACTGGCCAGAAGCAGTCTTGGATCAATTGGCGGTCTGAAAAACGAGAAGAGAGTGTACTCCAGAGGAAAGGCACGCGGTTCTGCAGCGGAGTTCATTCCTCCTACTCTTTAAGGCCTGAGCAGTTTAGCAAAAAGAAGAGCTTCTGTTCGTTTTGAAAAAGGCATCAGATCCTTTTCATTGAACTTCTTCACGTCGACTTCAATTCTATTATAGTTGTAGGCGGTCGTAGCGGCCGCACTAATGCCCGGATCACTGCTAGCCTGCGGAGGAGGCACCAGCGGCGCTGCAATTCGCTCCATAAGTTCAGCAATAAGCGACTCGCAATCCGCAGTATACGAACAAGGCCGATACTCAACTTGGACCACAACGCCAGTCGCCCCTCCATGTCGATCAAATGACATTCCTACACGCACGGAGAAGTCCACAAAATCAAACTCTGACCCACGTGCTGCGCGATTAACCTTCGGTGCATATGTGGATATGCGATGCAGCAGTACGGCGATTGTGGGTTCGGCCTCTGTTACTAGGGGTGGCGAAATGATGTATTGGCGATTGGCGACATCCGGAAGTGTGACGAGCTCGATGGGCGGTCGCGTTTTGTCTGGGTTGGTGTAAATAGAAACTGTGACTTGCCACGAACCGGTCTGGCGACCAGTGTGTGCTTTGATACGACGGATGATTTCACGCTGGACCATTGCAGGCGAAGTGCCCTCTGTTGCAATATCGTAAACGCTGCGGGTGACTGTGTGAGAGGCGGTTTCAATCACGCACAAGTTGGTGGGTGTTTGGTTGACGGGGTTGCAAAACGCCAACAACTTACCATTTGGCTCCCATTGTTCGAAGTGAAATGCGAGGCTCTCGTATGAATCAGGGGCGCATGTAGGATCCGCAACAAGTGTTTTGAATGGCAGCACACTGACTACAGACTTCGGCCTCAACCATGTACCAGAGTGATGTGAGTATGGTGCGCGGAGACGATGACGCTCATGCGTACTTGTCAAGTCAACGCATGCATGTACAGTACATCTACCACGTAAACGAAAGGAATGGCGTGTCCGGCACCATGCGATCGCCCCGTGGTGCTTAATATGAAAAAATCAAATTGATCCCCGACCAGCGTAGATACTGTATGTCGTCGTCTCTCCTCTAGGTAGAGTAGCCCTCGCTCTCTAGCGTGTTTCGAACTCTGTATCTTACGGGAATTGATCCCCCAGTGCATCAAGTTGCTAGCGCTGTAATTCCGAATCGAAAGCTGCGTCCGGAGAGTAACGACAACTGAGGACAAAAGGGAACGTTTGGGAGGTTCGTCAAGGCTACGACGTTGCGTGCAGAGGAGTGTATCCACATGAGTGACAGGATTGCAAAACGAGCTATACATACAGGTCACCAGCATGATCCTTAGCACTTGTAGCGTAGTATTGGATTGGGCTTAATGACGCCGGTGTAGTGTACAAAGTTGATGTTAAGCGGGAAAAAAAAAGAAAACAAAGTATGATGATGACGGTACAGTTACCATCGTCGGCTGCGCTTCTTGCGTTTCTTGGCGGTGTTTTGTCTACGTCGCTCCAGTTCTTGCTCAGAACTATCATTCCAAGCCTGTTCAACAGCCACGACAAGCGCATCAATAGCGGAGCGATACAGTAGTTCTTGCTGTGAGGGTTGCGATGATTGCACAATGTCATGTAGAGCACGTTTGAGTTTGGAAACGCCCAAGACTTGGTTTCTCCATTCCTTGTCTAATCGGGCGCGGCGACCAAATGCAGAATACTCTGATATTAGATCGTAACACTCGCCCATGAAGGCATCCAGCGGGAAAGTGGTGTCGTGCGGTGTGGACGGATGCAAATGCTGTGCAAGTCGCGAGTAACAAACTTCATAGGGCATCTGCAGCGGCGATTGCTGCGCAGACACGCGAAAAAACTGAATATCGGGATGATGATCGGGAAGTTGGTCATTGTAAGGAGCAATGATAGCGGCAACAAACGGATCATCCTTGTAAACGTGTTGCTGATAGTTTTGTTGGTTCTCAATGTCAACGCGAGAAGGTTCGGTAGTGAAAGTTTCGTCGGGATGACTGTGATACCAACCCACAACGCGCATACCCTTTGCCTCGGCGCGACTGGCAATCTCGATGGTGCTCTCCGGCAAGGCCTCGACCTCGGTGAAGGCAGAACGGCCTGTCTTGGCCAAGTCGCTGGGCTTGACCTGGCGCGCTGGAAACGCTTCTGCAATAAGAATCTCACATCGTGGACCGACGTGAGTGACAAAGCCTCCCAAGTAGCCGATGATTTCGGTCTTGGTCAAGTGGGCATGGAAGGTGATGAGCGCCAGCGCGACGGGATGCACGCGGATGTAAGGAACGGTGAGAGGGTCCACTCCAAGCTCCTCGGCGGTGCGATACGGAAGCTGCTCCAAGCGCTGCTCCTTGGCGGACTGATTAGCGACGGGGCGCTGGTCGACGTGGATGGTGAACGGCTCGGTCTGCTTTCGGTTCCTGGTGGAGCGGCGCAGCGGCTGCGCAGCGGCATCGGTGAGATCGATGAGCTCTGCATGCTCGCGCGACATGACGGCGCGTCGGCGAGCAAGCAGGCAGGTCGGTGGGGGAGATGGGGGAGGGGGTGGGGAAGTGGGGAAGTGGGGAAGTGGACGGCGAGGAAGGAGAAAATGAGAAAAGCGGTGAGGCACGCGCCGCGCCACTTTGGCTGCACAACGGGCATCGCGCAGGCATGTGCACGTGCGCGTGTGTAGCAAACGCGCGCCACGTGTGCGCGCTGTGCGCGAGAGATGCGACGCTCTCTGCTCGCCACTCACCACTCGCAGCTCGATTGCGGATGTGTTCTCACGAAGCGTCGCGCAGCAAAGCTACTAGAAGGACAGATGACACGATTGCAAAGCAAACACGAAGCGAAGCATTGCGCGTGAAAAGCAGAGAGACAGTGGGTGTGGTGATTGTCGCTTGCGCTTCGTCTATACAGCATGTTTGCGTTCGTTTCACCTCTTGGCGTGCGCTGTGTCAAGCATTCTTCGCGCGCGCGCGTTTGTGAGCGCGGTCCGTCTCGAGCGCGCCGCGCTACGCCCGCTCACGTTGCCATGGCAGTCGCGCCGTCCGTGGACGAGCTCAAGAAGCAGACCGGCTACAAGGCCGTCGACGACTACGTCAAGTCTGGTATGGTTGTTGGCCTTGGCACCGGTTCCACCGCAAAGTTTGCCGTCGATCGTCTTGGCGAAAAGCTCAAGTCCGGCCAGCTCACCGACATCGTCGCCATTCCCACCTCCATCCGCACCAAACAGCAGGCCGAGTCGCTTGGCATTCCGCTCGTCTCTTTGGATACTCACCCTGTTCTGGACGTCGCCATCGATGGCGCCGACGAGGTTGATCCGGCGCTCAACCTTGTCAAGGGCCGCGGCGGCGCCTTGCTGCGCGAGAAAATGGTCGAGGTCCAGGCCAAAAAGTTTGTTGTTATCGTCGATGAGAGCAAATTGGTCCACGGGCTGGGCATCAGCGGCGCCATGCCGGTGGAGCTCACCCCGTTCTGCTGGCAGTTCAATCTCAACCGTCTCCTCAACCTTGACAGTATCCACGGATGCACCGCCAAGCTTAGAATGGACGCTGACAAACCCTATGTCACTGACAATGACAACTACATTGTTGACCTTTATTTTGACGCCCCTATCAAAGACCCTGCCCTGGCAGCTAGCCAAATCGAGAGCCTAGTTGGCGTCGTCGAACATGGGCTCTTCCTTGGCATGTCCAGTGCCGTCATAATTGCCGGCGCCGAGGGTGTCTATGTCAAACAGCCGTAAAAGTCCAGCAATAGATACACTAAAACGTTATCCGAACCCGCGCTTTGCACATCACCACATTGCCTTAGTTTGCCGCTCAAACTCGCTTCGCGTTACGCTTCCTCAATACCTTACTAGCTCTGTAATGCACCATACCGCCCTGGTACACACCCACGTCATTATCACGTCATCATCACCTCAACCATCCTAGTAACGACCACCACAAGCACACCTAAAGTTTATCCACGCCGCGTTCAAACCCTCAATTCAAAAGGTAAACAAACTTCAACCCTAAAGTAATTCTCAACGTTTCCTCTGTGAGAACGCACCTCGTGTTGTATTTCCTTGTTAGCATCCGCTCATTCAACGCTCGCTCAAACTGGTGAAGCAAAGTAAAACCCCAATGTATCGTACAGCATGTCCGTACACATTTCTTGTGCGCACTACTCGAAATGAGTCGCCCAACCTCGAAACTACGTTACCTGGCACAACGGAAAGTATGCCCTGAATTCTAGCCATCTTTCGAGGACACCACAGCTATTCCGAAATTAGGGCGACGCAAGTCACCCCTCCCGGTTTCTTGCTTGTTCAGATACAATTCATCGACACAACCTGTTCTGTTCTGTAATGCCCAAAATGGAAATGATGCGAACTCCCATTCGGTATTGCGGGGAGGAAGATTGTTAATGATCGAAACAGTGCCCTCTTAAGTGATTTTAAAAGAATCTGATGCACCACCCCCGGATCCACGTCATTCAACGGCGCCCCAGGTCTGCGCGAGGGAACTTTCTACCGATGCTCATAAAAGATGACTTCGTGTTTCGTCACCTTCCCGTAATTACTTTGAAATCCCGTTTGTTTACAGCCCGGTCTTTCTTCTTCAGCATATTGTTCTTCATTACCGCTCAGTATCATGGGATCGATCACACATCTTCTGATTCTACTTTTTATACTGCTTTGTTCCTTGAATGAGTCTGTGGTCGTTAAACGCCTCGGTGCAAGTGAAATTGAACATGTTCTTCGGAAAACCTTTTCATCATTGCTTCGAGACAACCCTTCTAGAAATGCGACCCATTTTGCAGAGCGATCCCGTGGTATTTCGAGAAATCGAACGGCTCGCATTGTGTCGAGAGTTCCTGTTTCGAAAGATGGTTTTAACTCGAAGAACTACAACGAATTTACATTTAACCATAAATTTAATGACACGGACTTCACAGATGCGCCAAAGGCAGTGTACGACGCCAACGCTGACGATCTTCGTGCCGCGCTGGACTATATGGATAGTACTTTTTTCTTGGGAATGCCTTCTTCCGCGTGGGAGGAATTTTCAGCAATGCTTGATGCATCGTTTCAAGATGAGAGAGGGGCCGTTTTCTATAGTATCCTGACTGGCAAATGGGTGTTCTGTGCATGGGTTGACATGTGGGCCAATAAATACTTCATGCGCATATGCGCATCCCTGATTTCTTTTGGGTATAGTGATATCAGCAGGGCTCCAATTCCTGACCAAGACTATATCACAACTGGGGCAATGTACCAGAAGATCTACGGCAACACCACCGCTGTGGTCAGAAAGGAAGAACCAGAGTCGGAACCAGAGTCAGAATCAGATGTCGAACCTGTAGATAGAACAGCAATATATGTTGATCTTTCAGAAGCTACAGATCCCTATGAGGAAACATGTAAGTTGATCGTTTTCTTTCATCATCGTTTGGTTTTAGGATGTTCTAACAACCGTTTTGGTGTCTGAAACAGGTATGGAATCAGAGAGAGTTATACACAACGACTGCTACGCATTCTGCTGCCATTCGCTCTATATTGGATCCTTCTATTGTACAGATTTCCCACTTAATTGTGTCTAGGCGGCCGCTGCGGTAATTAATCGTTCTCGGGGCTATCTTGGCAGTTCTACCTTACGTGGACATTCTCCTACCGCGATCCGCAAGCTAGGCCGACGTGCGTTCGATTGCATGTTGCGGGACTAGCACTTTCAATTTATTGAAACTCAAATCAATAGTTGTTGTTAGCCGAGAAGCTCATCCTTGGTGAGCTCATTCGTAAGTCATTCCCTCGTAAAAACCCGTTCCAACTTGAAAGGCAAAGACGTCTTCACTTGGCTCACACGACATCATGGAATATCCTTGATTCCCTCGACTAACTGTGCATGGCTAGGTGCTGGTCTTTTTTCAACCAGTACTCGCCACTTGAAAAATGTGCAAATGGTCTTCTCAATTGTAATCCGAGCTTGATATGATACATCTCTGCATTGCAAACCATGGTGCAAACGTCCAATTTTCCAGGCATGATGATGTTCAACGTTTTAATTTTAGAGTAGAAACTCTGTTGCAGTTGGAACTAGTCAAGGGTCTGCAAGAGCTATCTGCAACGCTGAAAAGTACCTCTACAGCCGTCAACCCTGTCTTTAAAAGCTCTTGTCGAAGCAAACAGGTAGTTTTTGCATTTCGATCGGTAGCAAGAAGATAGCCTACACGAGGTCCAGTGATCGAGTCAGAAAATGCACGAACCATGATCTCAATAAGATCGTCATCATAGGTGACATCCGCAGCTACAATAACATCTACGTCAAATTCGTCAACTACGCTTCGCAGCCGAGGCAAGTCATTTGCATCCAGTAACGTGGCCTGTACCGTATCCGGAACATTATTATTTCCAAGGTTCTCTTTGATCCTTCCAATCAGCTCTTGCTTGTAGTCTGTTAGTAGAACATGCTTCGCACCAGCTTTCACGTACGCTTGTCCAGACAACCCTGTACCGGCTCCAAGCTCAAGAACCGATGCTCCTCTCACATCCTGGTGTAATGCGCTACGTGCATCAAACAGCTGAAAACATAGACGAAGTCCGGCTTCCCATACTCGGGCACCTAAATCACTGAAACGCTCAGACACCGCAAGAACTACTTCTTGACCATCCGGCATGTAGTGAACTATGTGAACATTACGTTGCGAAGATTTCTGTAACAAGCAATGCTGGGCAGCCAGTTCAACAAATGATTCATCGACTTCCCCCTTACTGCAGCGATCTACTTCATCCATGAGCAGTCTGAAAAATCGGGCGCATCTTGAATGCCCAAAACAAAACCCAGGGATGCGTTGTGTCAGGGAGCTCTGGTATAGAACGGTTTCGTGCAGCAGAGTTTTCTGTGCGAGTGGTGTTTTCCATGCTATATCACCAAACAGTGCTTGAGTTTGATCGAAGATCTGTCGAAGGGGCATGCCCGCTCTGAATGCTCTTCCAAACAGACGAGTCGCAGCGTTCAAATCTGCATGGGGAACATGACTGCTAGTTTGAAGCTCTTCAAGCATTTCGAGTATATCTGAAATTTAAGTCATACGGTGGGTGAGGTAGGTTTTTTTGCGGAGAAGTGGAAACTTGTCTTGGATTGGTGAAGAAGCCGCGCAGCGAGACGGTGCATCACGGACGCAGACGGTGACGAGCGTAATTGCTGAGAGGTGATCAAACGTTCAGCGGATAGAGCGCAGCTTTGAGTGCTCCATGGATTTCAGTATACAACAATGCCTCGACTTGGGCCTTTTTTTTTGATGCACCACAATCCAAGGTACGGTAGGTGCAATCTGCGTGTGCATCGTACTGCACGTGGTGACGCGCAACATGAGAAGCAACTCGGTTCGTACAGAGAGGTGAAACAAAAGTGGCTGTCAAACGGTTGGTGGGAAACAAACGAGTGCTGTCAACGTGCTATCAGTATACAAAGTTTCATTTATTAGCGAAAGAAAGCTTCATGGGTTGTGGCGGGGTGCCCAGTGGATGTTGTCGTAAACCAGAAAGCGCAACAGCGGCCTCCGCCTCATTACCAAACTCGACAAAGGCAATAGTATCATTGCCAGGCACAGAGCGAACCTCCACAAAGCCCACAAAGCGCGCAAACAAATCCGAGAGCACATCCACCAATGGCGCAGGTTTTCCGCCTCGCTCCAAGGCTCGCGGAAGATTCTGCACGAACAAGATGCGATTCGGCACGGCAGGCGAAAGCATAGGGGGCGGTTCACGCGGCACGGCTTGAGGCTGAACAGGCGGTAGTGGGGCGGCGACACTGGGCTCGGCTTCGGTGCGTGCGCGCTTTGCGGCTTGTTGATCGGCGCGTCGCTTAGCGGCGCGTCTCTTCCGCGACTGCTTGGAATCGCCGCCCAGCTTCTGACTGCCCGCTTTGTCGGAGAGGGAGCGCGCGTAGCTGACGGAGATTTGCTTGCCCATGAATTCTGTTTCGTTTAGTTTGCGAAGGGCGGCTGTGGCGGAGGTTTGGTTATGGAATGTTATGAAGGCTTGTCCGCGAAGGGGGAGCGACTTCTCGGCGATGATGTGGACGATTTGACCGTATGGGGTGAAGGCTGCGTGGAGGAGACGGCGGAGGCGAATCTTTTTGAGCTTATCCGGAAGATTTCGCACGTACAGCGTTCTGCATGGCGCTGGGGCATCCATGCCGGGGAAGAAGGAACGGAGGTGTGGTTTGAAGAGTGTGGCGATGCGCTTGGAAGGGGGGGGGGGGGGGGGGGGGGGGGGGGGATGGGAATGGGCAGTGGACGCGACGGGGAACGATGGAAAGAGTTAAAGCAGACGTGAAACGCGTAGAGAAAGAGTGAAACGCATAGAGAAAGAGAGAAACGCAAGAGAAGCAGGTCGGGATGCACTGCAGACGCGTACAACGACGACACGTGGGAGTTGTCATTTGATCCCTCTTGGTGTGTTGTTGAAGAAGGCTTGGTGGTGTGGCGGCGCGCGAAGTTGTTTGCAGAATCGACTGCGAAGCGAAAACCATCTCAGCCGCCGACGCCACAATGCGCGTGCCAGCCGGCGACGAGCGCACAGGGCTCCTACTGCGAAAGCGCTACCAAGCAGTGGGCTGCTACTACTGTCGCGACAAGAACGCCTCCCACGCTACCGACCACGTGCACACAGACTGCCCATACCGTCCGTGCTTTCTCTGCAAGAAGAAGGGCCACATCTCGTTCCAATGTCCGTACCGCACTAAGCCTAACGCCCACTCGCTGGCGCTCAGTCGACTGCTGAGGAGCCGAGAGCGTCTCGCTCATCTGCACTGCTTTGTCAGGGAGCGCGAGACCAGTTCTTCGTTGGATCGACTAAATGCTGCGCTGCCTTACCTCAGAAACAGGCAGTTTGACTGCCAAGTTGCTTCCATTGTGTTGAGAGCGCACCCCAAACGCATCACAGCTGTCGAATGGCATCCTTCGGGCTCGTTTCTGTTGTCAGGCGACAAGGCCGGCGTTCTCAGGCTCCTGGCCCCTACCCACTCCTTGGCGTCTGCCTCGTTTCACCGCAAAACCGTCCCGCTGTTTCAATCACAACCGTCCCATGTTCACCACTGCAATATTAATAACATTGCCTTTGACAGCAATCCCGACGTTTGTTACACCTCTAGCAGTGATGGAAAGGTGTCTGCGCTGAGAATACCTTTGATGGAAACAGGTCGCACCGAAGCACTCGAAGACCCTGTCAGTGCTTGTGACACTATTGTCGACCTCAATCCGGATGGATGGCGCCGTAGCGTTAGTTTTAAGATGGCATATGGCATGGCATACGATACCACCCGAAAATGCCTCTATGTCGGCGCTTCAGACGGCACAATCCGTCGTTTTGATCCACGTGAATCTTGTAATACCGCTGATGTCATGTCAAAGTTTCATGCGTCAAAGGTTACCTGCATCCATTTGAATCCGGTCAACTCAGATCTGCTTGTCACCGCAAGCAATGACACCCTCATATGTCTTTGGGATGCACGCAAATTTGTCGAGAACCAGTCATTAGGATGGTACAAACACGATCGAGTGGTTTCTTCCGCATACTTTTCTCCAAACACAGGGTCCAAGTTGCTCACCACTTCCTTGGATAACAAGCTCAGAGTTTGGGATAACATCCATGCAATCCAGGGCTTTGCCAATCAAAATGAGGACGCTCAGCCGTTGGAGATCGTTCATTCCCATGATTTCCATCGTCATCTCACCGCGTTTCGCGCCGTATGGGACCCCAAGGATTGGAGGGATGATCTCTTCATGTGCGGTAGGTTTTTGGGAGATGCTTATCTCGACGAGGAAGGGAGTGATGATGATGCCCAAGTTTTGCACCCGATTGACATGTTTTCTGCCAAGGCCGGTACCGTTGTCCACTCGCTTATTGATTCGGATGTGCAACTTATTTGTACTTCTAATAAGTATTCGCCGTCTTCTGATGTCATTGCCACCGCTGCCTCGCAAAACTTGATCTTGTGGTCCCCTCCCCCCAAGGATAGCAGCGATGATGGTGAACAGGACAAGAACAACAAATTCAAGAGACGCGCCCGACGAAATTCTGATGCCAGCGACAATGATGAAAGCGACGGTGGGGGTGGAGCACCTGGCCCGAGAAAGAAGCTGAAGACTGTCGTTGTGAGATCCACGAAGAGATCGATGAGAACGCGTTCCAATGCGTGAGCCATGATTTGCGTCTTGGCGTTGTGGAAAACAATGTAAATACATAGTTAGGACGCCAAAGTGTAGTTTGCACGAATGCAGAACCGTATCTAATTGGTTGTATAAAGAGAGCACGGTTCTTGCCTCACAAACTCGTGTCCTTGACTTTGCGACGTAATTGTGGAACACAGCTGCAGTGAGTTGCTTTGCTGTGTGACATTACGTCAGTCAGATTGTTGACAAGCAACGCTGAGAGATAACCCGCTGAGAGATAACCCAGTGCCAAGATCTTGTGCTCAGCTGGCAAACTCGGCAATCTCGAGACTGTCACATCTAATAGCGGACAGCGTCGTCATTTGGCCCAACATGCCTTATCGTGTTGAAGTACATTTGGTGATTTGCCACCGTGAAGGATTTGATCTACCTCAGGCTTATGAAGTCACAAGGCTTTGACTGACACCCAAGCTAGCTTGCAAAGAGCATCTTTCATGTTCCATGGGCACGCCATCCAGTTTTGTCGATTGTCCAATTACAATCACTGAGCTTATTGGACACCTCACATATAGCAAACATCACCGGTCTTCCGCGTATGGCGGGAAAACAACCAGCAGCAGCGGGCCACCCTCAGCATCTCATATTTCGCGATCTCTCCGTAGTTAAACCAGATTGCCAAAAACTTCGAGTAGCGATCCGGGTGCGCGGTTCACATGCTCGGACAGGTTACGAAGTCCAAGCTTTAACAACTTGTCGAGGGGCTCTGCATGTGGCCCAAACTACGGGCCATCGTTTCCAAAGGTTTTTGCCATGTCTACCATCACTCGACTGAGTTACAAACGTTATGCGACACGTGCGGCCAATGGCACATGATATGTCGCTCAACATTGTACTGTTTTCTTGCCGGTCGGTAGACCGAAACTGGTGTGTACTGGTCAGTTGGCATGATAGCGTACCACACAATACAGGAGAAGGCGAAATATATTGTCGGGGGATCCGCAAGGGGTGGAGTTTGAGTGGCGCTCTCTAGAGGACGCGGACTCCCTGGGGCTCAAATGATGGAAGCACAAACCAAACGGTGTAGGAGTTGAAGGGCTTTAGAAGTTAACAAGATAGGAAAAGGTTCTTTTGGGTTTTAGCAGGATTTCTGCAAATCAGTTTAAAAGATAAGTGGTGGAACAAGAGACAAAATATAAGACGAGGACTTAGCTGATGCAGCACTGCATCTTCCAAAAACACTTTCAACCAGCGTAACCAGTACGACGTATGTCTGTAGGGCTCGAAGTCACGCTCTGTTCCTTGGGTCTTCTTGTCAGTCTTCGTAGCGGGGGCAGTTTGACGTTCCTCGGAACGTCTCCAAGCTTTGGAACTCTCCAAGAACTAGAAAGGCGTCTCTGTTGTTGAATCAAAGCCTGTCTCTTTCTCTCGCGCAGTGTGTCCAAGGCGCCGGCAAAACGTTGTTTGGCATCTTCCGCGGACGGTAAGCGGGCGCTTCTGGCGCGCAACTGCGATTGTAGGAGGCGCAAGTGGGCAAGACGTCTGTCTACGCGCATATCGCCCGTGATGCGACGCCGCAGAGATGCAAGCCGTTCAACATCTTGAACGGCAGCTTTTGCTACGCGTCGAACGGTACGAGAGGTGCGCAATGTTCTCAGAGCGGATTGCTTTTGCGGACTTGGCGGAGAGATCGGCGCTCGACGAAGCGGCTCCGGAGTGGATTGAGAACGATTGCGAAGTAAACGCATGGTGGATATGTCATCATCGGTTGGGAAGGCATTAGTGGGCACATCACTATCATCGATATCGACATCGAAAAAATCATCCAGTGATTGGTGCGGTGGCGGCGGATCGACAATAGACAGGCTCGCAAGCTGCTCATGTAAATGACATGGCGACGGGGTGTGGTGGGGCGTTGCCGGGGCAAGCGTGGATGCAGTATTGGTCACGGAAAGAGATGTAAGCTTCGACGCAAAGGACGAGGCGGAAAGAGCGTGCGACATCGGGGCGGGCTTGTGGTGCGGGGAGTTAAGCGACTCGTCTGTGAAAGACGGTGACTTGGGCGGCGTGGACCGCGGGGTGGTGGGCACAGTCAACTCGGTCGACGGCGACGAAGGCGTTTGCGCATGATGCACGGCGCGATGCAAAGCAAGTTTGTTCGATGCGGTTTTGTCCGGCGGCGTACGAAGGCGCGACTGGGTCGAAAGCATGCGTTCCTCGGCGCGAATACGCGTCAATCGCGGCGTGAAGCGAAATGACTTGACATGCGGCGCGCGAGGTTGCACAGAAACTGGTTGGGCATCAGCGCGAGCGCACGAGGCGGAGGACGGCGTGAAAAACGGGTCGCCGTCAGGAGGAGTTGGGGCGAGGGCGTGATGGCGACGGGCGTTCACGGTGGCGGCGCGCTCCGCCGCAGCTGTGAGGAGGCGACGCGGGCGCTGGCGCGGGCGCGGACGGGAGTTGAGACGGACAGCGGGACGGATAGACGACGCGGGCGCGTCGGGGGCGACGGTGTCGGGCACGACGGCGGTCCACAGGCGACGGAGGGAGGCCCACAGACGCATGGGATGCGCCGAGAAGGCCGACTTGGAAGGGACAGCGTCGGAGACGGCAGTGTCGGCGTCGGCGTTGACAACGGCGGCGGGGGTGGGATCCCACTCGTCGACGATCTGCTGTACGGAGTGGCGCACCTGCTCGGACAGCTCCAGGTCGTCGGCCAGACGCTCCAGGTCGAGCGGCTGTACCGACGCCAGCGACGGCGCGGCGCCGTCGTCGTCGAAGGCGCGGTTTCTCTTCATGGCGCGGGCGGGCGGAGGGGCGGAGGTGCAGGAAAGGGGAGGGGGGGGGGGGGGGGAAGAGGGGGGAAGCGGGCAAAGTGAGGACGTGGTAGAAGAAAGTGCGAGATCGTGCGCAACTATACGGGGGGCTCGAGGCAAGAGCAGAGGCGCTCACGGTGCTATTAACGCGCGTTATCTATCTTATCTAGCGCGGCAGTGCGCGAGACGGGGCGCGCGCCCAAAAACGGCGTGCCATACAGAACGCGACTGTGTCATCCACCCGTCAAGCAACAGACGCGCCAAAACAGCCGCCCATGGCAGTGCGCCACAGCGTGTCCAATCAGCGCCGTACACGTGCACCGCACATCACCGCTCTAGTCGTGACTTGGGTGCTGTGCCATATGATTCATGTGCACGACGAGGATATATACTCTGGCGTTTTGGCGCCTTTTTGTAAGCTTTCGTAAGCGGCTGGCTGACAGTGCTTTTGCTTCCAGCTTGCTTTTGCTTTGCGGCCCAGGGCTCGTCGATGCAGATTGAATGCGCGTGCGTCGCATTTGCTCACTGGCTTGGCTGTCGCGCATTTGCCAAGATTGGTTCTCCAACGACGCCATCACGTGCTCTCGCTGTACTACCTAACACTACTAGCGCTGGCGGGAGGGGGTAGTCTATGGTGTATAGAGCCGTCTCCGATGATGACCTCGTGCCTCACCGCTTAGTTATGCCACTGCGCCAATAAATCATTCCAAATGCAGACCACCGTTTCGCATTTATGACATAAGGGCTTCTCCACCACGGCGCTTGCGAAAAACCTATAACCTAAAAATCAGGCGCCAAGTGGCAAGATTTTGTTGGCCGCAGGGTGCTTTAGATGAGCCTACCTGTAAAGGTTTTGGAGTAAATCTAAAATCGATCGAACTCCACCGCTACTAAAACGAGCGAGATATGAGGCTGGTACTGTACTTCATCACATCTGGTCTGTTCGACCTCTGTCGCGTGTGCCGAGACACGATCACGAGGTCTAAGCCAGAGTCATCAAAAAGGTGATAGAGTACTACCCCAAAGCAAATTGTCCCTGTGCTTTTACCGCCACGATCTTTCTTCACGCGCAGACGTGCTTCAGTTCAGACAGACTACCGTACCCATAGGAAAACACATTGCCAAACTTAGTGGCTCTAATCTCAAGATGATGATCGCTGGGGCGTGTTCTCTGATGCAAGAAATCTCCAAAGTCGCTCGGTTTGTTATTCATAGAAAAAGGCGCCATCAAGGCGGCTCCGTACCCTACCAAGCTTCGAATCGCGATTAATGAGATACAAAAGCAGAGACAGACAACAAGACGCACAAAGGCTAATTTTCGCCATAAAATAGCGCAAACAGGTGCACTTGTCGTACAATCATTTTTGGGGTCTGCTACTGTCTTTCCTTAGGAGCGTGGTGACGCTCAACGTTTGAAAGTAGACTTAATGAACCTCGATGGTAATATGGCACCGTGAAAACCCGCAAGGGCGAACGGCGGTGCAACTAGCCTATTTCGTGTAGGTGAACGATGGTAGGCATCGACGCGCGGGAAAACCTGTGTCGTAGTTGAGAAAAAATGAACCAAAAGGTAAAGACGTGACAAAAGTGGTGCCTGTCTTTATCAGATTAGGAAAGGGGAGGTGCAGTTCTCTATAAGCAGTGGACTGCACTCTCCAGATCACCCGGGAGGTGCCAGCAAGTCACGGTCTCTGACCTATTGTCAGAGACCTGGCCAGCACTGAGTACAGTGCCAGGTGGCCACTTCAATACTGTACTAAAATAAATAGAATTACAATTACAAACACTAACAATTACTCAACCAGAAGGTACATGTCAACACTACACATAACTGACAACACCTAGATGGTAGCTCGCCCGGAGCTGCCTGGTTGATGATCCCTCGCATTCATCATCTACACGATCAGTGTAGTATATCGACAATTTGAAAGGTCAGACCTTCTGCCACTATACGACAACACTAACAGTAATTTGAGAGGCGTCAGCACATTTCGTGTGTTATTTACGAGATAATTTGGAAGACTGTTGTTGACCAAGATCCATAATTTACTTGCAACAACGATTAAGTTTGCTTGAAAGGTATATTCACTGAAACTTATATGTAAATCGATTTGCGTCAGATCTGCTGCGGTAATGGTTACGCCTCTTTCAAAAGCAAGTCAAACGTGTCGGAGGCAACATTGTTCAGTTCCTTGAAACGTTTTTGCACCGCTATCGTGCAGTGCTATGAAAGCGATTGCTTGCGTTCATCAACTACTGCAGAAATGGAGAGCATTTCAAATCTCTACGCGCGTTCGGTATTCTACGGCTTTTTTAAGTGGCTACGACTGCTCTAATGGAGCTTAGACGCATGGTCACTTGAAAAGCAGGGCAAGCACAAAGGAAAAGGAGAAAAAGCCTTTTTTACGGATGTAGGTGATTTCGAATGACGATAATAACGTATGGCAATGCTTTTTAGAGGCCCAAAGATTCTTTAATGATAAAAATGTTTTGAAGTTGTCTCCCCTTTTTAGAGAAATTCACAATTGGCAATGGCTCTCTTGCGCACTGGAAAACATCACGATCCATGGCAAAAAGCTGCGCTGGTTCTATTCGCTCGTCGACAGCATTTACCCTCGTCATCTATATTTCATCCCTGCTATCAGCCAATCTCGCAACAAGAACGAAAAAATCTTTTGTAAATTCCAGGAGAGCGCGCGAAAGTATGTCAAGTGTTTGTTTGGCGTACTTTACAAGCAAGTACGCATATTGTATCTGCCGAGGCTCTCGACGCGCCAGTCCAACATGGAGTCCGTCGTGAAGGCATGCATCATAATACATAACATCATTGTGCGGCATCGAGTTCAAAGTGGGCGAAAAAAGAGCACTCGTGGCACCAGGGTTCGTCTTGACCCTTCCACAGAGCCTTAAAGGACAGTAGTGCTTTCTTAAACGTCCACGCGAGAACACATATGCGGTGGCTTGCGTATTGGCGCGAGCAAATAACTGCTTATGACGACCCAAACCAGCATTTCGAGCTCAAGTCTGCCCTAGCCAGCCACATCTAGGAAGCAAAAGGCAGTGTTGATTGCATAAACGAGACAGAAAGAGACTACTTCGAGGAGATAAGAGAGAAAATTGGCTGTTCTGGCGGCTACACGAGCGATTCAAACGACTGCTAGAAACTATTTGAACGTGGCGCTGAAGACGAAAGCAATACTGATACAGCAACAAATTAAATGTGGGCAGTTTTCCTCAGAAAAAGTGATATATAACACCAAAAAGTGCTTCAATTCTATCCAAAACAGCAATGGAAGGAAGAGTATGTAAAAACTAGCTAGACATTTGCGTCGTCGCCACTGTTAATGCTTGCACTGCCCGTATTTACTTCATGCTGGTCAGCCAAGCCTATACCAATTACTTGCTCGTTGAAAAGTGCCATGTCGCTCTTCACTGGGCCTGAGCTGGTAGTAATCGTTACCGCCTCAGTCTGTCTGCCCTCAGTGTTGCTGATTCTAACGTTAGCAAGAAGCATGATCACCAGTTTCTTTTTGTGCCATTTCGGCTCCGGAAGTTTACTCCCAAGCGCTGCTAAATTGTTACATGTGTCCAGCAGTAGTTGCTGTTTTCTTTCTCATGAAACGTCACTTCTCTTCGCTTCCTTTCGCTTCAGAATGTCGAGAATATCTTTGAGAACTGTTGCAGACATGGAGCTGTTGTGTAACATCTAATCTACAGGACTCTCCTCGCCATACTTTTCTTTACTTTTCTTCTTGGCAGACTTAGCCCCAGGAGGGCGATGGCGTTTCAACAGAGTCTCTCTAGCACTCCCGCTGTATCCATCATCCTCATTTGATAAAGCTGTCCTACCTGAGTCGTTCACCCGTGTGAAGGAGCAACGATAACGATTGAGCTCTGTAAGCCACCGGGGCCTGAGGTATCTTACAGAAACCATGTGGACTGGCCGACCTCAGCTGGGCTCATGTAGATTATTGTTTTAATTAGTGTAATATATCAGCATTACAGTGCCGGGGAGATCCTAGCGCCTCGCCATTGTTACTTACTTGGCTCGAGTGACTCTTCTCCCTTAGAGTAAGGTAGGCACCGTTAGGATACAAAATTACCCCCTTTGGTATATTAGATCCACCACTTGGTCTTCAAGCCATCGTTTACGTAGCTCCGACCTGTAGGACTAAGCAGTAAACGCCAGCCCATTGCACCAAGTACTCCAAGAGTGCCGCCGTCAACGATACGAACATTAGGACCCGCTCTACCATGCTACCTCAGGTTGAGACCAGTATGCTGACCCACCAGTCATTGCGTTAGATTTTGGTCTCCCGACTTACAAGCCCTTTTGAATAATTGAACGGACAACTGTAACGAAGAATTATCCGGATTCTAAGCTTTGGTTTCATTCCCCAACGGACCAAAAGTACAGAAGCAACCGCCATTATGGATGCAGGAACCACACCCAACCGACCAGACCATAGGACTCCTACGGCAGGACGAAGTGCGACTACAACGCCGGCGATGTAGCCTGACCCTCAGGTTGATACCACTAGCGAACGCAGGAGCACGAGGAGCCAGGCGCAAGAAGTACTGACCCCCTTGGATAGCCCTGAAAGGAAAGGCCGAAAACCCACGGTGGCAGCGCGTTTACGAGAACGCCTCATCAGGGCCACCTCTAGGCCAGAGACACCTCAAGGAGAAATCCACCAGACCGAAGGAATTAGAGAAAACATGCTCGCAGGGCTTGCCGAACTTCTCTGGCCCCGTCTCCGTGAGCTCTGCTCAGGCCATGTGGATTCCATTATAGACGTGCGACTCGCTACGGCGATCGCCGACCATACGGATCACCTCATCACGGGAATCGTCCCTAAGGTAATGGAGTATGAATTATTCATAGACTCCCTCTTACAAGCCGTTCAAGGAGCAGTCACCCGCCAAACAAACAATTTGGTCCCTAGGACCACTCCACCACAAAATAACCATCCGATCTCCATAGCAGAAGAGAGGCTCCTCGTCTAGAAGAGAGACAGATTGCCCTTCCCAAAGGACAATATGAAGTACAGCGACCTCAGGGCTCCATCGGATCTCATAGAGAGATCGATCCTTTAGGTCCCTATTCCGCGGGAAAGAAAAGAAGTAACCGCAGGAGAATGGAGAACAGAATAAGTAAAAGAAGAGACCATTCGGACACGAGCGATTCCGAATCGACTTCGACCGAAACGACCGACTCGAAAGTGGACGAGGCTGCTGTTCGAGTCCTCAAACCACTTGTAACGCAATGACGGGTTAAGTCAGCGTACTGGTCTCGACCGGTGGTAGCGTGGTAGAGCGGGTCCTAAGGTTCGAATCCTTGACGGCGGCACCCCCAGAGTACTTGGTGAAATGGGCTGGCGTTTACTGCCTAGTCCTACAGGTTGGAGCTACGGAAACGATGGCTTGTAGACCAAAGGGTGGAATTAATATACCAAAGGGGTTATCTAGTATCCTAACGGTGCCTACCGTACACTAAGGGAGAAGCGTCACTCGAGCCAAGTAAATAGTACTGGCGAGGCGCTGGGATCTCCCTGGCACTGTAATGCTAATCTCTTTCACTAATTAAAACAAAATAATAATATACATGAGTCCACCTGAGGTCGACCCGTACACGTGTCACCTGCAAGATCTTTCAGGGCCCGGCGGCTTACCGAGCTCAACCGTTATTATCGCTCCTCCACACCACTGATAATGACAAATGACCTTTTCCTTAAGGTTCTAGACTACCGGAATTACCGACTAGCCGACAGATCTCCGAAATATTCTGGTTCGGTAGCTCGAATAGTCGCCAAGTGGGCCAAAACGAATGCTACTAACCATTACGGACGGGTTCTCGGGTCCCGATCCCATTCCTGTCCTTAGGTTTCTCAGTTTGTTCCGTACGGCCTGCGATCAGAAGGGTGTTAACGAGGGCACCACTCTGTACTTTTTCCAATTCTTCCTTACAGGACAGGCGCGTGACAGAGTGGTTTCGAAGATATCAGGCACAACTGACCTCTTGGATGCTCAAGACTGTGAGCTTCTCAGGTCATAACCTCAGGTTGTTCAGTACCTCTTGGAAACTTACGCCACATATGACGTTATAATGGATGCCCACCAGGAAGTAATATCCTTTAGGCAGAGCTCCAATATGACCGAATCGGCTTTCGCCGACGAACTATGGAAGAAGACTTACCGATGTGGAAACGTATTCTCCGAAGGAAGGCTTAAATGTCACTTCATCACGAGATTACTCCCTGCCAATCGGACACATGTGCGCAATTACCACACGGAAAACCCCCAATACTCCTTCCGAAGGCTCGTTACTTGCGCCAAAGATTATGGAAAAACCTACAGAACTTCCAGGAGAAATGCTGACATATCCAGAGGACACGCAACCCCATTGCGTAAATCCAACTAAGCCCATTTGGTTAGCTTCACGGAATCAGACATGGAACCATCACTCCATTCTGCCGACTCGGAAGATGTTCTCCTGGTTAACTTCAGTGCTCCTCCGTCTGGGCCCTTACCACATACCTCTCACGGAACTACAGCGACCAGTGGACCACCGACACCCAAGTATTCCCCCTTTCCGCCCCGAAAGGACGTTTTGGTTCGCTCCCCAAAGGCCTGCTTCTTCTGTCTTTCAATGGTCCAACCTTGTGACTGCAGGAGGTATCTACCTGAGAACGCACGCAAAACTCCTCCTCGCCTTAAGGGAAGAGAATTACCGGGTGCGTTTATCCGACGAAATGTTTAACAGGGCACAGCAACGAGCCACGGGGACCCCTCGAAGCTCACGCTATGCCACGCCTCCGGATCCTCCGATCAAAGCCCCACAGGTCCACGCCATTGTAGACCCTTGGGACGACCCCAAAGAGGAATATTATCCTCAGGAAGAAACGGAAATCCCATCGAATAACTTTTAAAGGGTCGATGCGAGGCAAATCCTCCCTATTTAAGTCCCTGCCTCAACCAATTGGACGGTCTTGAGCCAAGGAGCTCCGCACCTCCCAATACAAATCACCCACGATAAACTAATCAGGATGAACCAGAATTGGAACACAGTAACGACCCTGACTGTATCCTCAGGAAAGAGAATTACAAAGTTCGAGTAACCGTAGGACTTCGTTCCAAAAACTCTCGAGTGACCACAGCCGTATTGGACACAGGCGCTGGTACCAATTTGGTCCGTCCTAAGCTACTACCACTTGGCTGGCGATGCATCACGTAGACCAGTGGACATTAAAGAAATAGAACCACTCTACCTACAATTAGGAGAAACCAAAGTCCGTACGTGGTTCTTTGTATGTTCAAACTTGGGCTCTGAGGCTATTCTAGGGACCTCCTTTATCGACCTATACATTGAGGCCATTTATCCAGGCCTTAGAGAAGTCGTATTCTACCGCGCACCTTCCATCGCCTTATCTGGTTCCGCCCCAGGGCAAGAAGCTAGCCGCAAACGAGCGGTTATCTCCGAAAACACGAAGTCCAATATGGTTCGCTTGTCGAAGGCCATAAGGATACCCCCGATGACCCAAATCACTGTATCGGTCTATTCTCAGTTCTCAGGTCTTGTAACAATTCAGAATTACCCGAAAACGGTTCTGAAGCACATTACCTCAATGCCCAATGGAGTAATGGAAATACACCCCAACAGGCCCTCTTGGTCACAATGAGCAACTTCATATATAAGCCCATACGGTTACCAAAAGGTACACTGATCTGTATCACTCTACCTGCGCCCGTGGCCATCATGGAGGCCCAAATTGATACCCTTGCAAGGCCAACTCCCGACGAGGACGTCGACTCTTGGGAGGGGACAGTCGCTATCGGCGCAGAATTCGAATCCTATAGGCCCCAGATACTTGATCTCCTCAAGGAATATCAGGCCATTTATTCAGGTAGATCGGGCAAAGTCAGAGCCACTACACACCGAATTGACCTTCAGGATGATGCTATACCACAGTTCCAGCACCCATGCCGTACAGGCCTGAAGGGTAGGGAAATTGTCGCCGACCAGATGGACATGAGGCGCAAAGCTCAAGTCATACAGGCGACGCCTCCGAACCAATCCGAATGGGCAAGTCTTCTTATCCCCGTGGCGAATGCAATGCAATGACGGGTGGGTCAGCGTACTGGTCTCGACCCGTGGTAGTGTGGTAGAGCGGGTCCTAAGGTTCGAATCCTTGACGGCGGCACTCCCGGAGTACATGGTGAAATGGGCTGGCGTTTAATGCGTAGTTCTACAGGTTGGAGCTACGAAAACGATGGCTTGTAGACCAAAGGGTGGAATCAATATACCAAAGGGGGTTATTTAGTATCCTAACGGTGCCTACCGTACACTAAGGGAGAAGCGTCACTCGAGCCAAGTAAATAGTACTGGCGAGGCGCTGGGATCTCCCTGGCACTGTAATGCTAATCTATTACACTAATTAAAATTAATTAATAATCTACAGGAGTCCACCTGAGGTCCATCCGTCCACGTGTCGCCTGTATGATACCTCAGGGCCCGGCGGCTTACAGGGCTCAACCGTTATCATCGCTCCTTCACACAAAGGTGAGATTAGGGGCCCGTCGGTACCGTCCTATCGGGCATTGTGTAGACTGATTTCCCGATGTTTTGGGGAACGATGTGAAGAATGGTATTTTACTTCCAAAGGCAAACAACTTTGAACTGGATACACAGCGAAAATATCAACACGCATTTCAGGACGCTCTGACAGTATTGCAGACGAAGCCCATGGACCCAGTCGGTATTGAGGAAATATCACAATAGATGCATCTCTCGCATTAGAAGCTTCTTTCAGAATCGTCGAAGAGGGAAGGGGTGGTCCGACCAGATATTCTGCCTCCTATTTCTGAAGTACTTGAATATTTCGAAGTTCCTGACCACGGCAAGGCCTATTTTCAGAGTCATGAAACGGAACAGGAAGGTCTTTCAAAACGTAGACCGTTTATGTTTGCTCCCAAAGCTAAACCTCGAGGCGAAAACTAATTCGGAGTCCCCATCAACGCATCACATCAAGACCAATTTGGCTCTGTAGTGAAAAGTGCAGAACAATTTTCCAGAAGTACAGACCATGCTTCGGCTCAGGAGGCAGCAAGCAAGGGAGGAGGAACCGAAAACATAGGAAGATCAAACCGTTCAATCCCTCAGAACTGCATCCCCGTCTCCAATCGAGACAGATCTACTCCGAAGTCGACGACGGAGGATTTGGAGAATCGAAATCAGATCGGTGCTCATCGTGGGCAGCGGACAGGAAACCTTCGGCCTGTACATAATGCATCCTCACGAAACGAATCTGGCTCTCCCGCTCTTAATCTGACTGCTTAGTGCTGCGGCAACTGCCGCTGGGGTTGGTTGCACCGAAACGTGTTCGAAATAGGCTTCCGTTAATCCCATGTGGAAGAAATCCGGAATTGATTCGAAAAGCCAAGGCGGCAACTGCCCAGGTGGCGACAAAAGACGACCGGTCAAGGGGATTCCCACGTTGAGCAATGGCATCTACGGGAACGAATTCTCATAGTAGACGTACCACAGGAACTCGGGCGTCTTCGTCCAGTCGGTTTCCAAAGCGTACTGCAACAGCTCCTCGGCCTTTTCCAGTGAAAAAGTTGTACCGCATAGGTTGTTCTGAAGCTCCATCTCGGCCAACAAGCACACCAAATGGTACGGGACCGGCAACAGCCGACCGTAGTGCGTGTTCTCTCCACCCAAAAAATTGGTACAAGCGCGCATCAGCCCAACGGGTGAACGTGACGACACCATCGTGGGCCGCCTGCAAAAATTCCATGAAGGCGAACAGGACCCACTCGGCGTCGGCAACTTGCATCACCTTCTAACCGAACGAATTCGACGCCAGGAGCTCCTCCGTGGGGTATGCCATCACCGGCGGCGTGGGCCTCGCGAGGTCGCGGGTCACGCTGATACTTTTCCAAGCGGAAGGGGTAAGCATATACGCACTAACTCTGTCTTTCTTCTGCAAGTCGAAGAACTCGACATTGTACCAGCAGAAGAAATAACTCATCGAGACTCGAAGCCGACTCTCCGTTGTGGAATAACCACCCCACCACTTACTGGATAACCAGTAGATCTTGTCATGCCGCCGCCCCAACATGATCCAAAAAAGCAGATTGAAACCTGCACGTGGTAACCAGGGTTCTCGCTCATCTTAATCAACAGGGTCTGCAACCCCGCTTGGTAATCTCGTTCTTCAACGTACCGCACGAATGGAATGTGACACCTCCCTTTCGTTTTGTCGACTCCCACACAGGTAAGTCCCCGAAAATGGTTCCACCTTTCCTGCTACGCTACGGCGCTCGTCCGTTTCGAGTTCCTTGGTGCTATTTCGGAAAAGGGGCCCCTCGCAGGAAGACGCCCGAACCGCCGTATATCTACATACTGATGACCGTACTGGACGTAGTAGCTCACCGAAAATGGAATTGGTGTCTGCTTCCTGGGCCCTGGATGGGCTCTCTGACAGCGGTGATACAACTCCTGTCCCGGTAAAAGAACTGATGGGAAAAGGGCAGGCACGGACGCATTCCCTGCGGCGTCACCAGACGGAAGCGATCCACCATAATTTCCCATACCACCCTACTGTTTCTACATCTCCAACAAATCGACGGTATCGGGCTCGCCGAAGTATTAGTGCAAACCAACCAAAAGTTTGCACGCACCTTCTCCAATGAATAACTAGGGACACTGAACGGAGGCCTAGCGCGTATCTCAGCGGCACAGTTCGATCCATACTGGGTCCCGACACGACTGTACGGGATTTCCCGCCGTAGCGCTCGCGAGCGCAAATACCAAAGTGTGTGGGTCCTTCGTTGGTTGCCACCGAACGGACTTCCCCGTACTCATGCACTCGTGTCTCCGACCGGCAGCGTCAGCCAAGATTTCTTCGGGATTGCCGCACGGTACGTCGAAGCCGATCTCTCTCGAGGGGACTGGGGTGCCGAATAGCCTCGATTCAACCAAAATGAATGCGCGTCAGCGCCGCACGTTTTGGAGGTCATACGGGCGTCGCGCCAGACCTGGTCCATACTCCACGAGAGCCCGAGACCGATCGCCTTGATCGAAGTGTGTCCGCAATTGCTGAAGTCGGCGTTTAATGCAACTGCTACCTCAGCACAACCGTTCACAATCTCACAACTGGCATTGTATCTTTTCTTCTTCCGCACTCTAAGAACGAAGGGCAATTTAAGAAGAGGACTCTGTATTATAATGGCGAAACCGTGCAGATGAGCGAAAATGGTATACCGAACGGATGGCTTTGTGGATATGGTTGTTGACGACCACCCGCCCAAGTGGAGCGGCAGCCAGTCCAAGCGGAGATGACGCGGATGGATATGTAGACGAGAAAATGAGGAGGAACCCGCCACTGCGGAACAGATGACGTAATAAGGTCATGGTACAAGTGGATGAACACTGGTGCAGCTTTAGTAATGGTCTTATTACTTTAGTTAGACTAAGGTAGGCGTTACAGTAGGACCTGAGTCTCGGGACCCTTAATCACTAGAGCTCGGGCTGCCACCCTTGGCAGTAAATGGAAAGCGCGACTAGCCTTTCGCCTTCGTCGTATGCCCAGATCAGTGACTATTCCAAACGGTTCTACTACTGATTTCAAAGCCATATCTACCCTCCGCACATTCTTGACAGTGCCTGGTGGAAACAACTTCACATGCTGCCTACAGCCAACCGGTGCATTCTTGCATACGCGTGATACTATCACACACGATTGGTACAATCTTGCTTTGAAAAACTATTTCACAGTATCTATAAACATCTTACGTGTTTGTAGCATTCTGGATGCACCTGAGTTTGACAGATCGAAATACAACGAAGTCGCGATACGGCATTCATTAGCTATTGCTTGGGCTCTACTCGATTACGAGAAGTCATGAGAAGAATTACTTCATGGAAAGATTGGGACAGGAGATATTTAATTAGGAAGTACTGTATTTAGTTTACACTGTAAGGTGCCATCACCAAATATTTTATTAAGTAGTATTAAGATAATTATGTAGTGGCACACCATGTGTAGGCCGTACCGTACAGTACCTGCTTTGCCTCTTGGCACATTAACAGACGCAAGGCCCAGGTGAGGACGGACAGCAAGAGGCCAACCAACAACCACAAACGAACCGAAACACCATCTTGGTGAGTCCTAGAAATCTTAAAGTGGTTTACCACAAACGGGCACCTATAATATCAGTTCTTTACAGTTCCGAGCTATAGCTCTTGTTCCGAGAATACCCATGTAGGACAACGCTTGGAGCGGAGACACCACGAAGATGTTCCGGATCTTCCTCTCTTGAGAGACACACCTCAGGCGGAGGAGACGCGTCCTGTGGAGCAAAACCAGGCGACGGGAAGTGCTCTCAAGGTGTTCGAAGCCTTGCTCCCTGGGGGAGGCAGACTCAGAGACAGAGCCCTTCGTTCCACCCGTAGTGTGGGGTGTAACTCCCACGGGGGATTCCGGCAGTACCGACGGAGGTGAGAGGTAGAAACCGTTGGATCGGGAATGGGTATGGGTATCCCAAAGAATGGGGAAAATCCGGCGAAGAGGAAAAACGGGGCGAGGGTCGGGCACTAACAGGCACCGGACCAGAGAACCAGAAAAGGGGCGAAACAACAAAAGAAACCCAATACAGGGGCAAAAACCTGTCCTCGAAAGGAAACACAAAAAGCACGCAACAAGTAAGCAGAACCCCCACGGGGTATCGTGCACGCAGGTCGTCTTAGCGGTCCCAAGGGGGTGGTTGCACGGAACCCAAACGTGGGCACTCTCCAAGTGGAGTCGTGTCCCTACGCAGGCGTTGCTAACCAGAGCCCGTTCCGGGTTGTAAGGCCGAAACGATGGCGACGAAGAACCTCTAAAGGTATCGAAGATCAACCTTGGTTTCCATTTACTTTGAGCTTCGGACTGTCAGATCTCGTCTCCCTAAGTAGGGCCTACTAACTAAACTCTACAGTAGTGCACACCTGCTGAGGGCCATACACGTGGAGATCCCACTGTCAGGGCCCAAAAATCCAACGTTCAAACAAATATCCGAAAAATCGGTGCCAAAATTAAGCCACGTGTATCACGGGGCCAATCCAACCATGGGCCATCCGAATTATCACATCATCGGCGAATTCTAACCGGAAAACAGTGCCACCTCAGCACACCTTAGAGGGGATCATAGTCATAACCCTCGGAGGGTTCAATCCTCATTCTATGAGTTGCATCTTCAAGTATCCCCTAACTGGGCGTTGCTCTACATCTCCCCCTCCTTAAGACGAGGAAGAACATTCCGAGCCGCGGGTGTCTCGCGTTCCGGTCACTATATATACTGCTCTCCCAATGCGGTCCTTCACCACTTCTGAGGATCGCCACAAAACCGGCACGTCGGTACAACTTTCTTCTACTCCTCCGACTTTCGGCGATAAGAAACTTCTCGCAACAGCAGTCTCAACCAGCCTTCTCAAGGGAATGAACCCATACGTCCTCAACCCACTCTCGGGGCCATCGGCCTCAGCGCCGGCGGACAACGAAACTCCCCAGCAGGGTGGATATTTCTCTTGTTTGGATGCGGCTCCGTCAGGTACCGAACCTTCCGCCTCGGCGAGCAACCGACATCCTCAGGAGGATTTGGACATTAACGCGGTGGCGTGGAACTCCGCTCATGCGATGCCCTTGGTAGCAAACTCCAGAGGTTGGATCTCAAACGAATCCTTTCGAAGGTGGAGTCCCCTTATTGATCCGGTGATATATTCCCGCGCTCCGTGGTTCCATCCGACAGCGGTTCGCGACGATGAGCTCATCGACTCCTACGTGGAGGACGGCTTATTGCCGGGTGGCCTACCTGTCGAGGTTGTACGTTCTCCCGATTGGAGGGCGCGAGTAGCCATAGAGCCTCAGTATCTATACCGCGGTCGCGGGGAGTCCCTGGACAAGGCGCGCGCAGCGATGGCGGCTCTGGCCTACCAGCAATTGGAGAGGTCACGCTTTGACCATCTGGTTCCCCCGGAGTACGGGTTCGATGTCGCCTATTACTGCACGTACGGTGAGGTCTCCTACGGGGATAACCTGGCACCCTTTCCAGAAGCCGAGTTCTGCGGACCGGGTTTTCCTCTCCGAGAAGATATGCTCCAATGGAGTGGTCCCATCTTTCGGGCTGAATTCAGGTACCTTCAACGGCAGTTTACCCAGTACGGGTTCGATCGACGCGTGCGCTTCGAGCGCCGCTCGCGCTCCCGTTTCGGGTTTTTTGTCCCATATTCTCACGTGGAACTGGAGCGTATCCGTAACACGGGGAAGGTTGGGCGATTCGTGCCCCTTCCAGCTTGGTTGAGTAAGGTCGACGTCCCCCGAGGGTGCTTTGCTGAACTGCCCCCGTGCATCTACTATATCGGGTCTCGTTTGATGCACGACCCGAACTCGGGATACTGGGCCCTCGTTGCAGCCGAGTGGGCAGCCCGCGTAGCGGCGCACCTCCTCTGGGATGCTCATGACCATTTCCGTGTCTGGTATATTCCTCCGATGCTACGGACCTTCATGCGTCAGATCGACCTTGTCCCAGCGTTGGGTTCGGTCAGCAACGTGCAAGACCTGTATCCAATCTTGGACGTGATCGACAACACCCAATGGGATCGAGTTCCAGTGGAAAACCAGCCCGCAGGGGAAGGATCCGCGCGAGACAAGTCCCCTGGCCGGTACGATCCGGGCTCCGGTAACTGGGTCTATTACAATCCCTTCGAAGGGGTTTGCATCAGCGCGGCGCAAGCACGGGCGCTGATTGACTCGCCTCGACCGATGCCGGTGGGACACCCGACGGGGTTCATTGATGCCGACGATTACGAGCACGAGCCTCCAGTAGACCTGGACGATCCAGCGTTGGATAACGACATGCCAGCTCCTAGTGGAGTACTCCCTGTGGAGCCATCTGCACCCTTCCAACCAGTGGGAACGACCTCAGCTGCGGCGGCGAATGCATCCGGTGGCGGTCCATCTGCTCCTCCCGGGTGGGGTGTGAACACCCTTGCGCAGGCGCCGGTTGCCACTCCGCAAGCGGATAGTGTGCGACAAGGCCTCGTGAACGCGGGCATTCCGATTCCCCCGGGTATGACGGATGTGAGCCAGATGTTGGCTTTCGCCTCGGCGTACCATCAGGGTCAGAATCCCAACGGTGGGGCAGGTCCCTCCTCGGGCTTTCCGTAGTTCTGCCTTCGGGCAATTGTAGAGTCCATAGCTTGGCGACAATAGTAAACTTCTGATATTTGCATAACTTCTTTTCTTCTTCCTTCCTAGGATCTTAACTTCCACTTCATCTTCTTCATTTCTTCTTAGGATCTTCTTCATCTTCGTCTTCATCTTCTTCCCTTCCTAGGGTCCAATCATCTTCTTAATCTTCTTCTCCACTTCGTGGGTCTTCTTTTCCTTTTTCATCATAAACTGTCCCGATAACCGGTGCCGTGTTCCCCGGTTTACGACGCTAGGCCGAGGGCCAGTAGACATTCCCTCTCAATACGTGTTCTTCGGGATACTCTCCTCAATTCCTCTTCAGAGGTCCAACATCTTCCTCACTTCGAGGTCCCATCCACACCAGTTCCTGTGGTGGCTTACCCGACTTGGGCACGATCCAGATTTGGAGGCAAGGTTACCCGAGCGCGTCGGTGATAGGATAAAACCTTAGACCTCGGAAGGTGCTCAATGGGTTCCACTGTATCCTCCTCAGGCGAGAATCCGTACCATCGGACTTGGTAGCGAACTTCTCCCTCGAGGGTGTAGATGTGACGCACGATGCGATCAATAACGAATTCCTGCGGGTATACTTTTCCCTGTTCGGGCTTCTCTTCCATCTTGGAACGCTCTAGTTCCCTTGAGGGTGTCAACGTAGGGTCTAGACACACCCCGGAGGGTTCTTTTCCGTGTTGCGAGCGGGTCTCAGCACTTCGTCCAAACGGCGCCGAGTGGCCTGTGGGCTACGATGTAACTTCCGTCTACGGAGTCAAAACGGCCCAGTTTGGGTTCTTCTTAAAGCTGAGATCTTCCCGATAACAACGGTGGTCTTAGATTCCGTGACAGTTGAGAAACCGCGACGCGGTAGCATCTCCAATCTCAGGGGGGGTAGGACTTCAACGTCAACCCGAGCTACGGGGACGAAGGTTGCTCTCGTGCAACGCGCCGTGCGATGGAGGCGGTTTGCGCGACGGTTGGTCGTCAGGGCCTTTTGATTGGCTCGGTGAGGCGGTTTGCGCGACGGTTGGTCGTCAAAGCCTTTTGATTGGCTCGGTGCCATTCGACGTGTGCCACATAAATGCGCGGGCGCCGGTTGCCACTCCGCAAGCGGATGTGAGGTGGCGCTTTCGACACGCGCTAGCACTCTCCTGAGCTGTCCCCGACGGGTCTCACTCATTTCTTTCCCATTCCTGAGGGTTCCAGTGTCTCCATAGGAGTTCCTATTCCCATTCCATAACGGAGAGCCAAATTTAGTCAACCTCGTCGTCGAGATCTTCCCCGTGCGGGTCCGCTGACACAGCTCGTTCCCGAGAAAGCGGGGTTTGAGTGTGCGACACCTCAGTGTCTCGTCCGCGGCGGCGGGTGATCGTCGGCTCTGTAGGCGTTCCGGGTGCGGAGTTCTCCACACGACTTTCCCTAGGCGGGGTTTCGTCATCTTTTCTGACGTCGTGCTCGGTTGGGTCGGCGGTGATGTCGCTACCCATACGCTGGGGTTGTGACTTCTCTGTCGCCGGCTCGGTCGGGCTCGCCGTCTCACTGTGAGAACTAGATTCCCTTTTAGGGCGACTGGCTGACGCCGAAACATCGTCCTGCGAAGGAACTAAGTCCTCCTCACCCTCCTTAGGCGGAGAGCCAGGAGGTTTGATTACCTCCAGTGGGGGAGTAA